>OX123198.2:14261124-14919547 GCA_944739405.2 Euclidia mi | reverse complement strand
GGCTAATAATGAAATTGATAATTTATTATTGGAAAACAACAAACTTAAAAAAGATATTTCTTACAAGAACCAACAAATACTTACCCTGAAGACAATCTGCACAAGTCTAAAAATACAAAAACATTCCAGTATTGAAATATATAATAATATAAAAAAAAAATACCAAAAAAATAACCGCCTCCAAAATCTGAAAAATGTGTGAAAATCGCACTAAAAAGTAAAAAATAATTCTGTTATCTTTACTTCAATTTACTTATAAACATCACCTATTCAACTGAATATTTTATACTTGTACGAATTATACGTATCTACCACTTAATTCACATACCTGACACAATACATATTTTTATATAACTAACGTACTAAATTAAATACCTATCACCAGAAATCAGATAAGTATATTATATTTTTTGGACTAAGTACTTAGAAAAAAAATATTTTATTAGGACTATAATATACAATTATACTTTTTTTTGGAGTCGGTGCCAGCTGAGATTTTAACAATTAAAGATGTTATTAAGTGACCGACCCGAACGCGGGCAGGGCAGACGCGTGAGGGCAGACGTGGTTGACGGTTGTCTCCGATATGCATTTTTTCTATGCGCTTGTATGTAGGTAATTATTGTATTGCAGTGGATTGTGGTTCTTTAGAGTTATTTTACACGAAATCTGTGTTCATTAAAATAGGTTTGATTTGGTTCTTGCTGCATTTTAGTATTGCATCTTTACATAATTAAACTTTTCTTGTTTTTCAAATTTTGAGATCTTTTTGTAAAATCTTCTCAGAATTTGATTTGTTCCAAGTATCGCTTTAAGTTCTTGTTTTGGTTAGATAGGTAATTGTAAATAGGTATTTAGGTTAATTTGTAACTGGGCTGTCGCGCCTATTGCCAGGTTGCGTTGTTTTCTTTATTTGCAAAATAGGTTTGGTTAGATCCTACATTGTGGTGTTAATGTAACTTTAGGTGCATATATTTTGTGTTATAGAAAACTTCCCAAAATTTGATTTATATTTGTTGATTAGATTTCTCGTCATTTGTAAATTACTTACAAGTTTGATGAAGTTTTGCTAAATTATCGTATCAATACAGCTTTTCATATATTTTGTACATTATCAAGAAATTATTTACTAAAATGTTTGTCTGGCACCGACTCCAAAAAAAAGTATAATTGTATATTATAGTCCTAATAAAATATTTTTTCTAAATACTTAGTCCAAAAATATAATATACTTATCTGATTTCTGGTGATAGGTATTTAATTAAGTTCGTTAGTTATATAAAAAATACTAGCTGACCCAGTGAACTCCATATCACCTTTTAAAAGCTTTTATTTAATTCCCTTTTTTCCAAGCCCCTTTTCCAAAGTTACCATTGACTTAGCACTTAATCTCTTATCATTTCAGCGTCTATAAATGATGAACAAACATACATTGATTTTTATATAATATTGAATTCCCCATTCCTTAACATATCGACTTTAAAAAAAAATCCCGTCCGCCATCTTTGATTTCCAATCCGCCATCTTTGATCATGAAATAGATGTTGTATTTGGATTCACCATCCCTTATATCATCAAAGACGATACTCATATTGATTTTTTTAATTTTTCCCATCCGCCATCTTGAATCACGAAATAGATATTGTATTTGGATTCTCCATCCCTTTAAACACCAGAAACGATACCCATATTAATTTAAAAAAAAATCCCATCCATCATCTTTGATCACGAAATAGATGGTGTTTGTGAAGTCCCCATTCCTTAAAATATCGGAGACGATACCCATATCAACTTTAAAAACATCCCGTCCGTCATCTTTGATTTCCTATCCGCCATCTTTGATCACGAAATAGATGTTGTATTTGGATCCTCCATCCCTTAAATCATCAGAGACGATACCCATATTGATTTTAATTTTTTTTCCCTTCCGCCATCTTTGATTTCCCATCCACCATCTGGAATCGCGAAACAGATGTTGTATGTGGATTTCCCATCCCTTTTAATATCGCAGACGATACCAATATTGATATTTTTTAATTTTCCCATCCGCCATCTTTGATTTCCCATCGTTCATCATTCATTTCATTGCATTTCATTCATTCAGATGTTGTATTTCGATTACCACCTCTTAAAACACCTCTTAAAATATCGAAGGCGATACCCAAATTGATTATTAAAATTTTCCCATCCACCATCTTTCATTTCCCGTCCGCCATTTTGGATCACTAAATTAATTTCATATTATTAATCAGCGTCCCGAAAATCTCGAAAACGATACCCATATAGATTGCATCATGTTCGTTTAGCCTTTTTTTGCCTTTGACCCAACCCTCCCCCCTTCTCGTTTGACCATTTTACTATTTTTGTCTGGCCCCTAAAAGTTGTGGCTTAATTTTATGTTTAGCCTTCCGGAATAACTGGGCTATCGTACACGAAAATATTTTTTCAGACCCGACCGGTAGTTCCTGAGATTAGCGCGTTCAAACAAACAAACAAACAAACTCTTCCGCTTTATTATATTAGTATAGATATGCGAACAATTTAATCAACGTGCACAATATGACGTTATGTAGGTATGACGTGACAGTACTGACAGATATGCGATAGCACATGCGCAGCAATCAATTATCAGCGCATGCGTTCTTATTTTCAAGAGGTAAATTTGTGCCGTACAAACTTCTGCCCTCCCTACAATCCCTCCCAATTTAATTTTTACAACTTATGGTAGCTTATATCCGTCTCCATGGTCCAATATATTTATCTTATATAAAAATTCAACAAAATTGGTTCAGCCGTTTTAGCGTGAAAACGGAACATTACATACATACACAATTTCGTATTTATAATATTAAGTAGGGAGTAGGGATTATCAATGTGTTTCTTTCAGAAGAAGTAGGGAGTAGGGATTATCAATGTGTTTCTTTCAGAAGAAACACATTGATAATCCCTACTCCCTACTTAATATTATAAATACGAAATTGTGTATGTATGTATGTTCCGTTTTCACGCTAAAACGGCTGAACCAATTTTGTTGAATTTTTATATAAGATAAATATATTGGACCATGGAGACGGATATAAGCTACCATAAGTTGTAAAAATTAAATTGGGAGGGATTGTAGGGAGGGCAGAAGTTTGTACGGCACAAATTTACCTCTTGAAAATAAGAACGCATGCGCTGATAATTGATTGCTGCGCATGTGCTATCGCATATCTGTCAGTACTGTCACGTCATACCTACATGACGTCATATTGTGCACGTTGATTAAATTGTTCGCATATCTATACTAATATAATAAAGCGGAAGAGTTTGTTTGTTTGTTTGTTTGTTTGAACGCGCTAATCTCAGGAACTACCGGTCGGGTCTGAAAAAATATTTTCGTGTACGATAGCCCAGTTATTCCGGAAGGCTAAACATAAAATTAAGCCACAACTTTTAGGGGCCAGACAAAAGTAGTAAAATGGTCAAACGAGAAGGGGGGAGGGTTGGGTCAAAGGCAAAAAAAGGCTAAACGAACATGATGCAATCTATATGGGTATCGTTTTCGAGATTTTCGGGACGCTGATTAATAATATGAAATTAATTTAGTGATCCAAAATGGCGGACGGGAAATGAAAGATGGTGGATGGGAAAATTTTAATAATCAATTTGGGTATCGCCTTCGATATTTTAAGAGGTGTTTTAAGAGGTGGTAATCGAAATACAACATCTGAATGAATGAAATGCAATGAAATGAATGATGAACGATGGGAAATCAAAGATGGCGGGATGGGAAAATTAAAAAATATCAATATTGGTATCGTCTGCGATATTAAAAGGGATGGGAAATCCACATACAACATCTGTTTCGCGATTCCAGATGGTGGATGGGAAATCAAAGATGGCGGAAGGGAAAAAAAAATTAAAATCAATATGGGTATCGTCTCTGATGATTTAAGGGATGGAGGATCCAAATACAACATCTATTTCGTGATCAAAGATGGCGGATAGGAAATCAAAGATGACGGACGGGATGTTTTTAAAGTTGATATGGGTATCGTCTCCGATATTTTAAGGAATGGGGACTTCACAAACACCATCTATTTCGTGATCAAAGATGATGGATGGGATTTTTTTTTAAATTAATATGGGTATCGTTTCTGGTGTTTAAAGGGATGGAGAATCCAAATACAATATCTATTTCGTGATTCAAGATGGCGGATGGGAAAAATTAAAAAATCAATATGAGTATCGTCTTTGATGATATAAGGGATGGTGAATCCAAATACAACATCTATTTCATGATCAAAGATGGCGGATTGGAAATCAAAGATGGCGGACGGGATTTTTTTTTAAAGTCGATATGTTAAGGAATGGGGAATTCAATATTATATAAAAATCAATGTATGTTTGTTCATCATTTATAGACGCTGAAATGATAAGAGATTAAGTGCTAAGTCAATGGTAACTTTGGAAAAGGGGCTTGGAAAAAAGGGAATTAAATAAAAGCTTTTAAAAGGTGATATGGAGTTCACTGGGTCAGCTAGTATTTTTATATAAACTAACGAACTTAATTAAATACCTATCACCAGAAATCAGATAAGTATATTATATTTTTGGACTAAGTATTTAGAAAAAAATATTTTATTAGGACTATAATATACAATTATACTTTTTTTTTGGAGTCGGTGCCAGACAAACATTTTAGTAAATAATTTCTTGATAATGTACAAAATATATGAAAAGCTGTATTGATACGATAATTTAGCAAAACTTCATCAAACTTGTAAGTAATTTACAAATGACGAGAAATCTAATCAACAAATATAAATCAAATTTTGGGAAGTTTTCTATAACACAAAATATATGCACCTAAAGTTACATTAACACCACAATGTAGGATCTAACCAAACCTATTTTGCAAATAAAGAAAACAACGCAACCTGGCAATAGGCGCGACAGCCCAGTTACAAATTAACCTAAATACCTATTTACAATTACCTATCTAACCAAAACAAGAACTTAAAGCGATACTTGGAACAAATCAAATTCTGAGAAGATTTTACAAAAAGATCTCAAAATTTGAAAAACAAGAAAAGTTTAATTATGTAAAGATGCAATACTAAAATGCAGCAAGAACCAAATCAAACCTATTTTAATGAACACAGATTTCGTGTAAAATAACTCTAAAGAACCACAATCCACTGCAATACAATAATTACCTACATACAAGCGCATAGAAAAAATGCATATCGGAGACAACCGTCAACCACGTCTGCCCTCACGCGTCTGCCCTGCCCGCGTTCGGGTCGGTCACTTAATAACATCTTTAATTGTTAAAATCTCAGCTGGCACCGACTCCAAAAAAAAGTATAATTGTATATTATAGTCCTAATAAAATATTTTTTTCTAAGTACTTAGTCCAAAAATATAATATACTTATCTGATTTCTGGTGATAGGTATTTAATTTAGTACGTTAGTTATATAAAAATATGTATTGTGTCAGGTATGTGAATTAAGTGGTAGATACGTATAATTCGTACAAGTATAAAATATTCAGTTGAATAGGTGATGTTTATAAGTAAATTGAAGTAAAGATAACAGAATTATTTTTTACTTTTTAGTGCGATTTTCACACATTTTTCAGATTTTGGAGGCGGTTATTTTTTGGTATTTTTTTTTATATTATTATATATTTCAATACTGGAATGTTTTTGTATTTTTAGACTTGTGCAGATTGTCTTCAGGGTAAGTATTTGTTGGTTCTTGTAAGAAATATCTTTTTTAAGTTTGTTGTTTTCCAATAATAAATTATCAATTTCATTATTAGCCGTTAGTAATTCTTGCTTTAAATCGCTAATTTCCTGTCTCATGGCTTCGACAAGACCTATGTCAGGTCCAGATGACAGGTCAAGACTCCTCCTTGTTGAAGACAGCATCAAAAACTTGTAAAAAACTGACATATGAAGCTGGAAAATGGAAAATCGAATACATTTAATTTTTGACATGTATGAAACTCAAAAATGTGGTGGAACCTAGAGGTGACATCAAAGTCTCAACTCTAAGCTTACAAGTCCATAGGAAAGATCCTGTTACAATCCAGTCTTGACTTTTTTTCTTCAACCTGCATAATGCATGGCAAAGTTTATGAAACAAAGAAAAAGAATATGGAGGGGGATAAGAAGCAGGGAGATGAGCCTGCGGTGCTTTAATTTACTGAATATAACAAAGCACTTTTTGCCAGAGAGCGGTACTATTTCTTACGTTGTATTATCTAGTACTTCACCTGTCAAGCCGGCACATTCAGACTACAGCCAATATCTCTCTACTACTCAGCACTACTACAGTCAACGTATCGCCCGCAGATGTCTTTTCAGAAGCTCTTCCAGATTCCATTTCTTCGGCCTTCTTCAAATACAGATGCTACCGCTGCCTAACACCAGGGGTACGCTTATTTCATGGCGGCGTAAATTTGTCATGTCACAGAGCCGTCATAGGATGTTATAGGTGAATCTAGCCCTCCGGACTACCCGCCACCGCCGCTTGCTGTTTACTCGGTCGCAGCATCTCAATAGCAACCATCTCATACAAACCATCTAAAACTACTCATAATTCATAGCAATCCTATGTTTATAACTATAATCTGTTCCGAGAGAAGTTAAAAGCAAAAGTAATATAATATTCACCATCGCAGAGATTCCCAGTCCCAACTTTAGCGTAGCCGGGGTACATATAGCAGTTATAAAGGTTCGTATATAAGCCAACCTTTAGGTCAGCCAGTGGAAGTGGGTCACAGTATTGCTAGGACGAAGCCGCTTACTCCAGGCTTCAAGCACCCATACAGATATTTAATTGGGTCATTCCGTAGTAAGGTTCATGTGTGTATAATGTTTGAAGCTAAATCTGGAGCGCTTGATTTAATACATTTGCAAGTTTATAAGGTTGTGTAATATTATCTATTTTGCTAAAGAGTCAGACTAAAAACCTTTGAAAAACTTTTTACCATTAAACCTCACCCTGGGCACCGTCCGAAACCTATAAATCACAAAAACTGAACCGTTTTCTGACGATTAGGTTTCGTAGTGCCTCTACGTAGAACATTCTACGAAACACCTACAAACAATACCCGGTTGTAAATGGTTTACTGGGCATAAAGTTGTGTATCCTCTTTCATTTGAAGTAAGATAATAAGATTGTATTGAATAACTAGCTGACCCAGCGAACTCCGTATCGCCTTTTAAAAGCTTTTATTTAATTCCCTTTTTTCCAAGCCCCTTTTCCAAAGTTACCATTGACTTAGCACTTAATCTCTTATCATTTCAGAGTCTATAAATGATGAACAAACAAACATTGATTTTTATATAATATTGAATTCCCCATTCCTTAACATATCGACTTTAAAAAAAAATCCCGTCCGCCATCTTTGATTTCCAATCCGCCATCTTTGATCACGAAATAGATGTTGTATTTGGATTCACCATCCCTTAAATCATCAAAGACGATACTCATATTGATTTTTTTAACTTTCCCATCCGCCATCTTGAATCACGAAATAGATATTGTATTTGGATTCTCCATCCCTTTAAACACCAGAAACGATACCCATATTAATTTAAAAAAAAATCCCATCCATCATCTTTGATCACGAAATAGATGGTGTTTGTGAAGTCCCCATTCCTTAAAATATCGGAGACGATACCCATATCAACTTTAAAAACATCCCGTCCGTCATCTTTGATTTCCTATCCGCCATCTTTGATCACGAAATAGATGTTGTATTTGGATCCTCCATCCCTTAAATCATCAGAGACGATACCCATATTGATTTTAATTTTTTTTCCCTTCCGCCATCTTTGATTTCCCATCCACCATCTGGAATCGCGAAACAGATGTTGTATGTGGATTTCCCATCCCTTTTAATATCGCAGACGATAACAATATTGATATTTTTTAATTTTCCCATCCGCCATCTTTGATTTCCCATCGTTCATCATTCATTTCATTGCATTTCATTCATTCAGATGTTGTATTTCGATTACCACCTCTTAAAACACCTCTTAAAATATCGAAGGTGATACCCAAATTGATTATTAAAATTTTCCCATCCACCATCTTTCATTTCCCGTCCGCCATTTTGGATCACTAAATTAATTTCATATTATTAATCAGCGTCCCGAAAATCTCGAAAACGATACCCATATAGATTGCATCATGTTCGTTTGGCCTTTTTTTGCCTTTGACCCAACCCTCCCCCTTCTCGTTTGACCATTTTACTATTTTTGTCTGGCCCCTAAAAGTTGTGGCTTAATTTTATGTTTAGCCTTCCGGAATAACTGGGCTATCGTACACGAAAATATTTTTTCAGACCCGACCGGTAGTTCCTGAGATTAGCGCGTTCAAACAAACAAACAAACAAACTCTTCCGCTTTATTATATTAGTATAGATATGCGAACAATTTAATCAACGTGCACAATATGACGTTATGTAGGTATGACGTGACAGTACTGACAGATATGCGATAGCACATGCGCAGCAATCAATTATCAGCGCATGCGTTCTTATTTTCAAGAGGTAAATTTGTGCCGTACAAACTTCTGCCCTCCCTACAATCCCTCCCAATTTAATTTTTACAACTTATGGTAGCTTATATCCGTCTCCATGGTCCAATATATTTATCTCTATATAAAAATTCAACAAAATTGGTTCAGCCGTTTTAGCGTGAAAACGGAACATACATACATACACAATTTCGAATTTATAATATTAAGTAGGGAGTAGGGATTATCAATGTGTTTCTTTCAGAAGAAACACATTGATAATCCCTACTCCCTGAACGACATGAAGCCCGCTGGGTCAAAACTGGAATCAAACAAAGAAGTATATCAACGCGCACGCGAATTTGAACTTTATGCAGCGGTAATAAATTACAAATTGACTCTACGTTTTAGTTAGAAAACGTTTGTATGGGAAAAAGAAAAGGGCTGTTTTTAGGAATTTTCCGGCAATTATTAGAAGTTTTCTTGTCGTAAAAACCATATTTAAACTTCAACGAACATTAAAAAAAAAGAATTGGCCAAATCGGTCCAGGCGTTGTTGAGTTATGCGCTTACCAACATATTTTGCGATTCATTTTTATATTATAGAATAGATAGTCTATCTCTTCAATTAGTAAGCTTATTGAAGATATTTCTACAGAGAAAACTAGTTACCTAGTTTCTAAAAATATCCTGTCCTCAGACTAGTAATAATCCCCGTACCTTGATATCTTTCGTTGTAGCATCCGAACGACTAGCTCATCAGCCTTTATAAACATTGTTATCAAAAGAGAGAAGGAAGACTCATCTTTATAGAAACAAACGACTGCACGGTTGGCGTAGTGGTTTAAGCTGCCGCCTCACCGCTTGGTACTGCGCCGTGTGTTGTGGGTTCGATTCCCACACGAGACAACACTTTATGTGATCCATAAATTGTTGTTTCGAGTCTGGGTGTTCATTGTGTCCGTTGGTTGTATGTTTGTAAAGTCCCCCGCGACACAGGATTTATTCCTAGTGCGGCAGTTGTCTTTAAAAAAAAATTGTTGTTCAGACTGCTTTGTTACACGTTGATAAGAGGAATATACAGCCTTAAATAGGTTAATGGCTTTTTGTACCAGAAAACTGCATTACATTTACAAATATAATTAGGACGCGTAATATAATTACGCTGGTTTTGCGTATGAACTTGCATAAGTGTGTGTAAGTCCCACCCGCCATTTTCTTGTGTCCCGGTGTGAAACTGTATGGTTTTGTTATTATCGAGCCGTATTTACAATATTTTATGCGACATCGTAAATGTACGGGCTCTACGCTACGTCTCTACAATGTTTATAATGGATACATAGACTACTTATTTACCTTGTGTCTGGCTGTTAACTAACATATTGCGTGGTAAAAAAAATAAGTCGGCTTCATTTGCAGTATTTCGCAGTTCAGCGCTCGGCTGGACTTATGCCTAGCCAGGTTTGCGCACTGTGAGTAAATATGGAGATTTCGCATATTATTCAGCGCTGGCCAGATGGGTTGGTACCGGGTTTTATATCGAGCTTTCCGTTTCTTTGCAAAGGTACTATTTGTTTCGTGTCTTTCCCTTAGTTGTCTCTTATCACACCCGCGGATTGAAATGGAGTAGTTTGCATGCATGTTAGTAGCTTGCAGCTTATACTTTTCAAGACATTCGTTACTCACTCATACGAGTTGCGAGTAGTCTGTAACTGCTAACCGTTCATGGCTGGCAAGCATGCCAGTGTAAAGATACACACACAAACCAAGCAAGAAGCATACCTTAATCCTAATATCAAGTTAAAACTATGGAACAGTCAAATCCCAAAATATTTATTTTCTGACAAGACTATGTCCACATAATTTATACACATACATATAACACATACATAACTTCACGCCTTTTATCCCCGGAGGGGTAGGCAGAGGTGTATTACACACCCACACTTCGCCAGTTATGTTTCGGTCCCAATGTTATAGGGGGCGAGCCTATTGCCATCTACCGAGCACATTGTTAAGTGATTTATAAACACATATATGTTATACCCAATTCGGTTCCCTGGGCCCAGTAGCTTTGGCTGTGCGCTGTCTGTCAGTCAGTCAGTCAGTAAGGCAAAAATGTTATATATAAGAATTGTACAGATAAGAGATAATTTACAAATAGGGGCCACCACCAACCACGGGTGAAAAAGTTAGGAACCAAAAAGATATGCTAGGCAGCTGAAGGGTCAAAGCAAATCATCCAAAAACAGTATCACTTGTACTGGTTGATACAAATAACGGATCGATGTTTGTTGCTTTTCTTAAAGCAGCTTCGACCTGTCTGTCTTATTCCGATTCGTGGTCGTGTGTGTATGTGTAATGCAGCTCTATACTGTTGGCGCTGTAGCAAGGTGCTGGTGGCAGTTTCAGTAACGTTTCAATTCACTCTTGAAAGCTGCCGCGATTTTCAAATTATGACTTAGTATTTCAGCAGAACCACATTCGTAATAAATTAAATTATTAATTGCTGTAGTAAATTAAATAAAACCCAATCAGAATGTTCTAGTCTATACTTAAATAAAATCTAATGGAAAGAAAAATTAAGTAAAGTGCTATGCGTATAACGTAACGCCATAGACGTATTTAGTGATGGATTGTACTGCTAGGATGCATAGTCGATGTTTTTTATAATAAAAAACGTATATGAGCGTGGTTCAATCTTTATTTTTTTATTAAAAGTCTATGGTTATTAAGTAATGAAACAGTAGAACATATATTAAGTATATAAAAAAATGATTTTGTTCGTCTAAACAATCATACCAGAGTCAGGAACAAACATAATGTCCCTTTTTTATTTTATTCACAACCTTCGACCAGGCTTCAAGTTGAACATTGTTGATGGTCTTCTCTAATAGGGCCAACATCTTATTTGCCGTAAATGGCGGCGAAGTATTATATCACACGTGGCGAGACTTTTATTTGGGATCAAATCATTAGCGTTATACTGGCAATGGTAGGGTGGTAGTAGAAGGACCTGGTGGCCTTTTTCTTTTGCCATTTCGTCCAGAGCATAGGTAGGAATTGGTGGCTTATGACTTTTGCCTTTAATATTTTAATATCTGTTGTACCTCCTTTTTCATTCAGCTACTTCACCAACTTGCTTTTTACACTACTAATGATAACTAGATTTATTCTACGAGTATTATTAGAAAGATAAAAATTAATTGCATAACGTCACATCCCTAGTCATGTGGTACTGACAGATGTCAACGTCATATAGGCAACTATCATCTACACCATGCAGCGCAAATAGTATACGCTTATCTTGACATGTAAGCATTCCATAGGGTGGATATTTGTCTCTTTTGAATTTGTTTGTTTATGTGCCATTTGGAACTTATTTTTAAAATCGATTAGATAGTGGTGAACATGAAGGTACTTTTTACACTTAGCGTCCAATTCATCATCATCATCATCGACCCTATTTATAAACTGTCCCACTGCTAGGCAGGGGCCTCTTCTCACTATGAGAAGGGTTAAGCCATCGTCCACCACGCTGGCCAAGTGCGGGTTGGCAGACTTCACATGTCTTTCAAGAACCTTATGGAGAACTTTCAGACATGCAGGTTTCCTCACGATGTTTTTCTTCACCGTTTAGCAAGCGACCATTAACAATTTAATACGCACATAACTTCGAAAAGTTATTGATGCGCGCCGTGGATTCGAACCCGAGACCTTCTGCGTAGCAGTCCGTCGGTCTCTCCACTGAGTTGCTTGCTGCTTCACAAGCTTCTAATTAGGCCTTGGATATAGCTTGTAATACGACATAGGTATTTGGCATTAGATACATTGATGGATGAACGTGGTGTTAATTAGCTTCTTTGTGTCTTTATTCAATTTATTTCTATTCACGAGAAGTAGTTAGACAAATATTAAAGGGATATTTTTAACAGCGTATCAAAAATGTTATGTAACACACTAAAGAGAGTTACGCAAAAAAACTTTATTATTTCACTAAAATACTGACTTGGACACTAAAATACTATTTGTACACCAAATATGATGATCTTTTTACAAAATATCATTTGATATGAAAAGTTTCGTCCGCTCGGGAAACTTATCCACTCAGAAAACTTAATAGGATATGTTAGGTTCTCTTGTGACCCTGCTCCCAAAAATAGGAGTCCTGCGAAGCAGGGCTCCGTCAACTTTGCTTATTGGTACAATTAGTATTTTTGGTGGACAATTAGTATTTTTGACTAACAGTTAAATACAACCCAATATTAAATTCATCCAGCAGTTTTCACCTTGAGGCGGGAGGCCTTGTAAGATAGTAGACGTTGTCTGAATTACGAAATTGACTTTTTAATAGATTTTATTATTAGTATGATAATTTCTCTCAATATAAAAGCACAGTCTAGATGAATAATACATTTTCATCTGATTTTCAACAAAATATGAATATTTTAATTTTAAGTTTTTGTTCGTCTGACAATATTTCTCGAAACTCTAACCAAAAAACAGTACTGTATTTATAAGAAAGAACATTTTAAAAGTAAGTATACTAGAATCTGCAGACAGAATCTAAATTAGTAGCTTTATAGGTCAAACAGTTTTACATTTTATCCTTGTAGGTATAAGCTTGAAGTTTGAAGATAAAAATATGCAGATCATTTAAGGGTTAGTAATTTTACTTTTTAATTTGGTGGTAATAAGAGTGCTCTTAAAGATATGACAGTACTTTAATTTGATTTTGATAAAGGTATCATTTTCTAAGAAGTATTTCAGAAGCAATGTACTTATATAATGGACTGCACGTTTGGCGTATAGGTCGGTTCATGAAAGATGACCGGAATGCAAATGGCGTGGCTCCGTTCTTGACGCATTCCCTAAATGCGTCAAGAATGAAGCCACGCCGTTGGTGCACGAATGTACATATGCGCGACGGCAGCCATTTGTGGTCAACTTTCGTGAACCGATCTATACCTAATTGTTTACGGTCGCCTCGTTGTCGAGTCGTCGCTGCGCTCAGTATTGTGGGTTCGATCCTTATACGACATTTTTTTGTGTCATAAAAAAATGTTATTCCGAGCCTCAGTGCTTTTTGTGCACATTATTCAAATGTTTGTGAAGTAACTTGCGATACAGGCATTAAATCGAATTGCTGGAGATAGAAAAAAAACTAGATTATTAGTGTCATCCTTTTGGTACGGTATTTGCAAAAGTAACGATAACGTTTTGAGCTAAGTCAATTACATTGAATAAAACGACTTCTTAGGTATAGTTATTTTTGTCTCACTTAGTTCAAAGCAGGCTTACTGTACATTTTACTAAAATTGGGACAATTGTGCTTAATTCTAAAAATATTAAATAATCCCAAAGTGCTAATTAATATTCAAGGCACAAAATAAATTATTCATGTTTGTGTACGTGTTGCATTTGATAATAAATTAAATAATGCTTCAAACGTTTTGAAAGGGCACGCTATAATTGTTACGCACCAAAAATAATTAGTATGCATTTGCCGTAGAACTAAATGACTAACATTGGAGCTAAATGTTATATATTTAATTATAATGAAATAAATTAGGTATATGGCTGCTCCGCTTTACTCTCGTAATCCATACTAATATTACGTATAAACTAGTTGAGCCTGCGGTTACATCCACGTTATTTAAGCATACTCTTCCGCTCCCGAGGCTCATAGCGTGATGTTATATAGCCTTTTTTCCTAAATAAATGGGCTATCTAACACTGAAAGAATTTTTCAAATTGGACTAGTAGTTCCTGCGATTACTGCGTTCAACCAAACAAACAAACTCTTTAGCTTTATGTATTAATAGATTAGATGCATAAAGGTATTTGTTTGTCTTTCCTTCACCTCGCAAGAGGGCGATATTTTGGTATAATCTTCTGTGTTGAAAAGGATGGAGATGGACATAGGTTTCTTTTTACCGCCATATTGGGCTATTGCGTGGACATAGCCGCGAGTGCAGTATAGCTTTATATGATTGTTAAAATTTATTTACAGTAATTTGAATACTTATTTTATATGCAAAATGTTTATATGGATGTTATAGTAAAAACGATCGGTAATATCGTTGTTAATACAGATTGGTTACATACGGATGTAAAATGTAAAGAATATCTAGTTAGTACTAGTACTATCGGAACGCTGAATTTGAGTTAGTCGTGCCTACACGCTTACCATATCTCGTGTGCACTTCAATAGCATCTACAAGTTCGGGAGCCTGCGTACCTAATTGCCTGAATTAGCACTGCCGAATTCCATAAGAAAACTTTTAATGAACGCCGCTTTAAGCTTTAATACCGTGTTCATTCGGATAATTCTGTGATTTAGTTTGGCCCGCTAGTGTTCAACAAATTGTTTTATTTTATTTCTTTTGAATCTATCTAGATATCTTTTAATTTTTAGGTCTGGCCAACTCTTGTTTTGGTATGTTTATGGACCAGCCAAAAGCTTTAGACGTGGCTTAATTATTCTTGTCCTGAGACAAGCAGCGAGACTGGCTTTAAAAGTGCCCGCCAAAGCATGTGAGTGCTCTGCTGTAAATGCAACAAGCGGTCATCCATACATCAATCTGTTACGTACTTCAAGTTAGCTCACGTGATGTGTGTCTTTTTTTTCTGTATTTTTCATGAGGTTGTGTGGCCAACTCTGGTGTAGGAGTTTTAAGACCTCCTGATAGCCTTGGCTTAACGATTCTTGTCCGGAGACAAGGACCGGGACCGACGGCTTTACGTGCCGTAGGGTGAAAGCTTAGCATTACGCTAGAATGAAGATGAATCCTAAAAGCAAAACAAAATGGTGATAAAATATTCTAACGGAAAGAAAGAGAAACACACCACGCAGAGTTGGATTGACGCACCTGAGGATGTATCGTGCACAAGCATCCTTATGCTTTTTCATCACAGAAGTTCGGTATTATCACTCTTTGTCTATTGCAATAGCTAGGGTGGTAAGTCCTTTCGTTCCATTAGTATACAATGCATTACCACAAAGTAACACCTGATTCAATCAACTATAGCTGATAAAAGTATTTCAATTCCGGTCGTTACTTCAGACGTGAATCGAATCTAAAGTGCACCTTCTACAATCGTCGCCGCGTATTGTTTCCCGGTGGTAGTTCAGCGCGCTTCACAGAGTTGTAATGTTAAACCTTACGGGCGAATGGGACATTCAGAGTCGATCGGGCACTAGGTCCTGGAGCCGAAACATAAACATAGGGGTCATGATTTGTATTGAAGCGTTGTAGCTTAAAATTAACTACTAAATAACTGCATAGTGATCGACACTCACCCGATGTTTGTGTGATCCCTAAATGTTTTTCGAGTAATGTCTGTGTGTAAAATCCATCGAGATACAGATATAATAATGCGGCCGTAAATTTGTAAAAATTAAGTGCCTATTATATAAAGTGTGTTTTGCATAATATCACTAGACTTAAGGTAAACTTACGTGAGGACGAGCTCATAATGTCTATATAGTCTGAAGATATCCAAAGTCTCCAAGTCGTTTTTCTTGGAATAACAAGTAAACACTTCACTGCGAATACAAGTCGAGCAATAGAGCTTAGCAAAAAGTAAATGAACACTCTTTTACTAAAATACTAAGTTCTATTTAGTTCTAGTTAATCTATGGAATACTTTTTAAGTTTTGCGGACACAGAAATATGGAAGTTACATTTACTAAGGTACGTTTACGTAGAAACTTAGGTCATGTGCAACACACCACAATTATTATAGTTATAACAATCCTGATTATCCAAATACACAACATAATAAAATAAATATTATCACTAGACAATATCAACCTACCAAATTCAATTTAAAAATATTTAATATCAAAAGGAAACGTGGTATACATTTTTTTCTAGTTTTAAAAAGATTATTTACGGCGGCCTTTGTACAGCATCAGCATAAAGCAACGCGACAGTGTGAAAAAGGTTGTTGAATAGAGGTGCGTATTTTTAGCGGGGTGACCTATTTCTTGCTGTCGGGTGCTTCCCGGGCCGAGCTGCCGTTCTATTGACCCACATGCACGCAAGCTCTGACGTCAGGGGTCGTTATGACGTCACGCGGCAGCTATCGTGCTGCTCTTTGTCCCAACCGATGTTTGCTATGATATTGTCACAAGGAGTTATGTTGTGTATTTGAGCCAGCGAGGCTATGTTTATTATGAAGTGGGTGATTTGCCGTTTGTGTCTATTGTTTATTGAGTTTTAGAGAATGGCTAGGGTAAATACAATTGTAGATACTGTCTGGATGTTATTGAAAGACCTTGGTTTCGATCTTATTAGAAATAAGATTGTTCCAAATGTAGTTTTGAAGGTTTTTGGTCAAAATGATCACCTTAGTTAGAGCAGTGTGTTGAGTCTAAAGTAATAAAGATTACTTTAGACTCAACGACCAATTAGCGCAGCGGGAGTTTAAGCGACAGCTACGCCGGTCACGGGTTCGATTCCCGTCCAAGTCAAACATTAGTGTGCGTGAACAGGGATGTTTGTCTTGGCCTGGGTGTTACTATGTATAATATGTATGTATTTACAAAAAAGTATCTATGTATGTTTATCCATTATCTATTACTCATAGTGCAAGCTCTGCTTAGTTTGGAACTAGTTGGTGATGTGTTTATGTGGTATAATATTAATATTAAATATTTATGCTCTTGTTGAATATTTATATATTGTCATTGATGCCATGTGAACTGCATAATTCAGCAGATTGCCTAAACAATAACAGACACAAGCGCGGGGCTTAGCGTAGTGCGCGCGACAGACATTTAGTCTGCGATTATTACCCATGGCTGCGATTATAAGACTATCTGACTGCACACAACTATTATTCGATTCCCACTTAGGAACAAAACAATTAATAGATTATATTGATTCATATTTAACAGGCCTCCCAAATATCTTTTTATTGACATTCGAAATTGATTAATAAATATTTATGTCTGGTTCGGCGTTGCACCGAAATATGTACTAGGCGATTTCGTGATATGGAAAAATATTAATATTGTGGACTGTATAAAGAATGGCTGGTAAATCGCCTAGAAGTGGGGTGAACGGGCGATCTTATGGCTATTGGAATTTAAAGGAGGCACGCCTTACTCTAATTGGTCGCGGAATTCGATGACGCTGCGATCCAGTCAGAGATCAATCGTCACGCTGATCGGTCGCGTGCTTACGCAGCCCCGCGCTGCGCCGAACGTGTGCAATACCGCAATATTTACCGTTTTTATACTATAAACGAGAACTGAACCGCCGGCGTCTTTGAGAGCCGGGCCACAAACTGATCACTCCACTTGGATCCAGCCCGAAGCTGCACAGATCACTCCACTACACCCGCGGGCGGACATAATTAACTATTAATAGAAAGATAGATGGCGCTACCATATCCGCGCGGCCCTAAAGGGTTGCCTTTAAAAAAAAATTGAACTTAGCTATGTTGGATGTACTACCGCATAACCCATCAATAGCCTAAGACAGGGATATGATATTAAAATTAATCTAAATTAACTTTAGCGAAACAATTATAACGAAAACTACAAACTAAATACTTAAACTAAGAGGTAGATCTAACTTCAGGCTAGATCTCACTGAGTTGGAAGCGGACAGAGATGTACAACAGGGCGCACGTAGCTCCCCTTCGCGGTTTTCACGGTAACAACGCGGGTTGTACCGTCTTTGGAAGTATGCAGTTTGTCCACGATGGCTAACGGCCATGAAAGCGGCGGAGCATTATCATGTACTATGACGACCAACGTACCCTCCTGTATAGGGGATGCAGGACTATTCCATTTGGATCTAGCCTGAAGCTGATGGAGATATTCCGCACGCCAGTGCCGCCAGAACGACTGCACGAGTTTATCCAGCAGAGTATGTCTCTGGAGCAAGCTTAAAGAGTCTGCTTCAGGAGCCGGCAATGACGATAATGGCACTGGGTTCAGAAAATGTGCAGGGCTTAACGCGGATGGTTCTGCAGGGTCACTACTCAATGCCGTGAGCGGACGCGAGTTGATCAGCGCCTCGACTTGTGCAAGGACAATTAAAAGCTCTTCGTAAGAGAGGATCTGTTGACCTATAACTTTGAAGAGATGCGTTTTAATTACTTTGACCATGCTTTCCCAACATCCACCGAAATGTGGTGATGCTGGCGGAATGAACTTCCAGTCAATATGATTTATGGAAAGTTCTTCCTGAAGACGAGTACGATATTCTTCCCTGAGAAACTTATAAAGGACTTGTGCAAGGATAGTTAAAAGCTCTTCGTAAGAGAGGATCTGTTGACCTATAACTTTAAAGAGATCCGTTTTAATTACTTTGACCATGCTTTCCCAACATCCACCGAAATGTGGTGATGCTGGCGGAATAAACTTCTAGTCAGTGTAATTTATGGTAAGTTCTTCCTGAAGACGAGTACGATATTCTTCCTTGTAAAACTTATAAAGGTCGCGTAAATAAGAGCTTGCGCCCACGAAACAAGTGCCGTTATCCGTGTACAAACACTGTATAGGGCCGCGTCGTGAAAGAATTCGTTTAAGGGCTGCCAGGAATGACACCGTGCTTAAATCCGTCGCAACTTCAATGTGCGTAACATGCGTCGTTAAGCATTTAAAAATACATAGCCAAGCTTTACGGCTTTTAACACCTCGACCACGCACTGGCGTATACTGCAGTGGTCCTGCGTAATCACAACCGGTATGTGTAAAGGCTTTATCAACCGGATTGACGCGCTGGCTAGGAAGATCTGCCATGGGAGGGAAAATCGGACGGGGACGAAATTTGAAACAGACGCTACATTTATGTATTCTGTGAAGAATTATTCGTCGAGCAGCTAAAACCCAATATTTATGCCTAAGTAAGGACATAAGCAACTCTGGACCAGCATGGAGATGCTTCTTGTGATAAAAATCAACAAGAAGGTCGACAACATGATCATGACGCGGTAGAATGCAAGGATGCTTGTAGTTATAAGGTTCATCCGAATTTGACAGACGACCACCAACGCGTATGACGCCGTGCTCATCGAGAAACGGCTTGAGCCTAAGAATAGCGGGAGAACTAGGTACATTACTTTTCAAATTTTGAATGTCGTTACTAAAATGAACAGCCTGTACAGCTCGTAGTAACTTATATTCTGCAAATTCAAGGTCAGTACTTGAAACAAAAGTCCCATTAGGTAGGTGCCTAAAAAACCTACAGACATAAACGATAGCGCGGAGTAACTTAGACCACGATGACATGCGTAGTGCGAGTGCATAGATCGGAGATTCAGCAACCTCAACAATCACGGGATGAGAAACAGACTTCCATTTGGGTACATCCTCGTCCTCTGCACTGTGGTCAAAGGGTTGCATGGGCCACTCTGACGGATCATGGGAAATCCAAGGAGGTCCACGATGCCACAATGGATGATGCAGAAGATTGAGTGGAGTAACACCACGAGACAGGCAATCAGCAGAGTTCTCAATACCCGCGACGTGATTGAAACAAGCAGCAGGAACAAGTTCAATTAATATACTAAAGCTGTTGGCGACAAAAGTCTGCCAGCGGTGAGGAGAAGAATAAATCCAAGCGAGCACTATTTTGGAGTCAGAAAACGCGTATATTTTATTGATAGGGTAGTGGGGCAAAACTGTGTCTTGAACCTTGCGGAGCAACTGAGACAGCAGAAGGGCCGCGCATAACTCCAGTCTCGCAACCGAAATGGTTTTAACAGATGAGACCTTAGACTTGGCACAAACTAACTGCACCGAGTAGTTAGACCCAATGCGGACTTGCAGATATACGACTCCGCCGTAAGCACGCTCGCTGGCGTCAGCGAAACCTATTAAGTTGATGGTACATCCATCTACCAACCCAAGATGACACGGAATAGTAATTTGATTGAGCGCAGTAAGCTCAATGCAAAACTGGCTCCAAGCGGCGACAATATGGTCTGGGGGTGTTTCATCCCTTTCACACTTTGATAACCAAAGTTCTTTGATCAAGAGCTTGGCGTACAAAATTGTGGGAGCCACAAAACCCATTATGTCCCATAGTCGAGCCACCGTGGACAGCATAGTGCGTTTGGTGCACTTATCATCTGGCGGTGAGACGTCAAACCGAAAACTATCACAGGATTTGTCCCAGCGTAAACCGAGAACTTTATGCGGTACAAACTTCTCAAACTCAATGTCTGGAGAAGCTTTATGAGAATTAGGTATGCGTGCGAGAACCTCCTTAGAATTGCTTGTCCATTTGACAAGATCAAACTGGCCTCGCTTGAAAAGCTGAATAAGCACTTCACACAGCGAAATTTCTAGCGGAACGGATATAACACTACAGGCGATGTCATCCATATATAAAGCGGAAGTAGCAACAGCTGCTGCGGCGGGAAAGTGATCGCCTTCATCAGCGATCAACTGGCGAACAACTCGTAACGCGTGATATGGGCTAGACTTGAGTCCAAAACAAACACGATTGAACTGATACACGGATATAGGTTCCTTATTGTCAAAACGATAAAAAATCCGTTGAAATCTACGGTCAGATTCGCGACTGCCGATACTGAGAAACATTTGGCGGCAATCAGCTGACAGAGCGATTTGAAAAAGGCGAAACTTTATTAAGATGTCAAATAAATCACCCTGTAGATTAGGGCCGGCATGCAAAATGTCATTAATCGACTGACCCGATGTAGTCCTACAACTAGCATCTAAAACCACACGAAGTTTAGTAGAGGTTTTATCTTCGCGAACTACGCCGTGATGCGGGATATAATATGAGGGAAGAGAATTGCCCTCGTTGTTTACAACTACACTCAAAAAACCTTTATTTAGGTAGTCACGAATGACGTCATTATAGGCGCCGCGTAACTTAATTGATGCATCAAGTTTACGTTCTAAACAATGAAAACGTCTAAGCGCAGCAACGTACGAGTCGCTTAACGAATAAGGGTCACCATAAAATGGCAACGCCACAACGTATCTGCTACGGTCGTCACGAACAGTTGTAGCGCGGAAAGTTCTTCACACTCGAGATCCTTTCGGCTCCTCGAGGGCGGTGCGGTAATCTCTTCAAGCTCCCAAAATCGCTTGAGAAGAGAATCAATATTATTTTGTTGAAGAACAGAACAACAACAAGACGTAATATAATGAGAAGTATGTAACGTAGGTACAGTACCCATAATCACCTACCCAAATACAGTCTCAATAGCGGGCGGTAAATTATGTTGCTCACTACGTACAATTTTAGGTAGTAACAAGTGCGGAAATATTGAAGCTCCGATCAAAACATCAATGTCTGCTGGATTCGCAAATTTCGCGTCTGCTAGCGGCAATGTCTCGAGATGTGTGAGTAGCGATACGTGCACATTAGCGTACGGCAATGTGTCCGTAATACGCTCCACTATAAGCGAAGAAATGTTAAAAGTAATATCCCTATCAAAATGCGAATGTATTTTAATATCTATGGAACCTTTGCAATGTTTTTCTGAACCGCCGATCCCCTTGACTACTAAGTTAGTATTTTTAAAGTTATCCCACAGTCCGAGGTGTTTGAAACAATCAAAAGTAATAAAGTTACTCTGTGGTGCGCTATCGAGTAAACAACGAACTATGTGCGGTGCGTTATTAATATCATAAACGATAACTTGCGCTGTTGCTAATAGAACCGTTTTGGACGCCGTACACTGCGGTTTAGCATCGCGCTGAGCATGACAAGCGCACTAGGGTTATCCGCGTGTGTGCGCCGCCAGCGCAATGGACATCGTACACAAAGATACTTCGCACTGAGACGCGGAGGGGGAAGTCACCGTGGCACAGGCGGCCTGCACCTGCAACGTTGGTAGGCTAGAAATTGGGTCCAGGGTACCGGATTGACCCGACAACGGATAACTTTTATCAAAATGTAATAATGAGTGATTTCGTTGATTACATAAACGACACTTCGTCTTAGTAGAACAATCACTCGTTTTATGTTTTATACCCTTGAGGTGCGATTAAACTAAAGGCCAAGTGCCACAAGTGCGAAAGCACACGTTGCTGCAAATTTTCATTGGCGTAGGTTACCGGAAAAAAATTAATTATGACACCTTAATATAATTATATCACATAAATTGCGTATCATTGTGTTGGTTGTAAAATCAGCTATCATAATAATGACATGAATTACTACTAAATACTCACCTTTCCGGCAAAACAAGCTAACAATCTTAGAGGTTTGTTTTTTTTCACTCGTTCACACAAACATTTCATCATATATTAATGAATTTCATTACTTGTTTGGTTCATAAACACAAAAACATTATCACATATACCTTTAGGTTTTCACACAATACATTATTTGTTTGTAACAAACGAATCTAACGCCACTAAAAAAAATATAATCCGAACGCGTAACAAACAATTCGCCGTGCCAGGCAGCCATGTTACTGTTACGAACACTGTGGCTGTGAATTATTTACCATTTGAAACACGATAACAGTGAAAATGTACAACAATGCTAGTATTTAATTGCTAAAATATGTTTTCAGATAAATAATCTGGGTACTTTTCTGTCTTTCATAACTATTAAAAGAATATTTATCATAAAACACATACGAAAATAGCGAGTTTCAAGAGTAGAAATAGCCCTTCTAAAAAGGTTTTGCCTTTTATCACTGTATTTCTTGTCTTTGTCACGAATAATGTCACTTCACAATTAATATTTATTTATTTCGGAGTAAATTTATATAAGTATCTTTATAAAATATTCACCGGTTTCTTCCACAAGAAAACTTTTATTATAAATATCGCGGAACACCGGAACAAAACACAACAATGGCGGACGCTTTCGCAAATGAGACACAGATAATTATATTTCAATATTTTTTGCGCGTTTCGTTACCCTCACCCTTTTAAAACGATTTAAATGCATAGAATATGAATTATTCTAATAGTTACTACTTTCGTTTCTTGGTTTAAGTAAAACAAAACGTGAAAAAACCGCGACCAATAGAACGATTTTTAATTGACCACGACCGTGCGTGCCTCAAACACTTCGGACTACCAAAATTAGAGCAGGACCGTGCGTGCTGTAATCACGTGGGGGGTTAAACAATTAATGCAAGCTTTGTTTTCTTTTACACATTTGAAACGAGCATTTGGATTTAAACTATTAAAAGCGGGACATTTATAGAAATGGTCGTGTACTATATTACTGCACAGACACTTCTGTGAATTATTATTACTAGATTCCGAGCAGGCTACGTAAGATTGCGGATTAGGGACCGAGTTATTATTGCTATTTCGCGATTTATTCGACCTTTGTTTGCTATTATTATTATCAGACAAACTAAATGAACTAGACTGCGTATTATGAAATATTCGACACTGATCTTTGATGAAAGAAATAAAACTATCTAGTGTAGGTATTTTATGATTACGTTCAGTCATCTCTAAAGCACGAATTGTTTCAGTGTCAAACTTTTTAAAAGCGAGTTGAAGAAACATAAAGTCGGAAAGATCCTTTGATTTAAAATTTTTAAGGGAACTAACTGCGGTAACAAAGTTGTTTTTAAACAGCTGGAAATTCGAAACAGACGCGGCACCGGACAGTTTAAGATTTAAAGCTTGGTCAAAGTAAGTAGACGCTAGAACACGAGTATCTTGATACCTATCAAGAAGTGACTGTAATTGAACCTGATAGTTCTCAGCACTGGGTGTGACACCTGCAAATACGGACTGGGCCTTCGGTGACAGCTTACCTATTAAATAGTACAACCTGTCAGCATCTGTCAGAGAGCCATTATCGTGCACTGTAGACTTAAAACTCGCATAGAATAACGGCCAATTTCGTATATCTCCATCAAACGACATAAGCTCGATTGGCGGTAATCTCGGCGCTCGAACCGCCGGTCTGGTAGAAACGGGCTGTGCGAAACATTTACCCTCCAATTGTGATTGTATGCGCTTGATGATACAATAAAGATCTTCGAATGAGGTGTACGCCTGATAATTTGGCTGTTCATCAGGATTAATAGAAAGCAATCTTGCGTTATAATTGTCTAACAACTTATGGAAATCTGTTCGAATACTATCTACTGTCATACAATAACTAAGAAATTATTCCCTATTAATATCAGAATTAGCGGCAGTTTTTGAGCGCTCGTAAATGTTTTGAATACGCTCAAATAAAATATTACGTTTAGCTTCCAAGATTGTCAGCTCTTTTTCTTCCGACATGCATGGCTTCTTTTGTTGCGCCATACCTACGTAGGAATAAACGAATGAGACCGAATCAAAATAAGAATACCTAAAGTACCTATTATTTTACCTTAGTAGGTGTTTATGCGGTAGTTATTCGTAAGTAGGCAACAACTTTAAGGCGGTGGAACTAAAAGGTGCTTAAAATATAGAATTTACAAGACAACTATGACAGTTCCAGTAATAATAATTGGGTAGATATATCAGATTAGTAGGTAGCTACATAAAAGTATATTACCTACGGAAGCGTGCGGAAGTAACCACGTAATGGGTATGTAAATGGACTAGGAGTATAGTGCTATAACTACCTAGGTAGGTACTTCTAGAAGATACCTACGCGAGATAAACGAGAGGTTACGTATAAACGCAAATTAATCCGACTCGTACGGATCAAAAAATGGTTCGGCGTTGCACTAGGCGATTTCGTGATATGGAAAAATATTAATATTGTGGACTGTATAAAGAATGGCTGGTAAATCGCCTAGAAGAGGGGTGAACGGGCAATCTTATGGCTATTGGAATTTATAGGAGGCACGCCTTACCTTACAAAATGGCGGCTGCCGGCGTCTTCGAGAGTCGGGCCACAAATTGATAACTCCAGTTGGATTCAGCCTGAAGCTGCACAGATCACTCCACTACACCCGCGGGTGGTTCAGTTCTCGTTTATAGTATAAAGCGGTAAATATTGCGGTATTGCACACGTTCGGCGCGACGCGGGGCTGCGTAAGCACGCGACCGATCAGCGTGACGATCGATCTCTGACTGGATCGCAGCGTCATCGAATTCCGCGACCAATTAGAGCAAGGCGTGCTTTTGGGAAGGAAAAGGATAAAAGATCGCTCGTTTTGACACTGCGGTATGCAAAGGAATTTATTAGCTAGGTGTTGACATAATTAACTATCAATAGAAAAATAGATGGCGCTATCAATCTCTATGTTAAAATATTATACTTATCATTAACTAACTATAAAATTATTAAAATTAACTGCAAATTCTATGAACTAAAATGAATTGTGTGTATTGATGGGAGTGAATGAAGCAAGAGAGGTATGTCAAGATCGTTGCAAATGGCGTTCCGTAGTCTCTGCCTACTCCTCCGGGAAACAGGCGTGAGTCTATGTATGTATGTATGTATGTATGTATGTAAAATGAATTGTTTCACATTTCTGTATGATAAAATAACGTTCATTCATATTAACCTCAATAGAAGTAAAGTCACATCAAATAAATTTGGAATATTTTATCGAAAATAATATCTTAATGGACTTTACTTTATTAATTGTAGACTAACAAGTTAAGTAAACCATGTCAATAAAAGGAATTCATGTTAATTGTGTCAGTGTCTTACAAATTATCAAGGGTTATTTATTTGATAAGAAAAGCTGCCAAAGTATCACAGCAAATGAAATAACTCTAATGGGTTCTGATTTTGATTTTGACTGCACGTATATCGTTATAATTGTGACGAGTGGGTTCGATCCCCACAGAAAATGACACTTTATCTGATCTACAAGCTGATGGAGTCGTAGTATACTGTATGTATTATGTATGGTTAAGTGAATGTTTGTAAACTTTCTCACGACACAGGCTTGATTCCAAGTGCGCCTGCAGTTGAAGTGCAATTTAGTAGTCAATTAAGCACCGTAGATTTTGATTTAATTTCCCATAGAGGACTACAATTTGTAACCATAAGAACCTATTGGTTACGAGTCTGAATTTTATTTGTGTTCTTTGGTTCATATTTGTACAACATTTTCGTTATCCCACTGAAGTCTACTGCTGTATATAGGCCTCTCTAATGGTACAACATTGAACTCGAGTTTCTTCGTGCCCAACCGCTACCAACCAATTTGCATTCATCGCCAGTCCAGCTAGTTGTAGGCTGACCTACGTTTGCCAAGGGGTAATCTCCACTCTAGAACACGTTGACTCTAATAATGTAAAATCTGAGAACAGTATAAAAACTCAATGACACTGAGGTACAGTCATTCAAGTATTTTTAAACATAATAATCTATGGAACATTCGAAAAACTCTATTGTCAAAGACGTTTGCTCGCAGCGATTCACACAAATTCGTTATATAAAGCAAATAACATTCGATAAACGCATAACAGTGATGCTTCAATCAGAATGTTCTAGAAGCTTTAAATCACAGATACTGAGTATAAGAAGTTCGTGTAGTTTATAGTTGATCGCTATAAAAAATAAAAGCGATTGACGATTGCGGTCACCAGTTTGACCGCATTATAAAAACTTACAGATGCACAATTTTGGTTATACTGTATAAACCTGTTGCAAACAAAATATGTGATACAATATTTTATTCGCTTTATGTGATAGGGTAGGCGATCTGTGTGGAGAGCTTTTGGGGTGGCCTGCTTGCTCTAGGCTGAGCTTTTTATGATGATGATAATAATAATAATTATATTGTATATAATTGTTGATAATTGTAAACAAAAACGTTAGTCTAAAGGCTTGCATTTATTTTAATGATCAGAGGTTTCAAATTTATAACTAGCCGCCGCGGTAGAGTCTGTTTGGACATAAATCACGTTCATTTGCCTGCAATGCCTGTTTACTTAGGAGCCAATAAGCACTGTTTACATGTTTAGTAGCAACTTTAAATTTTAGTAGAGGAAAATATAACGTTCATTTGTTGAAACCCTGATAAGGTGCATTAGCCATAATAAAAGTTTAAGTAAAACATGCACATAAATCTTTGCGCATTCAAGGATCAATTCGGATCATGCAGTCGGCAGCTTTTGTTACTACGGCATTACTTATACCATAGGATTTTATGTTTTAAGACCTATTGATTCAGTTTTATTGATACACTAGAGGACGCCAGCAGCTACGCCTGCATTTTTTTTAAATTTACCCGTTTTGGCCGATCCCGTGGGGATTTCGGGAAATCCCTTCTTAGTGCTTCCTTACGGTCCACAAGGAACATACATGCCAAATTTCAGCTTCCTGCGCCCAATAGTTTCGGCTGTAGCGTGTCTGTCAGTCAGTCAGTAACGCAAGGATTTTATATATTAAGATAATAGGCAAAAATGTATGTATAAATAATAATGTATAAATAAATATAAAAACAAACAAGTACAATTCAAATTATTAGTTAACGCATACACACACACACACATTTGTTAACGCTGTTCATTCGTTTTCCAACTTAATATAAGTACACTCGCGTAAATTCAGGGTTCTCTAGTTATACTATATCATCTATGTTCGGGGTAACATAAATCTCCTTTATTATAACTGTCATTTTAACTGTTTAAGACATACAACTGCAAAAAGTATTAACACATACAAACTACTTAGTACTAAGACTTAGTACTCAAAATGTTTTCCGGTATCTGTGACGTTTCGCTAGAGTGGTCAATATGGCGACTGCGATTTGTTGGTCAGAACCATTAGAATTTAACAAAATACTAAACAATCCGAATTTTGCGGATATATGTTGTCGACTCGAAATCTTTATATTTGGATGTTTTATTATTCAGGTAAGGTTTCGATCGAGTCTACCGTACCCCTTGATGAAATTATTAACATAGATTTGACATTACGATGTAGTAGCGCAGTCTGTCGGTTCCAATGTGAAACATTCCAAAATCAACAACTACTTACAAATTAAAAATTAACTAAAAAAACATTTTCCAGTGGACTAAATTGTGAATCTAAACCATTCTCAAGTCACACAAAACAATTCATCAAAATCGGTCCAATCGTTTAGGAGGAGTTCAGTGACATACACACGCCCACAAGAAATATATATATAAAGATGTGTAGGAGTATAGAAATGTTTACATTTATGAATGTTTCTTTTACGTCTAATCAAATCTCGTTCATTCTAATCAATTCTCGTTTGCGTAGTTCCTAGAAATTATTTTCTGAGCCAGACATAATAAAGGAAATTAAAAATTCTCAACGAATAGCTCTTAGCAATCCAACTTTCTATTTCAGTATCAATCATCTAAGACATCGGTCGCGCACTCTGTGCGATTTACTTTTTTTATATTTTCTTGTTATCTCTACTCGTTCGGAAATCCATTAGTTGCACGCGAAAGAAAAAAGCGAATGATTCCAGTTCAGATGTAGTTTTCAGCTCATCGGAAATTTTTCTGCCAAGTCGCCCTTCAAAGTACACAGACTAATGAATTAATTTCGTTATGCTTTTATTTATTTAGTTTGTTTTGCTTTTTAGATTTATTCGCTGGAATATTAGAATGAATTTTAAGCGTCTAGCAACTTTTTTATTTATTTTATTGTACGCTTTTTAAATTATTTGTATTCGCACATTTATAAACACATATGGAAACACTGCTATAATCTACGGTAGATTTTCTTGATTTTTCATTTCACGGTTAACATTTTACATTACTTGAATGAAAAGAGAAACGGAACTTACTATTGTCATATCACGGCAATTCCCAAAACGTTCTGTCTCTGATGTAAAGTTTTCGGATTCTACCTACAAACCGGTATCAAAGTAAACTCACAAAGGTGACAACCGGGTTGAGCTCTCGTTAGTAGGAAGGCCTGAATATATTGAATTATGGAAAGGAATCAATATAAAAGAAATCAATGTCACCCGTATTGCTGACCTCGACGGAACAGATTGGCGAGGCCGTTGGAACAAGTTCTACTTCATGATTGCATTTCTCCACTTTCCGTAAGTTAGTGCTGTAACTTTGTACCCGCGTAGGTACGATCGTGAGATTATGAATTTGATTATAATGTCGGTCAAACTCTTGTTGAATGTTTTCTTCAGAATAGGAGAATGTGCTCCATTTTTGTCGAAAGTCAAACATTAAATAGGTGACAATATACATACATGTGTGCGTCACGTACATACCCCAGTCTAAGTTTTACGGAGATATTAAGTATCTAACATGTTTTATACAAATGAAAAGCAATTATTTTAGAGCGTTGATATATTGCGAGCTTCAAATACTTTAGTCAAATGAAACTACATCTGAAGTAAAATATTTATATCAATACAATTACGTCAACCTTTTACTTAATAGGAATTCCATTTAATATTTTTAAAATGTTTTATATGAAACGGGTTTAAGCATTTTCATATATTTGCGTTAATCTATGAAGTCATTGAAGTATACAGAAATGTGCGTGTATCGAATAAAATAAATATAAGTATACTAAAATGTCACATCAACAAATAAAATTGATAATACTTTAAAGACATTTTGACGGAGGTCTACTCAAATATACGTTCGCTTCGTAATTGTCATCTCTTATATTTTTAGCCACAATTTCGCCGCAATTTATTCTTGACTTAACTTCAATAGAGATCTGTAATAAAAAAAGAGGGCCCATTTTAGATCCATTTCTATCCCTCAGTTTCAATGAAATATTATATAGACCACTACTCTAAATCTTAAGAAATTCACATTATTTGTATTTATTGAATAACACTACTCTAAAAAAGGGAAATAGCATATAGTCTACGTATTTTATGGCTCGGTGAAAAAAAAAATGAAGACTTAAATTGAAACATTCTTTAAATGGGTCACAGATTTAAAAGCTACTATATACAGCAGCTATTTTGCTTGGAATTTATAGTCATTCGAGATGCCTGCCACGGAATGGTTCACGATATCGAAAATAGTTCTAAAATACCTACTGGTATGGTGTTTTGATATAATTAATAGATACACAATGGCCAACAAGTTAAATATCTTGATTTCTTCTTTATGGCTCTACCCGGATTCTTCACGGGGAATAATAAAGGTCAACTAACATCACCATTCACAATGGGTCGCTATAGAAATACCACGGTGGTTTTAGAGGGTAGTTCCGAAAACCTCTGGTGAAATCTCACACACCGTCTACTAGCCCAAACTCACATTTTCGCCTTCTCAAGAAGGTGAGAGAAGACCGCAGCAATATTTCCACTGCAAGGCCAAACACAAATGGTTCAAGTGATATTGAAAGGGTTGTCACGTTTCATATACTAAGCGTATAAACACAACACTAGCGCCATGCTCAAACATACATAATGTATACTGCTGTTGTGTTTTCACGCACCAAGCAACCCGTCACAGCCCGAAGCGGCTTAAATATCCATGTATTAGATCTCTTCGTCAGTATATACACACGGTGACATCAAACTATACGATCCAGTTTAACTTGATCTGTTTTGAACACCAACCATGTACTATGGAAGCTAAACTTACATTGGAATTATATAACTCGATGTGTGGCCGTTTGTAATGCGCTTAAGTACAGGTATTCTGAATGCAAGCACGTTATATAATTTTATACTTGTGCGATTATAAAACACATACGTGAACACCTAGAAATGATTATTTCTTGAGTTATAATTTGACACGAGAGAAGCAGCTTGAAGTGACGAAGAGAGACTTTATTAAACTGAATACAACATGTTTAATCAAAGGTATGACACATATGAAAAATTTCGGCGCCGTCGGTGGGTTGGTATTCGCGATATTTATATCTTTTACATAAAACGTAATATTTGAGGTTGTTTCAATATACACTTAGACATGTTTTGCTATGTTATGTTGTTTTTTTTATAATCTCACGCCTGTATCCCCGAAGGGGTAGGCAGAGGTGTAATATTACACCCACATTTCACCATGAATTTGTTAGGTTCCACGTAATAGGGGGCGACCCTATTGCCGTACCAGGCACATTAACAGACTCCGTGCTGCTACTGAGAATTTCCTAACGGAGAAACCCAATAACACTTTGCCTGACCCGGGAATCGAACCCGAGACCTCCCCCAATCCCACGCGCACATTTATGCCGCGAGATCAAGGATGCAGTCATTTATGCCGCGAGACCAAGGAGGCAGTTATGTTATGTTTACATAAAACATAATATTTGAGGTGTTGTTTTAAAATACACTTAGACATGTTTTTCTATGGCCTATTAAAGTTAGCCTATGTGTGATTCTGATGTGTAATCTATATTACTGTAAAGTTTCATCAAAATCCAATCAATTGTTTTTGAGTGTAACAAACACCACCGTTACACCCAACCTCATAAAAATTCACGTATTTAATTAATAGCATTTAAAAATTGCATATAAAATATGAAAATAAAAATTTTGAGCAGTATCTAAAGTGTACACTTCTCTGTGTTATCATCGTCCAGTCGATATGATTTTACTTGTATTAAAGACTAGAGGACGCCAGCAGCTACGCTTGCATTTTTTTTAAATTTACCCGTTTTGGCCGATCCCGTGGGAATTTCGGGAAATCCCTTCTTAGTGCACTCCTACGGTCCCCAAGGAACATACATGCCAAATGTCAGCTTCCTGTGCCCAATAGTTTCGTCTGTAGCGTGTCTGTCAGTCAGTCAGTAACGCAAGGATTTTATATATTAAGATAAGTGCTAGGGAACACTGTCCCCTCTTATTCAACTATTGCAACTACTCACTTCTCTTATGTATTGCTCTATTTTCTTTCATATTTTTATGATACATACGTTGGATTAGAAGACTCTGATACATAAGGGACCACTATGTCTGTATATCGCAGTGCGGGTGAGATGAGGCAGAATTTAGTACTCTTAGCGTTAGTTTTGTTTAATGTACATATGTATACTGCCTTATGCCTTATTTGTGTCGTAGCTTAAAGTTACCCATGAAGATTGTTCTACGATTTGTTTCTTGACTAAAGTATTTTAGTTTCTATGATATTCTCAAAGATATTTTGTTTTCTTAGGTGGTTCTCCAATAGTTGTTATTTTCAAGCAGTTACGGCACTATATAGGTATAAATGTATTGCGGATGATTTTCCATACTTTCAAGCATCACAAAATATAAATCACACAAATTTGTCTCGTTTAAGATCAAATACGCAACACTTGGGATAGTGTTGAAAGGCGAGAGCAGCCGATTTTGACTTCGAAATTTTACTTCAATCGACAGTAATCAGTCCTGGATGATTTTAATCATCTTCAATTGACTTTCGTCGTGAAAATGCCTTCTTGAATTCCCTGATGAAAAATCGTTGGCTGACGTGAAATGGAATCAAACTTCGTGACCTACTGCCGCTCGCGAATAGAAAGCAGTACACTTGTTTTATTGACACAATAAAATGTGTAACAATGAAATTCAATTTGTTGGATAAATTGTTTTGAATAAATTCTACAGCTAGATTTATACCTTTATCTAAAAAGTTCGTAAGTGGAATATTGTAATGGAATGTTCGTAATGGAAAGGATACAAAAATGGCTTATAGACCGTAATCCTATTATTCGTCTCAATTCAACGTTGACCAAAAACACTACTACATCAAAAATTGTGTCGTGTTCAGACATCTTAACATTAAGCAAAGAACTTTCTTTAGGCCATAATGACAATGTTTGTGAGCGTATTTTTGTCTCTTTTATACTTACTCGTATAATATGTGAGCTTTTTAATTAAGAATGTTAACATTCACACTTTCGTCATATTATCCAAGTTATAAAACAAAACGTCTTCATCGAGTGTACTCCTGTATATCAATAGAAGAAACTTCAATAAAACATTTATTTAGGTCGACGTAGTGGTAGCTCGTAATTTGATTCAAGCACTAACTTTAATTGGAATGCTTCAATTTAAGTACTCTTCGTCAAATCAAAGTTGCCTATCATCGGTAGCTTTGAAGGCCCTGACCTTTCCATATCCTGGTTCTCGCAGCTTACTCTCAGTATTGTTTTAGGAACTCAATATTCATTAATAATTTTCACCGCAATCTCTCTGTAAACTGATCAATCGGGATTGTTTGAGTGAAGCCTGAGGTTTATTGAGTGGACGAAATGGTTGGTAATGGATTGGACAGCATTGTAGAACATAATTGTTGTGAATTTTAGGAAAGCTGTGTTGGTTCTGTTTGAGAGTAATTATTTTAAAATAATTGGATTAAATATTGAATAAAGGCCAATAGAATTGAGTGAACGCAGTCAGAGTCAAATGTAATGAATATAATTTGTAATCAGAATTCACTAAATTCCATTTTATTATTTATTATTATTTAACCACTTAAAACTTCAGAATCAGAATCATACTTTCATCATAATTTTATTCGTTAAACATAGGTGAATGTATACAATAATGGTCTTAAATTAGTTTAAGTGCGCTATGTTTTGTCCAAACAGACATACAAACTTCTTCAGGAACCACTCACATACTATCTAATGGTGATATACATATGTACAGTCGCGGTCTGAAAGTGTTTACCACCTTAAGGCTTATAATTGCATGAACACATCAATGACACAAGGACGACGATATTGTACTTGGCAACCAATCTATGATAAATGATAGCATGCGTTGCGTAGCAACTGGTGTCAAAAACGATTTATTATTCCACATTTATAATATACGTTCATTTAATTACAAGAGTGATATTTACACTGAAACTAAAATATTTGTAGTCTTCAAATAATGTAATTTTAAACTTGCTATTTACGATTTTGGTATTTGTAATTAATAAGTTTATCAAATGACTTTTACATTGATAGATTATAATGAAAGGGATGGCGAAAATACGGCATCCTGAATATAAAACCTTTTTGAAAAAAATACAATATTTATATCGTCTAGCGTAAGCAAAGAGATTTAAGCTTCAGTTATTCTTCTGTGAGCGTAAGGCTGCCTCGTTGGTCTAGCGGTCTAATATTCATACTCTTTTTGTTTGAATCGATGCCTTACCAATGATTGAAAAGTAATAAGTACTCAGATAAAGCATTTTAGACCTTGCTGAACCCAGCGTGACAAAGAATGTAATTTGAAAAGTGGTCAACATTTTTAGACCGCGACCGTACAATATTCCGTTCGGCAGTTTTGAGTTTATCGCGTTCAAACAGACAGACAGGACCAAATGAAGACTTAATTTTATTATAAGTATAATTATATAGAGTCTTATAAAACCCTTCATCATCATCATCATCATCAGCCCTGTATACAAACTGTCCCACTGCTGGGCACGGGCCTCTTCTCACTATGAGAAGGGTTAGGCCATAGTCCACCACGCTGGCCAAGTGCGAGTTGGCAGACTTCACATGTCTTTCGAAAACCTTATGGAGAACTCTCAGAAATGCAGGTTTCCTCACGATGTTTTCTATCACCGTTAAGCAGTGATAATTAACAATTTAATACGCACATAACTTCGAAAAGTCATTGGTGCGCGCCGTGGATTCGAACTCCAGACCTTCCGCGACAGTCCGTCGGTCTTTCCACTAGGTTATCGCTGAACCCTTAGATCAGCGATAGTCTAGCATCTCTGACTTTTAAAAGTAATGTGTGTTTTAAATTGATAGTTGCTTGCGCTTCATGAGAAAACACGTTAAGCAATCGGTTCAGATTTTAATTTATATCTTTGGCAGTCGTTATCGGGAGTCCAGTACCTATGTAGTAATAAACTGATACTGGTCTAAGACATGGAATAATGTTATCCCTTTTGATTGCAGAGCTCAGACCAGTCGCCCTGCGGAAAAGCTAATATAAAAATGGCACTTGATTTTTCCAACCTACTAATATCACACAACGATTAAGACATTTTATAAACACAATTTCTAATCCAAAAAACAAACTAATATAATTCAACGTTACATTTTCACTAGACCAAAAGTCTTATTTATTTTATCGTATGTTTGGAAACAATCTTATCAACACAGAGACGTGTTACTCGTTCATGTAAACCATCCTCCATATTACTACCGAGCTTCGTCTCGTATTCCAGTTTTGTGTACAAATAAAAGTGACTGAGCCCTAAGGCTGCACCTCCATCAGAGATAAGCAGGCAGTTAAGCAATATGCAAGGAAAATATTCATCTTCTTTTCCTAGCCTCGCACAGCATAAGAAACACCTACTTTTTGTGGATACTGTATTTACAATGACTGATATTAAAATAATTATAGCATTTAAAACTTTTTTTTCCTGCTTTATAGCTGGAGGGAAAGGAATAAGTTATTTTCCAAGTCCTCCAATATACTTCTGATCCAATCCTTGCGGGTTCCAAGACAGTTTAACTTTTTCAGGACTTTACGATACTCAAAACTTATCCTATCTATCGTTATTTCTGCTGAACATGGTCAGAAGTTGGTCAGATGTAGATTATAATATCGTACTGGGAAAGTGGGTGGAACTAGCCCCAACAGATATCAGTGGACTTTTTATTTCTTTGCGCACCTCTTAGCTATTTTGCACATCTTGTCATCTTTGTTATACACGCAACCTTAGATAGGAGCTGTGAAATGTGTCTGGCCACCATTGATGTATCTTGACGGTCGTCTAATCTTTGCACATGTTTTAGACTCTATGTCGATGTTTTGTTTGTTGATATTGCCTGGCAGTAAACATAATAAAAAATCCTGAAGGAATATATCTAGTACTTATTTGAAAAATACCACCTGAATCAAAAAGACATCACATTTTATAACTCTTAACCATATTTACTTTTCTAAATTATAAATCTAAATATTACTACTAAAATAGACCTGTAGTATTGATAAATCCACAACACAATCATTGAAAATCTAAGTTGAAAAAGTTTTTAGAAAATCAAAGTCTGTCAATAATTCAATTCGTATTTTCAAACTTGAATAAAAACTATTCACAATGCTTGCCTATACACACAATAAACGTAGAAACCCTTCGGGGAAAAAGGTTTTACCTTTAGCAATTTACCTGCGGTCAACCCGAGTAATGTCATTGGCTATCGGTAAATTAAATCTTATAACTAATACGCATGACAATGGACTAGTATACTAGTATTGTCAACTATTTATTTTTATTATAGTTATAGAGATTAAAGTATCAAAGCTTATAAATAAATATCCTTTATATAACGGTCTCTACCACGTAATTACTAAGCTAGATCTCCGTTAATGTCTCCATTGGGAAGCCATGCTTCTTTGTGGAGGTTTTGTTTATGTGCCTATTAGGCGGCAAATTACCTGACGCGTTGCCTGATGATAAGCGATTACCGCCGTATGTGATATTCTGTCGAAGGGTTGTACTGCCCAGTCGAGCGAAATCAGCAGAGATCTACTACCGTGCATTTTCTAAAGGAGATGCAAACCTTCCGCCTTCCTTTGGGGAAACCAACAAACCGATACGCAGGTCTCGGATTCGCATCTAGGACCCGAAACGGCAAAGAAAATATCGTGGGGAAATTTGCACACTGTGTTCTCCAACATATTTTTGTAATAAATGTAAACTCTGCCAACTAAGGCAGCGTAGTGGACTATGGACCCACCCTGCCATAGCGAGAAGTCCGTGCCCAGCAGTGGGACAGTTCATATAGTGCAAATATTATCAATATTTATTTGTTATGCTGTCTTTCTGCATAGTACCTACTCTCATCTACATACATACTATCTGATTACAATTTTTTTATAGCAATATCGGTGTCCTATATTCTCCCACAATCAAATTCATGACAATATCCATTTAGTTTTTAATTTAGGTCAGTGGTTAGCATTGAACTTGTCACGTTCGGTTAGGTAACCTGCCGCTTTCGCCACTTCATTTAGTTCCCACTTGATACAAGCATCGCTCTTTCATAATAAACAATTCTATTTATTATGAAATAGCGTTTGAAATCGCATTGATTGAAGAAAAGTAAAAAATACGTGTGACTATTGTAAACTTAATAGGTAGGTACGTGTTTTAAACATTAATGGTTTATTTGATAGTATGCGTAATCACATGTCTTCTGCATTAGTCAGGCAGTCTGATGTCCGACACAAAAATATAAATTCTCTCATAGATAGATGGATGGATGACGATTACGATGAATGGATTGGAATCAAAGATCGCACTACAGTCTTTGTTTATAGTTGCAGAATTAAAAGCTCAGATGACGACGGCAGATATAATGGTTTACTGGTTAGAATATTTTCTGCTCTAAGTTCTTCTGAGTCTTTCCCCTTATGAAAATTCTTATAAGCCACTTCAATGAGATGTGGAATTTGGTGGACGCTTTGACTAGCGTGGTGGTCCTGGTACATTCATCAGGTGTTATTGGTTTTTACTTGCGTTCCTTACCTTACTTTGGGAGTGTGAAATATGTGAATATTTTTTTTTATCTGACATATAAAGCATAGTCCAATGGAATGTGACATTTTTTTGGGCTTAGCGTGCATTTGTCAGAGGACGCAATTTTATCTTAGCAGGGGTAGTAGCCCTTGTCCTGCGGCCACTATCTTGAAAAAAGTGGTACAAATGGGTTTTTTAGTTTATCTGGCAAACTATTGGCCGCACAGTAAAATTTCAAGCCACGTTGCGTTGCATGTTAAGTTCTGTACAACTTTGGTACCGTAGCATTTAGTCATAAAATCAAAAATAACGAAGTTGCAAACGAAATCCGAATGAAATTTGTAATAAATTTTCTTTTCAATGTGTTGTTATTTTTTCATGTTCTGTCATAAATAATACATTTCATTTGTCTTTACATCGTTCAAAATAAGACCCAGTCCTCCAACTTGAAACTCCGCAGCCTCCATGATTACCATAAGGTCCAATTTTTACTCATTACGTCCACCCTGAAAACATAGGTTGAAATAATATGGACAAAACTTTAAAATTAAAGCACTCTGTAGGCTTCTAAACTTGATATTCTGTCCATGCAAAGGAAACTGCAATGTTCTGCAGCCCCTCAATTTTCTGCGAGAGATGCAGCAAAGTAATTGAAAAATCAATGGAAATAATGATTTACCTATAAAATGTTATCATTCTATATAATATACTTTTATCAACAATTGAATATAGACGATTTTTTAGATCATAAACTGAAGCCTGGCTCATATATTGAAGAAATCCTATAATTACCAAAATACAACAATAACAAATATAAACTTTTTTGTTTTTGGTTTTACGACAAAAATTATCAGAACCAAAGTTGTAGTGAACACAATATATCCTTTGTACGATCAATAGTTTACACAGATAAATAAGAAAAACCATCCGCACCACTACTTATTCCAAGATGGCGGTCGCGGGACAACAGGTACGACCCCACAAATTTGGATTAAGCTTTACGTTGGCCCTCCCTAGACATCTAAAAAAGTTTTTTTTTCCTCTGACAAATGCAACCCCAAATGTAACTTTTCAATGCACTATGTAAAGGCTTATTAACTTTTTGTTTCTAGCTAAATTGAGAACAATTTAAGTACATATAAGTATGTTATTCCCAAATAAGTCAAGTTATGCCAATATGTCTCATATATCGCTAAGATAAGACAATAAATCTGACTTGCTACCGATACAGCGATACATTCTTTGTTTTGAGAAAATTTACATAAATCAGATATATGTTTTGTCTTCGATGCGAAATGCGATCTTATTGATATCTGCAGGAAACGAAGTTGAAAACTGTATAAGGTTGGTAGAAGTTACGATGTCTTTTAGATTTGTTAATAAGGTTTTATTGTTTTAAAGAAGTGGTTTCCATTTGATAGTCTTTGCAGTGCGGGAATATCGTTATGTAATGCAACAATGTTCATAAATTACACTTAGTCCAGGTATACCTACCGGAATCATAAACATATGTTTTGTTCCATATGGACTGTAGATTGTTAGTAATGACTTGCCCTGTGCCTAGGAGGCCGACTGTCTCAATCTATGTGACAGTGAGGATCTACGGCTTAACGTACTCTAGGGAGCACGGGCAAAGCGATGATTAACAACTAAACACGATACACGCTACGTACGTTTTCGAAAATTCAGTTGTGCGCGTCGATACCCTCTGCATGACGGTCTGTGGAGATACAGAATCTCCACTATATCCTCACCGCTCTGTTCTTATCTAATTTTTTTTTATCTGACCATAAATATAAAAATTTTATATTACCTGTTAGTTAACATACCCCATGCTATACATTCTGTCTAACCGAGTGTTATTTTATTGTTATTCTAAACTAGCTGACCCGGCGAACTTCGTACCGCCTAACAGTCGATTCTTACTTTTTTTTTTTTTCTCTCCATAAGAACCATTCTTAGACTTCAAGGAATATTAAAAAAAGAGAATTAGCGAACTCGGTTCAGCTGCTGTCAAGATTTGCGCTTAGCAACCAATTTAGCAACACATTCATCGACTCATTTTTATATATAGATACCGTGAACAAAAGCCCCGCAATATTATATAATGTTCAATTCTTACAATTAATTCCAGTGTCTCTTTTAAACTTAATAGTAATGGCAGATTGTCAATTAGAGTAGCCAAGTGTCCTTTGGACCAGACGATTATTATTTTTAATGATTATATCAAAGTGACAGCACTTATTTATAAAACGTTACTAAGTACCTATTCCCCTTATTTTGTTAAAGTCAGGTAGATGTAGCTTTGTGTCCATTTTTTAATAATTATAATGGTCCTTAGGACGCGTCTTTGCTTCTTTGCCCTGTTTTCGGAGCCCTTTCTTGCGAATTGCGGTGGAAAAGCTGTATCTTTTCATCACTCAGAGCTCAACGCATACCTAAGTTTTCAGCCTGGTAGATGAACTAAGTTCGATTTCTCTTAAGATGTTAGGCCTACGCACTAACGATTTTGCAGATATTTGACGCCTGGCTCGAGACGAAAGAGTGCACTACTTTCCGGTTGACTCAGATACTTACCGGGCATGGTTGCTTCGGTGAGTATCAGAGTCGGATCGGACGTGAGGAGACGACACAGTGTCACCACTGCGATGACGACGACGGTGTGCCCCGCGTGGGCGGACGAGCGGAGTACCTTAGTCGCCACCATCGGGAGGAATTTGTCCTTACCAGCCGTAGTAGCGACAATGGAGGAGGATACCCACAATTTGCATGCAGTAGTCTCCTTCTGTGAAGCTGTAATGCTCCAGAAGGAGGCCGCCGAGCGGGAGCGTGAACAACGCAACCCCGCTCGCAGGCGAAGGCAGCGTCGAGGCGGCGGCAGCGGCCGTTGAACCCGACTCTTCCTCAGGTCTGCGGGCGTTGGAGGGGGAGCCTCTAACGACCCACCATAAGTGGATCCGAGAAGGCAGCGGACTGTGTGGCGCAGTCTGCTGTGAAAGGCATTGCACACCCCGCCTTTCCCCGGGCACGCGTCCCAAGCAAGGGGACGGACGCGACAGGTACAGCGGAGCAATACAACCACAGTTCCCGTTGTACCTGCAAGGCGTCGAGCTACGGAGCCACCGTGTGGTTTTTAGTCGGTAACCTAGCCCACGGGGTGGGAGTACGACATACCCCCTTCGACCGCTCCCCGGTCGGAGGGGCATGAGGTAAGTAACTCATTTTCCACACGATAAAAAAAAAGGCCTACGCACTAAAAACCACCGAGGTGTCCTCGACGTTTTTTAGTGGATGGCTGGTCTGCTTATGTTCTAATCGCAATGTGTTATTGCAGTCTAAATAACTTAAAAGTCAACCTATAGGTACCATACGACCCGCGTTTAAAAGTAAACTTGGTATTTGCCTACAATGTTACCATCTTCAAAACGTAACATTCCCTCATTTCATTAGGTACTATCGTAATAAAGAAACACAAACAGCAATCTAAAATATCGATGAAAACATTTGTGCAGTCTTTAATCAAACTCATTTGTTATTAGATTATTTATTCAGTCTGTTCCGTCTATTCGACATTATTTCTGTCTGTATTTCGTATGCAAATGGTCTGTAGGTATCACCGACATACTGCAACCGAACGGTTTTATATTAGCTTTTGTTTAGTTATTGACGCGAGAAATTTACAAAGGAAAGTATTATAGCGTTTGATTAAACTGAATGTTTCATGGTTTCATGTGTATTCTGCATCGCGTGATTCGTTTTCGATAGCTGGGTATTTGCGTATCGATTACGTTTTCTCATTTAAATAAGGTTGTTGGAGAGCTTGTAGGAGAGTGTTCGTAGCTGAATGTGATTGATAAGACATCAGGAGAAGAGGAATGGGAGAAATTGGGTTATTCAATAATTACGATCAAGAAAAAATTATATCAGAGAATTCGACGACCAGTTGGCGCAGCGGGAGTGTAAGCGACTGCTACGCAGAAGGCCGCAGATTCGATTCCCGCTCAAGTCAAACATTTGTGTGCATGAACATGGCTGTTTGTCTTGGTCTGGGTGTTTCTATGTATAATATGTATGCATTTACAAAAAAAGTATATAAGTATGTTTATCCATTATCTAGTACCCATAGTACAATCTCTGTTTGTTTAGGACTAGATGGTGATGTGTATATGTGGTAAAATATTATTATTAAGAACGGATTAAGATTGAGATTTATATTTGAAAGGATAAAGACTAACGGTCGCTCTCAATATTTAATCTATCCATGCATTTTGGCTACTAAGATATATATTTGAGATTTTTTAAGTGGTAGTAGCCAAATTTGTGGATATATCAACTTTTGGGACCGGCTGTTAAGCTGCATTAGCAACGTGGATATTTTTTGCAGAATGTGCTGCGGCGTTGTTACCACGAGCTGACGATAAATTAGAACAGCATGGGCAAATATCCAGTCTTTGTCCATGCTGTTCTAATTTATTGTGAGTCTTAATACCCTTCTGCCATTTTTAGAGCACTAATATTTATTCTTAGGATAAAATACCTTTTCATCATATTGCCTGAATTTTAAAATTTAGTTTTTCTGTAGCCGATAGTACTTTTATATTGAAATGAGTTTTAAAATTGCTGGTTAAAGTTATTTAGGCGTATTTTTTTGTAAATCGCATTCCGGTTGTAGATCCATTTTATAATTTTATTGCCGTACAAATAAAAACTTGATCATCAGTGTGTGAAGAAATATAGTTGGAGCACATTTTGATTTAGTACATAATTTATATCGATGATTTTGACAGATGATCACTATTGTGGCTGTTAAATCAGGGGCCCAATTCTCCTAAATATATTTGTTCAAAATACAGTTTCGATATAATGTCAGTGTCACAAAAATGGTATTCTTGTAAATTAACTGATATTTGAATGAAATTGTAATAAGATCGTAAATTGAAACAAGTGTCAAAATGTGTGTCAACGACGAACAATTATACGATAATGACATTAGGTTAGTAGAATACCGATTCTCAGTCAATTCAAAATATAATCTCATTTCGTTCAAAATATAATCTAATTTCGTTCAAAATAAAATTTCAATGTCATATAAAATAGCAGAATTGGGCCCCTCAGCGCCACCGTGTTTCGGTGGTCAAGTGAATCGATAACCGAGTTGGCCACACATGAAAAGCAAGAAAGAAAAACCCACACGTAGCAAAACAGCCAATCTTGTACCTACTATATAAGTAGTACCTATGCCTTATCTATTAAAATTATGTCACAAATTGCTAATAACGCGTTAAAACCTTAAAGTAATACCTTATTTCCTAACCATCAAGTCAGATATGTTCAATGTGCCCGAAATACCGAATTTCTTACGTATTTATTATCTAAAAGGCAAAGGCTTCCTTATATCCAATATTATCCAAAGGTTAAGATCCCAATAAAGTCTGTAGTTTAGTGGAGATTACGTATATTTTACTTATATAATATGGAGGCCGATTGATCTAACCCGAGGAGAAGGAAGTACTATAACTGCGGGCTTGTAATGCCGACAGTTCTGAGAATTCGTTTCAATTTGTACTGCCGACACTGGATGAAAGAGAACAGAGTTATAAAGTAAAGGGAAATTATAAGGTACGTATCTTTTTACCAATAACTTATTTTTATATAATGTTAATGTAGCAATGATCTGCGATATGGTGAGATTAATCAGGATTGAGTAATTATCAAACAAATGATAATAACACCATGTTTAAAAATGTTGGTTTAATGTTTTATATATGTACCTATATTAAGTATATACTAGCTGTTTCCCGAGGTTTTACCCGTGTCCTGAGGGAAGTACTTTGCGTACCCGGTTAATTTATAGCCTAAGTTACTCCTTGGTACATCAGCTATCCGCCTGTGAACGTCCCGTTAAATCGGTCCAGCCGTTCCAGGGATTAGCGAAAACAAATACACAGACAAAAATGGTAAAAATGTCATTTCGGTATATGTACCGTGTATACATCCAAACGCTTTTAGTAAAAAGCGGTTATTTTAATATTACAAACAGACACTCCAATTTTATTTATATGTATAGATTATTATTTTACAGCAAGGGAGATGACTAAAGACCGCCTAGTCTACACACCGATTAACTTTGCACCATTAACTCCCTCCTAGCTTTTTTATAATTCCTTGCCTCCGCTGTTCCTTCCACTTTTGAAGAAATCTGTGTGCAACATTGCAAGTTTTTAGACTCAGTGGTTTGGATTATACGTTACTGAACGTTCTACCTGAGCTCTATACAGGGTGTTACAAGACCCATCACCAAGCCGAAGTCTACTCGTCGTGGACATCATGCCAAGTCATACTAACACGAAAATAATACCTTGGAAACGAATATTTTTTTAAACTGCTATTTTAAGCGCGCGCGTGCAATGATCGGAATACTTATCCATGGGGTCACAGGGCATCTAAAGAATATATTGGCAGGGTAAATGCATCGATTTTGTACCTGATTAGAAAAAATCCATATAATATATACTTTTTATGTCCAAGCATTTATTTTTTATTAACGGATAGGTGGTACTACACAATGAAAAAGCTCTAACAATTTCATCTAGATACAAAATCAACATTCAGAACCTACTTGAGCCTCCTAATCTCATAAAATTTGTATGAACAACTATCGAAGCGGGAGCTGTTTGTTTTTAATTTAATACGTCAGCTGATAGGATCGTATGGACGCGTCTGCACTTACAAGTAAAGTCAGCGATATCACAGGTTGAAATACCAAACGTGCCATCGCATATCCACGTGTTTTTAACTTTAACGATGTTTTCATACGACCAATCACCTGAAGAGCTATAAAAAATAAAACATATATCTCTATATATATCCTCCTTGCTTATATGATGGTGTATGTATTGGGTTCACAATCAATCCAGTAATGACCTCTTCAATTTGCCGAACCTTGTGAGTAGCAATTGCTTAAAATGCGGCCATCATATTTCATATTAACGCGGCGCGTTTGGCGGTTTCTTCGTTGACTCCAATTCAAACAATGCTCACCTCGCCAGAGCCCTGTGTTCGCTATTGGAATGTCGTTCTTCTTGGCGGCCTGTAACATTGTAGCAAACCTCATTGTTAACCACCAATGAGGTTAGCCTACATATATAATATATAACATTGACGATATAAAATGTGACATCGAAAACGTATTAGTAAGCAGTTTGATGGAGCAAACGTATCTATTTTATATTTGATGTGTTTCTGTGAAGCAAATTTTGATGAAAGTGGTCGGATCGAATTTTCAGTCGGAGTTAGAATGCTTGTCTGTACCTGTTTTAGTATTGAGCTCGTATTTGCTGATATGTATACTACACGGAATATGGGCATATTTATTGATCGTAAAGTATTGAAACATAAGTGCATTAGGCTAACGTAGAAAATAGGTAGGTATCATTTTATATCGTACTAGCTGACCCAGTGAACTCCATATCACCTTTTAAAAGCTTTTATTTAATTCCCTTTTTTCCAAGCCCCTTTTCCAAAATTACCATTGACTTAGCACTTAATCTCTTATCATTTCAGCGTCTATAAATGATGAACAAACATACATTGATTTTTATATAATATTGAATTCCCCATTCCTTAACATATCGACTTTAAAAAAAAATCCCGTCAGCCATCTTTGATTTCCAATCCGCCATCTTTGATCACGAAATAGATGTTGTATTTGGATTCACCATCCCTTATATCATCAAAGACGATACTCATATTGATTTTTTTTATTTTTCCCATCCGCCATCTTGAATCACGAAATAGATTCTCCATCCCTTTAAACACCAGAAACGATACCCATATTAATTAAAAAAAAAAATCCCATCCATCATCTTTGATCACGAAATAGATGGTGTTTTTGAAGTCCCCATTCCTTAAAATATCGGAGACGATACCCATATCAACTTTAAAAACATCCCGTCCGTCATCTTTGATTTCCTATCCGCCATCTTTGATCACGAAATAGATGTTGTATTTGGATCCTCCATCCCTTAAATCATCATAGACGATACCCATATTGATTTTAATTTTTTTTCCCTTCCGCCATCTTTGATTTCCCATCCACCATCTGGAATCGCGAAACAGATGTTGTATGTGGATTTCCCATCCCTTTTAATATCGCAGACGATACCAATATTGATATTTTTAATTTTCCCATCCGCCATCTTTGATTTCCCATCGTTCATCATTCATTTCATTCATTCAGATGTTGTATTTCGATTACCACCTCTTAAAACACCTCTTAAAATATCGAAGGCGATACCCAAATTGATTATTAAAATTTTCCCATCCACCATCTTTCATTTCCCGTCCGCCATTTTGGATCACTAAATTAATTTCATATTATTAATCAGCGTCCCGAAAATCTCGAAAACGATACCCATATAGATTGCATCATGTTCGTTTAGCCTTTTTTTGCCTTTGACCCAACCCTCCCCCTTCTCGTTTGACCATTTTACTACTTTTGTCTGGCCCCTAAAAGTTGTGGCTTAATTTTATGTTTAGCCTTCCGGAATAACTGGGCTATCGTACACGAAAATATTTTTTCAGACCCGACCGGTAGTTCCTGAGATTAGCGCGTTCAAACAAACAAACAAACAAACTCTTCCGCTTTATTATATTAGTATAGATATGCGAACAATTTAATCAACGTGCACAATATGACGTTATGTAGGTATGACGTGACAGTACTGACAGATATGCGATAGCACATGCGCAGCAATCAATTATCAGCGCATGCGTTCTTATTTTCAAGAGGTAAATTTGTGCCGTACAAACTTCTGCCCTCCCTACAATCCCTCCCAATTTAATTTTTACAACTTATGGTAGCTTATATCCGTCTCCATGGTCCAATATATTTATCTCTATATAAAAATTCAACAAAATTGGTTCAGCCGTTTTAGCGTAAAAACGGAACATACATACATACACAATTTCGAATTTATAATATTAAGTAGGGAGTAGGGATTATCAATGTGTTTCTTTCAGAAGAAACACATTGATAATCCCTACTCCCTGAACGACATGAAGCCTGCTGGGTCAAAACTGCAATCAAACAAAGAAGTATATCAACGCGCACGCGAATTTGAACTTTATGCAGCGGTAATAAATTACAAATTGACTCTACGTTTTAGTTAGAAAACGTTTGTATGGGAAAAAGAAAAGGGCTGTTTTTAGGGATTTTCCGGCAATTATTAGAAGTTTTCTCGTCGTAAAAACCATATTTAAACTTCAACGAACATTAAAAAAAAAGAATTGGCCAAATCGGTCCAGGCGTTGTTGAGTTATGCGCTTACCAACACATTTTGCGATTCATTTTTATATTATAGATATATAAATATAAACACATAGCCAGTGAAAATAGCTCAAAATCAGTCCCCTTTTCTTTAAACTTAACTTTTATCTCTGCGATATCCATAGATCAGTAGGTATTTATTCAATTACCGCAAGAGACGTACTTGTCGAGTTTATTTGAAGAAAGATGACTCAAAACTTAATAATGAAATTATGTAAGTTGTGTGTGTGTATATATGTATGTTCATTATAAATCTTCTAATATATGTGGCTCTCTATTACAATTAGTTCAGAACGTAGATACCCTTTAGACGATTCCTGATAAGAAAATTTCATAATAATTGAAAACTTTCCCAGTCGCCATTTAATTATCTTGAGCGCGTATAAGTTATACAAAGTATACAGTTACGGGAAGAAATCCTTATCTTATTTCAGATCTCCGTCAGTTTTGAATTACGTAGTTACTCAAAACTGTATCTTGTTTCTAACAAATAAAGCCTTAGAAAATGTGTAGTACCATGTAAGTGTCAGCAATCAAAGACCGTAAAGTCGATCTCTTACTACAGGTAATATAATACTATAGCTCGTATTCTCAAAATACACCCCACTAACTTAATATTTCGTAAACTATTATCTTACGATTTTGAAAAAGAAGTTTTCACTGGTGGCTGCAAAGACTAAAAGGAACCAAATTGAAATAGAGTTGGCAACGTTGAAATGGATTGGTTTCAGTACCCGTTAAGTATTCTATTTAATATGTAGTATAGGATTACCACCTCAGACGTATTACTTCAACTCTGTGTTTTGAAATGAGGTTTCTTTAGTATTTTGCTATACACGAGTAAATTTGCTGGTCTGTTTTATTCCCCTGGGCTTAGATGGTCTAAGTCCGCAAGAATCACAGTTTGCGATAAATATGATAAATCTTATGAAGCAATAATTCTTTGAAAACATCTAGGTACAGCTGACAAATTCTAGTAAGATTGATGAATATAAATTGGTCACGCGAGATGACAGATTATAGAAATATCAAGTTCGCCTATTTCTTTTCTTGTTTGCTTGTTTTAAAAAGACAATTTCTTCGCGAAAGAATCTTGTATAACGGTGGACTCACATTCACATCAGAATACAACTAAAGGACACCGTCTCGAAATAACAGAAGTATATAGGCTATTTTAAATAGTCAACCTGATTCTAAAGGCATAAAATTTATAAACAGTTTGAAAACAGAAATAAAATTATATTTATAATATGGCTGACATCTCAAATGACGAAAACATACATTTTATGTGATGGGATGATCTAGAACGTCCTTTATTAGAACTGCAGTGTAGCGTCGCTACGAATAAATAACTGTACCTTTTCACGGAGCCATCGTAAAGCCGAATAAGGATCGCATCAGTCCGTCAGCCGGCAGTGTAGACGCTGCCGGCCAACGGACTGATGCTGATAAGTTCATTAAAATAATAGTTGCAGAATGATAGATCATTCTGCAACTATTATTTTAATGAACTTAGTGTTATATGCAAGTAGTTAAGTGAAATTTGCTTTTTATTAAGCTTTCAAATGTGTAGGTGGCGGCAGAAATAAATTAGCGTGTTTAGTAAATTGTTTAATCTCCGTTCAAATTAGGAGTGGCTCCAAGATTTATCAATATATAATCCACGATTCGACATAAGTGCAAACTTATGGCGCGAAGACAATGGGTTTACCGTAGTATGTCAAACAGGTATCTCAAATCTCTAAAGCCATGGATAGATCATAATTTAGATAAAATTGGGTACACGTAACTGACATACAAATAGCATAATAAATATTGTTTAGAGATGCCGTAGGTAAGTAGCATTGTTCAGAGTGCGCAGTGGAACTTTGTATTACATCTACCTGACTATGACAGGGCAAAAGGTCTAAACTATGTACTGTGATTGCACAGTGATTATATTTCAACTATTACTTACCTGAATCTTCACTGATGTCAGGCTTGAGCTAATTAGACAAATCATACAAATATATTGGCCAAAATAAATGAATGAAGTATCTGATGTCAGGCTTGAGCTAATTAGACAAATCATACAAATATATTGGCCAAAATAAATGAATGAAGTATCTTATAGGGTCAGGGTTTTCAGATCACGATGCACGTGGATGACGACACACAAATTTTACAAGGGTTCAATAGTTCACAATTTTATCACAATTCTTGCCGGTAATGTTCAAGGGGCGGCAGATACAAGACTTTACAAGACAAATTTACTTATATTTCAATACAATTCGCGAAGACAATATGTTCACAACAGGGAATTTTACAGAACCACTACGATTCGCGAAGCACGCATGTGCTTTCAAAGGGCGATATTTCACGAGAGGACAAAACCGTGTTAGTTTTACTTTTTATCAATCGCCCACCCTGTCGGCAATTCCAATAGCGACAGTTGCAAGGTTATTAACCAATATAATTCAATTCCAAAACGCGAAATTACAAGACGGCGTGGGGGACGAGAGAATTTTTCTTACGGTAAAAACGACAATGAATAAAGAGTGAATGATTTGACAGTTCATAGTGTGACCATAGTCAGAAATTTTCAATAACGCTACTAAACTGATATAATCGATTGACTAAGTAACACGCTACTAAACTGATATAATCGATTTAACTTATCACAAACAATATTTCTATTTCAATCATCCACCCGCCCCGGACAGGCCTACCGGTCCGCTAATCAGTTGATAGACGTGACAACGTTGCAACCGCTCTCCTCAAAATCGAACCGTCTACCAAGACCTCAGCAAATCGGAAAACTCCATCAGTCCCAGTTACCAAACGAAGAATGCGCCCCCTGCGCCATCTGAGTGGCGGAAGGTTAGCCTCCTTGATCAAAACGAGGTCACCAATCTTGGGTGGATCGGTCTTGTCAGTCCACTTAACGCGTTGCTGGAGTATGTGCAAATATTCCAAATTCCAGCGTTTCCAAAAGCTCTGAGTAATCTGGCGTACCAATTCAAAACGCGAGAGACGATTAGGTCTCGTATCATAAGGGATAAGGGTACTCAGGCAAGGTGACAAGTGGGCGACCAATCAAAAAATGGCCCGGCGTAAGGGCTTCCAAATCATTCGGATCTGAGGAGATCGGGCACAATGGCCTAGAGTTCAAAACGGCCTCAATCTTACAAAACACAGTTGCGAGCTCCTCAAATGTAAGGACTGATTCACCAATTGTCCTGCGCAAATGTTTTTGGCTGATTTTACAGCGGCCTCAAAAATACCACCCCAGTGTGGACAATTTGGTGGGGAAAACAACCAATTTATACCACGTCGGGCAAGCCTATTACCTATCAGCCTTGTTGGTTTCAAGGAAATTAACAACGTCATTCAAATATTTATAGGTGCCCTTGAAGTTAGTGCCGCAATCAGAACGGATCAAGGAAGGCAGCCCTCTGCGGGATACAAATCTGTCAAATGTGGCTACAAACGCCTCGGTCGTAAGCGAGGAGACCAGTTCCAAATGAACGGCCTTTGTGGAGAGGCAAACGAAATCACACAAGTATGCCTTAACAGTCTTGCTGTTTCGAAGCGTCGACGTTTTTACCAAAAAGGGACCAGCCAAGTCCGTGCCAACACCGTCAAACGTCCTGCTCTCTGTTACGCGATCTGCCGGTAAGTCTCCCATCAAGGGCTGCATGGTAGAAGCCTTGAGCTTATAGCAAGGGATGCAGCGAAAGACTACACTCCAAGTTATTCTTCGGGCAGACAAAATCCAAAACTCGCGTTGCAAAATGGCCAACAGAGCATTGCAACCAGCATGCGAATTTTTGAGGTGACGGTCAGTTACCAACAAACGTACCAAATGACCGTCTTTGGGTAACAAAAGGGGATGATGTGCCCCGTAGGGGAGGTTGGCGTTCTTGAGATGCCTTCCAATGCGCAAGAGACCCGTATCGTCCAAAAAGGGGTTCAATTTGGATACAGCTCCCGATAATTTCGATTTCCCTGACTCAAGGATAGCAATCTCCTTCTCAAAGTGCGCTACTTGCACAGAACGAACCCAAAAGGTGAGGGACTCCTGTCGTTCCTGTGGTGAGAGAAACGGTGTCAGACGTTTCTGTTGTGGGTGCCTAAAATTAAAAACAAAACGCTTTATCCAAGCAGTAACACCTAACCACTTGTCGAGGGAGCTGTAGCGATTCAACAAAAAATCGGGGTCGAAGGCGCATTCCACTTTCTCAAGAGCGAGTGTTTGCAGACCCGGCAAATTGGAAGTATTTAAAACTGGCGTTCGAGGCCAATCAATTTCTGGTCGATTCAACCATTCCGGACCCCACCACAGCGAATGGCCTATCAAACTAGGCGTCAAGCATCCGCGCGAGGCACAATCAGCGGGGTTGTACTCACCTGGCACGTGTCTCCAAACAAGCGAGACTTCGGACTTTTGTATTTGGGCAACGCAATTAGCGACAAATACTTCCAAAGTGTGGACAGACGCCTGCAACCAACAAAGAACAATTTGGCTGTCTGTCCAGGCGTAGGACCCATTAATACAAATTGTTTTACCCAAAGTACTAGACACGTGATTCAACAATCGTACAAATAGGGCTGCTCCCGAGAGCTCCAATTTCGGGATGGTCAAAGATGTCCGAAGGGGTGCTACCTTGCTCTTCGCCATGATCAGGGAAACCCCCACCTGACCTGAGGCGCTGACTGTGCGCAAGTACACCACGGCCGCGTGACCACGTTCCGAAGCATCGCAGAACCTGTGAAGGGTTGCCTTGTACTTCCCGGGTGGAAGGATGGAACGAGGCAAGGAGATCTCATTGACGGCAGGAAGTGAGGATACAAAGGAGGTCCATTCCACGACAAGAGTACCGTGTAGAGGTTCATCCCAGGTCAATCCTGCTGTCCAAAGCTTCTGCAAGAAGCATTTTGCCCAAAATATGACAGGACAAATCCAACCGTTTGGATCAAAGGTTCTGGCGTCAGTAGACAACACGAGACGTTTAGTCCAAGAACAAGGCAATTTCAAGTCTACGTTGTTCGTAAAGATGTCTTGAACTGGTCTGAACTGACCGCCGAGAACAGCCATCATGGCGGGGTTGTCAACAATCTCAAACAAATGTGGATCTTGCTGATGATCCTCGGGTAAGCCCTTCAAAAGCGCTGGTGAGTTGGAAATCCATTTGCGCAACTCATAACCAGCGGAGGCCAAAATACCTATAAATTCGTCCCGCAGAAGGATCGCCTCGTCGGCTGTGGAGGCGCCCGAGCAAATGTCATCCACGTAAATATCGTCCTTCAGGATGGCAGAGACTCGTGGGAAACGTAGGCCCTCGCGGTCTGCGAGCTCCCAAAGAGAACGTATTGCCAAGTAGGGGCTCGACCTTAACCCTTACGTATTGGTATTGAGCTCGTAGACGACCATGGGATCGCGAGGATTCTCTCTCCAAAGGACCAGCTGGAAGCGATGGTCATCAGGGTGCATAATCGTCTGCCTGAACATCATTTTTATATCGGCCACAATTCAAGGATACGCCTGTACAAGTCTGCGCAGAACCATCAAACACCGTGCGCAGCTTGCCAGTTGATGGCTTTAATACCGCATGATACGGGAGAAAGTAATGCTCCACCGAACGCCAATCCAAATTTGACACCGACATGTGTCCCAATTGTTCATATTCTCTCATGAACTCAATATACTTCTGTCTAAGCTACGGATCACGACCCATGCGACGCTCCATAGCCAACAATCTCTTTTCAGCTAAAGGTCGTGACTCACCAAGCGGAGGCCGAACAGACAGGAAGGGTAGCTTCGTAACAATCCGACCAGAACGGAGTCAACCAGTGTTGTTCTGGAAGAACAGCTCGCACTCCTCATGTTCTGGATTCAAACGAGTAGCTTGAATGGTCAAGCTGCTCCTCTACCTCCCAAAACCTCTGAACCGCATCAGAGAGAGCGGAGCCTACCGCCAACAAATTATCAAGTTCAGGTGGAGGGGGTTCCTTAGGTACAGGTCCCATCAAAGCAAATCCAAATATGGTCGGGATGGCAGTCAAACCATTTGGCACCAAGACCTGTTTCCCACCAATCAAAATTCCACCGAGGACATCAGAACCAATCAACAAATCGATTTGTCACGGTGTGTCAAATTTGGGGTCTGCCAGTTCCAATCCCGATGACAAATTCACCACAGCAGCAGGTAGCTGTTTCTGTGGATGCATACCCAAAATATTCTTCAGCACAATAGCCGAGGTTTTAATCTTCGGGCGTGAAGATTCAACAGAGGCAAACAAAACCTTAACTTTCCCTTCAACATTAGAGGCTACATCACCTATTCCCCGAATACAATTTGGAAAAGAACCCATATTTAATTTAACCTGCCCTACCAAATAAGTGGAAACGATGCAACCCTGTGAACCTGTGTCAAATATGGCGCGGACAACAACAGAGGCCCCCGTGGGTCCTCATACCCTAACAGCAACCGTTGGTAGGATAACGGTCTCAATGGGGGTGGTTGGCGTGATAGAGCAGCAGTTAATGACCTATTGTTGCCTTGGCGGCGACCGTTGGCCAGGACCAGGAAAATCAAAACGAGGGTGTGGCTTGAAGTCCTCAAAGGCGCGGTGACTCGATCCGCGCGCCATCTGTGGGTGGTCATAATGACGCACTCGCCCAAAACGAGGTGGGCGCGAGTCAAGGCGGAGACGCTCCGCCAAAGGAGGAGAATACCTGGGGCAGCAGTCATGGTGCTGGTGACGCTGAGCAGTCGCACATTCAGGTGCGCGAGAGAGAGGAGGCGTGCGTACGCTACGGTTCTTCAAACGGGGTGAGTGGCGATCCAATGAGCGAGGCGAATCTCGGCTGCGCGCCGGTGAGCCTCGGCTGCCACTTTCAAAACACCCGCCCGTGCGCGGCGTCGGCTGGTTGGACAAGCGGCCTACCTCTCTGGCATTCATGCAGAGAATGTCAAAATGCTGTCCTCCACAGTGAGGACAGGGGCGAGCGTTTGGGCAGTCTCGCTGGTAGTGGGATCCCAAACACGAGAAGCATAGGTGGCGGGCATTCGCGATGCGCCTACGAGAGGCGACATGAAGATCCAAGCATGCCCTACAACTGGCCGTTCTGTGCCCCGTGGCCTTACAGTAAGAGCACTCCGCTGGGCTCTACGTTACTGCAAAGCGAGGAGGGCGCCGATCAACATTTCCTCGGGAGTGAACGAGAGCCTGCTCCTTGACCTTGGGCGGCTGCGACTTAGCCGGCGTGTCACCACTGGAGTTATCCAAAACCCGGCACTCATTCTCTAGGAGTCTGCAAAAGGGGACAGATGCGTCGCACTATCCCCAACAAAGCGCTGTTCAAATCGCGACCTCAGGTCGGCAGGCAGCGTTTTGAGCACAATGTGCACCAATAGGTAGGACCATTGGTCCACGGGCAGATCCTAGCACTTAAGGGCGTTGATTGCCACCAAGAGCGGGTTCAAAAGTTGGGTGCGCAACCCAAAGACCCGGGTGAGCGTGGGCAAACTCAAAATCTGCTCGATGTGAGTGTCTGCGAGGCCTCGCTTGTTGTGGTACCTGCGGGTGATTAAATCTCGTGCCGTCTGGTAGGCCTCGTCAGACACGGGCAGATGCTGGATGAGGCCTTTGGCCTCCCCATCCAGAACCGACATCAAGTAGGCCAATTTTTGTGCCGGCCGAAGGTCAGCCCTGTCATCGACCAGGCTGTCGAATAGGTTATCAAAGCCCAGGCAGGTAACTTCCTAGGCAGCCATCAAAATGCAGGAGGTCCAATGTGTGAAGCCTACTCACCAGTCCCGGTTCTGGCCTAGGAAGCTCCTGCTTCAAGGCGGGTTGCCCGTCCCTCTCGGCAATTAACTGTCTTGCACAGTTGGAGACAGCATCATAGTGATCCTCATAATCCTCACTGACTCTATTTCGCTGGTCAGCGGTGAAGTCAACAACTGACACTTCGAGACAGCAACCGCTGAAAGTACGAAATTGCTGTTCCACACTTGCCAGGCAATCATCGATCCGTTCAAATCTTTGTAATAAGGCCTGCTGGCGATCAGGCCGGTTCACCAGAGAACTGGCTGAGGCAAACAAGCGCAAATCTGATGCAATGGCACCAGCAGCCGCACGCAAGTCCTTGATAGCTGACATAATTAAGTTTTCAAAAGAGCTCGGACAAGCGTTAAACAACACTACCAATTAAAACTTAATATTTGTTAATTCTTTGATACCAACAAAGTATTAGCCTGTTTACTGCTGGTGCAAGCAAGTGACAGGTATTTACTGCCCATCAAAATTAATAGTTTCAATATATTGACACAAAACAAGTTATAACTTACAACAAATTAATAAAGTTGAAACTTCAAATTAATTAATTAATTACTTGCAACAGTCAGGTTAAGTGTGTTATTTGAGATATTATACAACCCTAAGTAACACAGATATGTGTTATCTGACAATATTATCAATATATTACAACAAAACAAAGGTTTATCTATGCAAGGTCAAATTTGGTTATTATAATGTTTCAAACTCAATATATGCAATTAAATAAATCAATTGATACATATAACTGTTATGTACCCAATCAAACTGTCTTATTTAAGCTAACAACAACAAAGCTATATTTAAGCTATATTTCAACAATTCAAGTCAAACAATTACTGATTTGAGGTTATTTGAATGACAATGTGTTTCAAATTAAGTAGGTCAACCAATACAAATACTTAATGTTATGTATTCAAGCAAAACTGACCTAACAATACTACAACACTGTTAACAATTATGATATATAGCTCAGATACAAGCTTATACAATACCAATCTGAGTTTAGGTACAATCAACAGCGGCTAAGTACAATCAACCGAGCTCTGCTACCAACTTTGTTTAGAGATGCCGTAGGCAGGTAGAAAATTGTTCAGAGTGCGCAGTAGAAGTTTGAATTACATCTACCTGACTGTGACAAGGCAAAAGGTCTAAACTATGTTCTGTGATTGCACACGGCATACAACAAACATTAGACAAAACCACCATCATCACATACAGTTGTTGGAATGCAAAGTTTTCAAAAATGCCAATCAATTGAGATCATCCTGAGCTTCGGTATGGTACGTATAGATATTTGTTTGTAATATTTGCACAAAATATCCACTCTTCACCCGATTACAGGTCATTTCGATATTAAAAATCCGTTAGAAAACGGTAATTTCAAGCAGTAAATAAAAGTTTATGACAACTGACCTATTTCATGGACAAGACAGAACAAAGTCTAGTGATGTACCAACCACTTATGACTAATGAGCGAACTATAATGTAAAATTGGTGTTGCCGTTTAAACTTTGGCTGACATTCTCTCCACATTGACTAAATTTTTATATACAGTGACATAAGATATCTGCTGACTTTCTAAATAATATTGATTGGACATATATGACAAACATTATATTGACTGAACATCACATAATATTATATTAATTGACTAGAATTGTACTACTGGACATAAATTAATAATATCGAAGGACATCGTAAAGGAACACAGATATATAATATATATTATTCACACATATCTGCCATTAATAGCACAATGAATTATCTTAGACAACATCACATTCAGGCGCAATCGCAAGGTCTCAGACACAAACACCTCCATTACTAGTGAACATTTTTTAGAAAACTCACTGAACCATACGACGACCAGCCTTCCAAGAATGTCAAGTGATGAACATGAAGAAGTAACAAAATTAAAAGAACAAATAGACAAGCTGACTGCCGATCTTAATAGCGCTCACTCAGAAATTGAATCACTTTCACTTGAAAATAGTGAACTCAAACGAAAAAATGAAGAACTTATGAGGAAAAACGAGCTATTCAAAACAATTACACTTAGTCCAGCAAAGTTAGGCACACCAAACAAAACAAAGACTCGTACACCTAGAAAGCAAAAAACATGTCCATCAGCTAATGACACAGAGATCACTCCATACATCGTAAAACACGCCGAAACATCAATTTTATCAACATCACCAAATATTAACACATCTAGTAACATACCGACACCAAAGAATGAACTATGCATCCTGAGCACAAACCATGAGAACAACATTTTGCGAATCACTGAAGATACTTTATGTAGCGAGTTTGAATTCTGCCACTACAAAATGACGAACGCAAACATACCACAGCTAATTATAAATGCCCATGACAAAATTACTCAGTTTACGAAACAGGACTTCTGTGTAATTATTTTAGGAGAAGACGACTTCAGAAAAACCTGTAACTATTATGACACCGTTATAAATATTAGACAGACCATGTTACACACTAAACACACAAATGTTATTATATGTGTACCGACGTATAAATGCAAAAATTATCATAACTTATATAATTGGCGAGTAGAAACTTTTATAAACATGCTATATCTTGATGCTATCACTCACAAACATGTATATCTTCTGGACAGTAACTTAAACTTAAAATACGATTATAGTATGTTTAATAGACGTACAGGCTCAGTAAATAATTCTGGAATGCACACAATATTTTTAGACTTATTAGAATTAATTAATTGTATTCAGTTATCGCATTACACTAATGATTCACCAGCGTCATCAAATGAAGATTGTTTTCGAAAATAATACAAATAACAAATATAATAACACAACAATTACACTTCTTCACCAAAATATTGCAGGGTTACTTTCGAAACGAGATCAATTAGAGATAGCTATTACAGAGCTTTGTAGTAACAGTGGTCCCATAGATATTATGTGTCTTAGCGAGACATTCCTCAAGTATGGCAATGAACGTAACTTCAGTTTAAAGACTACAAAATAGCGGCATGTTTTTCTCGTAAAAATCAAAATAGAAGTGGAACATGCATATTACTCAGAAACCACTTGCATTATAAAAACCATGACATGGAGCCCTCAATACCACATAGTTTCGAATGTTGTACCATTGATATATTGGGACTTAATCTAATTGTGTCATGTATATACAGAACACCTGCGTCAGATGCAAATTTATTTCTAAAAAAACTAGAATCCCTAACTGTCAAACTAGCTAAGAAAAGAAATAAAATAATTATAATATGTGGGGACTGGAATATAGATATGCTAAAAATAAATAAATTCTCTTATTAACTTACGACTATCCTTGATAATAACAATTTGACAAATCATATAAAAGTACCAACACGAAAAAGCGCATGTCTGGACTTAATCGTTAGTAATATACACGAGGCTTCTTCAAATAGACATTATCTCGCACTGTCTGATCACGAAACAGCTCAATCACTAACGGTTCAGATAGAAACGGACTACGTTGCAAAAAAAAGAATTCCGAAATCTTGGTTTAAAACTGTAAGAGACATGAGCGACGAGAATGTTGAGAAATTCAAAAATTACCTGACATGCTTATCATTTAATGAAATCTACGAGCATACAAACACTGAAGACGCGTTTAATTGCTTCCATGACACGATGCTATTTTATAATCTATGTTGCCCATTTATAAAAATTAAATAATACATCATCAAAAAATATGAATAAAGCAGCGTCGAAGTTAATTAAAGACAACTTAAATAACTCGCAGAATCTGTCTGAAATAGATAACATAAAAATTGACGGCGTAACATACGACGAACCAAACATCATTTGCGATCTTTTTAACAAATACTACATATCCCTAACGAACCATAACACACATGATTATAATGGGTAAGAATTGACAACCCATATTCCGAATAACTCTAAAGGTATATTTTTAACGCCTATAGATAATTATGAGATATATAAAATAATCAATTGCTTAAAAAACACCAATTCTATGGGTTATGACGATCTTAATACTAGGATTTCAAACGATGTGCACAAGTATTAGTATACCCATTAACGTATTTAATTAACTTATCAATGTCAGAAGGTTTCTTTCCAGCTCGTCTCAAGAAATCCATAGTAAAACCTCTCTTTAAAAAAGGTGATGCGGATAATATGAATAACTACAGACCAATAACCTTAATATCTATACTGGCAAAGATATTCGAAAAAGTGATGCTTATTAAAATAGAAAACTTTATTACATCGTGTGATATTCTACAAAACCAGCAGTTCTGCTTTAGAAAAGAAAGTTCAACCTCTCTAGCATGTTTCTCATTAGTGAAACAGATTACCGAAACTCTCAATAATAAATTAAATATAGCCTGCATCTTCCTAGATATGACAAAAGCCTTCGATTTTGTCAGTCACAAAATACTGTTATCAAAGCTGAATTGTGACGAAATACGGGGGATGGCCAACAAATGGATAGAGAGCTACCTTGACAAAAGAATACAATATGTCGAAATAACAAAAATCAGCCAACATCAACAAAACCGATATAGGTCAACATATCAGCAAAACAACTACGGTGTTCCACAAGGTGGAATTTTAGCTCCTCTCCTCTTTTTACTGTATATAAACGACCTGCCCGCTGTGATCAATAATGAATGTATTTTATTTGCCGATGATACAACGCTGATTGTCAAAAGCAAAGACTTAAATTATCTGGAAACTCAGATTAATATCGCAATTGACAAAGACACTAATTGGATAGAACAAAACAATCTTAGAGTGAACATGACAAAAACCAACATCATACATTTTCATGCTTACAGAAGCAATACAACAAAGCTAGAAATAAACTATAAAACCAATACACTAAACTTTGTAAACGATTGCGTATTCCTAGGTGTCAGATTATATAGACAAGCATTGCTCTTGGAAGCCTCATATCAACAAAATTGTAGGTAAAATAAATCGTTTCGTCTATGTTCTCTATAGGATTAAAAAAATTGTCAATATAGAAACAGCGATAAAGGCTTACCATGCATATGTGTCATCTGTACTACGCGTACTACGTTATGGCATTATCATATGGCGCAACTCAGTAGAGGTAGACAGAGTATTTATGGCACAAAAAAAGTATATTCGAGCCATGTTTGGATCTGATTACCTTGAAAGCTGTAGACCTATCTTTAAACGACACAAAATACTCCCACTACCGTGGCTTTATATATTAGAAATCTCACTTTTCGTTAAAAAGCATCCAGAGTTATTTATTCGGCTCGGAGATGTAACAACAAGCCGGACTAGACATAAAGAAAAACTCCAGATTCCTAAAATTAATCTAGAATTATTTAGAAAGAACACCTACTACATGTCCATAACAATTTACAATCACTTACCGAAGAATTTAAAGAATTTACCGCTTAATTTGTTTCGCCGCCAATTGTATAAAATGTTAGCTGAAAGGAACTATTATAGTGTCAAAGAGTTTCTTAATGATAAATTGTTGATTGTATGATATTGCCTTACTTAATAACAAAACATGCCACATCTTATATTAAACTATAATTATATTATTGTATACAATATGATAGTGATAATTGCAGGCACATCTTGACATACTTTATAAAATCTTAGCATGACATCAAATTAACATTCCATTTAATTACTTACCTACTGAATAAATATTGTGTGATATAATTGTTATTGTATTAGAATTGACACTTTTACTGTACTATTTAAATTTGTGTATAATCATTTTGTAATTAATTTATATTTTCGCACCATCAACGGTAGAACATGTGATCAAATGTATTTATATAACATAAGACCTGTAATTTATAACCATGTTCTTGAGAATAAAGACTGATCCTGATTCTGATTCTGAGTGATTACATTTCAACTATTACTTACCTGAATCTTCACTGATGTCAGGCTTGAGCTAATTAGACAAATCATACAAATATATTGGCCAAAATAAATGAATGAAGTATCTTACAGCTACCAGTCCAATGGTCAGGGTTTTCAGATCACGATGCATGTGGATGACGACACACAAATTTTACAAGGGTTCAATAGTTTAAAATTTTATCACAATTCTTGCCGGTAATGTTCAAGGGGCGGCAGATACAAGAATTTACAAGACAAATTTACTTATATTTCAATACAATTCGCGAAGAAAATATGTTCACAAAAGGGAATTTGCTAGAACCACTACAATTCGCGAAGCACCCATGTGCTTTCAAAGGGCGAAATTTCACGAGAGGACAAAACCGTGTTAGTTTTACTTTTTATCAAGCGCCCACAACCGTGTCGGCAAATCCAATAGCGACAGTTGCAAGGTTATTAACCAATATCATTCAATTCCAAAACGCGAAATTACAAGACGGCGTGGGGGACGAGATAATTTTTCTTACGGAAAAAACGACAATGAATAAAGAGTGAATGATTTGACAGTTCATAGTGTGACCATAGTCAGAAATTTTCAATAGACAAAGTAACACGCTACTAAACTGATATAATCGATTTAACTTATCATAAACAATATTTTATTTCAAACAAATATACGATATGACCTAAACCAAAGTTTTGGCCTCGCCATTCAAGCCCAAGAAGGTTTGTCAAATGCATTGTTGCGACAATAGGGTGCACTAGCACCCCATCGTCGCAACAGTGCATTTATGTTATTGTCTAATGGCACAGCATTTCACAAGATTGTAGATATATCAAGTGCAGACTTGTTGTTGCTAGAGCGTGGAAATGTAGCAGTGCCAATTTTCATACGTCGAGCAAATATTCAGTAATGCTTGGTAGAAAACAAAATAGGTATCATGCTTTGTTCAACTCAGCAACTGTAGATTTCCTTAATCTGCCTTGACTAAAACGAGTAGGTACTATAGCTGAGCCATTGATACAGTCAAATTTGCATAGTATACACACACAACATAACAAACTTGCTAACAATTTCAATACCAGCAAGTAATTTAACAAAGTTAATATAAATATGTAGCCAAATTTTAAAACAAATCGTGGAAATAATTCTCCAAGCTCACAATTACACAACCCATCAATATGTTCAATACCTATTTAATATTATACGTATTTGAATGAGTACTTGATGCTGAGAGTATAAAAGCCGCGATAACTCCGTCGCTAACAGACGCCTCCGTTCGATTCTAACCTATTTCTGTTCAATATTATATACAACTGTTTAAGGGATGAGAGAACAGCGACAAAGAATTCGACTATAGTTTGGTGTATCAATTGTTATTGAAACATTTTCAATAACAATTGATACAACAAACTTTAGTCCGCGGCCAGTTGGTTGTGGTAATAAGTAACCTTCTATATTAGGTATTTATATACCTAATACTGGACGTTACTTATTTTAATATTGAAGATTATTTATTTTATATATTTACTGAAGAGCATACAAGTAAGAATCGATATTGTTACGTGATAGCGATCTTTCGCTTTGGGTTGCGGAGGTCAGACAGGCAGTTACTTCATGGAAAAACTAATATTCAGTCCAATCCGGTTATACTACGAGACAAACCCGGGGTTGCAACTGAAATAATGCTAGAAGGATAATGATGGGTTCTTATGCACCTGTGTGCAGCCAGCGAGCTATATGCTGCATAAAAACTCTTGAAACACCAATAACAACAGCCTATTGAAAGATCAGAAAAAAGAAACTACATACAGTGTCTTATTGTAAGTGTAAACTATCCAGGGACCTACACAAAAACAGACGCATCACGTTATGAAAATCGGTCGAGCCGTTTTAAGCAGATGTGCTTACATGGACTAGCTGAGGGTCCTATAACTATGCCTCTTAAGGGATGAACATAAAAGCCGGATAGAGAGACCTTACATCACACAAGCAGTAGTCAATGGCTACCGGGCTAGAGTGCTTACCGTAAAACATAGCCAATAATGATCACAAAATAATAATAACATGTAATTCAAATACCCTTGTTACACATGGCCAACCTTAGTAACACGCCGCATCAGCATCGAACCATATTCATTGCACAACAGCCCAACATACACGAGGCGCAAGCGCAGCAGAACGGAATTGCACACGGCCCCAACTTACACGAAGTGCAAGCGCAGCAAAACCCGAGCCACCAATTGACGTCAACCGACGTTTCCTGTCTTCAGCGGGGCATTTCGCCACCAGAATTATTTAGATCTTACATCGATCAACTACTTTAATTTAGTTATAATTAATTGTAATTGATAATTAATAAATTAGTTTTTATAAATTAAATTTGCATTTTTTTGAGTCCTCTGGCTGCACCCATCGTAATTGGCGCAGTCGGTAGGATAGTCGAGTAGAGTCAGTGAATCGATCACAGGCGACGGCTATCACGAACCTACAGGAGTGCGGCTAGGAGGAGTATCCAGAAATCGATACGCAGAGAAATGCAGATTTGGTAAGTACCTAGATCTTACTAGAGTTGCTCGCCTTCCTATATTTTAATTTTTCCTTTGTGTAAAATTCCTTAGTGTATTTTCCCAGTGTTAATTTCCTCAAGTGGTTCTATTAAATTTCCAAAATTTTTCACCCACGAAAATTGCGGACCTCTGGGTCATCAAATTCTAATAGAATCTCGCAAATCGACGCGAATAGGAACTTAGATTGTATTTTAGAAAATAGTGTTAGTGTAGAATCTAGCAGATTATTATCTAATAGTAATTTAATTTCAAATATGAGTGTTGATTTAGTTGATCAAGTTTACAAGGCCTTACGCCTGTTACCCGAATTTGACGGCAACCCGAATGTGCTCACGCGGTTTGTACATTTATGCGACCAACTCGTTGCGCAATTTGTTAGAGCAGAGCCAGGTTTTGAGCTAAGTAACTTAGCCTTATTAAACGGTATCCTTAATAAAGTCACCGGACATGCCGCACGCACAATTAATTCAAACGGCATCCCTGAAAACTGGCAAGGCATTAGGAATACTTTAATTAATAATTTCTCCGACCAACGAGATGAGACCGCTTTATACAACGATCTCGCTTTGTTAACTCAGAAAAACTTAACGCCACAAGAGTTCTATGAGAAGTGTCAAAGTTTATTTAGCACACTTATGACCTATGTAACTTTACACGAATCCATACCTACCACTATAGAAGCGAAACGTGCCTTATATAAGAAGTTAACCTTACAAGCTTACGTTCGCGGTCTTAAAGAACCATTAGGCTCACGTATTAGGTGTATGCGACCCGAGACAATTGAAAAAGCTCTCGAGTTTGTGCATGAGGAAGTTAACACCTTATATCTACAGCAGCGTAACGACCACCTACCGGAACGCAGAGCTATGCAGTCCACGTCTTCATTTGATTATACTAACGGTAAGCCATTTAGATTGCCTGTTCCGCGACCATTTACTTTTTCACCCCCTTTTGATCAGCCCGGCCCTTCGAAGCCTTTTTATCAGCCGCAACCGCCAAGGCAAATGCAAGCTTGGAGACCCCAAGTGCCTTTAAATCGCGGTCCTTCGCGAACCCAACAAATGTTCAGTGCGCCCCCGCCTAACTATAGACCCCAGAGTAACGTGTTCCGAGTACCTCAACAAGGGCACGGTTATATGCCTAATAACGGCCCTAAGCCTATGAGTGGCGTAAGCCACTTCGTTCCCAAAATTACGCCTAGACCTCCGACGGGACATGACTGGACAAAACAAGGAAATCCACCCCCGTCTAACTACTTTAAAACTCACGAGATGAATATGAATGAAGTAGATTTCTATGACTATCATGAATACCCCGACTTTGCCTATGATAGCTATGGCTGTCAGTCCTACCCCGAACCTTACACTTACGAACCTGTGTATGAGCCTTCAGCCTATAGTGATTATATTCCCGCGTACGTAGAAGAACCCGAAAGCATGCCCGAAAGAGTTCCCGAAGGAACCTCTGCCGAAAATCAGGATTTTCATATAATTCCGAAATCAGAAAAGCCAAAATAGAAATCAATCTACAAACTCAGAGACAACTTCCATATATACAGATTTCTAATCCCCCGCTTAAGTTATTAATAGATACCGGCGCGAATCAATCTTTTATTAGCCCGGACATTGTAGAAAGATTTTATTCTCATATTCAGTGTAATTACGAGCCCTTCGAGGTTACCAATATTCATGCTACCACTCGTAACAACTATTCCATTACTTTACCTTGTTTCACAGAATTTAACGAAACTTGTAATATTACCCTTTTCATTTATAAATTTCACAATTATTTTGATGGATTGATTGGCTTAGATTTGCTAGAGAGATTAGAATCAAATATAGATTTAAAAAATAAAGTCCTTATTACACGAAACTCATCTAATCCTTTGTGCATGTACGATTCACGGAATTGTAATCTTTATGAGGACATAATTCCCGCTAATTCATCCAAATTAGTTAGAGTCCCCATTAATTTTCATGACGGTGACGTAATAATTCCAGAGCAGACTATATCCCATTGCTCTATTCGCGACTGTGTTACCACCGTTAAAGATAATCGCGGTATTATAGAGATCACTAACCCCACAAAACATGATGTCGTGTTCTCAATGGATAGACCAGTTAGTGCGGAACTTTTTAATGAACAGTACGCTACCATCCATCAGCCTAGTAATCGCGTGTCCGAGGTATTATCACGACTACGCACGGACCATCTGAATCCTGAAGAACGAGCCAACTTAGAATCACTTTGTGCCCAATATGCTGATGTTTTCTACATTGATGGCGAACCTCTAACTTTCACCAATCAGATAAAGCATAGTATACGTACTACAGACGAATTACCTGTCTATACCAAGACCTATAGATACCCTTTCGTTCACAGACAGGAAGTTCGGGATCAGATCAATAAAATGTTAGATCAAGGGATAATCCGCCCGTCACAATCAGCCTGGAGCTCCCCCATCTGGGTTGTCCCCAAAAAAGCCGACGCGTCTGGAAAGATCAAATGGCGCATTGTAATTGACTTTCGTAAAGTCAATGAAAAGACGATCGATGATAAGTACCCGATCCCCAACATCAATGACATTCTAGATAAGCTTGGTAACTGCCATTATTTTACGACCTTAGACCTCGCGAGCGGTTTTTACCAAGTTGAAATGGACCCAGCCGATATTCACAAAACGGCTTTTAATGTAGAACATGGGCACTTTGAATTTTTACGCATGCCCATGGGTCTTAAGAATTCTCCGTCCACGTTCCAACGTGTGATGGATAATGTCCTTAGGGACCTCCAAAACGTTATATGTCTCGTCTATCTTGATGACATAATAGTATTTAGTGTATCCCTGCAGGAACACATGGTAAATTTAGAAAAAGTATTTAAAAGACTAAGGGAATCGAACTTCAAGATTCAAATGGATAAGTCGGAGTTCTTAAAGCTAGAAACCTCATACTTAGGTCACGTAATAAGTAAAGACGGTATCAAACCTAACCCCGACAAGATCATTGCCATCCAGAGATTCCCTATTCCCAAAACAGCCACTGAGATAAAACGTTTCCTCGGATTGTTGGGATATTATAGGAAATTTATCCCAGACTTTGCGCGCATTACAAAACCTATGACGCAATGTCTCAAGAAAGGCTCTAAGATCACCTTTACCGATCCAAGGTACGTTGACTGTTTCGAGAAATGCAAATCACTGTTAACTAACGACCCTATCTTGCAGTACCCAGACTTCTCTAAGGACTTTGTCCTTACGACTGACGCATCCAACTTCGCAATAGGTGCTGTTCTCTCCCAGGGACCCATAGGACATGATAAGCCCATAGCCTACGCCTCTAGGACTCTAAACTCTAGTGAAATTAACTATAGTGTAATTGAGAAGGAGTTATTAGCTATGGTTTGGGCCACCAAATACTTTCGTCCATACCTGTTTGGGAGAAAGTTTAAGATAATAACAGACCATAAACCGTTACAATGGGTAATGAGTCTTAAAGAGCCCGGCTCCAGACTCACTCGCTGGAGACTTAAGTTGAGTGAGTACAATTTTACTACAGTGTACAAGCAAGGCAAACAGAACACCAATGCTGACGCATTGTCCCGCATTGAGATAAATAATGAGGACACAATGTCAATTGTAGCTAATGCATCTGAAAATCCACACTCAATAGTAGATTCTGAAACTCTGACAGCCCCCACTAACAACCACGATATACCCGACAACTCCGACACAGCGACTGTCCATACTAGTAACGAAAACCCGATTCTAGAGGTCCCAGTAACAGACGAGCCCCTAAATAAGTTCAGTAGACAAATCTGTTTTGTTCTTGTTGGTGACATTAAGAAACGACCGACAGTAACTAAGCCTTTTGAAACACATACCCGTACGACCATACAGCTCTCTGAATCTAACTTAACTAATGACGTCATTAACGCAGTAAAAGAATATGTGAATCCTAAAGTCAAAACCGGTTTAATTATTCATCCCCAGCTCGCTATGTATAAGATTATCCCCATAATTCAGGATAATTTCAAAAATTCATCAATGAACATAGTCTTAACCAAAGTAGAATTAGAGAATGTTAAGGATTATTTGCGTCAACAGGATATTATCAAAAAATATCACGAGGGTAAAACCAACCACCGTGGTATTACTGAATGTTATTTGGCCTTATCATCTAAATACTATTGGCCCAAGATGAAAGAACACATCTCTAAGTACATAAATGAATGTGTTATTTGCGGCCAGGCTAAATACGACCGTCACCCTATTAAGCAAAGATTTAACATTGTACCACCTCCTAGTAAACCCTTTGAAATTGTCCATCTAGATTTATTTACAGCCCAAACTGAGAAATTCTTAACCATTGTAGACGCTTTTTCCAAATACGCGCAAGCTTACCATCTCAGAGATAGCACCGCTTTAAGTGTTGTACAAGGTTTACTCGTATTTTGTACCCATCATGGGGTCCCATTAACCATCGTCACTGACGGAGGCCCGGAGTTCACTAATCAAATTTTCTTAGAATTTTGCCGCGTTCATAAGATAATTCACCATAAAATATTAGCGCATTCCCCCAATGACAATGGTATTGTAGAAAGATTCCATTCAACAATCCTAGAACATCTCAGGATATTAAAGCTGGAGAAGCGAAGTGAACCAGTCATTAATCTCATGCCCTATGCTATCTTAGCATATAATAGTTCTATCCATAGTTTCACTAGATGCAGACCCCTAGACCTGATAACTGGACATTTTGACCCTAGAGACCCGGTGGATATTGATTTAACCGAACACTTACTCCAACAGTACTCGCAGGATCATAGGAAACGAATGACTCAGGTATACGACTTGATTAATCAGACATCTTTACATGACCGAACACAATTGACTGAGAACCGTAATAAGGATAGAGAACCTGAGAAAGACTATACCCCAGACCAACAAGTGTTTGTGCGCAACCCTTTGGCGTCCCGACAGAAGTTAGCCCCACGTTACACACAGGACACTGTACTTGCAGATCTTCCAATCCACATTTATACGAAAAAGAAACGCGGTCCAGTAGCTAAATCTCGCCTTAAGCGAAGTCCTAAGAATCCCACCTTGTTGCAGGATACTTCTATGGCTGATGACCTCACATCCGGCACACGGACAAGAGATAACAATTGATTCTCTCGACAATGGACCAGGATTACTTCCCTTTAAGTTAGGAATGGCTAAGATCATCTCCCATTACCACTCTTTCTTGAGTCATATAGACCTAGAGAATATCCATCTCCAAATTGAATTAGTAAAATCCCAAATGGCTGAATTAAAACCTTTAGTTAATAATAAAACCCTTTCTTTGTTTGACCCTCACTTAGAACATCTTAACAATAAACTTATTTCGATCAGCAAGAAAATCAGTATGTTCGAAGCATCTCGTAGCAAAAGAGGTCTCATCGACGGTTTAGGCTCTGTCATAAAGTCGATATCTGGTAATCTAGATTACACTGACGCACTTAAATATGAAAACGCTATAAATACCTTGCGTAATAATGAGCACAAATTAGAATTAGAAATTAATAATCATGTTAGTTTAAATACTAAATTCATCTCACACAGTTCTCAGATAATAAGCAGTATAATCTCGAATCAAGAAAGGATGAGTAAAGCACTAAACTTAATTTTAGACAGTAACGCCAGCAGAGATACAGATTTAATTAAATACGCCCATATGGCACAACATTTATTAATTTTAGGAGATAATATAGAAGACCTTTACGAAGAGTTAGAAAATTTAGAGAACACTCTAACATTTATTCGTGCATCGAGCACCCCATACTCTTTATTTAGTTTAGATGAAATCAAGGATATGTTAAGTAAATTAAAGGTACTATATTCTAACCATGAAATCCTTGACGTAGAAACTAAGCACTTTTATGAGATAGTTAAATTAGGTTATTTTTATTTAGAAAAGAAAATAGTATTAGTTATTAAGGTCCCGATTGTCGTTCCCTCCACATATGATTTTTACAAGTTATCCCTTGTTCCTAATAGAAACCACGAAACCCTTATACCACCCTCACCTTTCGTAGCACTCTCTAGATCAGATTCTAGGTACATAGAGACAGAATGTCCGAAGGTCAACTCCCTATATCTCTGTGAATCGATACCCAGCCTTCAGATTCAGAGTCAACCACGTTGCATCCAGCATCTAATAGAACATCAGGAACTTCAGCCCAACTGTAAGATGACATCCGTAGTTCTTACTACCGAAGCCCTAGAAGCCCTGGATGACAAGCACTACACTTTGAGCTTTCCCATACCAACCAAAGTGAAGATATCTTGCGGTCAAGAGCAATATCGGACCCTACAAGGAAGCTACTTAGCCGTAATCCCGCTCAACTGTAACTTGAAAACCCCGACTTTCACTATCTCCAACTCCAATGACCACATCAAAGGACATGTCATAAAGATCGTTGAGATGCCCCTATACAACGAGTCGAGACATAATAATTACCCGAAGCTCATCTTAAATTCGCCGAGTCTGCAAAAACTTCACACACTGAACAACGAGATAGCGACGCAATTGCCTATACACCTAGAGGACGTCACCGATCCAGTTATATACCACACCACTATACCTATGTACCTCACACTCGCCGGTACATGTGCATTCTTCGCCATTTTGCTCTACCGCCGGCTACGCACAAGAAAAGTATCCAGGAATACCACTGAAAACTGCAGCACCAACCCTGAGGTCGCCTATGCTATCCCGGCGCCACGCATTATTAACCCAAGCCAAATAAGGATCGATCCCATACACCTACCAGCGACTATCTTGAACAAGTCCATCGATACTCGCTGTTCTTCGGGGGGAGGTGTTACACATGGCCAACCTTAGTAACACGCCGCATCAGCATCGAACCATATTCATTGCACAACAGCCCAACATACACGAGGCGCAAGCGCAGCAGAACGGAATTGCACACGGCCCCAACTTACACGAAGTGCAAGCGCAGCAAAACCCGAGCCACCAATTGACGTCAACCGACGTTTCCTGTCTTCAGCGGGGCATTTCGCCACCAGAATTATTTAGATCTTACATCGATCAACTACTTTAATTTAGTTATAATTAATTGTAATTGATAATTAATAAATTAGTTTTTATAAATTAAATTTGCATTTTTTTGAGTCCTCTGGCTGCACCCATCGTAATTCCCTCTACAATAAAAGAACCAATACCCAAAAACAAACCACGATAAAGTCCATAAAAAGCAGTTTGCTTTTCGCGGAAACATAACACAGGTATGTAAATCAGTTACATTAATCCCACAATACCAGACTATGTTGAGAGTAAGCCTTTTCGGGATCAGCACAGAAAATGGACATCAAACAACAAATCGTATTACACATCCATTAAGGGAACTAAGCGTCATCCCCGTCGTAAGTGTGTTAACGATAATCTGCCTCGCACTAGGTATCCACGTTAACTAAAATTGCTTAATTCACCATTTGCTGAAGTGACTGAGTAATAATGGCGCTTTCAGCGTTACTAAGCGATGGCACTAACTCAAACTCAAACTCAAAATCATTTATTCATTTAGGTCACAAAGTGACGTTTATGAACGTCAAAGATTAAAGTTAATTACTAGATGATTCTACATTTACATTTACTGCCACGTTCGCAATGCAATAGGTAGAACCACGAGAAAGAACGGGCAATAAAACTCGTGGCCACTCTTTTTAACTGCCAGTATAATTCTTTTACATGTTATATTTGTAAGGAGCTGCAACTGTTTCACATTGTGAGTTATCTACTATTGCAAAAGTTAATAGTAATTGATATCATACTCAAGCAATAAATTATGTTCATTTAGTAAGCCTCCCAAAGTGAATATGGTGAAGCAGGAGCATCCACTTACGTCTTTTGATGTAAGCAACTCGCGAACATGACTGTTCTGATCTATGGTGGAACAGTATGTTCCGAAAAGTAATGGTATATGAACCTGCAGCAATTAACAATCTATTAGTTAGCAGTTCATGACCACGAGTTACCCTCACCTTACAAATCCGATAACTTATAATAAAAAGAGTAGAACAAGAATGCAAATGTAGCATAAAAAGAGAATACGGTAATTAACAACACTATAAAACTGCCTATTGACCTAATAATAAAAGAAATTGACCTGATAAAATAATATTCATTTCCAAGCGTACTTGTCGTCAAGATACTCATTTAAACTATAATATGCCTTTAGTAAAAGATTATTTTTAACAATTGTCTGAAACGACCTTAAAGGCAAGTCTAAAATATTACTTGGAATTTTATTATACATTCTTATACTAAGCCCAATAAAAGAGCTATGCGTTTTGTGTGAACGGAAATATGGTACACATAATTTGTGCCTGTTCCTAGTATTAATATTGTGTATGTCACTATTCATTTTGTAAGAATTTATATGTAGTCGTACATGCATAACACTGGCATAAATATATTGCGATGCTACAGTAAGAATACCAATATTTTTAAATTTTTCTTTAAGTGAGACACTTGTCTTTAACTGGTAAATGGCCCTAACTACGCAATAAATCTGCGTGAGAGAGAAAATCTTTTAGCAATATTTCGGTCGACTCTCCCCTCTTCCTTTGTACAGATTAATTCTATATTTAGGAGTAATTTGACGCTCTTTATTTCAATATTTTATTTACATCTTACTTGTTGTGCCTTGTGCCAATTTCGTTATTTTGGGAATCTTTATATGTACGAAATATACCGACACCAATTATAAATGTAAAGCATCTAGGGAATATGAAATACAATGGAATTGGGTTTGCCGTTGAGGAGGATCAGTGACTTATATGCATGTAGAATAATCACAAAGACTAAGAGTTGCTTCTGAATTGTGTCATCAGACAATACAAGTGTTGGTCTATGGTCAGGCTTTACAATCAGACTAAACACCTCGTCGGCTTAACTGTGTATATTTGGTCAACATATCAAGTAAAAACAATACAGACATCTAACTGCTTCATGCGATATTAGTTCTTTGGTTGTCCATAGTATTCCTTCCTTCAAACAGCAATATCTGATGTATTTTCGGAATCGATCGATTCGCTTAGATTTGCACAGATATATTTTGTTTCTACAACCATAGAAGTTTTCGAGAGCCCTTACTAGCAAAGAGTAATAAAAGGAACTTACACTTTTTTGACGCCAATTAAAATTTATATCTGATATAAAACGGCAGACAAAAAGACCTTTTTTTTTTCTTTTTGGTGTCGGGTTGAAAAATCCTCATGGAGTCCCTCCACCCTGGGGGAAGGGCAAAGGGGACTGTCAGACTCTTACTGACTAAAAACCAACCCGTGTTCCTCATGTACCCGTGTGTCGGAGGGGTGGGTAACGCCGAAGCATTCGTCGCTACCCCCCGACGGGTATTGGCCCGCCAGATGGTCAGGCGGGCCCCGTCACCCACTGCGGCCACCAACGGCCGCAGGACTCCACTATGAGGCGCGCGCGGAACACGACGCCGCCGCCTCGAGGCCTGCTGCTGATCGGACGACAAGACGCCCCGAGTCTGCCGTCCGCAGGCCGCGCCCTACGGTGGCCGGAAGTCGGCCACCCTACGACGCCCAGTGCGTCTTCTGCGGGAGAGGAGAGAGGAGGCAGCCTCTCTTTCCCTTTCCACCGTTTCCTTTGCGAGCATCACGGCCGCGCAAAAGGTGGCGACGGCACTCCACCCTGACTCGCTCCCGACCATGGTAGATACAACAGCCGGAAGCGAGAGATTTCCCGCAGCACCTACGGCCGCGGCTAAGTCACGGCGCTGCTCGGCCGAAGCTGGGCCCTCCGCCAGACAAAAAGACCTTTCGTTGGCTTAATTTTGAGGTAAAACCACTTGTTTAGGCTCAGTTTTCCAAAGGTAAATTAATGATTAATGAATTTTAAACTTTTATTTTATGACAACATATTAGTTGAACAACCATATAGAAATACTATCTTCAGTCTCTCTGTTAAATATAGAATGTATTTTTGAATGGCCTGCGTAGCTTTTCCGAATCATTTATTAAATTAGTTTGCGAGTGGGAACAAAGAGATTCCGTAAAAATGGTGTGTAGGTTTTCATTTGGTAAATTCGATCCGGATTTTATTTTTGTATGTTTTGTTAGCAAAATCGTAATAGTTTTGAACTGACTATCATACGGACGCAGAACACTGAAAATGAAAATTCAAAGGAAAGCCTTTGTAAAAAAATTGATAGCATTTTTAGACTCTGTGATCCTGTCGCCAATATCAGGTATAGGTATTTATATTATTATTTCTAGATTCTATGATTAGTAGGTATAAATACTCATATAAATTTTGTTCATATTTCATATTTAACGCAGATATCCTAAATTCCAATTTACATTTGTCTTTTCTAAGCCCATGTCTCAGTAAGGTAGGCAGTATGACGCACTGAACCAAAATAGGACTTCATAACATAGCTTTAATTTTGACGTGAAATACGTACTACAACTCTGAAGTCTAATTTCAGAAACTAGGTATTACAAAATTACCCTCTTGGCCCCAACAGTTGGCTACAGAGAGGCTACGCATGCAGTAATAGTGATTAATGTTTGTGTTCCCCTACCCTTAATCTTCTCGGATTACTTACATAAAGAATATAACATGAACATAATACAAGGCTTTAAGAAAATGTCGAGTATCGAATGCTTTGTGGGGAGAGCAATATAGGCTTACACCCAGAAGGTCTCGGAACGTACGGCACGCACCACAGACGTTTTGAAGTTATGTGCATATTACGTTGTTACAGCAGCGATAGCCTAGTGGAGATACCAACAGACTGCCATGCAGAGTGTATCGGGTTCGAATCCACGGCGCGTACCAATGACTTTTCCGAGTTATGTGCATATTGAATTGTAAAGTATCGCTTGCTAAATGGTGAAAGAAAACATCGTGAGGAAACCTGCATGTCTGAGAGTTCTCCATAATGTTCTCGAAATACATGTGAAGTCAGCAGAGCATATTTAACCGTTAATCCCAACCAACGTCAAGATTTTCTCAGAATGTCTTGGACTGATTATCATAAACGGCAAGCACCGCGGATGGAATAACGCTATGATAATGTTGATTTACTCACGTGTGATGACATTAAATACAAGTATCAAGTGTTATAAACTGTAGTACATTTTAAATTTTATATTGTAAAGAATAAGATCAATACTTACTCTGATACAGAAAATCGACACAATTTCATCTACAAACTTTTATTATTAGAACTCTTCTGCACTTATCTTAGTTCATCCACTCAAGACAATAATGACTAAACAAAGAAATGGATGAAATTTTCATACATTTCATACAATCTGGATATTACTTATAGGATTGCTTTGAACTCATATATACAAACATTGTCTGTAATAATTCACGTTGCTTTGAACTCGCTGACTCAACTTAGTAATTACTTGAAGCGAATTGTGCACTTGGATAATTAAGTAAGTGCTTAACTAAGTGTAACTGGTGTTAACAGAACTAAGCTCTGCTTATTTGCTTCTTGATAAACAAAGTTATTACGGCTTACACCTGAAATTATTGTGACGTAATTCGGATAACAATGTGCCCGGTAGATGGCAATAGGCTCGCCCCCTATTACATTGGGACCGAAACGTAACTGGCGAAGTGTAGGTGTGTAATACACCTCTGCCTACCCCTTCGGGGATAAAAGGCGTGAAGTTATGTTATGTTATGTATTTCGGATAAGTTTGTTTTGTTTAGTTTATGGTGTGCAATGAACTTGATACTTAGATTATTATTTATTTCTTTAGGTGTTTACTTTCGTTCGGGTTTCGACCTCACAATTGGCCCTGGCAAAGTGGCATTGGGTGTGACTAATGACGTTCATGAGGTTAAGCACATTTGTCACTACCTATTTTATAAACAGGGCAGGTCATAAAACGTCACATGCCTGCGAACCCCGTTGAGCTGGGTAAATTGTGGGAGTCGACTAAGTCTATGAAACGGAGTACTCTCAATAACTATCCTGGCACAGGTCTGAGCAAGGAAAATGGCTATCCCGTTGGGTTGCAAATGTCAGACGGCAGTTGCTTTGTAAAAAAAGCTTATGCTATTTTAAATCTCTGTTGGATAGAAAACGAATTCAAGTTATTCAAGGGATAAGTTTCTTCTACGAGTTTTGTAGTGAAACTATTGGATCGTTGCCGTGAAGAAAAGTCGAGTTTAAAAAGTCATGTAAATATAATATTCTCAAATATGTGTGAGATTTGCCAAGGCGCACACTGCCATATTTTGCGTCGCTATTGCTTTCCTTATAGTTATATTGGCATTCTGCCTGAATAATAGTTGTCATTGAATAAAACTGGCCATGGCTGCCCATAGATATGCTCTAAGATACTCTCGGCAAGAGCAAAAGCTTAAATTCGACGACTCGTCCCTGGCTGAGTGCGTCAGCTTTCGGCTGCGCGTGTCTCTTGCTGCCCTTAGAAACGGTGCCATATAATAATCTCATACTCCTGACTACCTATAATTACATCTCAACGGTTAAAAGGGGTTAAAGAAGAAGAATGACGTAAGAGTATAAGAGGTCGGCTCGCCGCTTAGCACTGGACAACAATAAAAAAATAAGACTGACGCTATAGTTTAGTTGAATCCCCGCTTTCTAGAGGTACAAGCGGCTACACATCCACTTCGCTTGGTAAGTTAAACATACAACAGATACAAGACAATAGTCTTGTTTTTGTTGTCTGTTTCATGCATGTTTAGTATACGGGGTCTTCCCTATACCATAGCCAGCGTTTTGCCATATTTCTTCATCATCATCGTCTTAGCTTTATCCCAGTTGCATCCAAAACAGCCTTTAGCTCTAGGTCTGCTTTCTAGTCCGACCTGATATGACAGAATAGCTTTTCATTCTTAAGTTGCTAACAATTTTTAGAGCACACTGCAATCGCTGACCTCGGTACAACTTTATGCCATGGGACCAACAAAGCTGTTGGGTTTTATAGGTCAAATGGCGTACAAATTAAAATTTAATAGAAAATAGTGCGCTTTTTATTGTATAGTGTAATCTTAGGTAGGAAAGGCCAATTTCGCTTTCTGGCTTGGGTGCCGTCCTCTTTCAAGCTGGTTTGCGTCTTTGTATACCTACAGCCTTGTAAGGTAAATATAGTGTTTATTGAGTTTAACTCATATACAAAATAAAAAACGTCCAATTGGAGACATATCTGGAGCTATGCGGTGCAGTAGAGCTAATTTTCTTCACTACTCTACGATTTCCAGACACGTACCCGTTGTATTCCCTAACAAAAATATTGTACTTGTCGACGACAGCATCGAAAACTTTTGAATACCTAACATATAGGTCTGGGAAACAGAAAATTAAAGAAAATTTTGTTTTTGTCATGTATGGCCCGCAAATTTCATGGAACCGACGTAGTCAAAGTCTTAACTTTAGACTTACAACTCCATATAAAATTTCCTGTCACAAAAAAGGCAAGACCGCAACCGACAAGGTTGTCTTACTATTCTTCAATTCACATAATGCATAACAGATAATTTTGTAGACGGATGATGAGCATTGGGCCGCCGTTGCTTTTACTTACCGAACAAAACGCGACAAAATAGGCATAATTACTTACGTTGTATTCTCAAGTACTTCCTTAGTCAAGCCGGCCATTCCTGCTGCAGCCAATATCTCTCTACTACTCAGTAAAACTAAAGTATCCATCTCATAAAAACCATCTAAAGCTACCCAACATTCATAGCAATCCTATTTTTATTACTATAAACCGTTCCGAGAGAAGTTAAAAGCAAAAGTAACATAATATACACCATCGCAGAGATTCCCAGTCCCATCTTTTGCGTAGCCCGGGCACATATAGCAGTTATATAGGCTCGTATATAAGCCGACCTTTGGGTCAACCATTGGAAGTGGGTCACAGTATTGCTAGGACGTAGCCGTTTACTCCAGGCTTTAGGCACGCATACAGATATTTAATTGGGTCATTCCGTAGTTAGGTTCATATGTGTATAATGTATGAAGCTAAATCTGGAGCGCTTGATTTAATTCCTTTGCAAGTTTATAAGGTTATTTAATATTATTTATTTTGCTGAAGAGTCTGACTAAAAGCCTTTGAGCCTCTTTTAACCATTGAGTCTCACCCTGGGCACCGTCCGAAACCTATAAGTCACACAAACTGAACCTTTTTCTGACGAAGAGGTTACGTAGTGCCTCTACGAAACATCTACAAACCATAGCTTTTATAACAATACCCGGTTGTAAGTGGTGTACTGTGTATAAAGCTAAAATATAATTGTGTATCCTCTTTCATTTGAAGTAAGATAATTACATTGTATTGAATAATAACCTATCTTTTCAAATAGTAAGCTTATTGAAGATATTTCTAGAGAGAAAACTAGTTATCTAGTTTAATAGTATATAAGTAATAATCCCCGTACCTTGGTATCTTTTGTTGTAGCGTCTAACCGACTAGCTCGTCAGCCTTTATAAATATTGTAAAGAAAAGAGAGAAGGAAGACTCATCTTTATAGAAACAAATGGTTGATCATACTGCTTTGTTACACGTTGATTAGAGGAATACACAGCCTTAAATAGGTTAATGGCTTTGTGTACCAGAAACTGCATTACTTTTACAAATATAATTAGGACGCGTAATATAATTACGCTGGTTTTGCTTATGAAACTGCATATGTGTGGGTAAGTCCCACCCGCCATTTTCTTGTATACCGGTGTGAAACTGTATATTATTGTTATTATCGAGCCGTATTTACAATACTTTATGCGACACCGTAAATTTACGGGATATTTATGGGGTGATAAAAATAAACAAGAGCCTTATCCATAAACTGTTACAATAAGCTTTCCTTAAACACCGGGCTTATCAAGATTAAGAGGTCTCTACAATGTTTACAATGGATACATAGACTGCTTATCTACCTTTTGTCTATTTCAATAAGATGGCTGTTGACTAACATATTGCGTAGTAAAAAATTAAGTCGGCTTCATTTGCAGTATTTCGCAGTTCGGCGCTCGGCTGGACTTATGCGTCGCCAGGTTTGCGCACTGTGAGTAAATAGCGAGAATTGGCATATTATTCAGCGCTGGCCAGATGGGTTGGTACCGGGTTTGATATCGAGCTTTCCGTTTCTTCGCAAAGGCACTATTTGCTTCGTGACTTTCCCTTAGTTGTCTCTTATCACACCCCCGGATTGAAATGGAGTAGTTTGCATGCATGTTAGTAGCTTGCAACTTATACTTTTCAAGTCATTCGTTACTCACCTATGCGAGTTGTGAGTAGTCTGCAATTGCTAACCGTTTATGGCTGGCAAGCATGCCTGTGTAAAATTACACACACAAACTAAGCAAGAAGCATACCCAAATTCTAATATCAAGTTAAAACTGTGGAACAGTCAAATCCCAAAATATTCATTTTCTGACGAGACTATGTCCACACAATTTAAACATAACATATATACCCAATTCAGTTTCCTGGGCCCAGTAGCTTTGGCTGTGTGCTGTCTGTCAGTCAGTAACGCAAGAATGTTATATATAAGAATTGTATAGATAAGAGATAATTTACAAATAGGGACCACCGAGCACGGGTGAAAAAACCAACAAAGATATGCTAGGCAGCTGAAGAGTCACAGCAAATCATCCACAAACAGTATCACTTGTGCTGGTTGATGATACAAATTTTTGGTCGATGTTTGTTCTGCTTTGCTAAAAGCAGCTTGGACCTGTCTGTCTCGTTCCGATTCGTGGTCGTGTGTGAATGTGTAATGCAGCTCTACGCTCATCTTGACATGTAATCATTCCTTTGGGTGGATATTCGTCTCCTTTGAATTTGTTTGTTTCTGTGCCATTTGGAATTTATTTTTTAAATCGATTAGATAGTGGTGAACCTGAAGGTACTTTTTACACTAAGCTTCTAATTCATCAGCATCATCATCGGCCCTATTTATAAACTGTCCCACTGCTGGGCACGGGCCTCTTCTCACTATGAGAAGTGTTAGGCCACAGTGCACCACGCTGGCCATGTGCGAGTTGGCAGATTTCACATGTCTTTCAAGAACCTTATGGACAATTCTCAGACATGCAGGTTTCCTCACGATGTTTTCCTTCACCGTTTAGCAAGCAACCATTAACAATTTAATACGCACATAACTTCGAAAAGTCATTGATGCGCGCCGTGGTTTGGAACCCGAGACCTCCTGCGTAGCAGTCCGTCGGTCTCTCCACTGAGGCCTTCTAATTAGGCCTTGGATATAGCTTGTAATACGACATAGATATTTGGAATGAACGTGGAGTTACTTAGCTTCTTAGTATCTTTATTCAATTTATTTCTATTCACGAGAAGTAGTAAGATAAATATTCAATTCATCCATTTTCACCTTGAGGCGGGAGGCCTTATAAGATAGTAGACGTCTGAATTACGAAATTGACTATGTAATAGGTTCTATAATTAGTATGATAATTGCACTCAATATAAAAACACAGTCTAGACGAATATTACATTTTCATCTGATTTTCAACACAATATGAAAATTTTTATTTTAAGTTTTTGTTCGTCTGACAATATTTCTCGAACTAAAAAAACAGTACTGTATTTTTAAGAAAGAACATTTTAAAAGTAAGTATACTAGAATCTGCAGACAGAATCTAAATAAGTGGCTTTATAGGTCAAATAGTTTTACATTTTATCCTTGTAGATATAAGCTTGAAGTATTAAGATAAAAATATGCAGATCGCAGGTAAATTAAGGGTTAGTCATTTTACTTTTTAATTTGGTGGTAATAAGAGTGCTCCTAAAGACAAGACCGTACTTTGATTTGATTTTGATAAAGGTATAATTTTCTAAGAAGATTTTAGAAGCAATGTACCTATATAATGGACTGCACGTTTGGCGTACCTAATTGTTTACGGTCGCCTCGTTGCCGAGTCGTCGCTGCGCTCAGTATTGTGGGTTCGATCCCTATACGACAATTATTTGTGATATAAAATTTGTTATTCCAAGCCTAAGTGTTCTTTGTGCACATTATTCAAATGTTTGTGAAGTACCTTGCGATACAGGCGTTAAATCGAATTGCTGAAGACATGAAAAAACTAGATTATTAGCGTCATCCTTTTGGTACGCTATTTGCAAAAGTAACGATAACATTTTGAGCTAAGTCAATTTCCTTGAGTAAAAGGACTTCTTAGGTATTGTTCTTTTTGTCTCACTTAGTTCAGAGCAGGCTGAGTGTACATTTTACTAAATTTGGGACAGTTGTGCTAAATTCCCAAATTATTGAATAATCCCAAAGTGCGAATTAATATTCAAGGCACCAAATAAATTATTCATGTTTGTGTACCACAAGCATTTGATAATAAATGAAATAATTATTGCTTCAAACGTTTTGAAAGGGCACGCTCTATTTGTTACGCGCTAAAAATAATTAGTATACATTTGCCGTGGAACTAAATGACTAACATTGGAGCTAAAATAACGTATATAACTATCATGAAATAAAGTAGGAATATGGTGTTAGGGCTCAGTAACCGTGGCTTGGCCCACGGTGAAGCTAAGAGAGATCCCGGGAGTGGACGCTCCGCGTGGGCTTGGAGGGGCCTGCGCAGGATGCGTCCAAAGGTGCAGGTGCGGGGGACAGTTCTGTCAGTCGCGGTCGCGGGAGGAGAGGCGTGTCGGTGTTGCGTTGCCGCGCGCCCTATCTCCCGCGACCAAATGGGAGCGCACCATTGTTGAGTCGCGGTGGGGCCGCAGAGGAAGAGGATATGCGGTGTTGCCAGGTTGCCATCCTCCCTATCCTCTGCGGCCGCTGAGTGTTTTGGCAGCGGAGTCCAACACCTTCATCCGCCGCCAAGTGGGTTGTATTCGGTGCCCGTCTGACCATCTGGCGCGCCAATGCCCGTCGGGGGGTGGTGACGCATGCTTTGGCGGTACTCGACCCTCCAACGCACGAGTACATGAGGAAAACGGGTTGGTTTTTAGTCAGTAAGAATCTGACAGTCCCCTTCGCCCTTCCCCCAGGGCGGAGGGACTCCATGAGGATTTTCCAACCCGACACCAAAAAAAAAGGTATTTAGCTGCTCTGCTTTACTCTCGTAATCCATACTAATATTACGTAAAAACTAGTTGAGCCTGCGGTTACGCCCGCTCTATTGAAGGCTACTGCAATCTGCATCTTGTGTGCACTTCAATAGCATCTGCAAGTTCGTGAGCCTGCGTATCTGATTGCATGAATTCGCACTGCGGAATTCCATACGAAAACTTCCATCGAACGCCACTTTAAGCGTTAATACCGTGTTAATTCGGATAATTCTGCGATTCCTCTTTGCCCGCTAGTATTCAACAAATTGTTTTCTTTTATTTTTTTGCATCTAGTTATCATTTCATTTAATGCGTCCGGCCAACTCTTGTTTAGGTATGTTTATAGACCAGCCAAAAACTTCAGACATGGCCTAATGATTCTTGCCTTGAGACAAGCACCGAGATTGGCTTTAAATGTGCCCACCAAAGCATGTGAGTGCTCTGCTATAAATGAAACAAGCGGTCATCCATACATCAATCTGTTACGAACTTCAAGTCAGATCACGCGATGGGTTTCTTCTTTTTTCTGTCTTTTTCATGTGGGTGTGCGGCCAACTCTGGTGTCGGAGTTTTAAGACCTCCTGATAGCCTTGGCTTAATGATTCTTGTCCGGAGACAAGGGCCGGGACCGACGGCTTTACGTGCCGTAGGGTGAAAGAATAGGATTACGCTAGAATGATGATGAACGCTAAAAGTAAAACGAAATGGTGATACAATATACTAACGGAAAGAAAGAGGAACACACCACGCAGAGTTGGATTGATGCTCCTGAGGATGTATCGTGCAGAAGCATCCTTATCCTTTTTCATCACAGAAGATCGGTATTATCACTCTTTGTCTATTGCAATAGTGAGGACGGTAAGTCCGAGAGTAGGTATTATTTCTTTCCATTAATATACAATGCATTACCACAAGGGTGCATACGGTTCCCACCAAGAACTTAGGGTCCCAAGCCAACCTCACCTGCAAGTGGTGCACCTGCCGATCAACGGACGAGGCTCTGGCAAACAAAATATCCCGATAAGCGGCAATAGGCTCGCCACCTATTACGTGGGATCAAAACACTGGCGAAAAGTGGGCGCTTAATATGCCTCTGCCTACCCCTTCGGGGAAACAGGCGTGAGTCTATGTATGTATGTGTATGCATTACCACAAAGTAACACCTGATTCAATCAACTATAGCTGATAAAAGTATTTCAATTCCGGTCGTTACTTCAGACGTGAATCGAATCTAAAGTGCACCTTTTACAATCGTCGGCCGAAGTATTGTTTCCCGGTGGTAGTTCAGCGCGCTTTGCAGAATTGTAATGTTAAACCTTACGGGCGAATGGGACATTCAGAGTCGATCGGGCCCTAAGTCCTAGAGCCGAAACATAAACGGGGTTATGATTTGTATTGAAGCGTTGTAGCTTAAAATGAACTACTAAATAAATGCACAGTGGTCGACACTCATCCGATGTTTGTGTGATCCCTCAATGTTTTTTCGAGTAATGTCTGTTTATAAAATCCATCGAGATACAGAGATAATAATGCGAGCGTAGTTTTGTAAAAATAAAGTGCCTATTGTATAAAGTGTGTTTTGCATATCACTAGACTTAACTCGTCCACACAATGTCTATATAATCTGAAGATGTCCAAGGTCTCCAAGTCGTTTTTCTTGGAATAGCGAGTAAACACTTCACTGCGAATACAAGCCGAGCAATAGAGCTTAGTAAAAAGTAAATTAACACTCTTTTACTAAAATGCTAAGTTCTATTTAGTTCTAGTTAATCTATCGAATACTTTTTAAGTTTTGCGGACACACAAATATGGAAGTTACACTTACGTAGAAACTAACTAGGTATTCTACTTACCTTCAAGATCATAGCTCATGTGCAACACACCACAATTATAGTTAGTAGTATATTATAGTTATAACAATCCTGATTATCCAAATAAACAACATAATAAAATAAATATTTTCACTAGTCAATATCAACCTACCAAATTCAATTTAAAAATATATAATATCAAAAGGAACGTGGTATACATTTTCTTCCAGTTTTAAAAAGATTATTTACGTCGGCCTTTGTTATCGTAAAAGAGGAGAGATAAAACATCCTAACTTTACTGTTGGACATTACGGTAATGTATTTGGGCCTCTTAAGACGCTGTCCTAAGCGACTGTTTTGGTAAATGACGGGGTGAAGCAGGGGAGGTGAAGGGAGCTTAGCTCCGTCTACTGCGGGGCGCCCCCCTTCATTCTCGTCGCGTGCGGCCGTATTCTGGCGACATCCGTATTCCAATATTTCAACATCGCAAGCAAAACGTTTTAGCATATTGAATTGAGATACTGATATTAAAATTTATATTACATACATCAATCTGTTTGTACAATATAGGCATAGCGCAATTTTTGTTCTCAGTGCAGCCATGAGCAAAACAGATTTACATTAGACGTTATAGGTATTAAATGTTGACGAAAGTAGGTAAATACCTACGTGCCGTAAGATGATAAAAATAATTAAGTCAGTTCCATGTATGGAGAGGCCATTATTATGTTTGTTTTGTTTTTGTATAAAAAAAGTGAAGCAGCGCATAGAATACCTACATCTAATTCCATTCCTGCCAGTTTTCAAATCTGTTTTGCAATAAATTGGCTGTGACATACCGGCGGACAGACAGACAGACATTGCGAATCTATAAGGGTTCCGTTTTTACAATTTTTGGCTACGGTACCCTAAAAAACACAATACTGCTCTACTAAGCGCAAAAGCCGTATCTCAACTAAAGCGAGTTACGAGATAATTGAAGTTTAGTAAAAGTTGATTTCTTTTATTTATTTATGGATGTTTATTGTTATTATAGGTATAATTATTATGGCAAAGGTTTCGAAATACGTGGCCGTTTTTAGGGGTTGTGAGTGATTGGAGAGGGAGCAGGGGAGGTCTTGAAACCCCCTTCACCATTTTCACTTGCCGGAAATACTTGGTTTCCTCTGAAAAAAAAAAACTCCTAACATCGGTGTGTATGGCACTGCCAACTTCCACATTCATGACACTAGTTTAATAAACTAAGGTTGTCGGAGCCCTGCGAAGGGCTCCTATTTTCGGATTAATTGTCAAAAGAGAACCTAACATAACCTATTTATTTACTTATTACAGTCGCACCTAACCCAAGGCACTCGAAAGCAATGACGCACAAATTTGACATTAGCTGTCAATATGATCATTCCAAGATGGCAGTTTTGCGTTTCGTTTCACGTTTTTCACATAAAACCTAAAAATAACATTTGTAAAACTGTACTAAAGTATAAAAACTATGTTCCGTTTTGCATAATTGCCGAAGTATTTATGAAATTTTGAAAATTCTTTAAAAATATTTAGACGCAACTCCGGCAGCCAAAATTACTTTTAGGGGATGAAAACGAACTACCTTAAAATTATTTTCAAAATAGATGAAACATCAAAAATATATGTGGATATACCTTATTTATGAGACACTGCTATGTCGCTTAGAAAATTATAGAATTAGAATTTGAGTTACTGTTTTTTCGTTAGCTCTCGTCATACATGTTTGTATGGAAAAATATAAAAAAAAAATTTTCGCTTCAAATATGTGTTGTTTCAAAGAAAATAAATATTAAAAGATATTTATTTATATTCATTTATAATTTATTAACGAAATACAGAGTTTACAGCTCATCAAAAGTTAGCTGTCTGCTACAACCCGGCAGGTTTTCTTTATTCTCATCGAATGTTAAAGGCAGTGTGTGAGGTGATAAGGCTTTAATACTATTATTTGCTGTTGTTCACGAGGCACAGTTTCATTTACTTTCCTTTTACGGCTTGGTATTGTAGGAATTTCAAGCACTGATGAAACATTTTCCTATCCGTGATCTCGCAATGCCATCCCTTGAGCTTGACGAGAATCAACAATTTCAGGTAACTGCCAATTCATATAAAACGCCACAAGCTTCTCCCAGAAAACATCATCTCTTTCTATAATTTCTATTTTTAGTGATATACTTTCGCCACTCCACACAGCAAATAAACACTTTTGTTTGCGTGTAACGTGGCATTGCCCCTGAATTTGGTAATAACAATTACAATATTTGTTTAGACTAGTCAGTTCACTTTTTTATCATGTTTCCATATTTGTATTTTATTTGCTCTTATACTATTCTCCAGGCCATTCTTATAGGCAACTTTAGAACATTAAATTTCCACAATCGTGTTTGGACCTATTAATCCATCTGGCGTGGCACCAATAATCGAATAATCCACAAGGCTCGATTGTTACATTTTCTCGCTTCGCCAGTTGTTGCAAAGCCAGTTGTTTATTTTAGATTCCATGCGCAACTGATTTTACATTGCAAATATTTTATTTGTACAAAATATTTTTACTAAGTTGGCTTTACTGCTGTTATCTCTTCTTTTTACCGCTATACAAAAATTTCAATCTGTCAACATATTCTTACGCAATTCGAACCAGTCACTGCTATTTGTAATTTTTGCTTATCACTACGGAATTTGAGTCAAATTTGTTAAAAAATTGTTTGGCATTTCTTGGCTAGCTCTTGAACAGATCGTGTTAGGAATGACTGAAGTCAAATGTGTGTAAGACGTTGCAGAACTGTTATCTTTAACTTCACTGTAATTACAATAATGATAATTAGTTACGTACTTTATTATTAAAAAAATACTATATCTTGTGTTATAGCAAACAGAGATGTCACCTTCTTACTTATAAATGATTGATTTTAGAAATTAAAAAGATATTAGATGTACTGAGACATACCTAATAGTTTATGAATAAACAAAGTTTTACCCGATGTACCTAAAAAGGTTTATGTTCAAAACACAATAATACAACATTCGTTACCGCTTGTGTGCGGATTGCGGAGCGCCATATTAGCGCTGTCATCATTATTGTTCGCCGTGGCGGCATCTTAGCGCTCCAGGCGCTCTGACAAGCTAATGAATTTGAAATATAGGTACATAAAATGATTCGATTTTATGTTATTACTCTTTTAAAAATTTAAAACTGTGGCAGCTATGTACAGTGAGAATAATTTATATAATTATATAATGCATAATCGATAATATATAAGTAACATAGTTAGTCATAAAATACTCTTATGAAAATAATTTGTGTAAAAATGTTACATATTTCATAATCACTTGGCCATGGATGAATTTCTATTTTATTACGACGCTTTCTTGTACAAATCCTTCGTAGAACTTCATTTCTCTAATAGTCCATATTTTATTCTTCCAATTATATATTTATAAGCACAGAAACAATAACACATTAAACGCTACAAGAGTATAAACTTAGGTCCTAATTATATGTGCCCATAGTTACATGAAAAGCCTATTTGATTCAAAGTATTCAGTCTATAACATAAAACATGAAATTACGAACTCAAATCGGCGTATTATAATAACAAACAGGTTTACGTAAAATTTCGTGCAGCGGAGACGCAAGCGACATGACCTATCTCTCACAGGGCTCATTACTGAATGATGAGGTCTGGGCGGGGCGTAAACTAGCAACTGACACTCAGTACACCGCTTATGCTAATAAGGTTTAAATTGCTGAAGCGTTTGATATTGATGGGATCTACCGAGCGTCAAAATCATAGACGTTTGGCAGATTTTATTTAATTTTACAAAATATACACGTATAATATGAAAATAAATAGGGTAATTCTTTAGATCATTAGATTTCCTACAATATTATCAAAAAAAATATGATAGCTTACGATCAAAATATTGCAAACAGTGAGACGAAAGATTATTTTCTGCCTCGATTTTGTGATTTTTTTACCGTGATTCGATTTTACGTACATGAAAAATTCTTTCAAAAGTCTTTTGTTCAGACTTTTGACTTTAAGCTCTAATTTTTGCTAGTTTGTAATATGTACCGTTATGGCTAGATGCGCGACGAAAAATTAGGTGTTTCACGGCTTCTGAGGTATAACAGCGCCTTAAGATAAAACAGTGGGTATCGGATACATGTATCATGGCAGAGCAGCAGCGTAAAGCAACGCGACCGTGTGAAAAAGGTTGTTGAATAGAGGTGCGTCTTTTTAGCGGGGTGACCTATTTCTTGCTGTCGGGTGCTTCCCGGGCCGAGCTGCCGTTCTATTGAGCCATATGCACGAAAGCTCTGACGTCAGGGGCCGTTAAGACGTCATGCGGCAGCTATCGCGCTGCTCTTAGTCCCGGCCGATGTTTGATATGATATTGTCACAAGGAGTTATGTTGTGTATTTGAGCCAGCGAGGCTATGTTTATAATAAAGTGGGTTATTTGCCGTTTGTGTCTGTTGTTTATTGAGTTTTAGAGAATGGCTAGGGTAAATAAAATTGAAGATACTGTCTGGATGTTATTGAGTAAGTAAGTAAGTAAGTAATTCCTTTATTGTCACATCTTATCAACGTACAATGATAATGTTACAAACATAGGTAAGTACATGTATATGTATATAACCTGTTACATGTAAGTTTATAGGCACGTAGAAATAGTCTTATTAATACGGGTACACATTTGACAGCTTCACAGACATTTTACAGCAATACCCACATTAAAAAAACATAACAGGATATCAGATTACAATTGTACGCCGCCGATGTGACAAATGAGGCAGGCATTCAGCGTTGCGTCGTTCGTGACGTTAGCCCCGACACGACTTGCTGGTTTTCAATGCCTGCCCCAAGTGACGTAACGAACGTACCTAACGTTACAAAATATGAACCCAATATGAACCTAATAACTAATAGATTAAAATAAAAATAAAAATTGCTTATGCGTACACAATAAACAAATACAAGTACAAAAATTCAGAAATCTGTAAATACACAACCCTCTCTAGAACCTTGGATAAGCACGGTAAGATACTTATGGGACGCAAATCCTTAAAACTTTGTGGGTTATTATTTTTTGGTAGAGGTCGCACTATAGCTCTGCGCCATAATTCCGGAAACTTATTAGTGACGATGGATGTGTTTATAATATGAGTAATAGCAGTAAGAGATTGTGGGAGGGTAAGCAATATCATCTCCTTTGATATTCTATCATTTCCCATAGCGCTAGTACCTATATTCTTAATTATATTAAGTACGGTTTTAGAATCAGTAGGGGTCAATGAAAACTTTACGGAATCGCGTCGATGATGCTCAAAAAACGTTAATTGTGAGTGTTTTTTAAAATTGTTCCATAACACTTTCGAGTCACTTGCATTATCGTTAATATACTTAGCGAAGTAGGCTTTTTTTCTTGATACAGAGCCATTGCTGTCTGGTGTTTTAGATCTAAGTAATAACGTTTATGTGCTCCGTTTGTGGTCTTACGGCACGGTGACGAGAATCATCGCGCAACTTAAACATGAGCTTTATATTTTCCGTTATCCAGGGGGTGGGCTTATCCCGAAAGATTTTTGTTTTTACTGGCGCATGTGTATCGAAAAGATCAAGGATATATGAGTTAAACATGTAAACCATATTGTTCACGTCTGATAGAGCCGATATTTCATGCCATGGGACCCTCTCGAAGTCGTTCGTGAAATAATCAAGCAGTATGTCCCTAAATGGCCGATAAATAACCACTCTCCTCTCTGGCTTATCTTTTTTAAAGTTTAACTCGCATGTAATAAATGCGTGATGACCCAGAGAAAGACCTTGATTTCGATCTTATTAGAAATTAGATTGTTCCAAATGTAGTTTTGAAGGTTTTTGGTCAAAATGATCACCTTAATTAGAGCAGTGTGTTGAGTCTAAAGTTATAAATATTACTTTAGACTCAACGACCAGTTAGCGCAGCGGGAGGGTAAGTAACTGCTACGCCGAAAGTCGCGGGTTCAATTCCCGCCCAAGTCAAACATTTGTGTGCATGAACATGGATGTTTGTCTTGGTCTGGGTGTTTCTTTGTATAATATGTATGTATTTACAAAAAAAATGTATGTTTTTCCATTATCTATTACTCATAGAACAAGCTCTGCTTAGTTTGGGACTAGTTGGTGATGAGTTTATGTGGTATAATATTAATATTAAATATTTATGCTCTCGTAAAATATTTCTATATTGTCATTGACGCCATGTGAATTGCATAATTCAGCAGATTTCCTAAACAATAACAGACACAAGCTCGGGCCCACCGTAGTGCGCGCGACTGACATTTAAGTCTATAAGTCTTTGCTCGCGTAGTCCTATTATCCACTACCCATGTCTGCGATTGTAAAACTATCTGACTGCACGCAACTATTATTCGATTCCCATTTAGAAACAAATTTTTTTTTTTGTTTAAAAAAAGACAACTCCCGCAGTAGGACTAAATCCTGTGTCGCGGGGGACTTTCCAAACATACAACTAACGGACACAATTATCAGTCAGGCTCGAAACAACATTTTATGAATCACACAAAGTGTTTTCTCGAGTGGGGATCAAACCCACAACACTCGGCACAGTGTCAAGCGGTGAGGCGGCCGATTAAACCACTACGCCAACCGTGCAGTCCAATAAATAGATTCTATTGAATCATATTTAACAGGCCTTCCAAATTTTACCTTATTATTGACATTCGAACTTTATTAGTAACAATTTATCTCCATGTCTGTATGTGACTGCCGCGTTGGTCTCGCTCGCGGCATAAATGTGCGCGTAGGATTAGGAGGTCTCGGGTTTGATTCCCGGGTCGGGCAAACTGTTATTGGGTTTTTCCGTTAGGAAATTCTCAGTAGCAGCACGGAGTCTGGTAATGTGCCCAGTACGGCAATAGGCTCGCCCCCTATTACGTGGGACCTAAAAATTCCTGGCAAAATGTGGGTGTAATATTACTACACCTCTGCCTAGCCCTTCGGGGATACAGGCGTGAGTCTATAAATAAAAAAAAAATTAAAATATCTCCATGTTGAAATTATGACACTTTTCATTAACTAACTATAAAATTATTAAAATGAACTGCGAATTCTATGAACAAAAATGAATTGTTTCACGTTTCTCTATGATAAAATAACGTTCATTCATATTAACCTCAATAGAAGTCTAGCCACTTCAAATAAATGTGGAATATTTTATTGAAAATAATATCTTAATGGATTTTATTTTATTGCTAGTACACTAACAAGTTAAGTAAACCATGTCATTAAAACGAATTCTTGTTTATTTTTAGTGTCTTACAAATTATCAAGGCTTATTTATTTTATAAGAAAAGCTGCCAAAGTAAGCAAATTAAATAACTCTAATGGGTTCTGATTGTGACTGCACGTATATCGTAGTGGTTTCACGTCTCGATATTTATAATTGCGACAAGTGTAGTGGGTTCGATCCCCGCGAAAATTACACTTTGTGTGATCCACAAGCTGCTGCACTCGTAGCACTCATACTGTATGTCCGTTAATTGAATGTTTGTAAACTTCCTCACGACACAAGCTATACTCCAAGTGTGACTGCAGCTGAAGTGCCATTTATTGGTCAATTAAGCATCAGCTGCGCACAGCTCAGCGGGATGACGAAAACACACTTTGTATACAAAACCGCTACCAACCAATTTGAATACATCGTCAGTCCGGCTAGTCGGAGGGTGACCTACGTTTGCCAAGGGGCGGTCTCCACTTCAGATCACGTCGACTCGAATAATGTAAAATCTGAGTACAATATGTAAACGCAATGACATTAAAGTACAGACATTCAAGTATTTTTAAAGAGTCGTCTAACCGAGAGCATTTCTATTGGATGTTTGAAAAAACTTTATTGTCAAAGAGGTTTGCTCACAGCGATTCACACAAATTCGTTTTATAAAGCGATCTATAGTCGAAAATGTAATAACATCAAGCAAATAACATTCGATAAACGCATAACAGGGATGCTTTAATCAGAATGTTCTAGAAACCTTAAATCACAAATATTGAGTAACTATGAGAAGTTCGTGTAGCTTAAAGCTGAATGAAAAAAAAATATAAAGGCGAACGACGATTGCGGTTACTAGTTTGACCGCATTGTAACGCCATCTTTACTAATAATATAAAACTAAAGAGTTTGTTTGTTTACTTGAACGCGCTAATCTTAGGAACTACTGGCCCAATTTGAAAAATTCTTTCAGTGTTAGATAGTCCATTCATCGAGGCAGCCTATAGACTATAGAACGTCACGCTATGAGCCACGGGAGCGAACCAGTAGCCTTAAATAACGCATGTATAACCGCGGGCTCATCTAATATTATTTATAAAGGCACTAGCTAGCACTAACAATTTTCAAAATTCAATCATTAACAATTTGACATGGATATGACAGCTCATTTATCGGAAAATTCATATCTTCAGTATCAGATACTCAAGAATTATATACGACAGAGAAAAGTAACTAATTATAATTATATAGCGATAATAAAAAATTCTAATTCCGACATTACAATATTAATTTATAAAAATACAAAGACATGACACGTGACCTGTGTCACCGCTCCGCGTCCCATTCGCGCGAAAATATCAAGCCAACTGATCGCGGTCGCGTCAACTCGAGCCACGCCGCATCGCCCTTCACGTGCAATAGCGTTAATGAAATTTCTTATTCCGACATTACAATCTTAATTTGTAAAAATACAAAGACATAACATGTGACATGTGTCACCACACCGCGTCCCGTTCGCGCGACAATGTCAAGCCAACTGATCGCGCTTGCGTCAACTCAAGCCACGCTGCATTGCAAGTCACGTGCATTTAGTCACGTAGGACACGTCAATAGGTATCAATTGTTTTCTTTCCGCGCCTTGCCGCGCCGCATCGCGTTTGTATCCAGACCGGTTTACTATTGTTTGACAAAAAACGTATGACAGAGATAATTTTACAAACAACGTTTGAAAAACTAATCATTTGACAAACTTTCATTTCGCAAACATATTACTTTTAAAACAATCATTTGACATAATACAGGTTTCGCAAATGTTTTACTTAGAAAATAATTAAAATGTTAAATAATTATTTTAAAAATAATAATTTGACTAAATAATTCGTTTGCCAAATTGGTGATTGTACAAAAAGTTAGAAGATAAATTATTAGTTTTTAAAAATACATTTCTAACCAATACTTACGCGAAATTTTGAAAATATTGAATTGCATGGTTGCAATTTTCATCTTGGACATATTATTTATAGGCAAGTAATAATTTTGTATTAATACTTATTCCATAGAAACTTAAGTCTTTTAAAAAAAATACACACTGCCTGAATTAAGCGAAATAAGTAGAATTCGGTTCTGGCACTCGCCGGCCGCTGCCGCGGCACGCTCGCTTTGCTCACTCGGCTCGTGCATTGTGGTCGCAGTTCTAACCTAACCTAACCAGCCATTGTTTCAGTTGACCCTACACAAAGATTGTTGTATTATCGTTGATTTTGGTTAGTAAAATATTTACCAAGCAAGGCATTTTGTCAAATGTTATTTATGCTTTACGTTGTTTTGCCAAATAACATGTTTAAAAAAAAAATCAATTTGTAAATTAATGTTTTAGCATAATAACTTTTTTATAGTAAATTTATATTGTCTAATGAGTAGTTTATTAAACAATAGTTTGTAAAATAATAAATTTATCAAGAATAATTTTGTCAAATGTTATTTGTCAAATGAACATTTTTCATTTGTTTTTTGTCAAATGATCGGACACCATCCAGACCGCTCACGTAGGCGCCGTATTATTGGATATTCTCACCCTAATGGTGAGAATATCTAAAAATACTCTCAGCGTGCTCCGCTACACTTCTCAAGGAACATAAATGCCGAATTTCAGCTTCTTGTGCCCAATAGCTTTGGCTGTGCGTTGTCTGTCAGGCAAACAGTAACGCAAGTATTTTATATACACAGATAAAAGATATACCAGTGAACACAACCAGCTGTCTAGATTCATGTCCAAGCAAAGCAGAAATGTTGGTTAGGGGCAATGTGAATGAATGTGATGTGCTTTTTAATTTTAAATATTGATAATTTTAAATATTAGTATTAACACCAATGACATATTGGAGGTATTCAAGATACTTAACAATAAGAAATCTGTTGACTTATGGAGTATTTCTGTTAAACTTGTTCCACACATTATTTCTAGCTTAGCTCCATATTTAGCTGCAATATTCAACAGATGCGTAGATACAGGCGTATTTCCTGATCTAATGAAACACAGTAAAGTGATACCATTATTCAAAAAGGGATCCAAGAGCGACCCTAGTAATTTTCGGCCAATTTCTATCTTGCCTGTTATTAATAAAAATTTTGAATTTTTTTTTTTTGCATCAATTAGTGAGCCACTTTCACACAAATAATTTATTTCACAGTGAGCAGAAGGGCTTCACTAAGGGTCGCTCCATCGTTGATGCCGGTGTAACTTTGTTAAATCATATTTTTAATGCTTGGGAAAACTCAAAGGATGCCATTGGTGTTTTTTGTGACCTGTCAAAGGTGTTTGATTGTGTGGAACATAATACACTTTTACGTAAATTTAAACTTTATGGTATTAGAGATACCGCACTCAATCTTGTTGCCAGCTACCTTAGAGATAGAATTCAGTATGTAGATGTTAATGGGAGTAGGTCTCTAGATTTGCCAGTAGAAATGGGCGTTCCACAGGGCTCTATTCTCGGTCCATTTAGTTTTTTAATATATATTAATGATTTGCCGTTCTTTGTTCAAAATAAATGTGATATTGATTTGTTTGCCGACGATTCGTCACTAATTTTTAAAGTTGATCGCAATTTAAGTAACTTTGATACCGTCAATAACACTCTTGCACAAGTATTAGATTGGTTTTCGACAAATAATTTGGTACTCAACCCTAGCAAAACCAAATGTGTTAAATTCTCTTTGCCTAATGTCAAGTGTTCCTACTAATATAATTTTAAATAAGGAAACAATTCAACTAGTCGAATCAACCGTATTCTTAGGTCTAACTTTAGATAGTAAGCTTCAGTGGGGCGCCCAAATATCCTGTCTCGCAGTCAAACTTAGTTCTGCAGCGTTTGCAGTTTTTGGCGTCGGGACGTGACAACCCCACCGCCCACTGGGGGAGTTACTCTGACGAGTAGATACTCGTCATAGTATCTCCCCCAGCGAAAACAGTCAACCGAAAGATGGCGGTCAAACCATCCGAACCTGGCAGAAGTAAATCCCAAGTTGCTAGATGGGCAGCAGAGTCCAGCACTAAAGACTTCCGCCACTGCGATCGCCAATACGCCTGCCAAGCGTGTCGATTACGGTGTAAGGCGAATGCCAGGAGATGAGTAAAACGACCGAATGATGATGCAAGACTGCCTTTATTATAATAAGAAATTGGGTTATATAGTTAGCATGATTACACTTGTATGTATACTTATAATATACTTTCTTACTACTACTACACCTTCCATCCGAAAGAAAAAAAAATGTGACAATATAAGGAAACATTTTTTTTTTGATGAATAAAAATATGAAAAAGACACAATGTTATTTAAAAAAAATATATATTACTAATAATAAATTTCCTTAGACAAAACAAAGTATTTTATTTATTATTGGATGTACAATTTTGTGCGGTTTTTATGCACTAATTCATTCTTTCCGTTTTTAATTATTTCTACATTTGGTGGCCTATCTTTCACTACTTTATATGGACCAGAGTACAAATCGCTTAATTTATTGCCTGTCTCATTTTTCAAGAGTACTAAATCATTAACATTATAGTTTATAGGCATAGTATATTTATCACATATAATTTTTCGCTTTTCTTTAGACTGTATTAAATTATTTCTTGCCTCTTTTTGTGATAATTGCAACCTGTATTTGAGCTCAAATGGATAGTGATCATAGTTATACAGTGGTTCTAAATCAAGAGTCAAATTACTAGGGAGTGAACATTTTTTACCAAAGATAAGTTCATACGGAGTGAATTTTGTCTCTGTATGAACTGTTGTATTATATGCAAACGACCAAAAAGGTAACCAACTGCTCCAAGTTTCAGGGTGACTATCAATTTGAATGCGAAGAAAAGCATTTAAATTTTTATGTGACACTTCTAATGCACCTAATGACTGGTGGTGGTACGCAGTCGAGTTTAACTGATTTATTTTAAGTAATTTACATACCTCTTGGAATGTAGATGCGATGAACTCTTTCCCTCTGTCTGTAGTTATAATTTTCGGTACTCCATACCTAAGAATAAAGTTAGCAACAAAAGTTTTAGCTACCTCGTCTGTTTTTTTAGAAATTAAGGGATAGGCTTCTATATATTTAGTTAGTTCGCATTGAAGCGTTAAAGCATAAGAATAATTATTATTATCAGTTTCAAATGGACCCACTAAGTCTAAATATATCTTTTCAAAAGCTGTGTTAGCTGTCGTTGTTATTGTCAATGGCTCTTTTATGGGCAACGAATATTTTTGTCGCTGACATTTGTCACAACGCCTAACATAGTTCTTAACATCATTATCTAACCCTGGCCAATAATAGTACCTTTTAATGTTATTGACCATCCTTCTCATACCTGCATGGCCACTGCTAGGTAGGAGATGCAAGTCATTCAATATGACTTTTCTGTCATCTTCATTATAAATTGTCTTCACATTATTTATTATATGTATAGGTGGATCGGTCCTATCTTCCATAGATCCTATCTCTTCTACTAGTTTTTTAATAAATTGCTTATTATCATCCTTTTTTATTATACTTATTTCCTTGACATTTATTATTTTACAAAAATCATCTAACTCTCTCACAAATTCTGTAATGGAATGCTGAATTTGATCGCATGTTTATAAGTTACGGCTGATAATGAGGCGCCCGAATCGACTAAGAACGAATAAGTTTTATTGCATGACGCAACCAATAAATGAATAAAGCAATTACTACTACTACTGGCTAAAATCGAATGACTTTGTTTATTCTCGAAAAAACTTGTCAAGTCGGGGTTCATCTGAAATTGATGTCGAATCTTCATTGATTACATTAACCGTGTTTCTTTTTATCCCTCGATTTCCGCGATAATAATTATTACGAAACGTACCTCGATTATAACGCCCTCGCCGTCCTTGGCCCCGCGAGTTCGACTGGCTCCATGAACTCGATCGCTGTGAGTTTCCATAGTAGTGCCCTCGTTGAGCAAACGTTGGGCGATTATGTCCTTCAAAAAATGTTGGGCGATTATGTCCATTGCGACGTGGGTACCTAGAGTTATTATGATAATTCCTAGAATAGTAATTGGACATACCCATCACCTCTCCTGCGGCCGAAGATGAGGTCTCCTCGTCCTGAGCAGCTTGTATGGCATCTTTCAGGGAACTGTAATTTCGAGCGGAAATTATGGTACTGATTCGGCGATTTCGTAAACCGTCGGAAAACTGTTTAATCGCTTGTTTTTCATTTATAGGCTTCAAGATATTATAGCATTCAGTGTTTCCGTCGGCTTGCGATATCGTGAGATCCACAAACAACTCCGTTATTAATTTCCCATAGTCGGCAATTGGCATATCATTCTGGCGTGTTTTTTGCAATTTATTTTGAATTGCAGTGGAGCCATTTTTGGCAATAACTCTGTTTGCATGTCTTTAATCAATGCTTCAACACTTGCATAATCATCTTTAAGGCGTAATTTGGCAGACTGTGACAATCTGCTTTTTAATATGAACTTAATTAAATTCTTTTTGCATTCTGGTTTGGTCAACAAAGAATTATAATACTGAATATTGTCTATCAATTGTTTTACGCTTGTCTCATCATCTGAAATTACAGGTAATAAACTCAGAGCTGTTTTCAAATTGAAACTATCCATATTGCTCGTTTGAGGTTTTACCACAGGCTGACACAATATTTTAATTTCCTGATATAACAAATCAAAATTCTTACGATAATTTTCATACAATGGGAAATCATCAGATTTAATCGTACCTTCCTTTACTTTATTTTCAAAGTCTAATAACCATTTAGAATATTCACAAAAAACGTAATTTGCCTCTTTCAACTTAGTTTCTAAAATGTTACCTTCACGTCTACTCGGTCCGATTTTAATTAAATATGTTCTAACTTGTTTCAATTTCTCATATATCTGTTCTAAAGAAATATTCATAACTTACCACCAAACGTAGTACATCCCGATTATCACTTACGTAGTTTAAAATACACTTTAACTGATATGTGTATAATAAAAATTATTATTAGATTAATTGACGATTAAACATAGTAGAACGAATATATGACTTAAAATATAAAGTCCAATAACGTAGAAAAAAGTCTCAACATCAGCATTTATATTTTTGATTATTATCACACGATTAATAGACGCGCACTTTGCATTTTTGCGCACTTTTAGACATTATATATGCACGTGAACACCACTTTTAAACACTGGTTAACCGGTTACACTTTATAATACGCTCTGGGTTGACTCGCCTCTTCTACATTACTAGCTGTAGGAAGTTGTGGTTGTCTGAAGAATGATCTTCGCAAGGCATTCCTATTGATATCCGTGGTAATCCACTTCAAATGACAGCGCCTGTACGTTCGGTACACACAGTACAGGGATCCCAGCAGAAGTACCAGCACGATGATGCACAACAAAATGTTACTGGTGCTGAGGTGATACTGCAGTTGTTCAGCTGCTGCCTTGTTACTTCCCACTGCGGTCTGCACGATCATGGTCTCTTCCTTAGACTGAGAACCGCCCATCTTCACGGATGTTACTTTTCACCAACTTTTCGAAAATCACGAACACGAATGCACCGCAGCGCAGCTCAAAATAGAACGACATAGCTTAATACAGTTCATTAATTGCACTTAGAAAATAAAATATTCCAGTCCATATACGGAGAGTCTCATATTCGTCGTCGCGCGGGTCTCGCGGGCAGGGTCGCCATGTAAGGCGAATGCCAGGAGATGAGTAAAACGACCGAATGATGATGCAAGACTGCCTTTATTATAATAAGAAATTGGGTTATATAGTTAGCATGATTACACTTGTATGTATACCTATAATATACTTTCTTACTACTACTACAACGGCAAATCCCCCCAAACATGAAGCACATCAATAAAAACCGGCCCCTAGTCCCCGGCGGCCCCGCTAGTCCTGGTTATGGTAGCGGCCATGGTAACGGCGGGGCAAGGGGTGCGAAGAATCTCCGGAAGAGATCGGGCTGCCACCACCAACGACAATTGGCCCTGGCAACACAGAACACGCGCACACTGCGGACCGACGAGAAGATTGTCGAGATGGAAGAAGAATTGAGCAAGTTGCGATGGGATATCATAGGCCTATCTGAAGTCCGAAGACAGGGGGAGGACTCGATAGTTCTCAATTCCGGTAACTTGCTCTTCTAACGGGAGGGCGACCAACAGTCCCAAGGTGGTGTCGGGTTCATCGTCCACAAGTCTCTCGTGACCAACGTGGTAAATATCGGGAGTGTGTCGAGCAGGGTAGGGTACGTTATACTCAGAATATCCAAGCGGTATTCGCTGAAGGTCATACAGGTATACGCTCCGACCTCGACGCACCCCGATGAGGAGGTGGAAGCTATGTACGAGGACATATCTCGGGCTATACATGGCTTCAAAACTCAATTACACCGTGGTCATGGGAGATTTTAACGCGAAACTGGGCGACGGTGATGAGCTAAGAGTGGGGCAATTTGGATATGGGCATCAGAATTCCCGGGGTCTCTTGCTGGCAAGCTTTATGGAGAAGAAAGGACTCTATATGATGAATTCCTTCTTCAAGAAGCGAGAATGCCGCAAGTGGACCTGGGTAAGTCCAGACGGTGCCACCAAAAATGAGATCGACTTTATCATGTCGACGAAGAGGCAGATATTCAATGATGTCTCCGTGATCAATTCGCTTAAAGTGGGGAGCGATCACCGAATGGTAAGAGGCACATTGAATATCTGTACAAGCCTCGAACGGTCGAGGTTCATAAAGACCACGCTCCGACCGGCACCGGTTCGTATCCAAAACCCCGAGAGCTTTCAGCTCGAACTCAAGAACCGTTTCGAATGCCTGGGCGAATGCGTAGATGTGGACGATTACAGTAACGGGTTCGTGGACGCTGTCCATATAACAGGGGCTAAATTCTTTAAGCCCCAGAAAAGCAAGAGCCAGCAAGATCTCGGGTCCGAGCTGTTAGAGGAAAGGCGCAAGATGGTTCTGCCATCCTCCGACGACATGCCAAAATATCGGCACTTCAACAGACAGATCTCTAATTCTCTGACTCCCGATCTCCGCCAATACAACACAAAATGTGTTCGTGAGGCGATCGAGCAGAATAAGGGATCAAAGTTTTCCAGAGAGATCTGTCTGTTGGGCAGAGTCAGCTGACAAAGCTGAAGACGGAAGATGGCAGAATCGTATCATCCAAACCTGAGCTCTTGGAGGAGATCGAAAGGTTCTATGGACAGCTATACACGACAACGCAACAACCCGCAAGTACTCCAGCGTCAGACCCTAGAGCTGGATTGACTCGACACTATACCGAAGATATCCCGGACGTCAGCGTGCACGACATTAGTGTGGCTCTCAAACAGCTCAAAAACAACAAGGCGCCGGGTGATGACGGAATTACGAGCGAGCTTCTGAAGGCACACCCGCTATAGAAGCCCTTCGGAAGCTATTTAATTCCGTCATTCTCGAGGGTAAAACACCACAGGCGTGACATAGAGATGTGGTGGTGCTTTTCTTTAAGAAAGGGGATAAAACCCCCTTAAAGAACTACAGACCCATCACACTTCTGAGCCACGTCTACAAGCTGTTTTCGAGGGTCATCACGAATCGTCTCGAGAGCAAGCTAGACGACTTCCAGCCTCCCGAACAAGCCGGTTTCCGTAAAGGCTATAGTACTATAGACCACATACATACGCTGCGGCAGGTTATACAGAAGTCCGAGGAGTATAACCAGCCTCTATGCTTGGCGTTTGTGGACTATGAGAAAGCCTTCGATTCGATCAAAACCTGGGCGGTGCTACAGTCTCTCCAACGGTGCCGGATTGACTACTGATATATCGAAGTGCTGAAGTATTTGTATGAAAACGCCACTATGTCAGTCCGCCTCCAGGACCAGAGTTCGAAACCTATTCAACTCCAGCGAGGGGTGAGACAGGGGGATGTCATTTCCCTGAAACTGTTTACCACTGCGCTGGAGGATGTTTTCAAGCTTTTGGACTGGAATGGACTCGGCATCAACATCAACGGCGAGTACATCACTCACCTTTGATTTGCAGACGATATCGTAGTCATGGCTGAGACCATGGAAGACCTAGGCACAATGCTCGATGGCCTCTGTAGAGTTTCCCAACAAGTAGGTCTTAAGATGAACATGGACAAGACGAAAATCATGTCGAACGTCCATGTTATACCTGCTCCTATTCAGGTTGGGAACTCTACGCTTGAAGTTGTCGACAAGTATATCTACCTGCCCGCCTAGGATACGCACCACGAGATATCACACGCGTGAATGAAGAAATATTGTCGTTATCGGTTAATATCTCGTTTTCTTTAACATGCGCGCCACGATAGACAAGCTTCACGTCGAAAAATTCGCTCTCGTTGCACGAGTAACCGATGTTGCCCTTTGAAACATAGAATGTCAATTACGGCATTTATTAATGTAACCACACCGGTTTAGTTCATTCAATTTGTGCTCAAATGGCTCAAAAGACTTGTATCCACCTCTATAGTTTATCATATTATGTACTATTTGACATTTGTAATTTGTATGTATTGTTTAGGTAATTCAAAATTTTAAATCGAAACTGATGTCAATACCTACAAAGTATTATCAATTGTTACCTACTGTGTTGAATAAGAATGAGGTCTCATGCGCAGCTTCGATAATAATGATATTAACTTATCTTTTAATAGACAGGCAGGCCATCTGAATGAGGCTCGAGATCCGTGGCAAGCCTTTCTATGAGAAACAGAGCCATTGGTTTTGATATACGCCAAAGCAACTGGAATTCTCTGTCGTTCAACGTAAAAGGGTAACAGAGATCCCTAATTCGCTTTCTTTGAACTTTTCTCGCGTGGCGCTCTTCATATAAGGTTATTAAATAATTATAATAAGGGACTGCCATTTTCTTTGTTGTTTTAAATAAATATTTTTAGTTACTCGTGTAGTTCTCGTCGTATGAAAGCATGACGACTATTATTACTATTTTAGTTGTCAAAATTTGTCATAATCGAGTAATATTGGGCCGTCATGTTAGGAATCGTCGAGAGAAATGCCACAGATAAGTAAAAACGACTATTATAGCTACATTTGACATAACGAGTCGAATCGTGTGTGTAACCATGTTAGAGTCAGCGAGTTAATAGAGATAATCGTCTTAAACACGAGTAAACGTGTAGAGATAATTTTCTCGTGGTGCGTATGCTGGACGGGCTGGGACAAGTAGTCCAATTAGGTAGGTTCAACTTCGAGAAGGAGGTCAATCGTCGAGTGCAACTCGGTTGGGCAGCGTTCGGGAAGCTACGACATATCTTCTCGTCCGATATCCCGTAGTGTCTCAAGACGAAAGTCTTTGACAAGTGTGTGTTGCCAGTGATGACTTACGGATCAGAGACGCTCACTATGGGCCTTATCAGAAGGCTCAAGGTCGCTCAGAGGGCGATGGAGAGAGCTATGCTTGGAGTTTCCCTGCGAGATCGAATCAGAAATGAGGAGATCCGCAGTAGAACCAAAGTCGCCGACATAACTCTCTGGATAGCCAAGCTGAAGTGGCAGTGGGCAGGGCACATAGCTCGAAGAACCGATGGCCGTTGGGGCAGAAAGGTTCTGGAGTGGCGGCCACGTACCGGACGACGCAGCAGAGGTAGGCCCCCGCAAGGTGGACCGACGATCTCGTCAAGATCGCGGGCGGCAGTTGGATGCGGGCGGCTCAAGACCGGTCTGTGTGGAGAACCTTGGGGGAGGCCTATGTCCAGCAGTGGACGTCGTTTGGCTGATATGATGATGATGATGATGTCTTACGGTATAATGTTATGGGGTACAGCTGCTGATATACAGACTATTTTTGTCATTCAAAACAGGGCCGTGCAATTTATAAGTTAGGTGCTAGAGTTTCTTTACGTGATAAATTTAAAGAAGTAGATATATTGACAGTTGCATTGCAATATATATATGCTAACTTAATGTACATTAAGAAAAACTTAATTCTATACCGCAAAAATAGTGATTTGCACAAAGTGAACACAAGGAATAAGCATAAACTAGTGGGAACTAACTACCGTTTACATAAAGTTCAGAACTCATTTGCGGGGATTGGTATACGATTTTTCAACAAATTGCCTCTTGAAATAATGAATTTGCCCATGCACAAATACAAACGGACAATTAGGAACTTTCTTTTATAAAGCGGTTATTAAACTATTAAGGAATTTTTAAATGATAAGACACCATGGGGATAGGCTAAGGCTATATTTTCTTTTATCTTTATATAGATTTGTTAAATTCTCGTTTTGATAAGTGACATGTTAGGTGGAGGTGCCTCGTGAACACATGATTTTGCAGGATTTGGATATTTTTATGATTTGTTGAATGTAGTTTAACATCATTTATCCCTGATTATATCATTGTTCACTTGTCACCTTCACACAATTCCTTCTACATTTGCATTCCTTCACGTGTTCCACTAATTTAAATTAATAATAACGATCTGGAAAGTGGAGCTAATTGGCGGTCATGGTCAGTACCTATACCAATAGATTGTTTCTTACTGCCGGTTCGTATACCGTTGTTGTCATGCTCACTAAAATGTCATTTCTTGTGGTGGCGTCGTGTGTCGGGACATCCCTGTCCCTCTAATATGGCGAGTAGGATGATGGCTGGCCCATGCGTCATACTCGTGAACGGGTGCTACTTGCGATGACTGATCGATGACGGTCTTGCGGCTGGTATTAAATTTTAATATTTAACTGCATCATTTCCATCATGGTTCTGATCACTTTCGCAGATTGCCTGCATTATTAGTAGGTTTATATAATGTAAGTGGATGCTCCTGTTTCACCATGTCTATTCTGAGGAGGCTAACTAAATGAACATCAAAATTAAAATTAAGTATTATGCTTGAGTATTATTATGTATAGTAAATATATACAAGTGATATAGAAGGTGTAACAGTTGCAGCACCTTACAAAATGTAAATTATGTGTATTATGCAAAACCTGGCGATGAAAAAGAGTGACCGTGAGTTTTATTGCCCGTTCTTTCTCATGGTTCTACGCCCTTGCTTTGCGAACGTGGCAGTAAATGTAAATGTAGAGTCTTTAAATAGTTATTTAATAAATTTATAATTTTGACGGTCATAAGCGTCACATTGTGACTCAAATGAATAAAGGATTTTGACTTTGACTTTGATAATGTATTTAAATGCTGTAAATCGTAAAAAATCTGCAGATGAGAGAAGTTTGAAATTTATAAGTAGCCGCCGCCGTAGAGTCGGTTTGGACGTAAATCACTTAATTTACTTGCAGTGCCTGTTTACTTTGAAACCAATAAACACTGTTTACATGTTTAGTGACAAAACCGTAAATTTCACTAGATGAAAATATTACTTGCGCATGTTGAAAGTCCCATTAGCCTTAACAAGGGATTAGGTAGATATGTACAACTGTACATAAATCGTTGCATATTATTATTACAGCACGTAAAGCTGTCGGTCCCGGTTCCTGTCTCAGGTTAAGAATCGTTATGCCATGTCGGAGGCCTTGAGGCGGTCTGAAAACTCCGACACTAGAGTTGGCCACACACGAAAAACAAACATTATTATTACATTTTACAGACTCAAGAATCGAACTTGGGATCATGCGGTCGGCAGGTTTAGTTACCACGACATTACTTTTATCGTGGAATTTAAAGACTTATCGATTCAGTTTTAATGAAACATGATACGCAAAAATGTATCTAAAAATACATTAAGTGTAATGTAAATATTTTTCATCTTAAAATAAGTACTTGTGTAGGTGTATAGAATTTTTTACAGTTATAAGTGCTTCTTTTACGTCTTATCAAATCTCGTTTGCGTAGTTCCTAGAAATGCTGTTATTTTCTGAGCCAGACATAATAAAGGAAATTAAAAATTCTCAACGAATAGCTCTTATCAATCCAACTTTCTATTTCAGCATAAATCATCTAAGACATTGGTCGCGCACTTTGTGCTATTTACTTTTTTTATTTTCTTGTTATCTCTACTCGTCCGGAAATCCATTAGTTGCACGCAAAAGAAAAAAAGCGAATGATTCCAGTTCAGATGTAGTTTTCAGCTCATCGGAGATTTTTCTGCCAAGTCACCCTTCAAGGTACACAGACTAATGAATTAATTTCGTTATGCTTTTATTAATATAGTTTGTTTTGCTTTTTAGATCGCTGGAATATTAGAAAGAATTTTAAGCGTCCAGCAACTTTATATTTATTTAATTGTACGCTTTTTAAATTATTTTTATTCGCACATTTATAAACACATATGGAAACACTGCTATAACTACGGTAGATTTTCTTGGTTTTTCATTTTACGGTTAACATTTTACATTACTTGAATGAAAAGAGAAACGGAACTTACTACTGTCATATCACGACAATTCCCAAAACAATTTTTCAGATTCTACCTACAAGGCGGTATCAAAGTAAACTCACAAAGGTGACAACCGGGTTGAGCTCTCGTTAATAGGAAGGCCTGAATATATTGAATTGTGGAAAGTAAACGAAATCAATGCCACCCGTATTGCTGACCTCGAGGGAACAGATTGCCGAGGCAGTAGGAACAAGTTCTACTTCGTGATTGCATTTCTCCACTTTGCGTAAGTTGGTGCTATAACTTTGTACCCGCGTAGGTACGATCGTGCAGGTCCGAGTTTGATTATAATGACGGTCAAATTCTTTCTGAGTTTTTTGCAAATATAGTTTCAGGAGAATAGGAGGATTACCTAGGATTTTGTCGAAAATAAAACTTTAAATAGATGACAATATACATGTGTTCGTCACGTACCGACCCCTGTCTAAGTTTTTCGGAGATATTAAGTATCTTACATGTTTTATACAAGTGAAAAGCAATTATCTTAGAGTGTGATGTATTGCGATCCTCAAATCCTTTAGTCAAATAAAACTACATCTAAAGTAAAATATTTATATCAATACAATTACGTCAACCTTTTACTTAATAGAAATTCCACTTAATATTCTTAAAATGTTTTCTATGAAACAGGTCTAAATATTTTCATATATTCGTGTCAAGCTTTGAAGTTATTGAAGAAGACGTTTAACAGAATTTTGCGAGTATCGAATAAAATAAATATAACTACAATATTATGTCACATCAACAAATATAATTGATAACACTTTAAAGACATTTTGACGGAGGTCTACTCAAATACGTTCGCTTCATAATTGTCATCTCTTATATTTTTGGGCACAATTCCGGTCCAATTTATTCTTTACTTAACTTCAATAGAGGTCTGTAATCAAAAGGAGAGGGCCCATTTCAGATCCATATCTATCCCTCAGTTTCAATGAAATATTGTTTAGTTGAAAACTTTCGAAATACAGACAACCACTCTAAATCTTAAGAAATGGATACATAAAAAGGGAAATTGCATATAGTTTACGTATTTTGTTGTTCGGAGTAAAATGTAAAATATGAAGACTTAAATTGAAGCATTCTTTAAATGGGTCACAGATTGTGCAAAACATCAAAACTCCTTGGAACGGAGCTTACCCTATCGAATGAAGTCAAGTACTTGGGCGTAATACTTGACCATAAGCTAAACTGGGGCCAGCACATCAGCACAAAAACAACAAAAGCATGCACAATCTTCTGGCAATGTTCGAGAATCATAGGCAAAAAATGGGGTCTCAAACCATCAATTACCCTGTGGATCTACACTGCCATTATACGCCCCATGCTTACATATGGTGCAGTAGTGTGGTGGCCACGCACGCAACTAAGCACAATCACAAAAAAGCTACAGAGCCTTCAACGCCTAGCCTGCTTGGCCACAACAGGCTGCATGAAGAACACCCCAACAGCCGCCTTGGAGATACTACTGGACCTAAGACCGCTGCACCTAATGATCCAGCAGGAAGCTGGCGCTGCAGCAATCCGTCTAGACAAGCTCGGGCTATGGAGAAGGGATGATCGAATTACTCACGCACGCCTAAAAGGGACCTTAACCAAAGAGATCCCGATGCTAGAGGCCGCTTGCGATCTCATCCCTAAGACTTTTGTCTTTGACAAAAAATATCGCATCCAATTGCAGGAGGAACACAAAGACAGCTCTGGTATACACGAAGTCAGAGTATACACAGACGGCTCAAAAACGAAGTATGGGACAGGTGCGGGCGTATTCTCCCATGACTTAAATATCAACATCTCAACATCCCTTGGCACCCATAACACCATATTCCAAGCCGAGTGTGTTGGGATAACAAGAGCCGCAACAGCAATCGCGTCTAGGAACGTAAGTGACCTGGCTATACGCATTATCACGGACAGTGCCTCTGTACTACAAGCTCTCGGCAGCAACTGCTTTAACAGCGGCCTCATCATGGAATGCCACCTAGAGCTGCAAAAGATTGCAGAGAAGAATCGGGTTACGCTGCAATGGATTAAAGGCCACAGCAACTCCGCAGGCAATGACGCCGCAGACCAACTGGCACGGCAAGGATCGGACACAATGATAATGGGACCCGAGCCGATTCTACCGATACCACCAAGCCAACTCAAAACGTGGCTACGCGAGAGAACCGCACATGAACACGAAAAACAGTGGGCAAACATAAAAGAAAGCAGACAAACAAATAATGCTATCCCCTGCTTGAACAAGCGACCCTCACACAAGCTGCTGCATTCTAATAGAAGAACACTTAAGCATCTGACGGGCATAATAACCGGCCACTGTCCACTCAACAAGCACCTATTCAACATAGGCGTTACGGACAGCCCACTGTGCAGGGGCTGCATGGAAACCGAAGAAACACCCGCTCACGTCATTCTGCACTGTGCAAGTGTGAGCGATCAACGGGCAAAGCTGCTGAACAACCCCGGAACCATGAGTGAAGCTTTAAACGATACCAGCCAACTAATGGCTTTCTGGAAGGAACTAATGTGGTATGAGTAGTCGGCGTCAATCAAGTCGCCACATACGCACAATGGCCCAAATAAGTGGCTAAGTGCGGAAAACCCACGACCAACTATGAACTATGGGCCACAGATTTAAAAGCAACTATATACAGCAGCTATTTTGCTTGGAATTTATATTTATTCGAGATGCCTGCCACGGTCTTCTTCATGATAAAGAAAATAGTATTTAAAATACTGTTATGGTGTACTTTTAGAGGTGCTTCCCTCAAGAGGTAAAACGCTTGTTTTGATATAGTTTATACACAATGGTAAAAAAAATAAGATCTTCTTTATATCAAGACCGAATTCAAGTCTTCACGGATAACAATGTAGGTGACGTTACATCACCATTCATAATGGGTCGCTATAGAAATACCGCGGTAGTTTTAGTGAGTAGCTCTCAACACCTGTGAGGGAGCCTCACACACCTAATCTACCAGCCACAATCTCATATTCTCACATCCTTGACGAAGAAGAAGAAAACTGGGTTTCTACTGCAGAAAAATGGTTGAACTATTATTGAAACCAAACAAAAATGGTTCAAGTGTTATTGAAAGGGGTATCACGTTTCGTATACTAAGCGTATAAACACAACACTAGCGCCAACCACCAATACAGACAACCACTCTAAATTTTAAGAAATGGATATATTAAAAGGGAAATTGCATATAGTTTACGTATTTTGTGGCTCGGAGTAAAATGTTAAATATGAAGACTTAAATTGAAGCATTCTTTAAATGGGTCACATATTTAAAAGCTACTATATACAGCAGTTATTTTGCTTGGAATTTATAGTCATTCGAGATGCCTGCCAAGTTTTAGTTATATCGAGAATAGTACTAAAATACTGCTATGGTCTACTTTCATGGCTTCTTATCTCAAGAGGAAAAACTATTGTTTTGATCTAATTAATACACAATGCGTGGGACTAAAGTATATCCGGTGAAAAGTGGGTTAGAAATACACCTCTGCTTACCTCTTCGGGGTTATAGGCGTGAGACTATGTATGTATGTATGTAATACACAATAGCCAACAAGTTAAAAATCTTGATTTCTTCTTTATGGCTAGACCAGGATTCTTAACGGGGAATAATGAAGGTCACGTAACATTACCATTCAGAATGGGTCGCTATAAAAATACCACGGTGGTGTTAGAGAGTAGTTCCCAACACCTCTGGTGGAATCTCACACACCGTCTACTAGCCCAAACTCACATTTTCGTCTCCTCAAGAAGGTGAGAGAAGACCGCAGCAATGTTTCCACTGCAAGGCCAAACAAAAATGGTTCAAGTGTTATTGAAAGGGGCATCACGTTTCGTATAGGTACTAAGCGTATAAACACAACACTAGCGCCTACATACATAATGTATACTGCTGTAGTGTTTTCACGCACCAAACAACCCGGCACAGCCCGAAGCGGTTTAAACATCCATGTATACACATATATAGACCTCTGCGTCAGTGTATACACACGGTGACATCAAAACATATGATCCAGTTTAACTTGGTCTATTTTTAACAGCAAGCCTGTTTTATGGCAGCTCAACATACATTGGACTTATATAACTCGATGTGTGGCCGTTTGTAATGCGCTTAAGTACAGGCATTCTGAATACAAGCACGTTATATAATCTTAAACTTGTGCGATCATAAAACACATACGTGAACACCTAGAAATGTTTTTTTCTTGAGTATTTTTAGCATCGTCCACCGAAACTGTAAACCGATTTTTATTTTTATAATTTGCTTGACTTGACAAAGAGAGTCTTTATTAAACTGATTATAACATGTTCAATCAAAGGTATGACACATATGAAAAAAATCGGATCAGTCGGTGGGTTGGTATTCGCGATACTTATTTCTTTTGAATAAAACATAATACCTATTTGAGGTTGTTTCAATATACACGTAGATCACATATTTTGCTATGGCCTATTAAAGTTAGCTTATGTGTCATACATACATACATAGACTCACGCCTGTTTCCCCGAAGGGGTAGGCAGAGGCATATTAAACGCCCACTTTTCGCCAGTGTTTTGATCCCACGTAATAGGTAGCGAGCCTATTGCCGCTTATTGGGACATTTTGTTTGCCAGAGCCTCGTCCGTTGATCGGCACCACTTGCAGGTGAGGTTGGCTTGGGACCCTAAGTTCTTGGTGGGAACCCTATGCAATATATGTGTCATCCTGATTTATAAGCTATAATACTGTAAAGAATCATCAAATTCTAAACAATTGTTTTTCCATCCAACATCATAAACTTTCACGTATATAAGAGTATATAAAAATATATGAAAATGAAAAAAAATAGAGCTGTATCAAAAATGAACAATGGCTCTGTGTTATCATCGTCCAGTCGATATGGCTTTACTTGTATTAGAGATAAGTGCTAGGGAACAGTGTCCCGTCTTATTCAACTATTGCAACTACTTACTCACTTCGCTTATGTATTGCTTTATTTACTTTCATATTTTTATAATATAGTGAGATGAGTCAAAATGTAGGTACTCTTAGCGTTAGTTTTGTTTAATGTCTACTGCCTTGTTTGTGTCGTAGCCTAAAGTAACTCATGAAGTTTGTTCTAAGATTTTGTTTTGTTCTAAGTGTTTTAGTTTCTATTTCGCTCAAGTCGTATTTCGGTTATTTTAACGGTCCTCAAATTTTTCCGTTTCAAACAGGAACGGTATGAATATATTGTCTAGGATTTTGCGAACATTCAAGCATCAGAAAAATTGTGTGAATTACTCAAAGTTGTCTCGTTCAAACAACTTCGTAACACTGAGGGAAGTGATTCAATATTTTTCAAAGATGACTACCGTACTGGTAATATACCTTGTGTAGCGGGGGACTTTACAAACATACAACCAACGGATACAATGAACACCCAGACTCGAAACAACAATTTATGGATCACATTAAGTCGTGACCAAAAGATCTCGTGGGGATCGAACTCACAGCAATGGGCGCAGTGTCACGCGGCGAGGCGGCCACCACTACGCCAACCGTGCAGTCCAACGCCGTCAGTTTGAGGGCGAGTAGCCTGATATAGAATTTTACTTAAATCAACAAAATTCTGTCCTGGATGACTTAAATCATCTTTAATTGACTTTCGTAGTCCGAGGGTCTACTAGAATTTCCCGATAAAGAATCCTTGGCTGTAGTGAAAACGTAATCAAACTTCGTGACCTACTGCCACTCGCAAATAGAAAGCAGTACACTTGTTTTATTGACGCAATAAAATATATTCACAATGAAATTCCATTTGTTGGATAAATTGTATTGAATAAATTCTACAGCTAGATTTATACCATTATCTAAAAAGTACGTGAGCAATAAACGAGTAATGGTAACGAAAATAACTTTTAGATTGTTAGCAATATATGTACGTCTTAAATCCCACGTGTCCATAATCGTGGAACATAAAAATTGTGTCTTGTTATGACATCTTTACATAAAGAAAGAACATTTTTAGGTCCATAATGACACTATTTGTCGGGTGTATGTGTCTCTTTTACGCTTTCTGCCATTTGTGAGATTTTAGCATGTTAACATTTACGCTTTTGTTATATAATCCAAGTTATAAAACAAAACGTCTTCAACGAGTGAACTTCTGTATATCAATAGGAGAAACTTCATTAAAACATTTATTTAGGTCGACGTAGTGGTAGTTCGTAATTTGATTCAAGCACCAACTTTAATTGGAATGCTTCAATTCGAGAACTCTTCGTCAAATCAAATTTGCTTATCATCGGTAGCTTTGAAAGCCCTGACCTTTCCATGTCCTGGTTCTCGTAGCTTACACTCAGTATTGTTTTAGGAACTCAATATTCATTTATAATTTTCACCGCAATCTCTCTGTACACTGACCAATCGGGATTGTTTGAGTGAAGCCTGAGGTTTATTGAGTGGACGAAATGGTTGGTAATGGATTGGACAGCATTGTAGAACATAATTGTTTTGAATTTTAGGTTAGCTGTGTTGGTTCTGTTTGAGAGTAATTATTTTAAAATAATTGGATTAAATGTTGAATAAAGGCCAATAAAATTTAGTGAACGCAGTCAGAGTCAAATGTAATCACTACTGGAATATAACTTGTAATCAGAATTCACTAAATTCCATTATTTAACCACTTAAAACTTCAGAATCAGAATCATAATTTTATTCGTTAAACATAGGTGAATGTATACAATAATGGTCTTAAATTATTTTAAGTGCGCTATGTTTTGTCCAAACAGACATACAAACTTCTTCACTCTCATACTATTTAATGGTGATATACATATGTACAATAATCCGTTCGGCAGTTTTGAGTTTATCGCGTTCAAACAGACAGACAGGACCAAATGAAGACTTAATTTTATTATAAGTATAATTATATAGAGACTTATAAAACCCTTCAACATCATCATCATCAGCCCTGTATATAAACTGTCCCACTGCTGGGCACGGGCCTCTTCTCACTATGAGAAGGGTTAGGCCATAGTCGGCAGTTGCGAGTTGGCAGACTTCATATGTCTTTCGAGAACATTATGTAGAACTCTCAGAAATGCAGCTTTCCTCACGATGTTTTCTATCACCGTTAAGCAGTGATAATTAACAATTTAATACGCACATTACTTCGAAAAGTCATTGGTGCGCGCCGTGTATTTGAACTCCAGACCTTCCGCGTAGCAGTCCGTCGGTCTCTCCACTAGGTTATCGCTGAAGCCTTAGAATAGCGATAGTCTAGCATCTCTAACTTTTAAGAGTAATGTGTGTTTTAAATTGGTAGATAGTTGCTTGCGCTTCATGAGAAAACACGTTAAGCAGTCGGTTCAGATTTCCATTTATATCTTTGGCAGTCGTTATGGGGAGTCCAGTACCTATGAATAAACTGACACTGGTCTAAGCCATAAACAGGGCAGGTTAGAAGTACCCAAAACAGAAGAGCCTGCATGAGGAATTTCTTAAGCAAGAGAGATATGTCAGGATCGTTGCAAATGGCGTTCCGTAGTCTCTGCCTAGCCCTCCGGGAAACAGGCGTCTATGTATGTATGTATGGTCTAAGCCATGGAATATTGTTATCCCTTTTGGTTGCAGAGGTCAGACCAGTCGCTCTGCGGAAAAGCTAATATAAAAATGGCACTTGATTTTTCCAACCTACTAATATCACACAACGATTAAGACATTTTATAAACACAATTTCTGATCCAAAAAGTAAACCAATATAATTCAACGTTACGTTTTCACTAGACCAAAAGTCTTATTTATTTTATCGTTTGTTTGGAAACAATCTTATCAACACGGAGACTTGTTACTCGTTAATGTAAACCATCATCCATCTCACTACCGAGCTTCGTCTCGTATTCCAATTTTGTGTACAAATAAAAGTGACTGAGCCCTAAGGCTGCACCTCCATCAGAGATGAGCAGGCAGATAAGCAATATGCAGGGAAAATATTCACCTTCTTTTCATAGCCCTTCTTCAGCATAAGTAACACCTACTTTTGTGGATGCTGTATTTACAATGACTGATAATAATATAATTATAGCATTTAAAATATTTTTTTTTGCTATATAGCTGGAGGGAAATGAATAAGTTATTTTCCAAGTCCTCCAATATAGTTCTGATCCAATCCTTGCGGGTTCAAAAACAGTTGAACTTTCACAGAAGAAGAAGAAGAAGAAAAGCATTTATTTCTTCAACATACATGAACAAACATACATAACTTATAATATGCCACAGATTACATAATGTTTTAAAAAACACATTGACAGATTAATAGTATGCATGTTGTGAAAACGAGGTTACCACTCAGGCTTATTGTTGATTTGAGGCTACACCTCAAATCAACCCTGATTTTATTTGGTGACCCCAAGTGACGATACAGATATCACACTAATTCGTACCTAGTATACACCACTATTTTTTTATTAGTACAAAATATTTAACAGGGCTCTAAGTACCTTTAACTGATCATATTAGTGTAGATAAAAAATAAAAACACTAAGTTCCAAAACTGTCTCAAAATACTGTCCTCAAAAATACGTAATAATTGGTAAATGCATAACTAAAACTATGAGTAGTAAATTAGTAGTAGTAGTAAACTATTCCATTGATAAATTTCCCCCTGTCCCTCTGCGCCTGCGCCGCGTCCCGCCCGATGCGACAAACAGTGCTAAATTGTAACCGGTAGTGAGCGCATAGTTTTCTCAATCAGTTCACATCACGAGAGTATGTAGCTATGCTTCGTGCGTACTTTTTGAGTGGATAAAACGCGAGTGCAGCTGTGCGTTTGTACAGGGAAGAGTTTGGAAGCCAGTGGATCGGTCGAGGCGGCCCCGTAGCTTGGCCTCCATGCTCACCTGACCTCACGGCCATGCACTTCTTTTTGTGGGTGTACAAAAGTGAGCCGGTTAGTGTCGAATAATTAGCGCATATTGGACGCTTATGACGAAGTGAAAAGACAGAAGCGTACTTCTCTCGTTAAAAACAATTTAATTAAACTGGCCCGTCTGTGTATTGACAATAGTGGTGGACATTTCGAAGGACAATTGAAATACTTGTAAGTAAAAATTACCTACCTACGTAAATAATAATTTGATGCGGGCGGATCAAAATCGGTCTGTGTGGAGAACCATGGGGGAGCCCTATGTCCAGCAGTGGACGTCTCTAGGCTGACATGATGATGATAAAATTTGTAAATAGCAGCTGATTCTAATTTCATACATAACATACATACATACATACATACATACATACAGTCACGCCTTTTATCCCCGAAGGGATAGGCAAAGGTGTATTTCTACACCCACATATATATAGGTGTATTTCATACATAAGTACGCCAAAATTACTATTTTCTTTTCGTCCAGAATACCTTCTTTTATTTTCATATTTGTTTGCTTTCTAATTACATACCTCCTAATTTAATTACTTTTAAAACGGTAAATTTGCCGGTCCTAAGCCCGGATGAAGTATGAAGGAGAAGGTGGAATTAAGAAAATTAATAAGTGACTACCTACACTTATTATTTTGCTTCATTTTATTGTCTGAGGCTACCTACATCATAAGTGCGACAGAGAGAATGTGAATGAGCAGGATAGAATATTATCAATAAATTAGTGAATGGATTGTAAAATATGACTATGATTTAAGTGAGATTTTCTACAATAAACAAATGATAATAACTTTGCTCTTTATAGATATTATGAAATTCTTACGTCACATATATGATAATAATGTCTTCGCTAATCTGTCCTTAAAGTTTTTGTACTAATTAAAAATAGTGGTGTATATAGGTATACAGCACCTCAATTCTACCCAAGTACAACACTCAATTTACTAGTCGCGAAGCGGCCAGACGCCTGAGCAAACCTGTTAAGTTCGTCACAGGCTCACAGTCCCTTCTCGCTTGCACATAGCGTCGTCTCGCTCACCCGGTTACGCAATCTGAAACGATGATACAATCATTTCATTCGGCCGCCGCGCCGCGTCGTGCTTCCCAAGCATGGTGTCTCGTGCTCAAACATTACGTAATAATACTGTTAGTGGGTACAAATGAAGTGCTGCATAACAGATGAGTAAGAAGAAAATAAGACTAAAGGAAAAAGAGTATAGAGCTATGAAACTCCAATGTTTAACAACAACAGGTAACGTATTACTATTTGATTGATATCATAATAATTATAATAATTCTAATTACGTGTAATATTAGGTACTTATATTGCATACAATCATAAAATGTTTACCCTGCTGTATATTTTTATCTTAAACAGCATGTATTTTTGTTTTGTTTTAGGCTCTAAGTATAGAGGCACAACAATTTACACAGAAATAATAAAATCATGCCACAGCTTGTCGACTGGAAGACACACACTCACTGAGATTATAAACTCATTATTATATATTACTTGAAGGTCATAAGCATTTGATATAATATTACAAAACTTTAAAAACATAAATACAGGACTTTACGAGACTCAAAACTTATCCTATCTATCGTTATTTTTGCTGCACATCGTCAGAAGTAGATAATAATATCGTACTGGGAAAGTGGGTGGAACCAGCCCCAACAGATATCAGGACGTTTCATTTTTTGCGTACTTCTTAGCTATTTTGCACATCTTGTCATCTTTGTTATACACGAAACCTTAGATAGGATCTGTAAAATGTGTCTGGCTACCATTGATGTATCTTAACGGTCTTCTAATCTTTGCAACTCTTTTAGACTCTATGTCGATGTTTTGTTTGTTGATATTGTCTGGGAGTAAACATAATAAAAAATCCTGAATGAATATATCTATTACTTGTTTGATAAAGACCATCTGAATAAAACAGGCATCACATTTTTAAAACTCTTAACCATATTTACTTTTCTAAATTATAAATCTAAATATGACTACTAAAAATAGACCTGTAGTATTGATAAATCCACAACGTAATCATTGAAAAACTAAGTTGAAAAAGTTTTTAGAAAATCAAAGTCTGTCAATAATTCAATTCGTATTTTCAAACTTGAATAAAAACTATTGCAATGCAATGCTCGCCTATACACACAATAGACGTAGAAACCCTTCAGGGATAATACCTTTAGCAATTTACCTGCGGTCAACCCGAATAATGTCATTGCCTATCGGTAAATTAAATCTTATAACAAATACGGCTGACAATGGACACTTTAATAAGTTTACATAGGGTTTGTTATTGTGTTTTTCATTATTATTATATTAATATTGGCAACTTTTTATTTTTAAAATAGTTATACAGATTAAAGTATCAAAGCTTATAAAAGCTTATAAATATCCTTTATGAAACGGTCTCTACTTAGTAATTACTAAGGTAGACCTCCGTTAATGTCTCCATTGGGCAGCCATGCTTATCTCTTTTCGGAGATTTTGTTTATGCACCTATTAGGCGGCAAATTACCTGGCGCGTTGTCTGATGATAAGCGATTACCGCCGTATGTGATATTCTGTCGGAGGGTAGTACTGCCCAGTCGAGCGAAATCAGCAGGGATCTACTACCGTGAATTTTATAAAGGAGAAGCGTACCTTCCGCCTTCCTTTGGGGAAACCAACAAACCGCTACGCAGGTCTCGGATTCGAATCTAGGACGCGAAACGGCGAAGAAAATATCGTGAGGAAATTTGCACACTGTGTTCTCCAAAATGTTCTTGTAATAAATGTGAACTGTGCCAACTAAGTCAACGTAGTGGACTATGGACCCACCCTTCCATAGCGTGAAGTCCGTGCCCAGCAGTGAGACAGTTCATATATAGTGCAAATATTATCCATATTTATTTCTTATGCTGTCCTTCTGAATAGTACCTACTCTCATCTACGTACATACTATTTCATTAGAATCTTTTTATAGCATTATCCGTGTTATATTCTCCCACAATCAAGTTCGTGACAATATCCATTTAGTTTTTAATTTAGGTCAGTGGTTAGCATATTGAACTTGTCACGTTCGGTTGGGTAACCTGCCGCTTTCGCCACTTCATTTAGTTCACACTTGATACAAGCATCGCTCTTTCATAATAAACAATTATATTTATGATGACATAGCGTTTCAAATTGCATTGATTGAAGAAATGTAAAAAATACGTGTGACTATTGAGAACTTAATAGGTACTTGTTTTAAACATTCATGGTTTATTTGTTAGTATGCGTAATCACATGTCTTTCGCATTAGTCAGGAAGTCTGATGTCCGACACAAAAATATGAATTCTCTCATAGATAGATGGATGGATGACGATTACCATGAATGGATTGGAATCAAAGATCGCGCTACAGTCTTGTTTATAGTTGCAGAATATTAAAAGCTTAGATGACGACGGCAGATATAATGGTTTATTGATTAGAATATTTTCTGCTCTAAGTTCTTTATGAGAATTCTTATAAGCCACTTCAATCTGCTTTCGCTTTGACTGGCGTGATGGACCTGGTACATTCGGATCTTAGGTGTTATTGGTTTTTACTTACGTTCCTTACCTTACTTTGAGACTGTGAAATGTATGAATATATTTCTATTTGTATCTGAGATATAAAGCATAGTCCATTGGAATGTTAAGTGTCAAAAGGGGGTCAGTGCAAAGTTAAATCCAAGTTTGTGGGGTAGCAGCCCTTGTCCTACGGCCGCTATCTTGAAAAGAGTGGCACAAATAGGTTTTCTAGTTTATCTGACAAACTATTGGCCGCACAGTAAAATTTCTAGGCACGTTTCGTTGCAAATTAAGTTCTGTACAACTTTGATGCCGTAGCATTTAGTCGTTAAATCAAAAATAACGAAGTTACAAACGAAAATCGAATGAAATTTGTAAAAAAAATCCTTTTCAATATGTTGTAATTGTTTCATGTTCTGTCATAAATACCTAATACATTTCACTTGTCTTTACATCGTCCAAAACAAGACCCAGTCCGCCAACTTGAAACTCCGTAGCCTTCAAGATTACCATAAGGTCCAATTTTCACTCATTACGTCCACCCTGAAAACATATTTTGACAAAATATGGACAAAACTTTAAAATTAAAGCACTCTGTGGGCTTATAAACTTGATATTCTGTCCATGCAAAGTAAACTGTAATGTTCTGCAGCCCCTCAATTTTCTGGGAGAGACGCAGCAAAGTAATTGAAAAATCATTGGAAATTATGATTTTCCTATAAAATGTGATTATTCTGTACATATTTTGATCAATAATTAAATATAGACGCTATTTTAGATCATAAGCTGAAGTATGGCTCATAAAAAAGACGAAGGACACAGTAATAATGAAGAAACCCTATAATTACCAAAATACAACAATAACAAAGATAAACATTTTTGTTTTTGGTTTTACGACAAAAAGTATCAGGGCCAAAGTTTGTGGAGCATACAACATATCCTCTGTGCAATCAATAGTTTACCAGATAAATAAGAAAAACCATCCGCACCACTACTTATTCCAAGATGGCGGTCGCGGGACAACAGGTACGAGCCCTCCCTAGACAGAGAAAAAAATTAATTTCGTCCTCTGACAAATGCAACCCCAAATGTAACTTTTCAATGGATTATAAAGGCTTATTAACATTTTATTTCTAGCTAAATTGAGAACAATGTAACTATATAAGTATGTTATTCCCAAATAAGTCGAGTCATGGCAATATGTCTCATTATCGATAAGATAAGACAATAAATCTGACTTGCTAGCGATACAGCGATAAATTATTTGTGTTAAGAAAATTCACATAAATCAGATATATGTTTTGTCTTCGATGCGAAATGCGATCTTATTGATATCTGCGGGAAAAGGAGTTGAAAACTGTCTAAGGTTGGTTGAAGTTATGATGTCGTTTGGATTTATTAATAAGGTTTTATTGTTTTAAAGAAGTGGTTTTTATTTGAAAGTCTTTGCACCGCGGGAATCTTTTTATGTAATGCAACAATGTTCATAAATTACACTTAGGCCAGGTATACCTATCGGAATCATAAACATATGTTTTCTTCCATATGGACTGTAGATGGTTAGTAATGACTTCCATTGTGCCTAGGAGGCCCCATAGCGACTGTCTCAATCTACATGACAGTGAGGATCGACGGCTTAATTTGCTCTAGGGAGCGCGGGCCAAGCGATGATTAACAACTAAACACGATACACGCTACGCACGTTTTTAAAAATTCAGTTGTGCGCGTCGATACCCTCTGCATGACGGTCTGTTCTGTATCTCCACTAAACTATCGTCACCGCTCTGTTATTATCTATTCATATTTTTTTTTATCTGACCATAAATATATAAATTTTATATTACTTGTTAGTTAACATTCCCCATGCTATACATTCTGTCTAACCGAGTGATATTTTATTGTTATTCTAAACTAGCTGACCCGGCGAACTTCGTACGGCCTAACAGTCGATTCTTTTTTTTTTAATTTTCTCTCCATAAGAACCATTCTCGTACTTCAAGGAATATTATAAAAAGAGAAGTAGCGAACTCGGTTCAGCTGCTGTCGAGATTTGCGCTTAGCAACCAATTTAGCAACAGATTCATCGATTCATTTTTATATATAGATAGCGTTGACAAAAGCCCCGCAATATTATATTATGTTCAATTCATACAATTAATTCCAGTCTCTTTTAACTTAATAGTAATGTCAATTAGAGTAGCCAAGTGTCCTTTGGACCAGACGATTATTATTTTTAATGATTATAACAAAGTGACAGCACTTATTTATAAAACGTTACTAAGTACCTATTCCCCTTATTTTGTTAAAGTCAAGTAGATGTAGCTTTGCGTCCATTTTTTTAATTAAACGGTTTTATTTAGCTTGACCTGTTTATTTGTTTGGGTCAAATTTAGTCATTGGAATTTCACCCCCTTCCTGATGACAGATTGATCTGATATTTGGTGCACCCTCTTAATCTTGATGACAATACAAATAATATATTCTTGTAAATCCAAGATGGCCGCCGATACAAAATGGCGGATCACATATTACTTCACAACAACCTTTATATGGGTATCAAATGAAAGGGCTTGTTTGGTAGAATAGAGTTCACTATGAAAAATCCAAAATGGCCGCCGATACAAAATGGCGGATCACATATTTCATCACAACAACCTCAATATGGGTATCAAATGAAAGGGCTTGATTGGTACAATAGAGCTCACTATGAAAAAACCAAGATGGCCGCCACCACAAAATGGCGGATTATATTTTTCACAAATACTTCAATATGGGTATCAAATGAAAGGGCTTGATTGGTAGAATAGAGCTCACTATGAAAAATCCAAGATGGCTTCCGCCACAAAATGGTGGATTACGTATTTTTCACAAATACCTCAATATAGGTATCGAATGAAAGGGCTTGATTGGTAGAATAGGGCTCAGTATGAGCTAACAACAAAACTAAAAACTTGAAAATAAAAATAAAATAAAAAACATTTTTATGTTAAACGGTTTTATTACAATAAAAAAATATGTAGGTTATGTACTAAAAGCTAAAAAATAATTTGGCAAGTCCTAGCTACCAGATCGCACCAATCTTCTCATCAATCTGGGGTATTGATCAGACAAATATAAAATCGTTGGGCGTAGCGTATCCAGAGTAAACATTTTGATAAAAATTTCACGCGCCCAACGATTTTATATTTATCTGATCAATACCCCAGATTGATGAGAAGATTGGTGCGATCTGGTAGCTAGAACTTGCCGAATTATTTTTTAGCACATACATACATACATAGACTCACGCCTGTTTCCCCGAAGGGGTATGCAGAGGCATATTAAACGCCCACTTTTCGCCAGTGTTTTAATCCCACGTAATAGGTGGCGAGCCTATTGCCGCTTATCGGGATATTTTGTTTGCCAGAGCATCGTCCGTTGATCGGCAGGTGCACCACTTGCAGGTGAGGTTGACTTGGGACCCCAAGTTCTTGGTGGGAACCCTATGCACCCTATGTCATCCATTTTTTAGCTTTTAGTACATAACCTACATATTTTTTATTGTAATAAAACCGTTTAACATAAAAATGTTTTTTATTTTATTTTAATAATTATGGTCCTTAGGACGCGTCTTTGCTTCTTTGCCCTGTTTTCGGAGCCCTTTTTTGCGAATTGCGGTGGAAAAGCTGTATCTTTTCATCACTCAGAGCTCAACGGATACCTAAGTTTTCAGACTGGTAGATGAACTAAGTGCGATTTCTCTTAAGATGTTAGGCCTACGCACTTAAAACCACCGAGGTGTCCCCGACTTTCCTTAGTGGCTGGCTGGTCTGCTTATGTTCTAATTGCAATGTGTTATTGCAATCTTAATAACTTAAAAGTCAACCTATAGGTACCATAAGACCCGCGTCTTTATAAAAGTAAACTTGCTACAATGCTACTTCAAAACATCACATTCCCTCATTTCATTAGATACTATCGAAAAGTCCGCTAATAAAGAAACACAAACAGCGATCTAAAATATCGATGAAAACATTTGTGCAGTCTTTAATCAAAACTTATTTGTTATTAGATTATTTATTCAGTCTGTTCCGTCTAGTCAATATTGTTTCTGTCTGTATTTCGTATGCAAATGGTCCGTAGGTATCACCGACATACTGCAACCGAATGGTTTTATATTAGCTTTCGTTTAGTTATTGACGCGAGAAATTTACAAAGGAAAGTATTATAGCGTTTGATTAAACTGAATGTTTCATGGTTTCATGTGTATTCTGCATCGCGTGATTCGTTTTCGATAGCTGGGTATTTGCGTATCGATTAGATTTTCTCATTTAAATAAGGTTGTTGGAGAGCTTAAAGAAGAGTGTTAGAAACTGAATGTGATTGATTAGACATCAGGAGAAGAGGAATGGGAGAAATTGGGTTCTTCAATAATATCGATAGAGAAATAATTCTATAAGAGAACGGATTAACATAGATATTTTTATTTTAAAGGATAAAGACTAACGATCGCTCTGAATATTTGATCTATCCATGCATTTTGGCTACTATAGATTTATATTTGACATTTTTCATGTGTTGTACCCAAATTCATGGATATATCAAATTTTGGGACTGGCCGTTAAGTTCCTTTAGCAACGTGGATATTCTTTGCAGTATGTGCTGCGGCGTTGTTACCACGAGCTGACGATACATTAGAACAGCATGTGCAAAGATCCAGTCTTTGCCCATGCTGTTCTAATTTATTGTGTCTTAATACCTTTCTGCCATGTTTAGAGCACTAATATTGAATATTCTGAATATTCTTAACACAGAATTATACTTAGGATAAAATCCCTTTTCACCATATTGTCTGAATTTAAAAATCTCGTTTTCCCGTAGCCGATAGTACTTTTATATTGAAATGAATTTTAAAATTGCTGCTTAAAATTATTTAGGCGTATTTTTTTGTAAATCTCATTCCGGTTGTAGATCCATTTTATAATTTTATTGCCATACAAATAAAAAACTTAATCATCAGTGTGTGAAGAAATGTAGTTGGAGCACATTTTGATAGATGTTCACTATTGTGGCAGTTAAATCAGAACGCCAGCGTGTTTCGGTGTACAAGTTAAACTGTCTGTCTTGGTTCCTGTGTCACATACAGGAATCAACCATGTAGGAGGCCTTTCAGGTGGTCTGTAAACTTCGACACCCGAGTTGGCAACACATGAAAAAAATGAGAGAAAAACCCACACATAACACAACAGCCAATCTTGTAACTACTATATAAGTAGTACCTATGCCTCAACATCAGCCCTTTATACTGTCCCACTACTAGACACGGGTCTCTTAGCAGACTTCATATGTCTTTCGAGGTTATGGAATACGTGGCAATGCAAATGACTGGATAAAGAGCTATCTCACAAATCGACGTCAAAGGGTTGAACCAAAGAAATATAACCTAAGGCATAGAAGTAACACTAAATAACAACAGCGGTTGCTATGATTGATATCTTCTTTCTAATGGCACGTGCAGTATGATAGAAAGAGCTGTCGATAGGTTTAGCAGCACGCTCTTATAGCAGCATCGTGGTAGGCAAACAGTAGACAAAACATAGAGTTATTAAACCGAGTGTTGTTCGTAACAGTGATGATTTATCGATAAATATTTTTGGTCAAATGTCTAACTTCAGTATGTGTCGATATATTTAAGCCGTAGAAGTAAACAACTAAAATATTGAAATTGTAGTTTTTGCTGCTGACGCCGGACAGTGCTTTGCAAAGACTTGCCAGACAGACAGTACTAAAAAAATCACGTGTTTAATTGTTCGTTTTAGCCATAAAATCTATTGACAAAAAGTATTCATAAACTAATGAACGATGCGTTGCGATGCGATGCTAAGAAACTGTCACTTAGATTACGTACTGTACGAATTATACCAGATTGGCTAATGCGGCATGGCAGGCTTTGGCAATTTGTTTGCGTCGCATCATATCACCTTGCTTGCTATCGCTAACGTTGGACACTGCTTGATTTTTATAGAGTTGTAGGTAATCCGACTGCCACGCCGAAACTTGCGGGTTTGATTCCCGCTCAAGTCAAACATTTGTGTGCATGAATATGGATGTTTGTCTTGGTCTGGATGGTACTATGTATAATATGTAATATATTTACAGAAAAGTATATATGCATGTTTATCGATTGTCTAGTACCCGTAGTACAAGATATGCTTAGTTTGGGACCAGATAATGATTTATGTAGCGGACTACAAGGCAAGACGTCTTTGATCAATAATATAGAAGTAGGTAGATTAATTAAAATCGTTGTAATTATTATATTTTATTAATATGTTCAAACTAAAATTACACACTTTTTGTTTAGCTTTGGATAAATAATTCTACCGGGTGTGCAATGTCCGGGCATAAATGTAATGTAGGCACAGCTTTCGGATTTAAATGACGCCAGGTGCTTTCTGTCTTTAAAAAACAGTCTTTCTCAAAATGACGTGAAGAAATACGATGGTACTTCTGCTAAATCAAACTAGGCCGTCCAACGGCATTTATCCAAAGTTTTCTTGTGACGTCATTAATAGGCAACCTGTAATAAAAAACACCTTCTTAATAATAAAAAATGCTACTCACATCCCTAATCCATCTACTATTTTATAGATGCAAAAATGTAAGCCTACACACACGTGCGTACACTGGAACACTTGTCTTTAGGTTAATAGACGCTACTTTTAAGGTAGGTATCTAAGTAAATTATGTACATTAAACTGCGCTTACTATCAAACGCGCGATAGAAAATTAGACCGCTGGACGTCTTTGTTTATTGCCAACTTAGCAACCGCGGCTACCCGCTGTCGCTTCCAGGTACAGTTTATATTCATGTCCGATAGTTAGTTTCCGTATTTATCCCTCATTCAAAAAACATCGATATCTCCTTTCACTGTCAAATCCCATCACTAAAGCTATTAAATCAATAAATGTACAAAATAACAATTTGTGGGTTAAATTCATAACACATACGTATGCAAGCTGTTCCTTTGATTTGCAATACAATGATATTATGTAAACTTAACACTCATTATAGCATTAATACGAGAACAGTAAATAAATTTGTTGGAAAATTATGACTCACTGCTAGAAGATAAAGTTTCTCCTGTTATTTCCGTTCCGAGAATAGCGGAATCCACATCCCGATATCACATCCACGTTGTGTATTAATTAATGAGTACACTATTTAATTATTATAAGCTTACTTACTATTTAAATGCAAAAAAGTTATTAAAAATGAAAACACAACCGTCCAACAAATTTTACACTGATGGCAGATCACAGCACGGCTATTTAGAGAATGTAGTCAAAGATATGAGTATGTAAAGAGTCTATGCCTCTTTAAATGAGACGCGTAATTTGACGTTATGATTAACCAACTAAGACCAACTGACATTACATGTTGCACGTTCGGTATAAGGAAATTTATAGGGCATGTTCTCTCTAGTCTAAACCATCCAATCTCTTTGGGTTGAACTAACAAAGCTATGCAAAAGTCAACTAATGTCATTTACTTCAAATTATAAAATAAACAATCACGGTACCCCTCAGGGGAGCATTCTAGCTCCTTTATTATTTTTAATATACATAAATGATCTGCCAGACGCTATTGGAACCGAATGTATATTGTTTGCCGATGATACAACACTTATTATTAAAAGTGACAATGCGAACAACTTAGAAAATGCAATAAATTTGACTCTTGACAACACAAATAAGTGGCTAGACCATAATAATTTAAAATTAAATATAGCGAAAACGAACATTGTGCAATTTCAGACATATAATTCTAACCACAACATTAACGTAAGATTTCAGGAATCTCAGATAACAGGTGTAAACGAATGTGTATTTTTAGGTATAACTGTTGACAGATTCTGTAACTGGAAATCACAAATTGACAAGGTAATAAAAAAACTTGACCGTTTTGTATTCGTGTTAAGGAAAATAAGACTAACAGTAAATCTTAAAGCAGCAATGATGGCATATAATTCTTATGTATCATCAATTCTTATAATCTGGGGAAATTCCGTAGAATTTGACAGAGTATTTAAAACTCAAAAAAGGTGTGTGCGTGCGATATGTGGGGCGGAGCCCTTTGACAGTTGTAAACCACTTTTTAAAAGGCTAAAAATTTTACCACTGCCATGCTTATATATTTTAGACATATGTACATTTGTTAAAAAACATCCAGAATTGTTTCAAAGGTTTGGCGACTATCCAAATAGTAGAACCCGACGCAAGGACAAGTTATGTCTGCCCAAAATCAGATTAGAACTATTAAAGAAAAATGTGTACTATATGTGTATAAAACTATATAATAAATTGCCTGACAAAATTATAAATTTACCTTTATGTTCATTTAAGAGATCACTAATTGACATGTTAGATGATAAATTGTATTACAATATTAATGATTTCTTAAACGATAAAGACATAAAATATAATGTGAAATGCAACCAATTAATGTAATTAAATATAATGAAGTTGTATTCAAATTAAATTAAATGTAATGAAATTAAATATAAATAAAATGAAATGTAATTAAATGGAATACAAATGAAAAACATGTTATCAGTTATTCAATGGAAGTCTCCTTGATTATAATATGAACTTACATAATCTAAATAATATATTAATTAAATGTCACTACACAATAATTATAATAACAAGAATAAAATTGTATAATTAATAGAAATATTGACTTCAATGTATTTGCACGCCACTATGTGGTAGAATATGCATGAACATTTTATCTATGCTTTATAAAAACTATTGTCACCATATTCGAGCAAATAAAGATTTATTATTATTATTATTAACTCTCAGACATGCAGGTTTCGTCACGATGTTTTCCTTCACCTATTAGCAAGCGATAATTAACAATTTAATACGCACTTAACTCCGAAAAGTCATTGGTGCGTGCTATGGATTCGAACCCGAGACTCTCTGCATAGCAATCTGTCGGTCTCTCCACTCAGCTATCGCTGGTTTATCTAGCAACCTATCCCTTATCGATTTAAATTATGTCACAAATTGCTTATAACGCGTTAAACCCTTAAAGTAATACCTTATTTCCTAACCATCAAGTCAGATATGTTCAATGTGCCCGAAATACCGAATTTCTTACGTATTTAATATCTAAAAGGCAAAGGTTTCCTTATATCCAATATTATCCAAAGGTTAAGATCCCAATAAAGTCTGTAGCTTAGTGGAGATTACGTATATTTTACTTATATAATAATGGAGGCCGATCGATCTAACCCGAGGAGAAGGAAGTGCTATAATTGCGGGGCTTGTAATGCCGACAGTTCTGAGAATTCGTTTCAATTTGTTCTGCCGACACTGGATGAAAGAGAACAGAGTTATAAAGTAAAGGGAAATTATAAGGTACGTATCTTTTAACCAATAACTTATTTTTATATAATGTTAATGTAGCAATGATCTGCGATATGGTGAGATTAATCAGGATTGAGTAATTATCAAACAAATGATATTAACACCATGTTTAAAAATGTTGGTTTAATGTTTTATATATGTATATAAAGTATATACTAGCTGTTTCCCGAGGTTTTACCCGTGTCCTGAGGGAAGTACTTCGCGTACCCGGTTAATTTATAGCCTAAGTTACTCCTTGGTACATCAGCTATCCGCCTGTGAACGTCCCATTAAAATCGGTCCAGCCGTTCCAGAGATTAGCGAAAACAAATAGACAGACAAATATGGTAAAAATGTCATTTCGGTATATGTACCGTGTATACATCCAAACGCTTTTAGTAAAAAGCGGTTATTTTAATATTACAAACAGACACTCCAATTTTATTTATATGTATAGATTATTATTTTATAGCAAGGGAGATGACTAAAGACCGCCTAGTCTACACACCGATTAACTTTGCAGCATTAACTCCTACTCTGAAATAAATACGGAAACGGGAAACCAAAAGGAGCTTTTATATAATTCCTTTCCTCCGCTGTTCCTTCCACTTTTGAAGAAATCTGTGTGCAACATTGCAAGTTTTTAGACTCAGTGGTTTGGATTATACGTTACTGAACGTTCTACCTGAGCTCTATACAGGCTGTTACAAGACCCATCACCAAGCCGAAGTCTACTCGTCGTGGACATCATGCCAAGTCATATTAACGAAAATAATACCTGGGAAACGAATATTTTTTTAAACTGCTATTTTAAGCGCACGCGTGCATCATTGCACGCGTGCGCTTAAAATAGCAGTTTACGTACGGAATACTTATCCATGGGGTCACAGTAAAGAATATATTGGCAGGGTAAATGCATCGATTTTGTACCTGATTAGAAAAAATCCATATAATATATACATTTTATGTCCAAGCATTTATTTTTTATTAACGGATAGGTGGTACTACACAATGAAAATGCTCTAACAATTTCATCTAGATACAAAATCAATATTCAGAACCTACTTAAACCTCCTAATCTCATTAAATTTGTATGAATAACTATCGAAGCGGGAGCTGTTTGTTTTTAATTTAATCCGTCAGCTGATAGGATCGTATGGACACGTCTACACTTACAAGCGAAGTCAGCGATATCACAGGTTGAAATAACAAACGTGCTATCGCATATCCACGTGTTTTTAACTTTAACGATGTTTTCATACGACCAATCACCTGAAGAGCTATAAAAAATAAAACATATATAAAATATAACATTGACGATATAAAATGCGACATCGAAAACGTATTAGTAGGTAAGCAGTTTGATGGAAGCAAATGTATCTATTTTCTATTTGATGTGTTTCTGTGAAGCAAATTTTGATGAAAGTGGTCGGATCGACTTTTCAGTCGGAGTTAGAATGCTTGTCTGTACCTATTTTAGTATTGAGCTCGTATTTGCTGATGTGTATACTACACGGGATATGGGAATATTTATCGATCGTAAAGTATTGAAACATAAGTGCATTAGGCTAACGTAGAAAATAGGTAGGTATCATTTTATATCGTATATATAAATATAAACACATAGCCAGTGAAAATAGCTCAAAAACAGTCCCCTTTTCTTTAACCTTAACTTTTATCTCTGCGATATCCATAGATCAGTAGGTATTTATTCAATTACCGCAAGAGACGTACTTGTCGAGTTTATTTGAAGAAGAAGATGACTCAAAACTTTATAAGGAAATTATGTAAGTTGTGTGTGTGTATATATGTATGTTATTATAAATCTTCTAATATATGTGGCTCTCTATTACAAGTAGTTCAGAACGTAAATACCCTTTAGACATAGATTCCTGGTAAGAAAATTTCATAATTATTGAAAACTTTCCCAGTCGCCATTTAATTATCTTGAGCTCGTATAAGTTATACAAAGTATGCAGTTACGGGAAGAAATCCTTATCTTATTTCAGATCTCCGTCAGTTTTGAATTACGTAGTTACTCAAGACTGTATCTTGTTTCTATCAAATAAAGCCTTAGAAAATGTGTAGTACCATGCAAGTGTCAGCAATCAAAGACCGTAAAGTCGATCTCTTACTACAGGTAATATAATACTATAGCTCGTATTCTCAAAATACACCCCACTAACTTAATATTTCGTAAACTATTGTCTTACGATTTTGAAAAAGAAGTTTTCACTGGGGCCTGCAAAGACTATCTCCTGCAGCAGTCAAAAAGAAATATCGAGAATTCTTCAGATTGAAGGTACGAATTTTAAAAGGAACCAAATTGAAATAGAGTTGGCAACGTTGAAATGGATTGGTTTCAGTACCCGTTAAGTATTCTATTTAATATGTAGTATAGGATTACCACCTCAGACGTATTACTTCAACTCTGTGTTTTGAAATGTGGTTTCTTTAGTATGTTGCTATACACGAGTAAATTTGCTGATCTGTTTTATTCCCCTGGGCTTAGATGGTCTAAGTCCGCAAGGATCACAGTTTGCGATAAATATGATAAATCTTATGAAGCAATAATTCTTTCATAACATCTAGGTACAGCCGACAAATTCTAGTAAGATTGATGAATATAAATTGGTCCCGCGAGATGACAGATTTTAGAAATATCAAGTTCGCCTATTTCTTTTCTTGTTTGCTTGTTTTAAAAAGACAATTTCTTCGCGAAAGAATCTTGTATAACGGTGGACTCACATTCACATCAGAATACAACTAAAGGACACGGTCTCGAAATTACAAAAGTATATAGGCTATTTTAAATAGTCAACCTGATTCTAAAGGCCATGATAAAATTTATAAGCAGTTTGGAAACAGAAATTAAATTATATTTATAATATGGCTGACATCTCAAATGACGAAAACATATATTTTCTTGTGATGGGATGATCTAGAACGTCCTTTATTCGAACTGCAGTGTAGCGTCGCTACGAATAAATCACTGTACCTTTTCACGGAGCCATCGTAAAGCCGAATAAGGATCGTATCAGTCCGTCGGCCGGCAACGTCTATCATTCTGCAACTATTATTTTAATGAACTTAGTGTTATATGCAAGTAGTTAAGTGAAATTCGCTTTTTATTAAGCCTTGAAATGTGTAGGTGGTGGCAGAAATAAATGTCAGCGTGTGTAGTAAATAGTTTAATCTCCGTTCAAATTAGGACTGGCTCCAAGACTTATCAATGTATAATCTACGATTCGACATAAGTGCAAACTTATGGCGCGGAGAGAATGGGTTTACCGTAGTATGTCAAACATGTATCTGAAATCTCTAAATCCATGGATAGATCATAATTTAGATAAAATTGGGTATACGTAACTGACATACAAATAGCATAATAAATATACGATATGACCTAAACCAAAGTCTTGGCCTCGCCATCCAGGCCCAAGAAGGTTTGTCAAATGCACTGTTGCAACAATAGGGTGCACTAGCACCCCATCGTCGCAACATGTTATTGTCTAATGGCACAGCATTCCAACGATTAAGATTGTAGATATATCAAGTGCAGACTTGTTGTTGCTTGGGCGTGGAAATGTAGCAGTGCCAATTTTCATACGTCAAGCAACTATTCAATAATGCTTGGTAGAAAACACAGTAGGTATCATGCTTTGTTAAACTCAGCAACTGTAGGTTTCCTTAATCTGCCTTGACTAATACTAGTAGGTACTATAGCTGAGCCATTGATACAGTCAAATTTGCATACTATACACACACAACATAACAAACTTGCTAGCAATTTCAATACCAGCAAGTAATTTAATAAAGTTAATATAAATATGTAGCCAAATTTAAAAACAAATCGTCGAAATAATTCTCCAAGCTCACAATGACACAACCCATCAATATGTTCAATACCTATTTAATATTAAACGTATTTGAATGAGTCCTTGATGCTGAGAATACAAAAGGCACGATAACTCCGTCGGTGACAGACGTCTTGTTCGATTCTAACCTATTTCTGTTCAATATTATGTACAACTGTTTAAGGGATGAGAGAACAGCGACAAAGAATTCAATTGTTATTGAAACATATGTGAATATGTTTCAATAACAACAGACTATAGTCCGCGGCCTGTTGGTTGTGGTAATAAGTAACCTTCAATATTAGGTATTTATATGCCTGATACTGGACATTACTTATTTTAATATTGAAGATTATTTATTTTACATATTTACTGAAAAAGCATACAAGTAAGAATCGATATTCTTATGTAATAGCGATCTATCGCTTTGGGTTGCGGAGGTCAGACAGGCAGTTACTTCATGACAAAACTAATAATCAGTCCAATCCGGTTAGACTGGTAAACAGACCCTGGGTTGCAACTGAAATAATGCTACAAGGATAATGATGAGTTCTTATGCAAACGGCTATATGCTGCATAAAAACTCTTTAACACCAATTACATCAGCCTATTGAAAATCAAGCCGCGTATTACCTGGATCAGATAAACGACACCACTTACAGTGTCTTATTGTAAGTACAAACTATCCAGGGACCTACACAATAGACCTTTTCATAACAGACGCATGATGCGTCTGTTATGAAAATCGGTCGAGCCCTTTTAAACAGATGTGCTTACACACCTTCATGGACTAGCTGAGGATCCTATAAATATTCCTCTAAAGGGATGAACATAAAAGCCAGATAGAGAGACCTTACATCACACAAGCAGTAGTCAAGGGCTACCGGGCTACAGTGGTTACCGTACAACATAGCCAATAATGATCACAAAATAATAATAATATGTCATTCAAATACCCTCTATAATCAAAGAACCAATACCCAGTAATAAACCACGATAAAGTTCATAAAAACCAGTTTGCTTTTCGCGGAAACGTAAGACAGGTAGGTAAATCATTTACATTAATCCCACAATACCAGAGTATGTTGAGAGTAAGCCTGTTCGGGATCAGCATAGAAAATGGACATCAAACAGCAAATCGTATTACACATCCATTAAGGGAACTAAGCGTCATCCCCGTCGTAAGTGGGTTAACGATAATCTGCCTCGCACTAGGTATCCACGTTAACCAAAATTGCTTAATTCACCATTTGCTGAAGTGACTGAGTAATAATGGCGATTTCAGCATTACTCAAGCGATGGCGCTACGTAATAAAGCGTGAGAGAAAATCTTTTAGCAATATTTCAGTCGACTCTCCCCTATTTCTTTGTACAGATTAATCCCATATTTAGAAGTAATTTAACGCTCTTTATTTTGTGTTTATTAATATTTCTATCTCTTTCAGGATTTTATTTACATCTTAATTGTCGTGCCTTGAATCTTCACATGAACTAAATCTACCGACACCAATTATGTAAACCATCTAGGGAATCCATTGAGGAAGATCAGTGGCATTTACACTTATATAATAATTATGATGATTTGTGTCATCAGACGATACACGTGTTGGTAATGTTTTACTGTCAGAGTAAAAAGCCTTGTCACAACTGTGCTTAGTGGTCAATATGTTCAGCAAAAACAATGTACATGAATCTAATTGCTTCGTGCTATATCTCATTGGTTGTTCTTAATATGCCTGACTTAAATCGAATAAAAAAATCTGTTGTAACTTATAAATCCATCGATTTGCATAGATTTGCACAATATGTTTTTTCTACAACCTTCGTAGTTTTTGAAAGCCCTTAGTAGCAAGGAGTAGTACAAAGTACTTACACGTTTTTGAAAACGCCAATTAAATTTATCTCTGATATAAAAAGGCAGACAAAAAGGCCTTTCGTTGGCTTAATTTTGAGTTTAAACCACTTGTTTAGGCTTAGTTTTCCATAGGTAAATTAATGATGAATGAATTTTAGACTTTTATTTTATGAAAATATAATAGTTTAACAACCGCATAGAAATAATATATTTAGTCTCTCTGTTAAATATTGAATGTATTTTTCAATGACCTGCGTAGGTTTTCCGAATCCTTTTTTAAATTAGTTTGCGAGTTACCTAAGCTGTTACCAAGTGAACAAAGAGAGTCCGTAAAAATCGTGTGTAGGTTTTCATTTGGTAAATCCGTTCCGGCTTTTACTTTTGTATGTTTTGTTAGCAATATCGTAATGGTTTTGAACTGACTAACATACGGACGAAGAACACTGAAAATGAAAATTCAAAGGAAAGCCTTTGTAAAAAATTTTAATAACATTTTTAGAAACTGTGATCCTGTTGCCAATATCAGTCAGTCATTCAAATTGTGAGGTAGGTACTTCTAATTTACATTAATTGTCTTTTCATAGCCCAAGTCTCAGTAAGGTAGGCAGTATGACGCACTGAACCAAAATATTACTTCATAACATGGCTTTAATTTTGACGTGAAATACGTACTGCAACTCTGAATTCTAATTACAGAAACTAGGTATTACGAAATTACCCTCTTTGACCCCTACAGTTGGCTACAGAGAGGCTACGCATGCAGTTATAGTGATTAATGTTTGTGTACCTCTATCCTTCACATTTTCGTCTTACTTACAAGGAGAACATAAAATGAACATAAAACAAGGCTTTAAGAAAATTTCGAGTGTCGAATGCTCTGTGGTGAGACCAATATAGGCTTACACTCAGAAGGTCTCGGAACGTACAGCACGCACCACAGACATTCTGAAGTTATGGGCATATTACGTTGTTAACTGTCACTTGTACCTTCCAGCTCTCGTGGAGCACATTAAACCATTAATCCCGACCAACGCCAAGATTTCCTCAGAATGTCTTGGACTGAACCATAAACGGCAGGCACCGCGGAAGGAATAACGCTATGATAATGTTGATTTACTCACGTGTGACGACATTAAATACAAGCATCAAGTGCTGCAAACTGTAATACGTTTTAAATGTTATATTGTAAAGAATAAGATCAGTACTTACTCTGATACAGAAAATCGACACAATGGCATCTGCAAACTTTCATTATTAGAACTCATCTGTACTTATCTTAGTTCATCAACTCAAGACAATGACCATACAAAGTATTCGACAAAAAATACGTTTCATACAATCTGGATATTACATATAAGATTGCTTTCAACTCGTATACACAAACAATACCTATCTAATAATTCACGTTGCTTTGAACTCGCCGACTCAACTTAGTAATTACTTGAAGCGAATTGTGCACTTGGATAATTAAGTAAGTGCTTAACTAAGTGTAACTGGTGTTAACAGAACTAAGCTCTGCTTATTTCCTTCTTGATAAACAAAGTTATTACGGCTTACACCTGAAATTATTCTGACGTAATACGGATAAGTTTGTTTTGTTTAATTTATGGTGTGCAATGAAGTTGATACGTAGATTATTATTTATTTCTTTAGATGTTTACTTTCGTTCTGGTTTCGATCTCACAATTAGAACATTGGCCCTGGCAAAGTGGCATTGGGTGTGACTAATGACGTTCATGAGGTTAAGCACATTTGTCACTACCTATTTTATAAACGGGCCAGGTCATAAAACGTCATATGCCTGCGAACCTCGTTGAGCTGGGTAAATTGTGGGAGTCGGCTAAGTCTATGAAACGCAGTACTCTCAATAATTATCCTGACACTGATCCGAGCAAGGAAAATGGCTATCCCGTTGGGTTGCAAATGTTAGACGGCAGTTGCTTTGTAAAAAAGCTTATGTTATTTTAAATTTCTGTTGGATAGAAAACGAATTCAAATTATTCAAGGGATAAGTTTCTTCTACGAGTTTTTGAAGTGAAACTATTGGATCGTTGTCGTGAAGAAAAGTCGAGTTTGAAAAGTCATATAAATATAATGTTCTTAAATATGTGTGAGATTTGCCAAGGCGCACACTGCCATATTTTGCATCGCTACTGCTTTCCTCATAGTTATATTGGCATTCTGCCTGAATAATAGTTGTCATTGAATAAAACTGGCTATGGCTGCCCATAGATATGCTCTAAGGTACTCTTGGCAAGAGCAAAAGCTTAAATTCGACGACTCGTCCCTGACTGACTGCGTCAGCTTTCGGTTGCGCGTCTCTCTTGCTGACCTCAGAAACGGTACCATATAATAATCCCATACTCCTGACTATCTATTATTACACCTCAACGATTAAAATGGGTTAAAGAAGAAGAACGACGTAAGAGTATAAGAGGTCGCCTCGTCGCTTAGCACTGGACAACAATCTCATCTCATCAACAATACATCCCCGCGATACAAGATTTATTCGTAAATCGGGAATCTTTTAAGAGAAAAAGTTGTGATATCTTTGTCTATAGGCAAATTTATCCTATGTAGGCGTCTAGATTGACTTATTTAATTTCGCTCTCTTCAGAAAGACCTGAAATATGAGTTTATATCAACGAATACACTTAAAGATTACTCTTGCTTGACTGCTCTCAATAGAAACTTCACCGTTTCTTAGCCGTCACGAAAGTCGGCCATAAACGAATTTGACCTGCCCGTAGCTGGACCCATTCCTTTGGTAAGTAATAGTGACAGTGTACGACCTTTGTAAACAACTTAGATAAGGAATGCTCATTGGAGGTTGGCCCTTGATTACAGTGTTACTTGGAACCCAATATGTATCTTACCTTACATCTTACGTAGGTGCCTCTTTCGTTATGTACATACATTAAGTATGGCATACTAAATACATTCATTTCCATCTGAAAGGTTCAAATAGATATCTTTATCAAAATTTATGAATAGGTATATGACATTAGTCTGATAATATTTATATAGATATTATACACTGTCAGCAAAACATAGTTTTGTCGTCGGGTTCCTTCACTTAGCAAATAAGACACGAAGGTGCTCAACTATCCTACTAATCCCCGTATGCTATATGAAGCACACAGCAGAAACAAGAATATTTTCTTGATTTTGTAAATGCTTGCTTCATAACTTAGCTAGCGAAAGGGATGTGCAGCCGCATGAACCTATAGCTCGGGTATTCCCCTAACCCATAGCGAGTGACTTGCCATATTTTTTCATAACAGCGTCCAAGCCTTATCCCCCGTATCTAGTCTAACCGGATATGACAGAATGTTAGCTTTTTATTCTTGAGGTGCTTAGAATTTTTAGGATACACTGCAATCGCTGACCTCAGACTGTTGTGTTTTATAGGTCAAAAGGCGTAAAAATTAAACTTGTATAGAAAATAGTGCGCTTTTTATTTTATAGTGTAATCTTAGGTAGGAAAGGACAATTTCGTTTTCTCCCTTGGGTGCCGTCCTCTTTCAAGCTGGCTTGCGACTTTGTATACATACAACCTTCTAAGGTAAATATAGTGTTTATTGAGTTTAACTCAAATACAAAGTTAAAAAACTTCCAAATGGGGACATCTCTGGAGCTATGCGGTGCAGTAAAGTTAATTTTCTTCACTACTCTACGATATTCAGGCTTGTACCCGTTGTATTCTCAAAACAAAAATATTGCACTTGTCGATGACAGCATCGAAAACTTTTGGATACCTAACATACAGGTCTGAGAAACAGAAAATTAAAGAAAATTTTGTTTCTGTCAAATTTGCGGCCACAAATTTCATGGAACCGACGTAGTCAAAGTCTTAACTTTAGACTTACAAGTCCATAGAAAAATTTCCTGTCACAAAAAAAGGTAAGACCGCGACTGACAAGGTTGTCTTACCATTCTTCAGTTCACATAATGCATAACAGATAATTTTGGAGACGGATGATGAGCATTGGGCCGCCGTTGCTTTTACTTACCGAACAAAATGCGACAGAACAGGCATAATTACTTACGTTGTATTCTCAAGTACTTCCGTAGTCAGGCCGGCACATTTCTGCTGCAGTCAATGTCTCTCTACTACTCAGTAAAACTAAAGTATCCATCTCATACAAACCATCTAAAGCTACCCAACATTATTAGCAATACTATGTTTATTACTATGAACCGTTTCGAGAGAATTTAAAAGCAAAAGTAATATAATATAGATAGATAGATAATACACTTTATTGTACACCAAAATAAAATCGTACTGTAGGTACATTGGTAAATTAACTAATATCTATGTACAATCGGCGGCCTTATCGCTAGATGCGATCTCTGCCAGGCAACCTTAGGATGGACAGAAATAATGTAAGCAGTCATGTGTGGTGGTGGTGTAGTTAAATAATGAAATAAAAAAAACATAATATTAAATAAAAATATATACATTTACCAACAATATATATTATATACCTACTTATATATAATACATACATACATACATATCGTCACGCCTTTTATCCCCGAAGTGGTAGGCAGAGGTGTATTTCTACACCCACTTTTCACCAGATATACTTTAGTCCCACGTAATAGGGGGCGAGCCTATTGCCGTACCGGGCACATTTCCAGACTCCGTGCTGCTACTAAGAATTTCGTGACAGATAAACCCAATAACACTGCCCGGCCCAGGAATCGAACCCGGGACCTCCCGATCCCACGCGCACATTTATGCCGCGAGACCAACGAGGCAGTCGTATAGGTTTTGATGTCGAGTTTTCCGTCTCTATGCAAAGATGGTATTTGCATCGTGTTTTCCCTTAGTCGCCTCTTACGACAACGACACCCACGGGAAGATGGTGGTGGTGACACTTGTATTCTATGCCGTCAACCACACGGTTATTATATATATATATATATATATATATATATATATATATATATATATATATATATATATATATATATATATATACCATTATTTTTTAATTGACAGATTAGCGAAGATATTATTATCATATATGTGACGTAAGAATTTCATTATATCATTAAAGAGCAAAGTTATTATCATTTGTTTATTGTAGAAAATCTCACTTAAATCATAGTCATATTTTACAATCCATTCACTAATTCATTGATAATATTCTATCCTGCTCATTCGCATTCTCTCTGTCGCACTTATGATGTAGGTAGCCATAGAAAATAAAATGAAGAAAAATATTAAATGTAGGTAGTTATTTTTAATTTTGTTAATTCTTCCCTCTCCTTCATACTTCATTCAGGCTTAGGACCGATAAAATTTATCGTTTAACAAGTAATTAAATACGGAGGTATGTAATTATTTTTATTTATATTCTACCACATTCACACAACACCATCTAGTCCCAAACTAAGCAGAAGCTTGTACTATGGGTACTAGATAATGGATAAACATACATATATACTTTTTTTTTGTAAATACATACATATTATACATAGAAACACCCAGACCAAGACAAACACCCATGTTCATGCACACAAATGTTTGACTTGAGCGGGAATCGAACCCGCGACCTTCGGCGTAGCAGTCGCTTACACTCCCGCTGCGCCAACCGGTCGTCTAAATTAGAAAGCAAACAAATATCAAAATAAAAGAAGGTGTTCTGGACTAAAAAAAGAGTAATTTTGGCGTATTTATGAAGTTAGAATCACCTGCTATTTACAAATATTATTTTATCATCATCATGTCAGCCTAGAGACGTCCACTGCTGGACATAGGCCTTCCTCAAGTTGTGTGGAGAACACAGACCGATTTTGAGCCGCCCGCATCAAATTATTATTTACTTAAGTACGTATTATTTACTAAACTTACAAGTATTTCCATTGTCCTTCAAAATGTCCACAACCGTTGTCAAAAGCATCCAATATGCACTGCTTTAATTGTTTGACACTGACCGGCTCACTTTTGTATACTCACAATAAGATGCCCATGGGTACACAGCTGCACTCGCGATTTTTCCACTCAAAAAGAATGCACGAAGCATAGCTACATACTCCCGTGATATGAACTGATATTATAGGCCATCGCGTCGGGCAAACGCAGACAAACAATTAACTTTTGCAACGAAATTAGATACGCTTACTTTCGCTAGCAATTTAGCACAGCTTAACCTAATGGAAGGAAAGAGGAACCCACCACGCACCCTCGGATTGACTAGCCCAACTATTGCAATAGAAAAAGGTTGACAATACCGAACTCCTCTAAAAGGATAAGGGATATAGGAATGGTATGTACGACTGACGACTGAGCCTATTCCTGAGGCTCAGTCGTTGCCCATCGCTCCTGAGGATGCCTCGTGCAGAGGCGAAACACGTGTCGAAGAATAGTCGGCGCATACAGCGGGATACTGCAAGTCAGGTATCTTCCTGGAACCCATACCATTCCTATATCCCTTATCCTTTTAGAGGAGTTCGGTATTGTCAACCTTTTTCTATTGCAATAGTTGGGGTAGTCAATCCGAGGGTGCGTGGTGGGTTCCTCTTTCCTTCCATTAGGTTATAATGGAGTTCCGCCAAGTAACGCCTGATTCAATCAACTTTAGCACAGCTTGTCGCATCGTCGGGGCGTGGCGCAGGCGCAGAAGGGCGTGGGGGGGTGGTTTGAAAATTTATCAATGGTTCATTTTACTATGATTGTGCGCGGGTCGGTCATAGTATTAGTATTGCATTTACCAATTATCACGTATTTTTGTGGACAGTTTTGAGACAGTTTTGGGACTTAGTGTTTTTATTTTTTAACTACATAAATATGATCAGTTAAAGATACTTAGTGCTCTGTTAATTTTTTTGTACTAATTAAAAAATAGCGGTGTATATATATATATTTATACAAATACGTATAATATATAGGACATACTAAGTGTATTAGTTCCAATAAAAATAAAAACATAAAAATACCATATGATACAATGACTAGATGTTATATAGCAAGACATTCAGTATAGTCATTATTTTGTTTGCATTTTTGATGTTAGATGGAGAGGTAAGGCTTTTTTAACATTCCCTTAAATATGTTTAGAGATTTTGCGCTTCTAATCTCTACTGGCAATGCATTCCACAGGCGCACAGCCTGAACAGAAAAGGATTTGTCAAAGTAATTTGTGGAATGCATTGGCATTTCCAGCGTCAAATCCCTGGACGAACTCAAGGACTTTAGATGTGTGTCATTAATGAACTTAAAACGTTATTTGAGGTAAGAGGGGTACTAGGATTAAACGGGACATTGTATAATAATGTAAGAATGTGAGTATTCCTGCGAAGACGAATTGGCAGCCACTTGAGCCTGAGGCGAAATTCTGAAACGTGATCATATTTGCGAAGTCCGAATATAAATCGTATACAAAAATTTTAGAGACGCTCAAGTTTGTCTAGCTGCTCTTCGTTGGGATCAAGATAGCTGACATCAGCGTAGTCAAGTATAGGCAGAAGCAGATATTCCGCAAGCGCAATTTTAGTGGCAGTCGGAAGAAGTTGCGTAACCTACGCAATGAACCTGCAGATGCAAATAGTTTGCGACTAGTTTCTTGCAACTGTGGTCCCCAAGACAAGGTTTCGTCAAAATAGATCCCGAGATTTTTTACTGATTTGCTGAAAGATAGATCTTTTTCATCAAAAGTTATTCGCGGAAGATCGGGCCAACTAATTTTTGAGACAATTCTGGGGCTACCTATAATGATCAATTGGGATTTATCGGGATTTACTAAGAGTCCATATTTCTTGGTCCATTCACAGATCCGCGCCAAGTCGGTGTTAATAGTTGAACAAGCTTCTGCTAACTTATTTAAGGGAGCTTGCGTGTAGATCTGCAAATCATCTGCGTAAAGGTGGTAGGAAGAAAGTAATTGGTTTGAGATAGAATTAATGAATATTGCGAAGAGTAACGGAGATAGCACGCCACCCTGTGGCACACCAGCATCCGTGTTAGACCATGAGGAATACGAGTCTTTGATGCGTATACGCTGCCGGCGACCAAACATGTAACTATGAAACCAGTCAATTGCCGCTGGAGATATGTTAAGAGAGCGCAAGATGCCAAGTAGGATATGGAAATCTACGGTGTTAAAAGCATTGCTAAAATCGAATAAGGACAAGACCGTAAGATTCCCATAATCCATACCTCGCCTAATGTCATCAGGTACATGGACCAATGCAGTAACGGTACTGTGGCCGGGGTGGAAACCAGATTGATAAGGATTCAAGAGCGAATTTTTACGAAGGAAAGAACCGAGTTGGGTGTGGATTAGACGTTCAAGGACCTTTGACAGGAAGGGTAGTATGGATATGTGACGATAATCTGCAAAGGAACAAGGCTTAGATTTCTTAGGCAAGGGGATAATGAGTGCCTCTTTCCACGCAGATGGAAATATGCCACGGACAACGGAATGGTTAAGGATATGACATAGGACTAGAAGAATTTCATCTAGGATAGGAAGGATCATTTTGCGGCTAATACAGTCATTATCGACTGCATTGGATGTAGCTGCCAGTATACTCTTCTTAACACCACAGGCGGCAAATTGCGAGAAGACAAAAGGAGGATAATTTGGGGTTGGTAAGGAAGAAAGATGTTGTAAAGTATATCTTTTCATATTTCCATCGGAATTGGACGAAGTAGTGAAATGTATGTTGAGTGAATCAAGGTTCACGTTATTCAGAATGGGTTGATGTCGTGTCTTACCAACTCCCAGAGTTCTTAGAAATTGCCAGACCTTAGCTGGATCACCATTTTCAACGGATTTATGAATATGTTGGCGTTGCGCTTTCCTACACACCTTGTTGCAGTGATTTCTGATCTCAACGTATTTTTTTGGTTTAGTGGTGTAGGCCTAAGCTTAAATTTTGCCTTGGCTGCAGATTTTTTTGTCATAATTTTTTTGATGTCCTCATTTAGCCAAGGTGCTGGTAAATGTTTTAGTTTAATAGCACGGATTGGCGCGTGCACATCATATAATTTAAGGAGGTTACTTGTTAAAAAATGGACTTTCATGTCGACACAGTCTGAAGAATAAAGTGGATCCCAGTCAATATTGGCGGCACCTTCCCGCAGTTTGTCATGTTCCATGCCACTGAAATTGCGCTGCAAGACTATCGTCGGCTTTGCTTTGGGAGGACGAATCTTGTATGACACAAAAATGAGGTCATGGTAAGAAAATGCATCCGCTGTGCATTGACCATGCCTATGAACGAAATGAAGGGAAGAAACCAGAATAAGGTCAAGAAGAGAAGGAGAAGTATCAGGGAAGTGATGTGTTGCGTTTAAGTTTAAAATTGACAGATTGGAGGACTCTGCAGTACGTCGGAAAGCAGCAGTACGAGAATCCTGTTTCCTTAAACAGGATTTTAAGGATGCCTCCTTAGGCAGGTGTTGAAGTCTCCCATTATGAGTGTGTGATCATATGAAGGAATTAGGTTTTCCAATATTTGCTCAAAAGAATTACAAAAGTTAACAGGACTAGACGCAGAATAATATACACCTAAAAGTACTTTTATGCGGTGAAGTTCGACTTCCAAAAAGAGATGCTCGCCTGAGTTCGACGGTGGCGGCTGTGGTGACATAGTGACTATGCGGTAAGGAATTTGGTGACGTAAATATATGGTAACACCTCCCCACCGCCGAACTGGCGATCATTTCTAATAAGATTAAAACCTGGAAATGAATAAGATTCTGAAACTAAAATGGCATGTATATTTTGGCAGTCTAAGTTGGCCAGCATGTCGGGGAAATGGGCTGGAATATTCAGTGCATTTTAATGGACTACATTAAAGTTCTTGGGTACGACCGAAAACTGGGACTGGAGAATGTCTCCTAGAGAGGGAACACTTACAAAATTATCATCTAGACTTGAAGCAGAAAGGAAGGTATCGGCATCGCTATGTGAGTCTGTATCCGACATTTATACTGATAAATAATATATAATAAACAAAATAAACTAAATATATCAATAAAAAAAAAAATATATATATATAATATATATATATATATATATATATATATATATATATATATATATATATTAATCACGTGAAGCTAAACTTATAGTGTCCACCCGCCAGTTGCGCATTGACCAAGATATCATCAATTACAAAAGTAACAATATTAAACTAACAAATAATTAATAACAAATAGGGGTATGTAAGAGACAAAATATTTCGACAAAGTTAAGAGAGACATTAAAATTAAAGATTATAAAATAATATATAGTCATCTAAAAACACACCTATTCAAACAATGGTAGTAAAAATCAGAGAGGTTGGACTAGTATTAGAGACCTCATTAAAATTGCAACCTTACCTAATATATGCACTTCACTCTGACTTATGATTTTTTTCTCATGTAAGAGAAAGATAAATACACAAATGTCATTTCGAATCTTCGAACATTCTTCGAAATTGTCATAAATATTAACTAGACTAGTGATGTGCTTACTCAAAATGAATTTCGATAAAATATCGATAATGTTTGCAATAAATCCTTAGATTTGGTTTACTCAGAATGAATATCAATTGAATGTTGATAAATCCTCAGATAAAGTAAAATATGTGAATAAATACAGCTTATATTTAAACACTAGTAAATAAGTTACGATAAAATATATTTTTTTTAAATTACCCTTTTAAGGTGAATAAAGCAATTGAATTACCTACATAATATCACTAATAATCACTACCTATATGCAATGATAGGGTCAATGACGAGATCATTACCACGTAATGGTTTTCGAATACAAAACCACGTTACGTATTTCAGACTTTTGGAAGTTATACCTATGCTTATTATTTAGCAAATTATCACGATCGTCAAGTGTTTGTCTAAAATCTTCCAAACTAAATTAGGCCTTTTGAAATTGAAGGGAGGGACGATCCCAGTATGCTCGGTTACATAATTATATTAAATCACCTATCGAGAGCAGGCTGCAGTAATAAGTGAGTTAACTAATACGTAGATTAGAAATAAAATTTTACTTCAGGGTCAATTTAAAATAAAATATTTCACACATAATGAATCACATTTATTTAATGTAAAATAGAAAAAGTCTCTGACAATGTCATTGGCTTAGTTAGAAAAAAAATTCAAATCTTTACAAAATCATATTATAATTATATACAGGTCAAATTAATTACACCCATATAGATAAGCCTAGGTCTAAAATAAGTGAGATATAAAATAATTTAAAAGAATTAAACCAGGAGCCCGCATAGAAAATAAAATTGTGTGCGTACTTCTAACTGACACCGAACTCAAAAAGTGTTGTTGTTAAAAATATTAGTTTTTCTGCTGCCTAGTGCGAGCATCTTTAGATGTTGGTAAAGGCTCTTGGCGATTAGTCCATTTACTTACACAACTATCGGCACAATGATCGCCGAGTTCACATCCCACATATCGACAATCTCATGAGCTGGGACCAAATATTTGATCTCCTTCTCTTTTTCTGCTTTTACGAGATTGCTGTCATGCGATGTGGTAATAACATCTATCAATGCAAATCGCTCTGCTCGGTCGATCACTACAATATCAAGTTTATTGGCCACAATAAACCTGTCTGTAATGATAGACCTTTCCCAGGACAACAACGTACGACCATTTTTTCGAGAACTGAGAACAAATATTTTAAGGGTTCACAGCAGTCTACTTGTCATTTGCATGACGACAGGTTTATCATGGCTACGATTATATTATCATGATAATGACTCACGCGATTAGCATCATGGTAATTTATCGTATTTTGGCAATCTGTCGCCAGTGCAAAAAAATAGTCAATGACTACTCAGTACTTAGTACAGTTAATAGTATCGTCCTACATGTGAAGTCTTGCATTTAATTACACAAGCTTTAAACTTAGTTGTTAGCAGCAGATGGTTTTATTTGAACTTTTATAAACACGAAAGTTTGTGATGATCGACGAAAACACTTTTCTTGAGATATATAATTATATTCAAGTATACTTATTTTTCGAAGAAATATTGCAGTATAGCTTCTACATCACAATAGTGCAAAGGCTACCTTTTTTTTGCAATAACTGTCACCCACATCGTCGAATACGTGGGCCGAAGCTAGTCTGTAAAATAAAAGTATCGATAAAGTTATAACGTCACTATGTTTATGCGTCACATTTTTATACGAATAAATCAAAATGTCTATGAACGAAGTATCAAAGTTTGAAATGAAGTTCTATTAAATTTTGACGGGTAATGGGGCCCACACCGGAGCCAAGTCCCAGACCTTTGAGTGATGGGATTCCTCCGTCTATTTACATAATATATATAGTCTTAGGTAAAAATAGAACGTATTATCAATTGACATAACTGACAGCTGTGACAGAAGGTGACAGTAACGATTTGTTTATGTTTATTGTTGGTTTGCGGTACACGAAAAATAAAATGAAAAATATAAAACGGTAGTGAAGGTGCATTCAATACATTCTGAAATTAATTAAATTACCTACATTTATGTACGTGATGAAGATCGGCAAACCCTACTTCTTCAAAGCTGCAGCTCTTTTGGCATTTGTTGTGGTTTAGTGATCGACTTCTCCGCGTCCACGACTTCCACGAGCTTGATCTTATTTAGATCACTTATAGAGGTTATGCGATATCGCTTGCCGTCGGGGCCCTGGATGTGAATAAAGCCCTGTCTCGTCCAGCACTTCGCAACGCCGTACTTCGCCCGGGCAGCCATAAATGCGTCGTGTCGCATATACACCATCGCAGAGATTCCCAGTCCTAACTTTAGCGTAGCCGGGGCACATATAGCAGTTATAAAGGCTCGTATATAAGCCGACCTTTGGGTCAGCCATTGGAAGTGGGTCACAGTATTGCTAGGACGTAGCCGTTTACTCCAGGCTTTAGGCACGCATACAGATATTTAATTGGGTCATTCCGTAGTTAGGTTCATGTGTGTATAATGTTTGAAGCTAAATCTGGAGCGCTGGATTTAATACATTTGCAAGTTTATAAGGTTATTTAATATTATTTATTTTGCTGAAGAGTCTGACTAAAAGCCTTTGAGCCTCTTTTTACCATTGAGCCTCACCCTGGGTACTATCCGAAACCTATAAGTCACACAAACTGAACCTTTTTCTGACGAAGAGGTTTCGTAGCGCCTCTACGTAAAACATTCTACGAAACACCTACAAACCATAGCTTTTATAACAATACCCGGTTGTAAGTGGTGTACTGTGTATAAAGATAAAATATAATTGTGTATCCTCTTTCATTTAAAGTAAGATAATTACATTGTATTGAATAATAACCTATCTCTTCAATTAGTAAGCCTATTGAAGATATTTCTACAGAGAAAACTAGTTATCTAGTTTCTAAAAATATCCTGTCCTCAGACTAGTAATAATCCCCGTACCTTGGTATCTTTCGTTGTAGCGTCTAAACGACTAGCTCGTCAGCCTTTATAAATATTATAAAGAAAAGAGAGAAGGAAGACTCATCTTTATAGAAACAATTGTTGATCATACTGCTTTGTTACACGTTGATAAGAGGAATACACAGCCTTAAATAGGTTAATGGCTTTTTGTACCAGAAACTGCATTACTTTTACAAATATAATTAGTACGCGTAATATAATTACGCTGGTTTTGCTTATGAAACTGCATATGTGTGGATAAGTCGCACCCGCCATTTTCTTGTATCCCGGTGTGAAACTGTATGTTATTGTTATTATCGAGCCGTATTTACAATATTTTATGCGACACCGTAAATGTACGGGATATTTATGGGGTGATAAAAATAAACAAGGGCCTTATACATAAACTGTTACAATAAGCTTCTTTAAACACCGGGCTTATCAAGATTAAGAGGTTTCTACAATGTTTATAATGGATAGATAGTCTGCTTATCTACCTTTTGTCTATTTCAATAAGATGGCTGATAACCATATTGCGTAGTAAAAAAGAATAAGTCGGCTTCATTTGAAGTATTTCGCAGATCAGCGTTCAGTCACCAGGTTTGCGCACAGTGAGTAAATAGGGAGATTTGGCTGATGGGTTGGTACCAGGTTTGATATCGAGCTTTCCGTTTCTTCGCAAAGGCACTATTTGCTTCAGAAGTTTCCTTTAGTTGTCTCTTATCACACCTCCGGATTGAAATGGAGTAGTTTGCATGCATGTTAGTAGCTTGCAACTTATACTTTTCAAGACATTCGTTACTCAAGCATACGAGTTGCGAGTAGCCTACAACTGGTAACCGTATATGGCTGGCAAGCATTCCTGTGTAAAGATACACACACAAACGAAGCAAGAAGCATACCTTAATTCCAATATCAAGTTAAAACTGTGGAACAGTCAAATCCCAAAATATTAATTTTCTGAAAAGACTATGTCCACATAATTTAAACATAACATATAAATACTAACCCAATTCAGTTTCCTGGGCCCAGTAACTTTGGCTGTGCGCTGTCTGTCAGTCAGTCAGTAACGCAAGAATGTTACATATAAGAATTGTACAGATAAGAGATAATTTAGAAATAGGGATTAGATAACCAACAAAAATATGCTAGGCAGCTGAAGGGTCAAAGCAAATCATCCACAATCAGTATCACTTGTGCTGGTATGTCATTTAAGTCTATAAGTCTTTGCTGGCGTAGTCCTATTCTCCACTACACATGTTTTTTTACAGTAATAGGTGGCAAACGAGCAGACGGATCGCCTGATGGCAAGCAATTACCGCCGCCCGCGGACACAAGCAACACCACAGGAGTCACAAGTGCGTTGCCGCCCTTTGGGGTTGGGAAAAGGCATAGGATGAGGGATGGGATGAGGGAGAAGAAATAGGGGATAGGGCCTTGTAGTAGTCTAGTGTCTGCGATTATAAGACTATCTGACTGCACGCAACTATTATTCGATTCCCACTTAGGAACAAAACAATTAATGGATTCTATTGCCTCCCAAATTTTATCTTTTTATTGACATTCTAACTTTATTATCAACAATTTAACTCTATGTTGAAAATATGACACTTTTCATTAACTATCTATAAAATTATTAAAGTTAACTGCGAATATTATGAACTAAAATGAATTGTTTCACGTTTCTCTATGATAAAATAACGTTCATCTATATTAACCTCAATGGCAGTCTAGTCACTTCAAATAAATTTGGAATATTTTATCGAAAATAATATCTTAATGGCTTTTACTTTATTGCTTGTAGACTAACAAGATAAGTAAACCATGTCAATAAAAGGAATTCATGTTTATTCTCAGTGTCTTACAAATTATCAAGGCTTATTTATTTTATAAGAAAGCAACGATAGCCTAGTGGAGATACCAACGGAGTGCCATGCAGAGGGTATTGGAATCCACGGCGCACGTGCACCAATGACTTTTCGAAGTTATGTGTGTATTAAATTGTTTATCATCGCTTGCCCCGTGCCTCGGAGAGCACGTTTAACCATTGGTCCCGGCTGTCATGAAGATCTTTGACAGTCTTTACGGGGAGTCAGTACCCTGAAATATACTGATACTGGTTTAAACCATGGAATATCGCTATCCCTTTGGGTTGCGGAGGTCAGACGGCAGTCGCTCTGTGCAAAAGTTGATATTCTGTCATATCTGGTTAGACCAGTAAGCGGACTTCGGGCTCCAAGGCGTGCCAGTCTTGGATGCAACCGGGATAACGCTAGGGCGATGATGATTTATTTTATAAAAAAAGCTGCCAAAGTATCACAGCAAATGAAATAACTCTAATGGGTTCTGTTTTTGATTTTGACTGCATATATATTGTAGTGGTTTAACGTCTCGATATTTATAATTGCGACGAGTGTAGCGGGTTCGAACCCCACAGAAAATCACACTTTGTATGATCCACAAGCTGCTGGAGTCGTAGTATACTGCATGTCGGTTAATTGAATGTTTGTAAACTTCCTCACGACATAGGCTGTACTCCAAGTGCGACTGCAGTTAAAGTGCCATTTAGTGGTCAATTAAGCATTAGCGCCGCAACGTAGATTATGATATAAATTCCCATAGAGGACTACCATTCAGATATATACCAATAGGTTCTTATGGTTACCATAGACGACCGGTTGGTGCAGCGGGAGTGTAAGCGACTGCTACGCCGAAGGTCGCGGGTTCGATTCCCGCTCAAGTCAAACATTTGTGTGCATGAACATGGATGTTTGTCTTGGTCTGGGTGTTTCTATGTATAATATGTATGTATTTACAAAAAAAAAATAGTATATATGTATGTTTAAAAAAAAAACCTATTGGTTACGAGTCTGATTTTTTTTTGTGTTCTTTGGTTCATATTTGTAAACTCCCCGTAAAAACATTTTCGTCATCCCGCTGAAGTCTACTACTGTATATAGGCCTCTCTAATGGCACACCATTGAACTCGAATTCCTTCGTGTCCAACCGCTACCAACCAATTTGTATACATCGTCAGTCCGGCTAGTCGGAGGGTGACCTACGTTTGCCAAGGGGCGGTCTCCACTTCAGATCACGTCGACTCTAATAATGTAAAATATGAGTACAATATGTAAACTCAATGATTTGACATTAAAGTACAGACATTCAAGTATTTTTAAAGAGTAGTCTAACCGAGAGCATTTCTATTGAACATTCGAAAAAACTCACAGCGATTCACACAAATTCGTTTTATAAAGCGATCTGTAGTTGAAAATGTAATAACATCAAGCAAATAACATTCGATTAACGCATAACAGGGATGCTTCAATCAGAATATTCTAGAAGCTTTAAATCACAGATATTGAGTATAAGAAGTTTGTGTAGTTAATAGCAGAACGCAAAAAAATATATAAAGGCGATTGACGATTGTTCGGTCACCCATTTGATCGCATTGTAACAACCAAGTAACAACGTATTTACAGAGGCACTAGTTTGGCTATATACGCACACAATATGTGATACAATATGGGGTTAAATATAATGACCACCATAAATTGCTTTGATACCCTTAGTTCTTTAACCAAAAATATATACTTAACACCAGAAAAATTAAGTCTAAAATTACAATAGACTAGCTATTTTAGTCACAAGTGCACTTCAAGTTGTATTCGAACACCAATTGTGTCTCTTGTAACCCTTAATTCAAAAATAGGAGCCCTGCGAAGCAGGGCTTCGTCAACTTAGTTTATTAAAGTAGGTGGTGTAACCAAAACCAATTTATGTGTTGGTATTTCATACAACTAACAAAAAAACCTTGGTTATAATTTTAAATTAAAATGCGGGTTTCAGTTTGGTGATCATTTACTATTTTTGTGTGTTACTTTATCTAGTGGAAAGTTAAACATAATCCATACAATATTGTATTGCTATATAAGATAGTTATCTTATATAACTTATCTTCTTCTCTAGTGAGACTTCGCCCACGGCTCCGCCCGCGAGGGATATTGCGCCCGCGCTATATAACCCACTTAGGCCTGACACTGCGTAAAGCAGTCGGTCCCATAGAAAAGTCCTCCGTCACGGGGAGCTGCGCCCCGCGCCCGTGCTACGGGAGTCCGCGCGGGGGCGCTCGCAGTGCCCGCCAGCGGTAGCAGCGTTGCCAACTCTGTGTCTTTTTACGTACATCTACGTATTTCACACCCTTCCCGCGAACCTACGTCCTTCAAGCTCAGAATCTACGTATTTTTAAAAAAGTAAACAAATTAGCAAAATTACGAAAATTTACTAAGAAGGGAACAATATTGAACACATAAGACATGTAAAAATGGACGTGAATAATTTTTTGGTCTATCTGTAGTCTTTACTAATTTAGTTTTACGTGTACAAAAAATAATTATTTTGACTAATTTAAGTCCATAATATTCTTTTAATTTACTGAACTTCATAAAAAATTCACTGCATAGCAGCCTAGTTTCAACAAACACGCTTACTTGTGGTCTTTTCTTTTTTGCTAGTCGGCATCGTTTTGCAACGTTATAATATATTAAGTGTTCCATCGATACGACTGAACATGTACTAGCAACACTGCGTAATAATCCGGTTGCCGCGACGGGCACCCGTTGCGTGAATACGTACGTGCACACGCGTATTGCACGCGGACGGTTTCCGTGGGACTTAACGTGGGGTTTAACGCAGTACCAGGCCTTAGGGTGAGAATGTCCTAAACTCCTACCTTCGTGCTCCGCTACACTTCCCAAGGAACATACCTGCTGATTCCAGATTCTTGTGCCCAATAGTCTTGGCTGTGCCTTGCCTGTCAGTCTGCTAGTATTTTATGTATACGGATACACTGTATATAAAAATGCTGTAAATCGTTAAAACCCCCGCAGGTTTGCGCTTATTTTAATGACAAGAAATTGAAATTTATAACTAGCCACCGTCGTAGAGTTTGTTTGGACGAAAGTCACGTTCATTTACTTGCAAAGCCCTTTTTACAAAAGCCAATAAACACTGTTTACATGTTGAGCAGCAAAAACAAAAATTTCACTAGATGAAAATATTTCTTGCGCATGTTGAAAGTAATAAAAAAAGGCAAAGGCGCATTAGCCACGATAAAGGATTAAATAGATATGTACATAAATCTTTGCCTATACGAACATTTGGCGGATTCAGAATCCAATGTGGGATCATGTGGTCGACAGATTTGATTGCCACGACATTACTTATATCGTGGAATTATAAAAGACTACTGATTCAATAGTGTTGAAACACGATACGCAAAAATGTCTCTTTAAATACGCCATCAACTATAATTATGTCATTCAAATTATTTACCAACATTACTTAAAGTCGTATATTTATTTTCCAACTTTAAATAGGTACTTGTGTAGGTGTACAGAAATGTTTACAGTTATAAGTGTTTCTTTCACATCTAATCAAATCTCGTTTGCGTAATTCCTAGAAATGCTGATATTTTCTAAGCCAGACATAATAAAGGAAATTAAAAATTCCCAACGAATAGCTCTTATCAATCCAACTTTCTATTTCAGTATAAATCATCTAAGACATCGGTCGCTCACTCTGCGCTATTTATTTTTTTATATTTTCTTGTTATCTCTACTCGTTCGGAAATCCATTAGTTGCACGCGAAAGAAAAAGTGAATGATTCCCAGTTCAGATGTAGTTTTCAGCTCATCGGAGATTTTTCTGCCAAGTCGCCCTTCAAGGTACACAGACTTATTAATTTCGTTATGCTTTTATTTATTTAGTTTCTTTTGCTTTTTAGATTTATTTGCTGCAATAATGGATTGAATTTTAAGCGTCCAGCAACTTTTTTATTTATTTTATTGTACGCTTTTTAAATTATTTGTTTTCGCATATTCATACACACATATGAAAACACTGTCATAATCTACAGCAGATTTTCATGACTTTTCATTTCACGGCTGAAATTATATATTACTTGAATGAAAAGACAAATGACACTACACAACAATTCCCAAAACGTTATGTTTCTGATTTCAATGTTTCATATTCTGACTGCAAACCGGTATCAAAGTAAACTCACAAAGATGACAACCGGGTTGAGCTCTCGTTAGTAGGAAGGCCTGAATATATTGAATTATGGAAAAGTAAACGAAATCAATCCCACCCGTAATGCTGACCTCGAAGGAACAGATTGCCGAGGCAGTTGGAATAAGTTCTACTTCGTGATTGCATTTCTCCACTTTCCATAAGTTAGTGCTATAACTTTGTACCCGCGTAGGTACGGTCGTGAGGTTCTGAATTTGATTATAATGCCGGTCAAAGTCTTTTTAAATTTTTTGCTATGAATAATTTAAGTATGGGACAATGTGCTTGGTTTTTGTCGAAAATAAAACATTAAATAGATAACAATATACATGTGTGCGTCACGTATAGACCCCTGTCTAAGTTTTTCGTTGATATTAAGTATGTAACTAAACATGTTTTATACAAGTGAAAAGCAATTATCTTAAAGCCTTGATATATTGCGATCCTCAAATACTTTAGTCAAATAAAACTATAACTAAAGTAAAATATTTATATCAATACAATAGGGTAGTTTCCAGGGTCAAAATCATTACATTTTATTTAGTCCGTATTTTAGATTATAAAAAAATATTGACGTGTCCAATATTTTTTTTCTTTTTCCTATTAAATAAAAAATAACAAAGATATAGCCCATTAAAGTTACGTGTGACGTCATCTAGTGCGAAAAAATGCAGCACGGCGTGACGTTATACGTAACTTTAATGACCTATATCTTAGTATTTTTTGGTTTAATTTACAAATAAAAAAATACGTATCGCTTATTTTTGAGTAATCTAAAGGACGGACTTATAAATTTTTTTTTGTCAACTAGCCTATTACGTCAACCTTTTACTTAATAGAAATTCTCTTAATATTCTTAAAATGTTTTCTATGAAACAGGTCTAAGTATTTTCATATTATTCGTGTCAATCTTTGAAGTTATTGAAGTAAACGTATAACAGAAATGTGCGTGAATCAATTAAATAAATATAAACTACAATAAAATGTCACATCAACAAATATAATTGATAACACTTTAAAGACAGAGGTCTATAATCAAAAGAAGAGGGCCCATTTTGGACCCATTTCTATCCCTCAGTTTCAGTGAAATATTGTTTAGTTGAAAGCTTTCGAAATACAGACAACCACTCTAAATCTTAAGAAATGGATACATAAAAAGGAAATTGCATATAGCCTACGTATTTTGTGGCTCGGGTAAAATGTAAAATATATCTTAAATGGGTCACAGATTTTAAAGCTACTATATACAGCAGCTATTTTGCTTGCAATTTATAGTTATTCGAGATGCCTGCCACGGTCTTCTTCATGATAACGAAAATAGTATTTAAAATACTGTTATCAGTATTACGGATGACTTACGGATCAGAGACGTGGTCGCTCACTATGGGCCTTATCAGAAGGCTCAAGGTCACTCAGAGGGCGATGGAGAGAGCTATGCTTGGAGTTGTCCTGCGAGATCGAATCAGAAATGAGGAGATCCGCAGTAGAACCAAAGTCGCCGACATAGCTCTCCGGATAGCCAAGCTGAAGTGGCAGTGGGCAGGGCACATAGCTCGAAGAACCGATGGCCGTTAGGGCAGAAAGGTTCTGGAGTGGCGGCCACGTACTGGACGACGCAGCAGAGGTAGGCCCCCCACAAGGTGGACCGACGATCTCGTCAAGATCGCGGGAGGCGGTTGGATGCGGGCGGCTCAAGACCTTTCTGTGTGGAGAACCTTGGGGGAGTCCTATGTCCAGCAGTGGACGTCGTTTGGCTGGTATGATGATGATATCAGTATTATATGCGACTTTTCCACAGTCAAACCGCTAAACCGGTTTTGTGGAGCACTACTTTATTAATATAAATTGTAAAATTGTAATAAATAAAATAAATAAATAATAAATAAACGTGTACTTCTAGAGTTGTTTCCCTCAAGAGGTAAAACGATTGTTTTGATATAGTTTATACACAATGGTCAAAAAATTTAAGATCTTCTTTATATCAAGACCGAATTCAAGTCTTCACGGATAACAATGTAGGTGAAGTAACATCACCATAATGGGTCGCTATAGAAATACCACGGTGGTTTTAGTGAGTAGCTCTCAACGCCTGTGAGGCAGCCTTACACACCTAATCTACCAGCTACAATCTCATATTCTCACATCCATGACGAAGGAAAGAAGACAACTGGGTTTCCACTGCAGAAAAATGGTTGAACTATTATTGAAACCAAACAAAAATGGTTCAAGTGTTATTGAAAGGGGTATCACGTTTCGTATACTAAGCGTATAAACACAACACTAGCGCTACGCTCAAACATACAAAATGAATAGTGCTGTAGTCTTAAATATCCATGTATTAGACCTCTGCGTCAGTATATACACACGGTGACATCAAACTATACGTTCCAGTCCAACTTGGTATATTTTGAACAGCAAGCCTGTACTACGGAAGCTCGACTTACATTGGACTTATATAACTCGATGTGTGGTCGTTTGTAATGCGCTTAAGTACAGGCATTCTGAATCCAAACACGTTATATAATCTTATACTTGTGCGATTATAAAACACATACGTCGATTTTTCTTGAGTATTTTTAGGAGCGTCCACCGAAACTGTTAACCGATTTTTATTTTTATAATTTGACACGAGAGAAGCAGTTTGACTTGACAAAGAGAGTCTTTATTAAATTGAATACAACATGTTCAATCAAAGGTATGACACATATGAAAAATTTTGGCTCGGTCGGTGGGTTGGTTTTCGCGATATTTATTTATATTGAATAAAACATAATACCTATTTGAGGTTGTTTCAATATACACTTAGATCACATGTTTTGCTATGGCATATTAAAGTTAGCTTATGTGTGATTATGATGTATAAGCTATAATACTGTAAAGAATCATCAAAATCTAAACAATGCACGGTTGGCGTAGTGGTTTAAGCTGCCGTCTCGCCGCTTGACACTGCGCCGAGTGTTGTGGGTTCGATTCCCACACGAGACAACACTTTGTATGATTCATAAATTGTTGTTTCGAGTCTGGGTATTCGTTGTGTCCGTCGGTTGTATGTTTGTAAAGTCCCCCGCGACACAGGATTTAATCCTAGTGCGGGAGTATAAAAAAAATAAAAATAAAAATTGTTTTGCTTACTTGAAAGTGTAACCACCATCGGTCCATCCAACCTCACAAGCTTTCACGTATATAATAGCCAAAATATATGAAATTAAAAAAAAAGTTGAGCTGTATCTAAAATGATCACTGCTCTGTGTTATCAATGTTATCATCGTCCAGTCGATATGGCTTTACTTGTATTAACGATAAGTGCTAGTGAACACTGTCCCCTCTTATTCAACTATTGCAACTACTCACTTCGCTTATGTTTTGCTCTATTTACTTTCATATTTGTATGATACATACGTTGGATTATTAACTCTAATACATAAGGGACCACTATATCTGTATGTCGCAGTGTGGGTGAGATGAGTCAAAATGTTAGTCTAAGCGTTAGTGTAGTTTTGTTTAATGTCTACTGCCTTGTTTGTGTCGTAGCTTAAAGTAACGCATGAAGTTTGTTCTAAGATGTGTTTCTTGACTTATCTAAACTAAAACACTTAGTTTTAGTTTCTATTTCGCTTAAGTCGTATATTTCGGTTATTTTAACGGTCCTCTATTTTTTCCTTTTCAAACAGGTACGGTATGAATAGTGTAGGATGTATAGTGTAGGATTTTGCGCACATTCAAACATCAGAAAAATTGTGTGAATTACACAAAGTTCAAACAACTTCGTAACACTGGGGGAAGTGTTTCTTACTTTTTTTCAAAGACGACTCCCGTACTGGGAGCTTATTCACTATGACCACTGAAATACCATGTTCAAGACGTGTGTCGTCGTAACATGCACTAGAAGTAAACGTGATTCAGTGACGTGACGTACCACGACAATCAAAATATTGTGTTCAGTTTGCCATACGACGGCTTGTCTATGCCTTGTTATCAATTTCACAACATTCGTTCATAAATCTTAATGCCGGTTTTGCCGGCTCAATTTCGATTTTATAAATATTATTTTACTTACTTGTAATTTTCACTATAAGCTACAGTACAAATAAAAAAGGTTAATAAAACTTAAGCCGTGTGGTTGACGGCATAGAATACAAGTGTCACCACCCCCTATCTTCCCGTGGGTGTCGTAAGAGGCGACTAAGGGATAACAAGATGCAAATACCATCTTTGCGTAGAGACGGAAAACTCGACATCAAACCCTATGCGACTGCCTCGTTGGTCTCGCGGCATAAATGTGCGCGTGGGATCAGGAGGTCCCGGGTTCGATTCCTGGGTCGAGAAGTGTTATTGGGTTTTTCTGTCACGAAATTCTCAGTAGCAGCACGGAGTCTGGAAATGTGCCCGGTACGGCAATAGGCTCGCCCCTTATTACGTGGGACTAAAGTATATCTGGCGAAAAGTGGGTGTAGAAATACACCTCTGCCTACCCCTTCGGGGATAAAAGGCGTGACGATATGTTTGTATGTAAAACTTAAATTATACCTATTATTTCAGTTCAATTTCGCCAGGAACAATCTCAAAATAAAAAAATTGATCTTAAAAGTTTATTTCATCTTTTGTACTTAAGTCAATTTTTGAACGATAACATAGGTAGGTATATGATAACATTGATGACAGTTGCAGAGCCTACAATACAAAAAAAATATAAGTGCGGTTTGTGCAGCAAATAGGCCAATTCAAACAGAATCTTATAAATCATAATGGATTTATTATTTATCCGAAGACAAGTGAGACGCTGGCGCGCCAGCGACAGGCGTCAATTTTCATTAAACATAATATTTAATTAAACAACTTTGACACGGTCACTGGTAAATAAAAAAGCAAATAAACTTAGTATTTAACCACTAACGGACACTGAAAATAATATAAAACAAATACTTAGTACTTATTTATCCACTATCGTTTTACAATAAACGCGTTACGTGACCTCTTAGCTCACAATATTTTGACAACTAAAACCGTCCAGAACATGCGCTACCGTGCTTGTCAAACTTTAAATTGGCATAGTGAATACCGTTTAAGCCGATACCGTGCCGACGTGGGTAACTAGCACGTTAAAACACGTTAAAGGTCAACGCTCATTAGAGCCACCCGGCACCCACTCCGCACGGCGTCCACGAGTGAACGCCGCGCGGTCAACCAGCGGACCGCGCGCCGTCAACGAGTGAACGCCGAGCGGTCAACCAGCGGACCGCGCGCCGTCAACGAGTGAACGCCGCGCGGTCAACGAGTGGACGTCGCTTGGTCCACGAATTTACAATATTACAATATTATGAATTAACATAATATATTTTTGAATAAAAATGAGAGTATCATTTATACGGTAATTAAAAATACATTAGAAAAGAACACGGTAGTAGCTTATTACCGTAGACCGTGTCTTGCTCAAAATTACCGTGCATCTACGGTATTTACCGTGTACCTGGTAACACTCGGACGTGAATCATTCGCGGGCAGCGCGCGGTCCGCTTCGGACCCGCGCGTTGGCGATGAGCCGTCAACGCGCAGCAAGCATGCGAGCAGCGAGTCGTCACCGAGCCGTCCACGCGCGGACGGCGGGTGGACCACCCACCGCCTGCGCGTGGACGGCTTACGACAGAGGCGATCCGGTGAAGCTACGGAGTTGATGTAGTGAGCGCATACCCATACAAATCCATATAAAGAATACTAACCGCACGAGGCGAGGCGGTGCGGAGTGGGTGCCGGGTGGCTCTAATGAGCGTTGACCTTAAGACTTCAAAATTGTCATAGTGAATAAGCTCCCTGGTAATATATCCTGTGTTGCGGAGGACTTTACAAACATACAACCAACGGATACAATGAACACCCAGACTCGAAACAACAATTTATGGATCACATCAAGTCGTGACCAAAAGATCTCGTGGGGATCGAACTCACAGCAATGGGTGCAGTGTCACGCGGCGAGGCGGCCACCACTACGCCAACCGTGAAGTCCAACGAAGTCAGTTTGAGGGCGAGTAGCCTGATATAGAATTTTACTTAAATCAACAAAAGTCAGTCCTGGATGACTTTAATCATCTTCAATTGACTTTCGTAGTCCGAGGGGTCCGAGGGTCTACTAGAATTTCCCTATAAAAATCCTTGGCTGTAGTGAAAATGGATTCAAACTTCGTGTCCTACTGCTGCTCGCAAATAGAAAGCAGTACACTTGCTTTATTGACGCAATAAAATGTGTAACAATTAAATTCGATTTGTTGGATAAATTGTTTTGAATAAATTCTACCGCTAGAATACAAACATTATTGAAAAGTACGTTAGTAATAAACGAGTTAAATACTACAATGGAAACAAACATGGCTTAAAGACTGTAAGCATATATTATGTACGTCTCAATTCCCACGTGGACCAAAAAACTGTTACATCAAAAATGATGTCATGTCATCTTAACTTATATTTTTATATTGCAAAAAAGAGCAGTTCGGGCCATTTACCAATTACGAACAAGAGTTTCGCTCAAGGAAAGATTTAAGGAAATCGGTATTTTAACTGTAGCGTCTCAGTATATTTATGTCAGTGTTTTGCATGTGCGTAAAAATATAAATTCATATTCAAAGAATAGTGATATTCACTCCATTAATACAAGAAATAGACATCAAGTTTTCTTCCATATGGACTGTAGATGGTTAGTAATGACATGCCTTGTGCTTAGGAGGCCCCATAGCGATTGTTTCAATCTACATGACAGTGAGGATCGACGGCTTAATGTGCTCTAGGGAGCGCGGGCTAAGCGATGATTAACAACTAAACACGATACACGCTACGCACGTTTTCGAAAATTCAGTTGTGCGCGTTGATACCCTCTGCCTGACGATCTGTTCTGTATCTCCACTATATCGTCACCGCTCTGTTCTTATCTAATATTGTTTTTTTATCTGACCATAAATATATTAATTTTATATTGCCCGTTAGTTAACATACCCATGTTATACATTCTGTCTTACCGAGTGCTATTTTATTATTATATTAAACTAGCTAACCCAGCGAATTTCGTACCGCATAACAGTCGATACTGTTTTTTTCTCCATAAGAACCATTATCGTACTTCAAGGAATATTATAAAAAGACAATTAGCGAAATCGGTTCATCTGCTCTCGAGATTTGCGCTTAGCAACGAATTTAGCAACACATTCAGCGATTCATTTTTTTAAGGTACCGCGGACAAAAGTCCCGCAATATTACATAATGTTCAATTCGTACAATTAATTCCAGAGACTCTTTTAACTTAATAGTAATTTCAGACTGTCAATTAGAGTAGCGAAGTGTCCTTTGGACCAGACGATTATTATTTTTAACCCTAGAGTGGTCGCGCATATAAATATACCATAAGAGGTCGCGCGGATGACGTGTGTCATCCATTTGCCAATGATGATTTATAATAATAATACCAATATTTTGGATGAATATTTTTATTAAAAGTAACAGACATAAAATCAGCTACATAATAAAACAAAAAAGAAATCAAAAAGTAGAGTTTTAATTAAAATTAGGAACATATGAAGGAGTAATTATAATTTATTTGCTTCTGAGATCAACTTTTGATATTAACTATAATTATGAGATACTAAAAATATTCTTAGGTATGATTTTCATAACAACTATTGCACATATACTTGCAATGGTCGGGACGAGTGAATTTCCCGCATAATTGGAAAGATATACGCGTGGTTTTATTACGTTTTCTTCCACACAAAAAGCAGCGACCACGCGCACCTCCACGAGGAGTACTCGCCGCTTGTTGTGTTTGGTCTTCCAATGGAATAACCAAAAAATCGCTTATTTTCAGCTTGAGGATCTTGGGTTTACAATCAGTACTCATTTTTTCTACTAGCCAAAGGTTTCATCATACCCAAATGTCTTCATCTTCCTCCAGTAACCATAATTCGATGTGCTTATCTCGGCTTTCCATTTTTAGTTCTAAAATAAAATTAAAAACAATTTAAAGTAAAATAGGTATAACAAATTACTAATTTCATTAAATAAATGTCATTTACAATTAAAGGCGCTTTAAATATATCGTAACAAATACAAAATCGTTAAAAAGGTTTTAAAATGGTCGTCATAAAATACTTACGTAAGCGGTCGCGCGGGTGACATATGTCATCCACCTACGAATATGCACTTCCCCTGACTCAACCGAAGCACTCAAGCGCACGGCAATTACTGACGCCACGCAGCGTACTATGAGCAATACTAAACTGGGTGCCAGTGATGTGTTGCCATATAAAAATCAAGAATTCCCGGCCATTTAGTTAGCGTGGATGACTAATGTCATCCACGCGACCACTCTAGGGTTAATGATTATAACAAAGTGACAGCACTTATTTATAAAACGTTACTAAGTACCTATTCCCCTTATTTTGTTAAAGTCAAGTAGATGTAGCTTTGCGTCCTTTTGTTTTTATAAAATATGGACGACGCGACCTTAAGGCGCTGTGTACAGTACACTGAGTTCAGCTGTTGCTGTCACTGTCGGATTGTATACATAAGAAAGAGAAGCGCGATGACGACGGGACGTTCAGAACGAGTTATTTATCATTAAATACATTAATCCTTACAAATATCTTATTCCAATCGATAAATAAAAATAACAGTTCCCTTTATTATTATATATTACATCTGGTTCGGCGTTACACCGAAACCGTAGGGTAGGGTTCTAGGCGATTTGGAGAAGGAAATGGACTGTATACAGAGGATAGCGGTTCTTCGCCGCCTAGGAGATGGTTACGGGAAGGGGTGATTGAGTGGGTATAGGATATTTCAAGGATGGAGGGCACTTACCTTATACAACCTTCTTCGTTTCCGTAGGGCAGTCTCCTGGTGGTTTCGTGATGCAGCTGCTTGTTTTCACTTCAATGCACCGTCACTCCCACTTGCGAGCGGTTTATATATGCGGTAATAAATCACATACAGCGATGCGGCGCGATACGAACGAGACAGCGTTCTCAGCGAGCGGAATGTTCTGGACTGTCACTCGCGTAGACGTTCCGCGGCGACCAATCCGCGGAAGGCAGTGGCCCTTCTTCGGGAATGGGAGACAGGGATGGAAATATGGTATCGCTCGCACTAGACAAGCGTGGAACGATTGATGTTGATGCGATTAGTTATAGATAGGAAGGTAGATGGCGCTACCATATCCCCCCCGGCCCTAAAGGGTTGCCTTTAAAAAAAATAGAATTGAACTTAGCTATGTTGGGTGTACTACCGCATAACCCATCAATAGGCTAAGACAGCGATATGACAATAAAATTAATCTAAACTAACTTTAGCGAAAACTACAAACGCAATAATAGCGAAAACTACTAACTAAATACTTAAACTAAGAGGTAGGTCCAACTTCAGGCTAGATCTCACTGAGTTGGAATCGGACGCGAGTTGATCAGTGCCTCGACTTGTGCAAGGACAGTTAAAGGCTCTTCGTAAGAGAGGATCTGTTGACCTATAACTTTGAAGAGATGCGTTTTAATTACTTTGACCATGCTTGCCCAACATCCACCGAAATGTGGTGATGCTGGTGGAATAAACTTCCAGTCAATATGATCTATGGAGAGTTCTTCCTGAAGACGAGTACGATAACCCGCGACGTGATTGAAACAAGTAGCGGGAACAAGTTCAATCAATTTACTAACGCGGTTGGCGACAAAAGTCTGCCAGCGATGAGGAGAAGAATGAATCCAAGCGAGCACTACTTTGGAGTCGGAAAATGCGTATATTTATTAATAGAGTAGTGGGGCAAAACTGTGTCTTGAACCTTGTGGAGCAACTGAGACAGCAGAAGGGCCGCGCACAACTCCAGTCTCGCAACCGAAATGGTTTTAACAGGCGAGACCTTAGACTTGGCACAAACTAACTGCACCGAGTAGTTAGAACCAATGCGGACTTGCAGATATACGTCTCCGCCGTAAGCACGCTCGCTGGCGTCAGCGAAACCTATTAAGTTGATGGTACATCAATCTACCAACCCAAGATGACGCGGATTAGTAATTTGATTGAGCGCGTTAGCTCAATACAAACTGGCCCCAAGCGGCGACAATATGGTCAGGGGGTGTTTCATCCCACTCACACTTTGATAGCCAAAGAGCTTTGATCAAGAGCTTGGCGTACAAAATTGTGGGAGCCACAAAACCCATTATGTCCCATAGTCGAGCTACTGTGGACAGCATAGTGCGTTTGGTGCACTTATCATCTGGTGGTGAGACGTCAAACCGAAAACTATCCCAGGATTTGTCCCAGCGTAAACCGAGAACTTTATGCGGTACAGACTTCTCAAACTCAATGTTTGGAGATGCTTTATGAGAATCTGGTATACGTGCGAGAACCTCCTTAGAGTTGCTTGTCTATTTGACAAGATCAAACTGGCCTCGCTTGAAAAGCTGAATAAGCTCTTCACAAAGCGAAATTGCTAGCGGAGCGGGTATGACATTATAGACAATGTCATCTATATACAAAGCGGATGTGTAGTATAGTATAGTGTGGCGTAGCGTAGCATAACGTAGCATAGCGTAGCATAGCATGGCGTAGCATAGCATAGCATAGCATAGCATAGCAAATTAGTGCTTTATCTTACACACAGTTTTAGCACCCACTTTGATCTCTTGAAGAGCAGAACAACAACAAGGCGTAATACAATGAGAAGTATGTAACGTAGGTACGGTACCCATAATCACATACCCAAGTACCGTCTCAATAGCGGGCGGTAAATCATATCGCTCACTACGTACTATTTTAGTTAGTAGCAAGTGCGGAAATATTGAAGCTCCGATCAAAAGATCAATGCCTGCCGGATTCGCAAACTCCGCGTCGGCTAGCGGCAATGACTCGAGATGAGTGAGTGATGCTACGTCTACATTAGCGTTCGGCAATGCGTCCGTGATACGCTCCACGATAAGCGAAGAAATGTTAAAATTAATATTCCTATCAAAACGCGAATGTATTTTAATATCTACGGAACCCCTGCAATGCTTTTCTGATCCGCCTATCCTTTTGACGGTTGAGTTAGTATTTTTAAAGTTATTCCATAATCCGAGGCGTTTGAAGCATTCCGATGTTATTAGATTGGTCTGAGATGCGCTATCTAGCAGACAACGTACCATGTGCGGCGACCCATTGACATCATATACGATAACTTGTGCTGTCGCTAACAGAACAGTCTTAGACGCCGTACACTGCGTTTTGGCCCTGCGCGGATCATTATAGATGCGCGAGTGCCGTCCTCGCGTGCGCGTCGCCCGCGCAATGGATGTCATACAAACGATACTTCGCCCTCAGACGCGGAAGGCGCAGCTACCGTGGTCTGCACTTGCTGCGTAAGTGTGTCAAGGTTAGCGGCTTGACTTGACAACCGGTTATTTTTATCGAAATGTAACAGTGTATGATGTTTTTGATTACATGATCGACACTTTGTCTTACTAGAACAATTACTTGTTTTATGTTTTATGCTTAAGCAGTTAATGCAAGCTTTGTTATCTTTTACGCATTTAAAACGAGCGGTTGCATTCTGATTATCGAAGGCGGGACACTTGTATAAGTGGTCGTGCACTATATTACTGCACAGACACTTCTGTGAATTATTACTATTAGATTCCGAACATGTTACGTAAGATTGTGGATTAGGGACCGAGTTATTATTACTATTTCGCGATTTATTCAACCTTTGTTTGTTGCTGTTAGTGTTAGACGGGCCAGGTGAACCCGACTGCGTATTATGAAATATTCGACACTGATCTTTGATGAACGAAATAAAACTATCTAATGTAGGTATTTTATTATTGCGTTCCGTCATCTCGAATGCGCGAATTGTATCAGTGTCAAACATTTTTAAAGCGAGTTGAAGCAACATAAAGTCGGAAAGATCTTCTAATTTTAAATTCCTAAGAGAATTAACCGCGGTTACGAAGTTATCAATAAACAGCTGGAAATTCGAGACAGACGCGTTGCCGGACAGTTTGAGATTTAAAGCTTGGTCAAAGTAGGTAGACGCTAGGACGCGCGTGTCCTGATATCTGTCAAGTAGTGACTGAAATATGACCTGATAATTCTCAGCACTGGGTGTGACACCTGCAAATACGGACTGGGCTTTCGGTGACAGTTTACCTATTAAATAGTACAACCTGTCAGCATCTGTCAGAGAACCATTATCGTGCACTGTAGACTTAAAACTCGCATAGAATAACGGCCAATTTCGTATATCTCCGTCAAACGACATAATCTCGATTGGCGGTAATCTCGGTTTGCGGGCAACGGGCTCTGCTGAACATTTACCCTCCAATTGCGATTGTATACGCTTAATAATACAATAAAGATCTTCGAATGAGGTATACTCCTGATAGTTCGGTTTTTCATCAGGATTGATAGAAAGTAATCTTGCGTTATATATATAACAACTTATGAAAATCTGTTCGAATACTATCTACTGTTATACAATAACTGAGAAATGCTTCGCTATTACTGTCAGACATAGATGCGGTTTTTGCTCGTTCATAGATGTTTTGAATGCGCTCAAATAAAATATTGCGTTTTGCTTCTAAGATTGTCATCTCTTTGTCTTCCGACACGCGTGACTTCTTTTGTTGTGACATGCTTACGTAAGTATAAGCTAATGAGACCGAAACAAAATAAGAATATCTAATGTATCTATTATTTTACCTAAGTAGGCTAAGTAGGCAACACTTTAGAGCTGAGGCATTAAAAGTTGCTTGAAATATGAGATTTATAAGACTATGATAGTTCCAGAATTAATAATTTAATAAGTAGGTAGCTACATAAAAGTTTACCTACTGATGCGGGCGGAAATAACCATGTGACGGTTATGTGAATATATTAGGAGTATAGCTAGGTGCTATAACTGCCTAGGTATAGCGATATAACGTATAAAAACGTAAATGAATCCGACTCGTATGGATCAAAAAAAGGGTTCGGCGTTACACCGAAACCGTAGGGTAGGGTTCTAGGCGACTTGGAGAAGGAAATGGACTGTATACAGAGGATAGCGGTTCTTCGCCGCCTAGGAGATGGTTACGGGAAGGGGTGATTGAGTGGGTATAGGATATTTCAAGGATGGAGGGCACTTACCTTATACAACCTTCTTCGTTTCCGTAGGGCAGTCTCCTGGTGGTTTCGTGATGCAGCTGCTTGTTTTCACTTCAATTCACCGTCACTCCCACTTGCGAGCGGTTTATATATGCGGTAATAAATCACATACAGCGATGCGGCGCGATACGAACGAGATAGCGTTCTCAGCGAGCGGAATGTTCTGGACTGTCACTCGCGTAGACGTTCCGCGGCGACCAATCCGCGGAAGGCAGTGCCTCTTCTTCGGGAATGGGAGACAGGGACGGAAATATGGTATCGCTCGCACTAGACAAGCGTGGAACGATTGATGTTGATGTTATTAATTATAGATAGGAAGGTAGATGGCGCTACCAACATCACTGTTATTAATATTATCAAGATTTGTTTATAAATAATACAGTTACAATTGCAACAATTTCAATTTTAATGGTTATTTTATGGTTTTTTTTTATCGAGAAAATTTACCGAAAACGTGTTTTGAACACAATGGTCCCCCCATAAATATGATCAAGATTAACATATATATTTTTAGCTGCTCTAAAATGTATACATTGGGCTAAAAAACTGTTTTGTGAAGCCTATTTTGACTAGGTACAGCGCCTTAAGACGTGTCTTTGCATCTCTGCCCTATTTGCCTGTTTGCTGAGCCCTATTTTGTGAATCGTTATGGAAAAGCTGTATCCTTCCATCACTCAGAGCTCACCTCATAGCTAAGTTTTCAGCCTGTTAGATGAACTAAGTGCGATTTCTCTTAACATTTTAGGCTTATGCACTAAAAACCACCGAGGTGTCCTCGACTTTCCTTAGTGGCTGGCTGGTCTGCTCTGCTTTTTTTTGTAAGTAAGTTTTTTAATTAAGTCAGAACATTAAAGTAACATAATTTTATAAGTGAATTCATTATGTGTTATTGCAGTCTAAATAACTTAAAAGTCAACCAATAGGTTCCATAAGACCCGCGTTATTATAAAAGTAAACTTGGTAGTTGCCTACAATACTACTTCAAAACGTTACATTCCCTCAATTCATTAGGTACTGTCGAAAAGTCCGCTAATAAAGAAACACAAACAGCAATCTAAAATATCGATGAAAACATTTGTGCAGTCTGTAATCAAAACTTATTTGTTATTAGATTATTTATTCAGTCTGTTCCGTCTAGTCGATATTGTTTCTGTCTGTATTTCGTATGCAAATGGTCCGTAGGTATCATCGACATACTACAACCGAACGGTTTTATATTAGTTTTCGTTTAGTTACTGACGCGAGAAATTTACAAAGGAAAGTATTATAGCGTTTGATTATACTGAATGTTTCATGGTTGCATGTGTATTCTGCATCGCGTAATTCGTTTTCGATAGCTGGGTATTTGCGTATCGATTACGTTTTCTCATTTAACCCTTGGTAACTACCAGGGCAGTGAAAGTTCCATACATGGATAAATTTCATATAATCAGCGCCATCTACCGATGAGGGCAAGAACTAAAGAAAAAGCGACAACTGAACGGTCATTTCGCCAACATTGATATGATCTGCGTGGCGCAGTGGGAGCGTGGTCTGCTCATAAATTAAATGTCCGTGGATCGAATCCACGCTGACCAAGAATTACATTTTGTGATTTTTATTTTTTTTTAATTTTAAATTGCATATTTTACATAATAGTTGTCATTTACTTATTTATTAACACCGAAATTCAACATTTATTTTATTTTGAAAAATGAATCCACTACTAACGCCATCTATACGATCGGAAAAAAATAAAATTGTTTGTACGCCATCTAGCGTAGAGGATGCCTATTGAACTTTTTCCTTAGAGGGAGTTGCGCATCTATACCAGTATATCTGTATAATCTATGGTAACTACTCAAAATTATATTACCATGGTCACTACTCAAGGGTCATTCTGACCCTAATGTAAAACAACATATATATTTTTTAAATATTAAAAATCTTGAAATAAAGCACACTAATAAAGAAAAAGGATGTATTGTGAAATAAAATGACATAACTTTAATCACTTTCTGAGGCATTTGGACATACAATAATTGAGCAAGCGTTGCAAATAAGAATTTTACATGAAAATAAACACTGTTTGTTTTGCGATCTTTTTTATAGGGACAAATACCGCAACCCGTTCTTTTAGATGCTGTTTCGGAAACAACAAGAACAGGTCTTTCAGACATAGGCAGTTTTAATATCCTTGAAGTTATCAGACGCAATTGCCGGGGTATCTTTTCGTTACAAATTCTTAGTCGGGCGTAAGGTAAGTATAACTCTATGCCAAGCCCACCCAGGAAATTTGGCTGATTTACTGACTTGCTACTAACTGCATCGTATATAACCTTACTATTTACGCCTGTAATAATTAACATAGCATAAAATATCACCACGGGCCACCGCCTACAAGCCCTAGCAACCGAAAAGTTGGCATATTTTCTTTTCTAAACCAATTTTTGTCTCCTTGTAAAGTATGATTATTGCAGGTTTGTTGTGTTGTTCTGGAACTACATCATTATCATGATGCATGCTAGAAATAAGAAGAACAGCTTTAGATTTCTTTGGTTCATAAGACACCATGATGGCTTTAGCTGTTAAACCAAACAACGAAATTTCTACTCCCCTCTTCTTATGCGGTAAAAATTCTTTTGGAATCTCTCTTTTGTTTGATTTGATGGTACCCACAAGTGATTGATTCATTTTAGATACAAGACAAAGCGTTCTCTTGATTATCAGCAGTTAAATGTGTGTGCAAAGAAGTGAAGTGTGAAAGGGCCAGGATTCACGGCAATATCCACCTCATCAAAATCATCAACATCAAGCAAAGCACTTCCAATCTCTTCATCCATAAGTAAACCAGAACCACGGTGAAACCAAAAGCGACACTTAAAACTATCTATATATTAAAAGAATTTGTGTTTTATAATACGAGTCGGCCAGCCCGTTCTGCGCAACCGATTCGCATGATTTTTTTTTTAAATGAAAGCTCTCGCTGCATAGATTTGTCATCAAGCATTGGAAATTACCTAACTTGCACATTCATCAAGTTATATGCAAAAACAGTTTTCTCCCATACATTTTTTACGTTTTCGTACCCGTAGTCAATGACTTTCTGCTTCTATATATCTGGTTCTCATTGAGGTAGGCGTTTCGTTATAGGCCTAAAACACGCGCTGAAAAGAGCTCTTTCATTTGATGGTATGCTCATTTAAATTGGGTAAGTTTGAAGGAAGATAGGTGTGGACATTGAACTTATTTTTCAATATTTTCCTATAAATTTCTTAAGATTCCATTGCTTTCTCTCTGCATGGACGGTTCTTAATTCAAAAATATTTTAATGGCATGTATTAAGTTCTTTGCAGTAACTGCTAGGAAAAAACGTTATGCCTCCTTAAGGTGACCTTGCCTTACTTTCATACGGGTGTGAGTGTGTTAAGTTATACCCGATGTTGGTCAAATTATCACTATAGTGAATTATCGCTGATGGCAGGTAATATTCCCCGAATGTTACCAGTTAACCCTTAATGTTGGGTGAACTGATCTCTGATGTTGAGGAATTTTCCTTACGTTTTATGTTAGGATTTTTTTTGTGTTTTTAAATTACGGACTTTCTTCGTCATCTTATTTTTTTTTATATGGAACATATTACAGCGGTTCATAGTACTATTGTCATATAATTATATTATTACAAGTAGTAGTTATGGTAGAAATTGTAGCTTTGGTAAGAATAGTAGTTTTGAGAGAAAAGGTGGGTACTTTTGACAGCACCGGCGGTTTTGGTAGAAATGGTAGTTTAAAAAATAAAGGTAGATATGATAGTGTTAGTACAAATAGTAGTTTCGGTACAAATAGTATTTTGATAGGAATAGTATTTTCGGTAGGAATAGTAGTTTTGGTAGAAGTGGTATTTTGGCATATATTGTAGTTTTGGTAGCAATGTTTCTTACGATTGCTACCAAAGCTACCATTCCTACCAAAAGTACAATTTCTACCAAAACTATAAACGTCATTATTACATGTCTAAAATTATGATGGATTAATCACACCCATACACAAAACAAAATAAATCGTGCTTCTCACAGAAATATTTAGCTGGATAACAGAAATAAAACCTATTTTCTTACTTATAAAAAAAAGTTTTTATCTATATTTTTAATTTTGATAGTAAAATATTGACAGATAAAGAAAAAAACGTGAAGTTAACGTAAGTTAGTTACTTAAGTTTCTGATTTAATAACGTATTTTTGTGAGTAGTTGTGTTTTCAATTAGGTTAATGATGGTTCTTGGAAGGAAATTGAAAAATGCTCACAGAAAGTTTGAACAAAGAATCTTGGTCAATGACGGCCCTGTTGGAGATTTGGTACCGGATGGTCCTCCTACTGCTAAAAAAATACGGGTGGAAACGGGTTCAGATTTGATTAATTCTACCATCATCAATTTTCAAGTGATTTCCATTCTTGGTGACGGTAATTGCTTATTCCGCGCAATTTCTTATTGTTTAGGTATATGGAAGTGAGAATAAACATTATGAAATTTTTTGGCCACTGTTGATAACATTGTCAATAAGTGAGATGTATATAGTAACTTCACTGTTGGGGACGAAGCATATGGCCAGACCATTACAAATGCAACAGATTAGAAACGTGTGATGGGTGCCAATGGACAGTACGCAGGGCATGCTGAACTTCAGAGTGTCAGTGAGCTATATCCCGAGTGTCAATTCAGAGTTCACCTGGAAAACAGTAGGTAATACGATTACTGACTATGGTACTGGCGAAATTGTTCATAACTTGCTATTTTCTGGGCACCTGGACGAAAGAGATTACAGTGTCCTAATGGAATGAATGGTAGGGCAGCACAGTCATATTGAAGAACTTTCTTTCGTCAATGTTCATGTTTATACATATTATATATATCCCTATTGCGCGGCAAACCATTCAGTAATGCCAAGGTGGAAATTTCACGATACCTAAGGTGCAACGCAAAGCCAATGTTGTGAGAAAATAAGTTTTGTGATATACCTATTATATTTTTGGTAAGAATATCATCTTTTAACTTATTAGATAAGGCTACAATGTACTCATCATACTTATATGTAAGAGCTTTTCTATAATATTAAAATATGCTGTGGAGCAGCACGCGTCCTCTAGTGCTATAATTAAAAATAATAATAAACCTAATATAATGAATATTTTACGCAAAAGAAAACATTAAAATAATGCATGTACCGACTGTTGATGCTACTCAAGGGTCAACGTGACTCTGTACTTGTCGTTTTGGCGCTAAACAAGAACTGAGCGACAAGACACAACCACTATGTTCAGGAGCGGGCGCCGCGCCGTACTGAGAATACACGGGCGTTGGCGCGCGGTCGTTTAAGAGTAAAATTATTAATTCAAGCTGACAGGGTCTCATAGACCCATGAGCAATAACCAAGGGTTAAATAAGGTTGTTGGAGAGCTTGTAGGAGAGTGTTAGAAACTGAATATAATTGATAGGAACATTAGGAGAAGAGGAATGGGAGAAATTGGGTTCTTCAGTAAAAACGATAAAGAAAGAATTCTACCAGAGAACGGATTAAGATTGAGATTTTTATTTAAAGACTAACGTTCGTATTGCCTGAATTTTCATAATATTGCCCGAATTTCCAAATCTCGTTTTTCCGTAGCGGATAGTACTTTTATATTGAAATTAATTTTAAAATTGCTGCTTAAAGTTATTTAGGCGTATTTTTTTGTAAATCCCATTCCGGTTGTATATTCATTTTATAATTGGCACACAAATAAAAATTTGATCTTCACTGTGTGAACAAATGTAGTTGGAGCACATTTTGATAGATGATCACTAATGTGGCAGTTAAATCAGAACGCCACAATGTTTCGGTGGCAAGTGAAACCATCTGTCTTGGTTACTGTCTCACATACAGGAATCAACCATGTAGGAGGCCTTTCAGGTGGTTGGTAAACTTCGACACGCGAGGTGGCCACACATGGAAAAAAAGAAGAAAAGAAAAAAAGAAGAACCCACACATAACATACATACATACGTATATAGACTCACGCCTGTTTCCCCGAAGGGGTAGGCAGAGGCATATTAAACGCCCACTTTTCGCCAGTGTTTTGATCCCACGTAATAGGTGGCGAGCCTATTGCCGCTTATCGGAATATTTTGATTGCCAGAGCCTCGTCCGTTGATCGGCAGGTGCACCACTTGCAGGTGAGGTTGGCTTGGGACCCTAAGTTCTTGGTGGGAACCCTATGCACCCAATCACACAACAGCCAATCTTGTACCTACTATATAAGTAGTGTAACGGATGCCAGGAATCGAACCTTTGCTAGTCCGCTACAGTGCGCTGGTGATGTGTAACTGGCGAATGTTCCTACGACGATGTGTGTTCTTTATTTTATTTTTTATTTATAACTTCATACACAAAACATGTATAGGCGGACTTAATGCCTATGGCATTCTCTGCCAGTCTACCTTGGGGTGATGCAGAGATAGAACAAGGTAGGTGCAAATTGAAGTAAAAAGAAACATGACAAGCCTAAATCTAATAAATACTTAAAAATGAAAAACATAAATGTCCATACATAAATACTACTTAATATAAAAACAAATAATTATACTAAATACATAGAATATACATATTATAAGTACATAAATATATAATATAATAAATACGTATACATAATATATATAAATACATAAGTATATTATATATTAAATATATTTAATTAAATTTCCTCTGAGATGATCCTGCCAGTTGGTTCAGTAAGAACTGCTGTACTTTTATTTTAAAAGTGAAACGACTGGTGGCCATCCTGATTTCCAGAGGAAGAGCATTCCACAGAAGGATAGATTGGATAGGAAAAGATGCATGGAGGAAATCGGAGTTGTGTGAAGGGCAGAGAAGGAGTCGATTATTAGAGGAGCGTAGGGTTTTATCGTGAATAGAAAATAGGTATTGGAAGTAAGGGGTTAGATAGGTTGGAGGGTTGGGAGACATGAGGATGGAATAAAGGGTAGTGAGAGCACTTAAACTTCGGCGTTAACGAATAGGTAACCAGTTCAAATGGGAGCGATAAGTAGACACGTGATCATACTTACGAAGATTAAAAATAAATCGAATGCAGTTATTGAGAAGACGTGTTCTTCTATGTATGTGGACTGTAAGGCTTCGATCTATTCGGGGCTTCAGAAATAAAACATCTTCATACGTTGAGAACGATGCTGTTCAGGTGTTCGGTGCTTGATGGTTACATATGGTTACTTGGTCACGAGATGGTGGTTGGGACGCCAACGAACTGGCCGAATACATGGTCGCTTAGGTACTTCGAAACTTTACCTTAACGACGACCACCGCACCGAACACGTGCACAGAGAATCTTTATTCATTTTTATTTTCTTCTAGTCGACGCCAGCGGCTTCGCACGCAAGTATTTTCGAATTTCCCGTTTTGCCTGATCCCGTGGGAATTTCGGGAAATCCCGTCTTAGTGCTCCCCTACGGTCTCCAAGGAGCATACATGCTAAATTTCAGGTTCTTGCGCCGAGTAGTTTCGGCTGTAGCTTGTCTGTCAGTCAGTCAGTAACGCAAGGATTTTATATATACAGATAAGGTACAAATGTATATTTATCTTAGGTACTATGATACATACATATATGTTCTATACATAGTTAGATAGGTCTCATAAAGTTCTATCTATCGGTCTAAAATACCTAGGCCTAACTGCTTGCGTCACTAAGTTATTTTAGAAAAACTGTTGAAAAATGTCATCACTCAAGGGCCCGCCCACTATATTTTCTATTGAAAAACTATTAAATATTATAGTTACATATGTAATTTTGGTAGGCCGTTGTGTGCAACTATATGGGGCATGTATTAAAACAAACACCATGAAAATATCTTTATTCAATTCGAAGTTATTACATGAAAACCTTCGATGCATAAGAAGAAATACAGATTTTCTTAAGTAAACACTGTCGTACATAAACAAAGTTTATGATAAACATGCAAATGTTTGTTATTATGTTTATTTTAACTATATAAGGTAGTAGTAAGAAAGGTGTAAGGTACTAGTAATAAGAAAGTATCTAGACATGATTTCAAGCCTATATGAAGCTAAAAAACACTTATAAAACTATAAAACGACTATGTAAACAAAACAGCTGTTTATCAACTATTAGTTCTTATGATTCTTATCTGTTACAACTAATTGTTATCAGTTGTAACAGATAAGAATCATAAGAACTACATAGTTAACTAAATAGTGTTCTATTTATGATCGATATCTAGGTCCCTACAGTTAGCACAAGTTTTAAACTAATGTTCACGTACTGTGTAGTATTTCTTATTGACATTTTAACTATTTTCACTATTTTAGCATTATTTTAACACTTTGACGCGACCGCATGATTGGATAGCACTGATTTTATACGATTTTCACTCGCGGTTTCGAATACACTATTCACTGTCATAGTTTTTAATGTCTGTCGCGAACAAGTAAGTACAGCCAATCTTGTACCTACTACATAAGTAGGTACATGATATATATTTATACAGATTGCTAACAACACGCGTTAAACCCTTAAAGTAATACCTTATTTCTTAACCATCAAGTCATATATTCAATGTGCCCGAAATAGGTATCGAATCTCCTACGTATTTAATATCTAAAAGGCAAAGGTTTCCTTATATCCAATATTATCCAAAGGTTAAGATCCTAATAAAGTCTGTAGCTTAGTTGGGTTTACGTATATTTTACTTATATAATATGAAGGCCGATCGATCTAACCCGAGGAGAAGGAAGTGCTATAACTGCGGGGCTTGTAATGCTGACAGTTCTGAGAATTCGTTTCAATTTGTTCTGCCGACACTGGATGAAAGAGAACAGAGTTATAAAGTAAAGGGATATTATAAGTCGTACTTTTTACCAATAACTTATTTTTATATACTTAACCCTAGATTACTAACCTTCGTCAATTCGACTACGCGGGTTTGTTTAAATCGTGCTAACTTTTGCGCGCGCGATCGCACTGCTTCCACACTTTAGATAATCTCAGTCGACCCGTTGCCCCCCCCGACTGACAGTAGTGTTTTGAGTGGGGGGGCACCGTGAGCGCCGTTCCAGCAACCATGGGTCGTCGGATCGACGAAGGTTAGTATTAACGTAACATTTTGTCTTATTTAGTTGAACTCTTGCGTTTTTCTGTTTTGTTTATTTATTTTCTTTGCGAAAATAATGCGACTGATGTACCTCCTACCTAAAAAAGGAAAATATAAGCCTTGTGTCCCTTCGCAAAGCGAAGGATGACTAAAAGTAGTTGCAACCAGAGCAAGAAATCGTTGTGCGGGGAGCACAAACTTGACGTTTGTCACAAATGTATAACTTAATAGATTCTTAAGGGGGCACACCACTGACTCTTCGGTGTTAAGTGCGCTTTGAATCATTAATTAACGGTTGCCCCGTGCCTCAGAGAGCACGTTTAGCCCGGGTTCCCGGTTGTCCTGAAGATCTTGGAAGGTCGTTACAGGGACACAGAGTGACTCTTAATAAACCGAAACTTATTTAAACCATGGAATATCGCTATTCGTTTGGGTTAAGGAGGTCATACAGGCCGTCGCTCTGTGGAAAAGCTAGTATTGAGACAAAACTGTATTTAATACAGTTAGACTAAGTAATTCTAAAAAATATATAGCAGTTTCCTATTATATATTTTTTAAGTCCAAGGATTTATTTTTTTATTATGACACTTAATGCATTAGGCTAACGTAGAAAATAGGTAGGTATAATTTTATACCATATATCTTAATATATATATTTCTTGTGTGCGTGTGTATGTCACTGAACTCCTCCTGAACGATTGGACCGATCTTGATGAATATTTTTGTGTGTGTTCAAGGGGACTTGAGAATGGTTTAGATTCACAATTTAGTCCACTGGAAAATGTTTTTTTACTTAATTTTTAATTTGTAAATAGTTGTGGATTTTGGAATGTTTCACATTGGAACCGACGGACTGCGCTGCTATCGCAGTGTCAAATCTTATATTAATAATTTCGTCAAGGAGTGCATAGAAACCTTACCTGAATAATAAAACATTAAAAAATAAAGATTACGAGTCGACAACATATATCTGCAAAATTCGGATTGTCGAGTATTTTGTTAAATTCTTAATGGTTCTGACAGACAAATCACAGTTGCCATATTGGCCACTCTAGCGAAAAGTCACAGATACCGAATAACATTTTGAGTACTACTAAGTGTTAGTTCAAGTAGTTTGTATGTGTAAATACTTTTAGCAGTTATATTTCTTAAACAGTTAAAACGACAATAAAATTATGGAAGTATCCGCCCAATAAAGGAGATTTCTGTTACCCCGAACATAGATGATATACTATAACTAGAGAACCCCGAATTTACGCGAGCGAAGCTGCGGGCAAAAACTACAGTCCCCTTTTCTTTAACATTTGGCATGGCACCCTCAACTAATTCATTCAAAATAAATTTATACTACCGCAAGAGACGTACTTGGCGAGTTTATTTGAAGAAGAAGATGACTCAAAACTTGAAATGATGTAAGTTGTGTGTGTATATGTTTATGTACATCATAAATCTTCTAATATATGTGGCTCTCATAATATTTTCTTGGGTTTACGCGAATGTTACACATTGAAATTAAACTACAGTTTATAATTGTGACAAGAAACACCTGGACGCCGAGCTTCAACATGTCAAGCAAGTTCTGCAAGACAACAAGCTCCAACCACCGCGCCAACGTCACAGATCCCCGAAGAACAAGCCAGCCACAGTAGAGAGACAACCTGCTGTCCTCCCATACATCAAGGGCGTGACCGACAAGATTGGCTACATCTTGAAGCGAGCTTCAATCAAAACTTTTTACAAGCCGCCAACGAAGATAAGCCAATTATTACCATCTGTCAAGAGTCAGTTACCCTTACAAGAGGCCGGGGTTTACAAGATAGACTGTGAGTGTGGGCTCTCATACATTGGACAAACCAAGAGAAGCATAGGCATTCGACTAAAGGAACATATAGCTGACATTAAACACAAACGCTCGACGAAGTCTGCTGTGTGTGAACATGTAGAACAAGGAACCAACCATTACCTGCGATTTGATAAACCACAGATACTCGCAAAAGAACACCGCTTTATTCCAAGAATGATACGTGGAGCTATTGAAATTAAAAAACATCCTAATTTCAATAGGGAAGATGGTTGGAATGTACCTCCAGCTTGGGACCCTGTTATCAGGCTAATGAAACCCAAAAAGGGACAAAGTCACCAGAAGACATCAAAACACAGTGAGCACATTCTGCGTAGATAGTAACACCAATAGTTGAAAAATGTTCGGGTACTTTGAGATAACTTTTAAATTCAAAACAAAGTTAAATATCACCTCAGCCTGCCGTGAACATGAATCCTGTAAAGAATTCGAAACGTCGGCTAGTAATAATGTAGTTTCTAGATCTTTCGGTCTAAATGTAATAACAAATAACCAGTGAAAGTAATATAACGCGATAAAATCCGTAAACTGTAGTTTAATTTCAATATGTGGCTCTCTATTATAAGTAGTTTAAAACATAAATACCCTTTAGACATGGTTTCCTGCTAAGAATATTTGATAATAATTGAAATCTTTCCCAGTCGCCATTTAATTATCTTGAGCGTGTCAGAAACACTACATATGTGTATGTAAATATATATATTCTTGAATGTTTCATACTACGTATTACTTTTTAAAACCTAGGATGTTTATGTAAAAGCGATGTAATTCTAAATAAGAGATAGTTTGTAGGGTATAAACACTTTAATTAATCAATTATCAATTAGACTGAAATGAAACATTTCTTGTCGAGTTATACATTACATAGATTTATTCATAGAAAATAATAATTACTGCACATAATATTACACTATAATATATACTAAAATTGGAATTGTACTATATTATATACCGTACGTGAATTGAGGTTTCAATTATAAGTATTATTACTGTATACAATAAATATACTTGTCTCCAGTATTACAGCTGGACCGTGCGGAGTGTACAGTCCTGTGGTCGCCCAACGAAATGTGTCAGTTGTAGTGCGGCACTGGTTTATATAGGAAAATACCCCCTCTGTGCGGCGATCACAGGATGTCAATTGATTTCCTCATTTTATTATTTCAAAATAACGTTACATAGTCCGGTCAATTTAGACATTTGAAGTTACATAAAGTCCCAACAAGCTGAATTTCTGTGAAATTGTTCAAAAAATAATTATAAACAATGTCTAGAAATTCCCCATCATTCCCCTGTAAGGAAAAAAAAATATTCAAGGTCAAAGGTCAAAAAAATGAGTTTTTCGCGATTTTCAGCAAAACGGTAAGTTTTATCATAAAAGTACTTCGGACAAAAATTGTAGATCATAAAATTATCTATAAAAAATGTATTAATACTTTTTTTCTTACGAGCCACCGTTTCTGAGATATAACGATTCAAAAAGTTATAAAAGTTGTTATCGTCATAATATGCACACGTTTCCACGCCACCTATGAGGTAGTGTACTTAGTGCGTTTTTTAACGTGGTTTCCCCAGTAGGCCTACTCCACGGGTCAGTTGTGATCCTGTTTAATGTAAAACTATTGCATAATAACGGAAATTTTCAAAGATTGGGAAATATAAAAGCGATGTAAATTAAAAAAAAGTGTTGAAGTTTATTCGTCTTATTCGGAAGTTTCAAATTCTTGTTCTTCTTCTTGATCTTCTTCTTGTTCTTCTTCTCTTGCTTCTTCTTCATCTTCATTTTGGATGCTAGTAAATTGCGTCAATAGCGATGTATCGCATGATACTTCGTCGGAGTCAAATGAATCCTCCATTGTTTGTGATTCAATATTAGAGCACGACCGGCCTTGATAATTTGTGCATGCCAAAGAACAAGACAGTCCGACTTTTTTGCAACCACATTTAGCACTGCGTCCCTTTTTGCAGTTGCAAAAAATAGTGTTCAGCAGTTTTTCCGGCGCAGGTGGAAGTAAAGTTTGAACTGGCTCTAATATATTGTTGACCAACTTCCAACCCCAGTCTGTAGGGTCTAGGAGCTGATAACCAAGCCGCACTTGAACTTGGTAATATACTCGAAAAAGATGTTGGTGAGCAGCAACTGAGGTTGGAGGAAGACAAGCTAATTGAACTTGTTTTTTATTTTTAGTATTTTAACATTTAATATTATATATATATATTTAAATTGCGGAAGACTTCTTGCGTCATTTCAAAGTCGAACCTTGTGGCGTCCACCACTGTCAATGAGATTTCAATTGTTATTTGTGCGAATATAGGTACACTTTAGTCATGTGAATTCAATTATCAACAAGAAATTTTGATTAAACACGAAATGAAGATATTCTATTTCAAATAATTCTCGCTGGTTTCTGGCGTCCGTACATGATGGAAATAATGTGACGCACTGTATATTTCAGAATATGTTCTATGAGTATTACAGATTATCCTACATCCATCTAAATTTAAGTTTATATCGGATCCGTATATTTTCCTGTATTTAATATAAGCATTCCATTAATTAAATGACTTCCTACTACATTAGAAGTTATATTGATACCGAATATTTTTTTCTTCCATTCGAGAATCGCCTGTACGTCCTTGTCTTCTTGCTGAGCATTCTGCAAAGCTTCTTTCCATCCGTCGCTCAGATCCGTCTTCAACATTCTCACTAGCGCTGCCGGCTTCGCTTCCTGTCTTGCACAGTGTTTGCGTTGGTCGGGGTAAGCCCTACCTGTCGGAGCATCTGCGCTACGTTGCTCTTGCCGCCAGACAGGTACGTCAGGTGACCCTTTTGGTGGAGACAGCGCACCAACGTGCCGCTTACGCTTTGGGCAGCTCAAGCGGATATGGCCTCTTTCCCCGCAGTTGTAGCACCGTGGTGAAGAAACAACTTCCCTGATACGGTAAGGTCGATCCTCGTGACGCGCTGCTTCCACCTCCAGAGCGTAGGCCAAGGCTGCCTTCAGGGATTTGAAGTGCCCAAGTCTTACCGCTGCTCTAACTTCCAGGTCCCGGATCCCATCCGTAAACGCTTGTACGAGGTTCCCGTCAATGAGCGCAGGCGACGTCTGGTATGCCTTCCTGACCAGCCTTTCCACCTCTAGAGCCCACTGCTGCAGAGTTTCTCCGGTGCGTTGTATCCTGTCCTTCAGCTGAGCACGATACACATGTTCGAGGTGCGCGTCTCCGTACCTCGCCTCCAACGCCTCCAGAAGCTTCTCGTAGGTCACGTCTTGCCCGAGTGCCTCTAACACCGTCAAGGCCTGATCACGAAGGCCCATGGTTAGGGCGGTGAAGGCCTGTTCTTTGTCCCACCCATTCGCTCGCATTACAGCCTCAAACTGAACCTTATATGCAACCCACGATGACGAGCCATCAAAGGGTGGAAACTTAAACCAACGAGGCGAGGGCGCCACAGCTGCAGGTGTAACGTCGTTGGTCTCAAGCCCACGCAATTTCTTCTCCAATCTGGCAATACGGGTCTCGAGCTGGTCGTGTACACGCTTCTCAATATCGCTGATACGGGCCTCGTGCTGCTGGAGTTCCTCCTTGACCGCCTTCAAGTCCTTCCCCACTGCGGCGCTGAGGTCCTTCATGAGCACCAGCTGTTCCTCCAGACGGCGGGCGTGCTCCTCCTTGTCGCGCTGCAGCTGTTCCTCTAGGCGGCGCGCGTGCTCCTCTTGACGGCGAGCCTGCTCCTCTTGACGGCGGTCCTGCTCCTCTTGACGGCGAGCCTGCTCCTCCTTGTCGCGCTGCAGCTGTTCCTCTAGGCGGCGCGCGTGCTCCTCTTGACGGCGAGCCTGCTCCTCTTGACGGCGGTCCTGCTCCTCTTGACGGCGAGCCTGCTCCTCCTTGTCGCGCTGTCGCTGTTCTTCCATGCGGCGCGCGTGCTCCTGCATGAACGCCATCAGAGCCGCGATGTCGGGCACCGCCATGGAGTGTGCGCTTGCAGGCTCCACTGCAGCCGCGGAGTCGCCTGATCCACCAGACGATGGAGAAGGAACGTCTCCGAAGCGTCTCTGGTCCAGGTCTTGCTGGCGCTGGTTCCTGGTACGCACTCCGTCAGTTTCTTCCTTCGGCATAACCGGCATAATTTATCCCTTTCTTCTGACACCAATTTGTTACGAGCTGGGGTTCGACGATAAATTAAAACTGACTATGCCACTAAACTTTACTTTATTTTAACACACAAACACTAGATACACACACTTAATTTTCACAACACTAATAAAACACACTATTCACACCACTAGAACAACACTAAACACTGCCGACTTATTTCCTTCGCTTCTTGTTGATCGCTTCGATATTCAATTGGTCCCCGGTCCCCGGTCCGTTCGCTCCCGCTCTATTTATACTGGCCGGATAACATCACTAGCGCATTCTAGATACTTCCACAAAACTGTTGAATAATCGCGAACAGTCCGATGCTCGATACAGCAACGCCATCTAGTACAGAGTAGCTGAATTACCTTTAAACCACCGATACACTCAATCTCTTCTAATACCCCCATTCACCGATAGATGGCGTAACAATACAATTAGCACGATACCATGTGTGACATCAGCCAAACTAAAACCAAACGTTCACCAAATACGTTACGTTGTCAACGTTTGAACGTTTGAAAATAGCACGATTAGCCCCCAGGTATCTTCTGCGTTAGTGTGCTACAACCTCGACAACATATTTGCTTAACATCAGGCAGTACGTAGTACATCGATATGGTTAGAACAAAAATGCCAACTCAATTATGACTGTAATAAGCTTTTTTTATTGCATTGAACCCAAAAAAGTCGAGCAAAAAAGGTCAGTCGTTAGTTTTACTTTTACCGAAGCCATTCAGGCCATTTTCAACTCTCTGTAACTTCGTTCTGGATAAAGCTAGACATATGAACATTTCATTATCAAGAGAACATACATATGTATCGTCACGCCTTTTATCCCCGAAGGGGTAGGCAGAGGTGTATTTCTACACCCACTTTTCGCCAGATATACTTTAGTCCCGCGTAATAAGGGGCGAGCCTATTGCCGTACCGGGCACATTTCCAGCCTCCGTGCTGCTACTGAGAATTTCGTGACAGAAAAACCCAATAACACTGCCCGACCCAGGAATCGAACCCGGGACCTCCCGATCCCACGCGCACATTTATGCCGCGAGACCAACGAGGCAGTCAGTTATCAAGAGAAAATCTTTATAATAATAGTAGATTGTATGACAAGGGAGCAAAATAGTATTTTTACGGCGAGGGCGCTACTTTGAACTACGAGCGAAGCGAAGGATTGTAGAATAGAATCCCGAGCGTAGCGAGGGATTCTAACGTAGAATCCTGAGCGCAGCGAGGGGTTCAAAATACATTGCCCGAGGGAAAAATAATTTGCTCTCGAGTCATATACTCTACTTTCCATCCCCTTTCTATGAGAAAATAAATAAGAGACGGTGTTATGTAATTAATGAATATATTTAATAAAATTAGACGTGTGAATATAAGTTAAAACAATTACAAATTTATATTTTCCTCTTTCACAACTCGACGTAAAACTCATTATTTTTGCAAAATTAAATAAAGTATGTACCTACTGATTACGAGAACAGAGTCGTAATTCGCGCGCTGTTTTTTTGTTAGCGCGGGTCACGCCCGTGCAGCCAACACGTGCCAGCCAGTTCGTTCGATTTCTATGAATGATATACGTTCCAAATTCAAATCACTTTTCCGCCCGCTAAAAAGTGCTTAACAGAAAAGAGCAATTTTGTTCCAACTAAAAGAGGAACAAAGCGACACTTTTCGAATAGAAGGGATGAAAAATATATTACAGAGTTTCATCCAAATCGAACTAGTACTTTAAAATTATTGATTGTCACACTCGTTCAACGGTGTTCATAAAATTCTAAAGTATTTCTAACAGACATAGGTACAAGCTTGTTATTTTGATGATCATTATCATTAAGCCTAAAAAAATAAAAAAAATCCTTAAACCTTTAGGAAAAATTCAAACAAATGTACCTTGTTAATTTTGGTCTAGTTTTCATATTTTAGAATCTACATATACAGTAAGTTTGTGAACCTTTGTATCTACAGTAAGTTTGTGAACCTTTGTAGTACGTGGATTAGGTATTAATTACTCCACCAAGATAACTTTGCGGTTTAGAATTCTGAATTCAGTTTATGTCCCTACTAGATTCAAATATTTTTGGCTATCTAGAAGTACTCGTAGGGTAGGATCAGGGTAGGGATCGGGCAGGCACTGGGAAGGGACCGGCGAGGAGCACGGGTGGAGGTGCATAAGTCGGGGCTCGGGGGGTGGAGTTTTACGGGTGGAGAGCATAGGTTGGGGTTCACAGGTGAGGACACGGGTGGGGGTTCACGGGTGAGGACAAGGGTGGGGTTTGGGCACCGGGGGGTTCACGGGTGGAGTACATAAGTGGGGATGCAGGTGCAAACTCATGGGTGGGAGTACGGTTGGGGGTTCACGGGTGTAGGCATGGGTAGGGGTTCACGGATGAGGGCAAGGGTAGGGGTTCATTGATGAGGCCAAGGGTGGGGGTACACGGGTGAGGCCATGGGTGGTGGTTCACTGGTGAGGGCACTGTTGGGGGCACGGATGGGGTAGGGATGGAGGTTCACGGTGGGGTGCAGGGTAGAATAACACCCCATGAGGAGAGATGTTTGATAAAGACTATCACTAGCAAAAAGAAGTGAGATTTCAACAAAAACATTACATGTAAAAAGAACAACAACTTGAGCAACAGTTCTTCAGTATATAGTTATGAGATCAAATATGGCAACTAATGGTAGGTACCATTCGAATCGGACATGACGGCTGGAACATTCACATGACTAAAGTGTACCTATATTCGCACAAATAACAATTGAAATCTCATTGACAGTGGTGGACGCCACAAGGTTCGACTTTGAAATGACGCAAGAAGTCTGCCGCGATTTAAATATATATATATATATTTGTGCGAATATAGGTACACTTTAGTCATGTGAATTCAATTATCAACAAGAAATTTTGATTAAACACGAAATGAAGATATTCTATTTCAAATAATTCTCGCTGGTTTCTGGCGTCCGTACATGATGGAAATAATGTGACGCACTGTATATTTCAGAATATGTTCTATGAGTATTACAGATTATCCTACATCCATCTAAATTTAAGTTTATATCGGATCCGTATATTTTCCTGTATTTAATATAAGCATTCCATTAATTAAATGACTTCCTACTACATTAGAGGTTATATTGATACCGAATATTTTTTCGGTATATAGTCCATATATTGTGTTATGAATGCTGCTTCCTCCTAAACTGATATATTTATCGATACCGTACACTCTCGTGTTCCAGCCGTCATGTCCGATTCGAATGGTACCTACCATTAGTTGCCATATTTGATCTCACAACTATATACTGAAGAACTGTTGCTCAAGTTGTTGTTCTTTTTACATGTAATGTTTTTGTTGAAATCTCACTTCTTTTTGCTAGTGATGGTCTTTATCAAACATCTCTCCTCATGGGGTGTTATTCTACCCTGCACCCCACCGTGAACCTCCATCCCTACCTCATCCGTGCCCCCAACAGTGCCCTCACCAGTAAACCACCACCCATGGCCTCACCCGTGTACCCCCACCCTTGGCCTCATCAATGAACCCCTACCCTTGCCCTCATCCGTGAACCCCTACCCATGCCTACACCCGTGAACCCCCAACCGTACTCCCACCCATGAGTTTGCACCTGCATCCCCACTTATGTACTCCACCCGTGAACCCCCCGGTGCCCAAACCCCACCCTTGTCCTCACCCGTGAACCCCCACCCGTGTCCTCACCTGTGAACCCCAACCTATGCTCTCCACCCGTAAAACTCCACCCCCCGAGCCCCGACTTATGCACCTCCACCCGTGCTCCTCGCCGGTCCCTTCCCAGTGCCTGCCCGATCCCTACCCTGATCCTACCCTACGAGTACTTCTAGATAGCCAAAAATATTTGAATCTAGTAGGGACATAAACTGAATTCCGAATTCTAAACCGCAAAGTTATCTTGGTGGAGTAATTAATACCTAATCCACGTACTACAAAGGTTCACAAACTTACTGTAGATACAAAGGTTCACAAACTTACTGTATATGTAGATTCTAAAATATGAAAACTAGACCAAAATTAACAAGGTACATTTGTTTGAATTTTTCCTAAAGGTTTAAGGATTTTTTTAATTTTTTTAGGCTTAATGATAATGATCATCAAAATAACAAGCTTGTACCTATGTCTGTTAGAAATACTTTAGAATTTTATGAACACCGTTGAGCGAGTGTGACAATCAATAATTTTAAAGTACTAGTTCGATTTGGATGAAACTCTGTAATATATTTTTCATCCCTTCTATTCGAAAAGTGTCGCTTTGTTCCTCTTTTAGTTGGAACAAAATAGCTCTTTTCTGTTAAGCACTTTTTAGCGGGCGGAAAAGTGATTTGAATTTGGAACGTATATCATTCATAGAAATCGAACGAACTGGCTGGCACGTGTTGGCTGCACGGGCGTGACCCGCGCTAACAAAAAAACAGCGCGCGAATTACGACTCTGTTCTCGTAATCAGTAGGTACATACTTTATTTAATTTTGCAAAAATAATGAGTTTTACGTCGAGTTGTGAAAGAGGAAAATATAAATTTGTAATTGTTTTAACTTATATTCACACGTCTAATTTTATTAAATATATTCATTAATTACATAACACCGTCTCTTATTTATTTTCTCATAGAAAGGGGATGGAAAGTAGAGTATATGACTCGAGAGCAAATTATTTTTCCCTCGGGCAATGTATTTTGAACCCCTCGCTGCGCTCAGGATTCTACGTTAGAATCCCTCGCTACGCTCGGGATTCTATTCTACAATCCTTCGCTTCGCTCGTAGTTCAAAGTAGCGCCCTCGCCGTAAAAATACTATTTTGCTCCCTTGTCATACAATCTACTATTATTATAAAGATTTTCTCTTGATAACTGACTGCCTCGTTGGTCTCGCGGCATAAATGTGCGCGTGGGATCGGGAGGTCCCGGGTTCGATTCCTGGGTCGGGCAGTGTTATTGGGTTTTTCTGTCACGAAATTCTCAGTAGCAGCACGGAGGCTGGAAATGTGCCCGGTACGGCAATAGGCTCGCCCCTTATTACGCGGGACTAAAGTATATCTGGCGAAAAGTGGGTGTAGAAATACACCTCTGCCTACCCCTTCGGGGATAAAAGGCGTGACGATACATATGTATGTTCTCTTGATAATGAAATGTTCATATGTCTAGCTTTATCCAGAACGAAGTTACAGAGAGTTGAAAATGGCCTGAATGGCTTCGGTAAAAGTAAAACTAACGACTGACCTTTTTTGCTCGACTTTTTTGGGTTCAATGCACCCTGATTAAATACGAGCGTTATCCAGGATAAAAAAAGCTTATTACAGTCATAATTGAGTTGGCATTTTTGTTCTAACCATATCGATGTACTACGTACTGCCTGATGTTAAGCAAATATGTTGTCGAGGTTGTAGCACACTAACGCAGAAGATACCTGGGGGCTAATCGTGCTATTTTCAAACGTTCAAACGTTGACAACGTAACGTATTTGGTGAACGTTTGGTTTTAGTTTGGCTGATGTCACACATGGTATCGTGCTAATTGTATTGTTACGCCATCTATCGGTGAATGGGGGTATTAGAAGAGATTGAGTGTATCGGTGGTTTAAAGGTAATTCAGCTACTCTGTACTAGATGGCGTTGCTGTATCGAGCATCGGACTGTTCGCGATTATTCAACAGTTTTGTGGAAGTATCTAGAATGCGCTAGTGATGTTATCCGGCCAGTATAAATAGAGCGGGAGCGAACGGACCGGGGACCGGGGACCAATTGAATATCGAAGCGATCAACAAGAAGCGAAGGAAATAAGTCGGCAGTGTTTAGTGTTGTTCTAGTGGTGTGAATAGTGTGTTTTATTAGTGTTGTGAAAATTAAGTGTGTGTATCTAGTGTTTGTGTGTTAAAATAAAGTAAAGTTTAGTGGCATAGTCAGTTTTAATTTATCGTCGAACCCCAGCTCGTAACAAATTGGTGTCAGAAGAAAGGGATAAATTATGCCGGTTATGCCGAAGGAAGAAACTGACGGAGTGCGTACCAGGAACCAGCGCCAGCAAGACCTGGACCAGAGACGCTTCGGAGACGTTCCTTCTCCATCATCTGGTGGATCAGGCGACTCCGCGGCTGCAGTGGAGCCTGCAAGCGCACACTCCATGGCGGTGCCCGACATCGCGGCTCTGATGGCGTTCATGCAGGAGCACGCGCGCCGCATGGAAGAACAGCGACAGCGCGACAAGGAGGAGCAGGCTCGCCGTCAAGAGGAGCAGGACCGCCGTCAAGAGGAGCAGGCTCGCCGTCAAGAGGAGCACGCGCGCCGCCTAGAGGAACAGCTGCAGCGCGACAAGGAGGAGCAGGCTCGCCGTCAAGAGGAGCAGGACCGCTGTCAAGAGGAGCAGGCTCGCCGTCAAGAGGAGCACGCGCGCCGCCTAGAGGAACAGCTGCAGCGCGACAAGGAGGAGCACGCCCGCCGTCTGGAGGAACAGCTGGTGCTCATGAAGGACCTCAGCGCCGCAGTGGGGAAGGACTTGAAGGCGGTCAAGGAGGAACTCCAGCAGCACGAGGCCCGTATCAGCGATATTGAGAAGCGTGTACACGACCAGCTCGAGACCCGTATTGCCAGATTGGAGAAGAAATTGCGTGGGCTTGAGACCAACGACGTTACACCTGCAGCTGTGGCGCCCTCGCCTCGTTGGTTTAAGTTTCCACCCTTTGATGGCTCGTCATCGTGGGTTGCATATAAGGTTCAGTTTGAGGCCGTAATGCGAGCGAATGGGTGGGACAAAGAACAGGCCTTCACCGCCCTAACCATGGGCCTTCGTGATCAGGCCTTGACGGTGTTAGAGGCACTCGGGCAAGACGTGACCTACGAGAAGCTTCTGGAGGCGTTGGAGGCGAGGTACGGAGACGCGCACCTCGAACATGTGTATCGTGCTCAGCTGTAGGACAGGATACAACGCACCGGAGAAACTCTGCAGCAGTGGGCTCTAGAGGTGGAAAGGCTGGTCAGGAAGGCATACCAGACGTCGCCTGCGCTCATTGACGGGAACCTCGTACAAGCGTTTACGGATGGGATCCGGGACCTGGAAGTTAGAGCAGCGGTAAGACTTGGGCACTTCAAATCCCTGAAGGCAGCCTTGGCCTACGCTCTGGAGGTGGAAGCAGCGCGTCACGAGGATCGACCTTACCGTATCAGGGAAGTTGTTTCTTCACCACGGTGCTACAACTGCGGGGAAAGAGGCCATATCCGCTTGAGCTGCCCAAAGCGTAAGCGGCACGTTGGTACGCTGTCTCCACCAAAAGGGTCACCTGACGTACCTGTCTGGCGGCAAGAGCAACGTAGCGCAGATGCTCCGACAGGTAGGGCTTACCCCGACCAACGCAAACACTGTGCAAGACAGGAAGCGAAGCCGGCAGCGCTAGTGAGAATGTTGAAGACGGATCTGAGCGACGGATGGAAAGAAGCTTTGCAGAATGCTCAGCAAGAAGACAAGGACGTACAGGCGATTCTCGAATGGAAGAAATCAGGCGCTCCTAGGCCCAAATGGAGTGATATCGCAGCAAGGAGCCCTATCACCAAAGGTTATTGGGCACAGTGGGAAAGCTTGGTTATCCAGGACGGAGTTCTGTGCCGCAAATGGAAAAACGCTCGAGGTAACCAATGCCATCTGCAAATGGTAGTGCCCAAGACTAAGGTGCCGGAAGTACTGCGGCTCTATCACAATGGTGCTTCGGGAAGTCACATCGGTGTTAAGAAGACGCTTACTAAGGTCCGAGAGCGGTTTTATTGGCTCCACTATCGGAATGACGTCGAGGATTGGTGCCGCAAATGCACAAGTTGTGCGGCTGTGAAGGGGCCACATACTCGTAGCAGAGGTGCATTCAAGGTGTACAATGCTCCATGGGAGTCAGGACAACAGATGTCTGAAAAGATGAAGACTCGCTACGACCGGAAGGCGAACAACAAAGGCTTCGATGAGGGATCATTGGTGTGGCTTCATAACCCAGTACGAAGCAACGGCAAATCGCCTTAGTTACAAGCCAGATAGGACGGGCCATATCGCATAATTACCAGGATGAACGACGTCACCTATCGAATCCAGAAGGGGTCGCGAGGTGCACCGAAGATAGTTCATGTGGACCGGTTGGCTCGTTACCATGGGTCAAACGATGTTCGAGACGAACACGTTTAAGAGGGGGGCAGTGTTACGCCATCTATCGGTGAATGGGGGTACTAGAAGAGATTGAGTGTATCGGTGGTTTAAATGTAATTCAGCTACTCTGTACTAGATGGCGTTGCTGTATCGAGCATCGGACTGTTCGCGATTATTCGACAGTTTTGTGGAAGTATCTAGAATGCGCTAGTGATGTTATCCGGCCAGTATAAATAGAGCGGGAGCGAACGGACCGGAGACAGTAACAATTGAATATCGAAGCGATCAACAAGAAGCGAAGGAAATAAGTCGGCAGTGTTTAGTGTTGTTCTAGTGGTGTGAATAGTGTGTTTTATTAGTGTTGTGAAAATTAAGTGTGTGTATCTAGTGTTTGTGTGTTAAAATAAAGTAAAGTTTAGTGGCATAGTCAGTTTTAATTTATCGTCGAACCCCAGCTCGTAACAGTATTGAGCGTTCGAACCGTAGACGCAACCCTTACGTTGGGCTAACGTCATACCGCGTTTACACATTCGTGCGAATAGCGAGGCGAATAACGAACACGCATGTGTAAACACTACATTCGCTATTCGCCTCGTGATTCGATTCGTGATTCGTGTGTTCGCGTTGAGAGCGGTTTTTTGGACAAGAATCAAAGGGCACGAATGGCGAACACGAACTTACTGTTTACACATTCGTCTGCATTCAGTTGACAGCTAGCGCCCGACCCAACCGGACGTGTTGTCAAAATGGAGTGGAGTGAAGCGCGAATTATAGAATGCCTTGAACTATTTCAAAAAGAAGAGCTCATTTGGAACCCAAAACATCAGAAAGATAAACGGTGCTTGGAATTGGAACCGTATGTCTGCTAGTATGGGGTTGCCATTAAGCACATTAAATATAAAAAAAACAAACTTTGGCTAAAACAAAATTGATTATCAACAAACATAGTAAAAGATATGACTGCCTCGATGGTCTCGCGGCATAAATGTGCGCGTGGGATTGGGAGGTCTCGGGTTCGATTCCCGGGTATGGCAAAGTGTTATTGGGTTTTTCCGTTAGGAAATTTTCAGTAGCAGCACGGAGTCTGGTAATGTGCCCGGTACGGCAATAGGCCCGCCCCCTATTACGTGGGACCTAAAAATTCATGGCGAAATGTGGGTGTAATATTACACCTCTGCCTACCCCTTCGGGGATACAGGCGTGAGTCTATAAATAAAAATAAAAAAAATAATTATTTATATGAGTAATTCTCAAAGTAATTTAATAATTTACATGCTCAAAAAAGAAATCGTCTGTGACGATAGCTTTTTTTTACTTTTTTACGCAGGATATCTAAATAATTATATAATTTCATTAAATGTAGCGCGCACGCTGCGATTATTTTCACGTCCTCCATGTTCGTGTGCGAATTTCAAATGATTCACTCCACGAATGTGTGAACAGTAGTTCGCGACAGCATTCGTATACGAATGTTTCGACGAATATTCGTGGAGTGTCGAGGCGAATGACGAACACGCATGTGTAAATGCGGTATCAAACGTTTAGTGCTTGACACCGGCTTTTGAAAATAGTAAGTACTATTCTTATACTAAAGAGGCTGTAGCGACATCGCGCCATATGCAAGCACTGTTTTAAAAAGACAAATGTCATTATGTGAATGTCATTGAATGTCAACAAATATTATACCGCATTTACACATGCGTGTTCGTCATTCGCCTCGACACTCCACGAATATTCGTCGAAACATTCGTATACGAATGCTGTCGCGAACTACTGTTCACACATTCGTGGAGTGAATCATTTGAAATTCGCACACGAACATGGAGGACGTGAAAATAATCGCAGCGTGCGCGCTACACTTAATGAAATTATATAATTATTTAGATACCCAGCGTAAAAAAGTAAAAAAAAGCTATCGTCACAGACGATTTCTTTTTTGAGCATGTAAATTATTAAATTACTTTGAGAATTACTCATATAAATAATTATTTTTTTTATTTTTATTTATAGACTCACGCCTGTATCCCCGAAGGGGTAGGCAGAGGTGTAATATTACACCCACATTTCGCCATGAATTTTTAGGTCCCACGTAATAGGGGGCGGGCCTATTGCCGTACCGGGCACATTACCAGACTCCGTGCTGCTACTGAAAATTTCCTAACGGAAAAACCCAATAACACTTTGCCATACCCGGGAATCGAACCCGAGACCTCCCAATCCCACGCGCACATTTATGCCGCGAACCATCGAGGCAGTCATATCTTTTACTATGTTTGTTGATAATCAATTTCGTTTTAGCCAAAGTTTGTTTTTTTTATATTTAATGTGCTTAATGGCAACCCCATACTAGCAGACATACGGTTCCAATTCCAAGCACCGTTTATCGGTCCAAATGAGCTCTTCTTTTTGAAATATTTCAAGGCATTCTATAATTTGCGCTTCACTCCACTCCATTTTGACAACACGTCCGGTTGGGTCGGGCGCTAGCTGTCAACTGAATGCAGACGAATGTGTAAACAGTAAGTTCGTGTTCGCCATTCGTGCCCTTTGATTCGCGTCCAAAAAACCGCTCTCAACGCGAACACACGAATCACGAATCGAATCACGAGGCGAATAGCGAATGTAGTGTTTACACATGCGTGTTCGTTATTCGCCTCGTCATTCGCCTCGCTATTCGCACGAATGTGTAAACGCGGTATTATATATATGAAATCATGAAATCAACTGTGCCAAAGCAGCGGCCGAATCTGGCTGCCTATCATATAACCTCTGCTTCTCACGCGACCTACGCTCTGAGACTCACCTTTCGTTAGTTAGATCTTGGAATGACTTATGGCAGACTTCCAAACTAGTCAAAGGTAAATTTTATGGTTCCATCCAACCTACCATCCCCTCAAAACCTTGGTTTAAAAGTCATAAATATATAAATAAATTGGCTACATCTGTTATTATACGTATGCGCTTGGGATTTGTTTGTTCTCCAGTATTTCTGGCCAAAATCCGCGTTAGAGATCACTCCATTTGCGAATGCGGCTTAGACGAGGGCACACTTGAACATATGTTTTTCTCATGTCCAAGATTAGTGACTCCTCTGTATGACCTCCTCCCTAAAAACATTCCCAGACCCGTAAACATATCTTTCCTCTTGTCATTAGCTCACACTCCCCTTATTAAAATTTTATACAAATTCATTTCCTTAAACTAAATTAAAATCTAGGCCCCTGAACTTTCACGTCTCCTTCCCTTTGTTTCCCTATTAACAGGAATATATCTTTTATTTAAGTTTGTCTAGACATATAAGTATATTACTAATATCTGTGATGTCCCTTTTCAGAGATTTGGCCCTCCAAAGAGAAACCATAGCTACTAGTACCGGTCAATAGTCATTTTTTAACATTTTTAATTAATTTATTTTGATCTCTTGTTCCACCCTGACATTGGCAAAATCATCGGTGAACGATGGAGCCATTCTAAATCAAAGTTGAAGTTGAAGTTGAAATCATGAAATAATTTTATTCAAATTATACGGTAAGTACCGAAATATTGTTTATTCTAATAAGTGATTTATGCAAACGACAATTAATGATCACACTTGGTCATGTAGAAGTGGTTTTTATTTCACTAGAGTAACGAAGATGAATTCAAATGATGATGCACCACAACATTACTGCAATTGCAGTTTCTTCTGCTATTCGTCGAGCCAAATACGAATTTTATATTATCGTTATAATAGAAAACACCTATTTTTCAGATTTGGAATAATATATAGAGCAGAGAAAGAGGTTAAACAAAGCCCGAATTGTCTGCGTTCAGCATAATAGTCATCCTTTCTATATAAGAAGAGATAGACAAAAAGCTGGAGAATTTGAATTTGGCTGACTTTCTAACTTTTCAGGTACCTACGCATTTCAATTATCATTACGTAAGATCCTACAGTATTTAGTCTAATTATGAACTTGTCTTATAATATGCATAAATCCCCAACAAAATATTGTAAGTATATACTCAAACACAAGATATAGCGCACGTATGAGAACAATATTAATCGTTAAATGTCAGCGTGTTTAGTTATTTAGGACTTACATTTGAGTAAATATTTACTAAATAATTTATGTTTTAATTTTGTTCACAGTAGCCGGGGAGTAAGCAGAATAATAAACCGCTCGTTAGCACAACCACATGGACAGTACATAATTGCAAGTTAACAAAAATGAGGAATTTGCTATGAGCCAAATCGAGACCATCGTCACTTCTTGGAAAATAAACAAGAATATACTATTAATTAGTTCTCTTCCCGTGGGTGTCGTAAGAGGCGACTAAGGGATAAATGCAAATACCATCTTTGCATAGAGACGGAAAACTCGACATCAAACCCTGTACGACTGCCTCGTCGGTCTCGCGGCATAAGTGTGCGCATGGGATCGGGAGGTCCCGGGTTCGATTCCTGGGTCGGGCAGTGTTATTGGGTTTTTCTGTCACTAAATTCTCATTAGCAGCACGGAGTCTGGAAATGTGCCCGGTACGGCAATAGGCTCGCCTCTTATTACGTGCGACTAAAGTATATCTGGGGAAAAGTGGGTGTAGAAATACACCTCTGCCTACCTCTTCGGGGTTATAGGCGTGAGACTGTGTATGTATGTATGTAGTTTACTAAAATAATGAAAACCGAACCAAATACATAATTACACAACAGAACAATCAAATGGCCTAACAGATGTTGATTGTTTCAACTCTACTGAAAATAATATTTTGTGTTAGATTTTATCAACTCAATACACTGAATAAATAAAATCGAAATGTGAAATTGGAGCTTGCCTTTTAATATACATACCTACTCTATTCTTATTATATCTATTGAAGTGCTCCAGCGGCAGTCTGGGTAACACTGGATCATCAGATGTTCGACTCGGTAGCGAATAGAAACGTGCTACTCTTATGTTAGCTCACACAATTGTATCACATGAGTTTGTGGTTAATCTCCCTTGTAGAACGGCCTATTGGTCTAGTGGTACCTAAACCTGAGTGCTAAGATGAAATTCATGGGTTCGATTACCACCTAGGAGAACTCTTTGTGCGATGAGAAAATTACCATAACTATAATACTCGTATGTGTATAAAAGCAATATTTATATATATTAATCAATTGTCTGACTACCATGCCACTAGGTTGTGCCTAGTTTGGGATCACACCGCCAGGTGTGGGTTGTCACAGAGAATTAATTTATTCTTATATTTCTCTTCTTCACGGGTATTTTCCTACAATTCACTTAGAAATTCACTCGATCTAAATGGTCACTAAGGACGAAATGCGGCACCTACCCTAACCACTCTCATACTAGGTATGGGCAGGTGGTACTTGATGGGCGACCTTATTAGATAGATATTCTCTTAACAGGCTCCAAGGCCTATTACTCTTACTATATATGCAAAGTGGGCAACAGTGATGTTTTGTCATGGCGGGTCTCGTGGCAACAAACAGCAACAAAGACCCGGGGCAGGTTTTCCCGTGATTATGCCTTTGAAAATTACACCAAGCGAATAGCTTCTGTGGCCTTCCCTTCGCTGATCGGCAAAAGCAAGCCAAATTTAAGAGCCCTGAACCAGCTAGTCAAAATAGGCTGGCCAGAGTCTAGGCCATGTCTAGGCTATGACCGACTCGTTGAACTATTCGGCACCCTTTTTTTTTTACGTCGGGAAACTCTTTTGCGAGTGCCTCTCCGCGGGGCGGGCCGAGAGGGTATGTCGGACTCCCCGGGACAGAACCCGAGTTTACCGACTAAAACCACCACGATAGCCGCCTCAGCGCTCAAAACAATGGGACACAGGGAACACGGGTGTACTGCTACTGGGTCCCGTTACGCTTGTCCCGTGGAAGGGCTCAGTCTCTGAAAGGGCTAGGTTGGTAGTGCCCTACCTTCGCTACCTCGTACTGTGCGAGTACAATGGTCCCTCGACTATCCGAGACCGCTGTCTTCTCGGGGTCGTTCGTGGTCGGGCAGTCAGATTGCCATCTCTGATTGCCCACGGCCCCAAGGAAGAGTCAGGCTAGCGGCCATTGCCACCGCCACGACATGCGACGCCGCCTGCGTCTGCGAGCGGAATCGGCTCTCTCGCGATCCCGCTCGGCGGTCTCCTTCTGGACCATGACCGCTTCACAGAAGGAGATCACATCAGCGTCCCACTGGACGTCTTTCGTCAACATGGCCTGAACTACGGCCGGTGGAGAAAGAGCTATTCGGCACCCAGAGATTACATGAAATTTACAATTCTGTGTCGGCATCGCATTGTGCTTCCCACGCACGCACATTCAACTCGCTGCCACCCAGCCCTAATTTAAGACTTAGGTCTGTTACCCGAAGTAGTGGGTTGGATTCCTATCACGACAAATATGATGAGCTACGCTTTTGTCTGTGTCTTGGTTAAATGAAATAATTACAATACCTATCTAGGTAAGTACTTAGAAAAAATAATTATAAATGAACATTTATCAGTCGTCTACTTGTTGTATACAGGCGTCTGAGCGCGCACTGACCGAGTAGGCAGTCTTTTGGCTTAAGCCACCCAAAGAACCTATAACTGTGACAGTATTATGTGTATGGTATACGTACATCCCCATAATATTGTTTCAGCCTTTCAAAAGCGAATGTCTAGGAAGGTATCGCGTCGAGATATAGCCTATTTTATGAGATGCCTTCCTAGACATTGTCATAAATATAGGGCCAAGCAAGGTTGACGCCAATCTTAGAATAATAAATTCTACCGCAACAACAAGCTGTACCAAAGCGATATCTATAAAAATTGCCTAATGAAAGAATGTTGTTCATTCATTTAAGTTGCAATCAAACGTATTATGCATATGCCACTAAATTGATAAATAATACAAAATTATCTTAATGATTTTTATTTATAGACTCACGCTTCTATCCCCGAAGGGGTAGGCAGAGGTGTAATATTACACCCACATTTCGCCATGAATTTTTAGGTCCCACGTAATAGGGGGCGAGCCTATTGCCGTACCGGGCACATTACCAGACTCCGTGCTGCTACTGAGAATTTCCTAATGGAAAAACCCAATAACACTTTGCCCGACCTGGGAATCGAAGCCGAGACCTCCCAGTCCTACTCGCACATTTATGCCGCGAGACCAACGAGGCAGTCTTAATAATTTTCTCAAATTTAAAATATTATATAATTGCAAAGTTCGTCGATAGGAACTTTTGGTTTGACAACGTATGAGACGTCCGTGAACGTAACGGTTTTGGTTTAAAACGTTGTCAAATAATAGCGCGATACCATGCAACAACGAGAGTTCGCTCGCACGCTGTCACCTAGCTGTCACTGAACGTATCTGCCCCACAAAAACCAAATCGTTTACGTTCAAATAATTAGCACGATACGAAATGTGCATAACGTGACGTTTTCGGTTGAAGTTTGGTTTTGGTAAATACGTTGACGTTTAGCACGATTGCCCCCCTGCCTACCTATTTACTCGAGATTGGATAACCTTCTTCTCGCGTCGGTTTTCTCAATGCTGAGGGTCGTTATCACCTCGTGGAAACAGTCTATTGCGGACCTGCCATCTATTCCTATCTGCTGCTGAGTGGAGAGCGATCCGCACGACTCTTAACACCACGGTACACGATACCGTGGTGTTAAGAGTCGTGCGAATCTGGTCGATCCAACGTATCGGGCTTCAGCCTCTCGGTCTTTTTACTTCCACTTTGCCAGTGATTATTAACTTTTCCAAGTTATCACTGTCTTACCTCGCAATTTGCCTGAAGTACTTTAGAACTCTGCGCAGGCAGATGGTGGAAAGCCTCGTTAGAACTCTGCGCAGGCAGATGGTGGAAAGCCTCGTCTGGATCTTGAGTTCCTGTATGATCGATACGTTGGTGCGGTGTGCTGGTGCTGTATAGGGGATGTCCAGCATCATCCTCCAGCACCACATCTCGAAAGCATCAGTGCGATCACGGTCATCTTTCTTCAAGGTCCATGTCTCTGCTCCATACAAGAATATGGAGAACACCAGAGTGCAAAATAAATAATAAATCGGTTTGATTGTAGTATCTATAGATTCATTATGATTTTAAGATGTCAAAAAAGTTTATTATTTATTATAAAATATTGGTTGCCTGTAAAGTCGGTATACGGGCGAAAGTTTTACGTGACAACGACTTTGAGTGGTAAAATAATTTTAATGTGAATATTCATTCGTATAGTAGGAAGAAGGATGAAAGACGCGTGCCTTTCACTTTTTATGTCTGTCTCTCTCGCTCTTAGGCGGGACGCGTGCCTCTCACTCGCTCTCATTGTGAGCGCATAACGTGAGCGGAGCGTAACGCAGTTTCTTGAAGTGTCACCCGGCAAACCAATTTATAAGACGTTGTCACGTCAAAAGGTAAGATTAATGTTATTTTATAGGTTTCTAAAACTCTAATTAATGTATTTATTCTTTTGACAGTGAACACCAATCAGAGAGCATTATGTCAAACAGTACGTCCGCCATTCATGTTGTTGACAACAACAAAATACAACTAAAACGTTAAACTTCCTACCTGCCAAATCGAAAATAACAAAATAAAAGTAGGTACATCAGACTAGACTTCATTAATGGTTTGTTTTGTTTTGTACTTTGTGACATGACTCAACCGCCATGATGGTTTACAGCGTTTTCGTGTCAAATTCAAAAAGTTTTTTTAAAAAGCCGTAATTAGTAATTCTGCTGATCGATTTTTTGAAGGAAAATTCAGGTATTTCAGTTTAACATCTAAAAAGGACCGAATCAATCGCCAATTACATTTTAAAAAACAAGCCTATTGTAAGAGTTAAAATACGCGTAATCTTAAGAATGATTAAATCATTTTAATTATATTATTTTCTATAAAAACAAACCTCTTAATAATAAATTAAAAATGAGTTCAAAATATAGTTCAAAAACCACTGACTAACAGGGTTATTTTAATCCAGCTCTGGTATCACCAAGCTAATGTCAAAATAGTTGACATGTTGACTTATCGTCTTATCAATAAAGTAAAGTAATACTACAGAGGTCTTATCTTTCGACGAACGCGCCTTTTTGGTTATAGTTTACTTCTAGACGAGAGTATTATACTTATATTTTAAATGATGAGAGTCTCTCAAGCGAAGACCAAAAATAAATAATAGAAACTTTGGACAATAAAATGCATAAAAACTAAAATAGATTTTATAACTAATTACATTATATCAATACATTGTGAAATATTGTAATAAAATATATCATTAATAATTTATTTCCAACTTTAATAACTTTTGACCACTGCTGCTTAGCTTAATGCGCCTTTCTTATTGCATAACTAGAAGACTTGTTCTTTAAAATGATATATGTTTCATCTCTGTTCTTGCTGGGGCACAGGCTCATATGATTTTTGTTCATCTCCTTTCATTTAAATCGTACTAGTAGTTTAAGAATTATATTGCAAGTCAAAGTTATTTGATTTATAATCCACTTGAAGAAGGAGGTTATCAATTCGACTGTACGTTTTTTTGTATATTTATTTCGCGGATTACTTCGCCAATAAGGAACCGTTTTTAATGGTTCTTTTGTCATAGGTCATACTTCAATGTTGGTCCCTTTCAAATTTTATCGAAATCAGCTGAGCTGTTTTTGAAAAATTAAGAATAATTAAAAAAAAAATATATATATATATATATATATATACTACTCAAAACAAAATAAGGGCCACTAAGATTTTTTTGCTGTACCATGAAAACAATAAAGACAATTGTTTAACTTATGTAGCTACAAAATAATGTTATTGGTTATAATATAGGCTAACAATTGTTTAAAATAATGATCAGGAATTGATTTTAAGTCCATAATGAAATTGGCCATATTGAATGAAAACATGAACAAAAGAAATCACCGAAAAAATACAAAATACTGTTCTTGTCACTTTTGTTTCTTCTTTTTAGTAACGAGTATATCCTCCTCTCTTAGCAATACACTCCAGAAGCCTTGTGTGCTTACTCTGGATCAAATTCCTCACTTTTTCATCTGGAATCTCCTCCCAGGCACGTTTTAAAGCGTCAATCAGCTGCTGTTGATTGTAGACCCCTTGCTCATTCACTCTAACCCTTCGTTTCAATTGGTCCCACAATTGCTCGATTGGAATTAAAGCCGCACTGTTAGCTGGCCATGGTAATACCTCAATATGAGACCCTTCTAGGACAGTTTGGGTCGATCGAGCTGTGTGTGCACGGGTATTGTCTTGCTTCAGGATGAATCCAGGCCCCACTCGCTGTGCAAATGGGATCACTTGAGGCCTGATGACATCTTCGATGTAACGTTCTGCAGTTACGGTACCCGCATTTAAAATGGTAAAATGGAGCTCGGTTTAACCGTGTAAACTAATCCCACCCCAAACCATTACGTTGGGACCACCAAAACGGTCAACTTTGTGGAAGCAAAACTCCGTAAACCACTCGCCGCGTGGTCTCCACACCCTAACACGCCGATCATCATTGAAAAATTTTACTTTGCATTCGTCTGTAAAAAGCACCTTGCCCCACTGATTAATCCCCCAGTTTAAATACTGACGGGAGAATCTTAAACGGTTTGCACGTTGAACCCTGGTCAGAGGAATTAGAACAACTTGTCGTCTTGACATTTGCTGGTCTTCGTGCAATCAATTACGTATAGTTTGATCACTGACACGGGTACCCGTTGTCAGCCGTAGGCGGTGTTGTAACTTACGGCCCGTAACTGTACGATCACGACGAGCACTTAGTTGGATTAACCGATCCTCGTGCGTTGTTACACAAACTCTTCCTGAACCGGGTCTCCTGGCAGCACAGCCGGTTTCTTGGAAGCGATTCCATACATTTTGGACAGCTCTTCAAGAAAATCCCAACTGCCAACCCACGTAACGATGAGAACGGCCTTCTTGAATCATAGTAATGGCTCTGGTTGCCGTAATTGTATCCATGTGCCTTCGTAATGGTGGCATGATTAACGCGAGATGATAAATGAATCAATTAAAATTTAAAAGTAAAACTTTTTTCATAAAATAACCGAGACAAGTTAAGGATACAATCGAAGAAAAACTTAAGAATAACATTTTTTTTTTTCTTGGAATGATGACCAATACTTTTCAAATTAGGAACACGAACACCAGCATAAAGAGTTCGTAATATCAATATAATGCTACTTATCAGTCACTTTCAGTTTACTAAAGTGCACTTAAATGTAAATAAACTAGTGGCCCTTATTTTGTTTTGAGTAGTATATATCAACTCGAGTGAACTATTCGAATTTTGTGCACGATTAAAATCGGTTGTGTGCCATCTTTGGTGAAAAATAATTAGTCACCGACAACTGACTCACTCACTCCACGATCATCATAACAGGTAAGACGAGTAAAAAAATATATAAAGACAACCAGTGAATATCGGGCGACGCATTAAGGGAAGCGACCAGAAAATAATAAGGGACGTATAGGCCGCGCCACACAAGTTGGTGAATGTGAAGTTAGCTACAAGCTGCGCAATATCCAATCCTGACTGAACCTCACATAAAGCTGCGCGTTGATTGAATATTGCGCAGCTTGTAGCTTATTTAACATCCGCTAACTTGTGTGGCGCGACCTATAACCAAGGTGGCATCAAGGGAAGTAACCAAGGGCCATCAAGGGGCCTAACTAAGGAAGCATCAAGAAGAAAGGAATTGTATCGGTAATACCATCAAGCTTTATTTTTGCCGAGTTATTAAGTACATATTAAGACCATAATCATAAAATTAATTTTTTTTTCACTATTCAATCAAGTCAATCAACAACACAAGACATATTTTTGTTGTAAATTTGACCCTAACAAACAAATAAACTGGTCAAGCTAAATAAAACCGTAAAATATGCGTAAAAAAAATTGAGGTAAAAAGTAGGTTTTCTTACAAATGCACCCTTTCACTTAAAGAAGGAATGTTGTTACATCGTTTGATAGTTATGTTTATTATCGTCAATTATATTCAAAGCTTTTGTTGATAGCTTTACCTAATTCAGCAAAAAATTGTTTTATTGAAGGAAGTACGAGTTACGTAAACAAAACATACTCTACATTTCTTGGTATATTTTCAAGTAATATAATATTTACTCTCAGCTTACAATTTGATTACAAGTTATTTACTTAATAAGTTATTTACTTAAAAATACTTATTTACCTATTACCTATTAATCATTTTAATTGAACTTTATGAGACTAGTTACTTGCAAATGAAAGTAACCTGGCACTTTTTCCATGTTGCTGGTTATTTTACTTCCACTTCACACCACAAGTGTTTTTGCATCCGCCTTGGCTGGCCAGTCAAAACGGTGTAAACAAAATTATGCTGCGGGCCTCTAACAGGTTGCAACCCGCGTGCTAACTCCGCCCCCTCACACTAGCCATCTCCGTATTTGCGCCGTTTTGTTACGCAATTAAATCGATAATTAGAATCGATAAAAACTTTTATTATACTGAATAAGAATTACGGAAGCAATATCATCGGCATGATGTATGTAACCAAAATAATGAATATACGCCATTAATATACATCTCTCAGTAGCGGCCTCTAAAATTCGCACGGCTCACTGCGGAACTAAAAAATACGCCGAAATTCACTCTCGTGACAAAACTACGTCCATGCCAATATTTCACCCATGCATTGTACTGATCTTATGATGGCTTCTGGCTGAATTTGAGAGATGGTCAATCTTGCGTCCGTATACAGGACGCAACAAGTCAGTCGGACGCAACATCATCGGTAAAAACCGCCATGTAGGACGCAATATCAACATGGGGATGTAAATATATATATATATATATACATATATATATATATATATATTATAAAATATATTATATTAAATATACCAACTCTAGATGTATATACGTGGCGTACTCATGTATATTATGACGATAACAACTTTTATATCTTTTTGAATCGTTATATCTCAGAAACGGTGACTCGTAAGAAAAAAAGTATTGATACATTTTTTATAGATAATTTTATGATCTACAATTTTTGTCCGAGGTACTTTTATGATAAAACTTACCGTTTTGCTGAAAATCGCGAAAAACTCATTTTTTTGACCTTTGACCTTGAATAAAAATTTTTCCTTACAGGGGAATGATGGGGAACTTTTAGACATTGTTTATAATTATATTTTGAACAATTTCACTGAAATTCAGCTTGTTGGGACTTTATGTAACTTCACTCTCATTTTTTGGTCTAAATTGACCGGACTATACAGAATTGGAGTAGTCTTAAAAATATATTAAAATGATATAAAATGCTTATGACTGATAAACAATTATAGTATTTATTACATTGTGTAAATAAAAACATATTTAAACGATATTTGAAATGATAACTGTAGAATTTGTCACATAATTTAATTGTTAATCTGGCAACACTTTTACAACGATGTAAAATACTTATTTTAATATTTATAATTAAGGAATTGCATTATATAACTATAAGTATGACATCCTATATATATTATTCTAACACGGCCATACTGACAATGTTTCGTTCTCGAAGCACAACATTAATATTCTTAAACCCACCAATTAAATTTTTATAATGTAATCTTATCAATTCTTATTTTCAGTTCGTACTTTCATATATTCAGTTTGTCACAAGGGTTTTAAAATTTAACGTTCTGATTCTACATTAACATTTAGCGCCACGTTCGCAAAGCAAGGGCATAGAACCAAGAGAAAGAACGGCAAGAAAACTCTTGGTCATTCTTTTAATAGTTATCGTTTATAAAAGCTGTACAAAGAATCTATTGAAATCTTTCTGAATTCTAATTTATTATGTAATAGTTAATAAATAATGTTCTCGTTTTCTTAATTTGGTTACAATTTTAATTTTGTTTTCATTATGTATTTACTAACTAAACTATACCATCTGAATTCTAATTTATTAAGTATTAAACAATGTTCTCTTTTTTAATTTGCTCAATTTTATATTTTTCTCATTAGTAAATTAATTATTATTTATATATTAATTAATGTAACTTTGGTATCAAAATTGAATTCTGAACTGTAATTTTACCATCAATGACTGTCATTTTAATTTTTAAATTTTAAATTATCGAACAAATCATAATCGTCAATAAGAGTCATCATCATAGTCTTAGTCATCATGATAGTCTTAGTCATCATCATAGTCTTAGTCATCATCATAGCCTTAGTCATCCTCATAGTCTTAGTCATCATCATAGTCTTAGTCATCATCATAGTCTTAGTCATCATCATAGTCTTAGTCATCATCATAGTCTCATACCCCACTGCGCAGATCAATTGCTCCGCAGACGGTGAAGCTAAATCACCCGCGGCCATCGAATGTCGTACGACAGACGAGGCGTCAATCTTTCAATTCATAATCCATCCTTCAATTCATAATTCAACCTTTACTGCGCAGACCAAACACTTCGCCAGACGGTGAAGCTAAATCACCCGCGACTAGTGAATGTCGTACGACAGATGAGGTTTCAATCTTTCAATTCATAATCCATCTTTCAATTCATAATCCGACCTTCAATTTATAATTCAACCTTTGCTGCGCAGACCAAAAACTTCGCCAGACGGTGAAACTAAATCACCCGCGACCAGTGAATGTCGTACGACAGATGAGGCTTTAATCTTTCTATTCATAATCCATCTTTCAATGCATAATCCGTAAATAATTAATAATATATAATATATTTTATAATCATACATAAAATACAAATACATCCAAATAAACCATTATAATCAAAATATGATATTAATCTTTATTCATATAAGTGTGTATTTAGTGCCATCCATTCTTCAGGCCATATGCAAACAATTATTTCGTAGGATCTCTTAAGTTTAGCTGTCAATACGTCATGTCGCCTATTATTACGATTACGACAAATTGATAAACAAAGGTAGGTGTATTGAAGAGTTGGTGGAGGAGGACCTTTATATACAATACATAAAAATACATGAAATACATAAAAATACATAAAATAATAACATTTATTTAATATTAATAGATATGATATCTAATTTGGTTGTATGATAGAACTATTTTTCAAATTTAGACGTATAATATTAGGTAGTTATAAATAAGTAGGTAAATGTTAATCACTATGAATTTGTAAAATAATTGAATAAATATATTTAGGAATTTAGACCATGTTCTAGTTGATCCGAGTCCAGTCATGTTCAATCAGTATCAATGTTCTAGCAACATGATCGGTCAACATCGGCAATCATTTTAAAATGTTCATGTTCTAATGGTTAATCAGCAGTAAGGGATTAGAACAAAAATTTTGTAATATCTCATCTGATCGAGTATCATATTTGGGTTAATAGAATTCCTACCAGTAAAGAACCAAATAAATGAAATAGCCAGTTCGGCCATCCTTATAATTATATCCATAAAATGCTTATGACTGATTAACAATTATAGTATTTATTACATTGTGTAAATAAAAACATACACACATCAACAAAGTCTAGGGATATTTTATATTTCATCAAATATCTAAAAATCTATGAAGAATTTTCTGATACAGTAAATAGAAGAATCATAGATTATTTTAAGGTCTTTAATAAAAATAAAAACATTTCGTGTTTTTTTTTGTTTTAAATAAAAAAAATATTTTTTTTAATCATCTTGGAAAATTAGTATGATAACAACAAAAATTTCTTCTTAAAAAACTATTAATTTTAATAAAAAAGGAAAAAATCTTGTAAAATCTAATCATTAATAATCAGTGTTGCCACCTCTTACATTGATTACACATCGACATCGATTGTTAATACTTAAAATTAAATTGTCAATGTCTTGCTGCGGTATGAGGTCCCATGTCCTTTGCAAGTGTTCGTAAAGTTGTTGTTCAGTCGTCAAATTTGGTGGAAAATCTCTCAAAGCTTTTCGTTGTAACATGTCCCAGGCATGCTCGATAGGATTTAAGTCGGGCGACTGTGCAGGCCAATCCGAAACTTGAATATCGTGCTCTCGGAGAGCGGTCGATACCAGCCGCGCCGTATGGCAAGGAGCATTATCGTGCATGAGTAGAAATTCATGGCCTATTTGAGTTCTGTGTGGGACAATAACGGGCTCTACTACCTCCTCGTGGTATTTTTGTGCAGTCATGCTGCCTTGGATCCAAACGAGTTGGGTTCGTCCGCCAAGACGAATTCCTGCCCACACCATGATTGTCCCGCCTTGGTGGACCTCCTGAGGGTGCCGTAGACGGCTAACTCTCCCTGGAGCTCTCCAAACGCGTGTTCTTCGTGACTCCGGGTATAACCCAAACCGGGACTCATCGGTGAACAGCACCAAAGACCATTGTTCGTCACTCCATGGTAAATGCTCCCGAGCCCACGAAAGCCGCCGACCGCGATTGCCACATCGCAATGCTGGAACACGCAATGGTCTTCGAGCATGAAGATCAACTTCATGTAACCTTCTTCGCACGGTTTGGTCGCTTACCAGCAGCTGGTGGTCCTCCTGGAGCCTTTGCACTAGTTGCAGCGCTGTGATATTGGGTTGTCTTCTGGCGGTCATTTGGAGAAATCGATCCTGTCTCTGCGTAGTAACACGATATCTACCTGTGTGCTGTTCGGCCACATCTCCAGTACTGCGATAACGTGACCACAACCTTGATATCACATTTTGACTGGTATGTAGGGCCTCAGCAACGACGCGTTGAATTGCACCATTTTCTAACATGCCCACGGCTCGTAACATTTCATCTCGACTCAAATGACGACGTGACATGAATTTTAAAGTTCGTACGTCACGTAAAATTAAAAAAGAAAAACAATTAAAAACCCTTTTCATTAATAATTGTAATAAAACAGTTTTAACTTTCTTTAATGTAACGAATTACTAGCAAATTTGCCGCCATATTTTGTTTATTATTTTGTTTTTTTTCTTTCCATGTTCTAATTTTGAAAATAGAATAAAAGAGGTTTTAATCTGTATATAAACTTTTTGTGGAAACTAACAAGGTTCTAAACTATAAACTCGTAAATAATTTAGGATTAAGATATCCCTAGACTTTGTTGATGTGTGTATTTAAACGATATTTGAAATGATAACTGTAGAATTTGTCACATAATTTAATTGTTAATCTGGCAACTCTTTTACAACGATGTAAAATACTTATTTTAATATTTATAATTATGGAATTGATTACATGATATAACTATAAGTATGACATCCTATATATTATTCTAACAAGCGCGTATAAGTTATACAAAGTAGAAAGTTGCGGGAAGAAATCCTTGTCTTATCTCAGATCTCCGTCAGTTTCGAATTACATAGTTCCTCAAAACTGTATCTTGTTTCTATCAAATAAAACCTTAGAAAATGTGCAGCACCATGCAAGGGTCACCAATCAAACACCGTAAAGTCGATCTCTTACTACAGGTAATAAAATACTATAGCTCGTTTTCTCAAAATACACCCCATAATATTTCGTAAACTATTATCTTATGATTTCGAAAAAGAAGTTTCCTTTGGGGGCTGCAAAGACTATCTCCTGCAAAATTCAAAAAGAAATATAGAGCGAAATTTAACCAGCCGCTTTAGCCCCTCACATTGCGCCTACTACGAATATATGAGTTTGATTTCCACATGAATTATACTCTTGTTATTTTGAGACTGTGACCTTTAGTTGTATTACGAGTGTGAAAATCTACCGTAATACAGGATTCTTTCTTATGCCCGGTTTCTGAAGTTCCCAGATATACTGTCAACAGTTATTCATTCAATATAGTTATGGAAACAATAAACGTTGGTTAACTGACACTGCGTTTCTGAATACCGATTGGAGCGTTCAATAACTATTGAACCAATACGTAGTTCTTTTTTTGCCACAAGATGGATCTGTTATAAAAACGTGTTGAAAATTTATTTAACTACTTTAATTTGGATAAATTAAAATAGTTGAATATATTTTTAAAATAGTTAAACTAGATTTTTAATCATATATGCTTTTTTCAGGAGTAAACAACAAGTTGCTTGTAATTTAAGTAAAATAATTCGATGATGCCTCATTTGTAATAGCTTTATACCTGCTAACTTAAAAACTTCAAACACACCTTGATGCCAGATGTCAAGCAGTTAAGACCATTGTTGATTTTTGTTTCTTTTTAATTTGCGTGCGACTTGAGCGTATTATTTCAATTTCGTAAACGATAATAAGCAGTTCTTGTTCTGTTGTTTCGTAAAAATGGAATCAATTGTAAAACGCAGTAAAAGTTTTACTGAAAAGGAGAAGATGCTACTCATCCAACTAGCCAAAGATTTCATCTTAATATATAAAATCCTTCCGTTACTGACTGACTGACAGACGCGCTACAGCCGAAACTATTGGGCGCAGGAACCTGAAATTTGGCATGTATGATCCTTGGGAACCATAGGGGTTCACTAAGAAGGGATTTCCCGAAATTCCCACGTGATCGGCCAAAGCGGTTAAATTTTAAAAAATTGCAGGCGTAACTGCGGGCGTCCTCTAGTAACTATAATAAATTATAAAAAGAAGATAATACATTCTTCATCCGTAAACATTTTAAAGGGATTTCTCTTAGATCTTAGGTTTTTAGGAACTGATTTATTAGCAATAAACTCCAGCACTTCAAAATCTCTCTGCTCACTGCAAAACTGCTCGAATACGACATTTTGTATCGGTTATATAAAAGTTGTAAACACAAATCTACATACATACATACATATCGTCACGCCCTTTATCCCCGAAGGGGTAGGCAGAGGTGTATTTCTACACCCACTTTTCGCCAGATATACTTTAGTCCCACGTAATAAGGGGCGAGCCTATTGCCGTACCGGGCACATTTCCAGACTCCGTGCTGCTACTGAGAATTTCATGACAGAAAAACCCAATGACACTGCCCGGCCCAGGAATCGAACCTGGGACCTCCCGATCCCACGCGCACATTTATGCCGCGAGACCAATGAGGCAGTCGTATAGGGTTTGATGTCGAGTTTTCCGTCTCTACGCAAAGATGGTATTTGCATCGTATTATCCCTTAGTCGCCTCTTACGACACCCACGGGAAGATAGGATGTGGTGACACTTGTATTCTATGCCGTCAACCACACGGCAATTATAATATAAAATAATATTTAATAAACACAAATCTATCATATCAAGACTTTCCAGTTATAATATAATAGTCTATGATCAAAACCTTAAAATCTTAAAAAAGGTAACACGTTTGACAGAAGTTAAACTTCAAATAAAGTTATGGAACCGATAAACGGCGAACATTGGTCGGTTAAGTTAAACTTGAGTTAAACTAAGGATAACTGGAGTTTATGTTGTGACGCGTTGTTCAGAAACACACTTTCTTGAGTTATCGAACCAATAACGCTAACGGATAGATAAACCACCGATAAAAGTACCTCAGAAACCGGGCATTAGTGAGGAAATTGTATTTTTAAAAGCAAACAAGAAAGTAGGCGAACTTGATATTTCTATAATCTGTCATCTCGCGGGACCAATTTATATTCATCTATCTTACTAGAATTTGTCGGCTGTAGCCGCGGACCTAGATGTTATGAAATAATGATAGCTTCAAATGATTTATCATAATTATTATCGTAAGCTGTGATGATTTCGGACTTAGACTATCTAAACCCAGGGGAATAAAAAGACTAACAAGTTGCCATGGCAATAAAATTACTTATAAAACAAACCTTGTTCCAAAACACAGGGTTGAAGTAATACGTCTGAGGTAGTAATCCTATACTATATATTAAATAGAATACTTAGCGGGCACTGAAACCAATCCATTTCAACGTTGCCAACTCTATTTCAATTTAGTTCCTTTTAAAATTCATACCTTCTTTCTGAAGAATTCTCGATATTTCTTTTTGAATGTTGCAGGAGATAGTCTTTGCAGCCCCCAAAGGAAACTTCTTTTTCGAAATCATAAGATAATAGTTTACGAAATATTATGGGGTGTATTTTGAGAAAACGAGTTATAGTATTTTATTAACTGTAGTAAGAGATCGACTTTACGGTGTTTGATTGCTGACCCTTGCATGGTACTGCACATTTTCTAATTACAGTAGGTACTTACACTTATTTATGCATGTTAAGATACGTATTTAAGCCTGCGAGCTCTCAAGCACTTTCCTTGCCGCCATTTTTACAGCTTACGCTATAATAAGTTAAAAAGCTCCGGGGCAACTCAAATTTTTTATCACTTTTTAAGTTCGTAAAAACGCTCATTACTCCTTAAACTGAAAGTAGGTTAGCAGTACGAATTAAGTTTTGCTCCAGATAATTGCTTACGGGACACTTTATTACAGTTTTTTTACTTTATGAACTTACTACATAGATCAAAAATTAGTTTAAGAATACTGAATGTCACCACCTCATACCATCCCATGGGTGTCGTAAGAGCCGACAAATGGAGCATATTATGCAGAGAACAGCACTGTAAGAGAAGGAAAACTTGATCCAAACCCTATACCAACCCGTTTGGCCAGCGTGGTTTAATAGGCTAATTCCTCCTTTAAAAGGAGAGGCCTAGTCCAGCAGTGGACTGTTAAAGGTTGATGATGATTTAACAGAACTACTAAAGCCTGTACTGTTTAAGATACTGATATTGAATCAACTGTGACAAGAGTTTTGTTTGTATAGCTACTTAATAATTTTTATTTATGATATTTATCATTGTTATCCCAAAGTTTCGCCGGAATTCAGTGTATGTAATTCACTTTATGTATGAATTCAGTGAATGTAAGCAGTGATAGCCTAGTGGAGAGACCGACAGACTGCTACGCAGAGAGTCCGGGTTCGAATCCACGGCACGCACCAATGACTTTTCAGAGTTATGTGCGTATTAAATTGTTAATTATCGCTTGCTAAACGGTGAAGGAAAACATCGTGAAGAAGCCTGCATGTCTGAGAGTTCTCCATAATGTTCTGGAATAACATGTGCCAACCCGCACTAGGCCAGCGTGGTGGACTATGGCCTTACCCTTCTCATGGTGAGAGGAGGCCCATGCCCAGCCGTGGGACAGTTTATATACAGGGCTGATGATGATGAATTCACTTTCAAAGCATTTCTACCTATAAAACGTAAAAGGCATTTTTACTTAAATCTAACATAACTCTGTTCATATTTTTCAAATCGGAGTAAATATTTACTATACAAGGTGCAAATAGCACCACTGCATATACAGCTGGAAAATATCAAAAACATAAAATAAAATTGTGTAATTGTAGAATATATGTGAGCTATTACGCTAAATTACGTGTTATTCAGTTGAAATAGGGCACTCGCGGGACATCAATGGATGCTTTCAAACATTGTCTGAAAATCTCAAATGTTCAACGTACAGGAAGTTTGCCCCAAGGAATTGCTCTCCGAGTTTGCTAGCCCATATAAGCTTACTTGGTCTTCAGATGCGAGTCATAAGTACGACTTACTAAATAAAGTACTTATGATTATTGTGACGTGGGGATTAGTGTGCGTGTGTATAAATCGTGTAGCGATTATGGATGTGTTTGTGTTCAGTTAGGAGGCGGTGGGATGTATTTTAAATTGCAGATATAGATTGACTTTATCAGAATCTCACTTGAAGTTATAATAATAAAATAGAATCGTGATCATATTGATTATTTATTCTGATTATGTACATACATTCATACATAGACTCACGCTGTACGAAATTATACCTACTTACAAAATGTCCGTTTGTTGCATATTTTATTTAAAAGCTTAAGTTGAGTTCTACACTCAATAGGGATGTTGGTAGTTACCACGTGCATTTTTAATAAATATTGCGCACTCAAAATATTATTTATAAAATTGCGCATTTTGAACCGTGCTGCTGATACGTTATGATTAAAACGAAATAGCCGTGAACATTTGCCGAAGCGACGTATTCAATAAGTACTTGATTTCTGATCGCTTTTCAAATCTCGTCGTTGGAAATGGCTGCAACCGTTGAAATAAATTCAGGTGATCTATCAAGCCCTGCCTTGACCTATATCCCTCCTAATTTAACCCCTCTGCGACGTTTTCTACATACATACATACATATACTCACGCCTTTTTCCCGTCGGGGTAGGCAGAGACAACAGATCGCCACTTGCTCCTATCCTTACAAACCTCACGCGCTTCCTCTACACTCATTACTCTTTTCATACATGCTCGCCGGTTGCGGGTACTTCGGACCTTTCCATTTCTTAGGATGTCTCCAATTTGGTCGAAGAATGTCCGCCGAGGTCTGCCGCGACCGACTTGCCCACACACATTTGCCTTATATATCTGATTCGTCATTCTTTCTTCACTCATTCGCTCCACGTGTCCAAACCACCTAAGCATTCCTTTCTCAATCCTTGTCACCACATCTTCTTTCAGTCCACTGCTCTTTCGTATAGTTGCATTCGGAATTCTATCAATCAGTCTTACCCCACACATACTACGCAGTGATCGCATCTCAACTGCGTTAATTCTACTTTCATGCTTTTTCTGCCAAACCCAGCTCTCACTTCCATACATCAACTTGGGGACAAGCACTCCATTGTGAACCGTCAATCGTGCCTCTTTTGGCACCGTCTGACCGTTCATAAACGCCCACAGTGCTCCATATACACGATTTCCCGCAGTCACTCTCCTTTCAATGTCTCCCTCACATCTTCCGTCCCTTGTAAATACGCTACCCAAATATACAAATTCCTTTACTTGCTCTACAATTTCACCTCCAATCGTAATATTACACTCAGTCACACTTTAATCTTTTTCAAACACCATCACTTTCGTCTTTCGTGCATTAACTTTCATACCTTTCGCTTTAAAGCTCTTGTTCATGCAGTCCATCATGTCTTGCAACTCATTCGCCGATGATGCAAGAATAACTTGATCATCGGCATATAAGAGACACTTAACACGCACTCCTACCATATCGATCCCGCATTCAGTTTCTCTCATATCATTCATGCAGCTATCCATGAATACGTTGAACAACCAGGGCGAGGCTGCACACCCTTGTCTGACACCTTGGGAGATGTCAAACCAGTCCGAATAGGCACCATTGATTCGGACACAGGCTCTAGAACCCCTATACAGGGATTTCAGAGCCCTTATTATAAAGTTGTCTACCCCATACATGGATAACACCTTCCATAATTCCTTTCTATTCACCCTATCATAAGCCTTTTCCAAGTCTATGAACGCGCAATACACCTTCTGGTTTTTTGCCAGACATTTTTCGGTGACGCAGCGCAAGGAAAAGACTTGATCCGTACATCCCATTCCCTTCCGAAATCCCGCTTGCACATCCCATATCTTGTCATTAGTCACATTTACTACTCTGTCAATCAAAGTTCTGGCATACATTTTTCCAACAACACTAAGAAGGCTGATCCCGCGATAATTTTGACATTCCTGCTGCGAACCTTTGCCTTTATAAATTGGAACAAGCACTGCCTTCGTCCAGTCATCTGGAACTTGGCCCTGTTTCCAGCATAGATTAAAAAGGCGATGCAGCAGGTTAATTATGAGTCCGTCGCCAGCCTTCAACATCTCAGTCGTCACTCTATCACATCCAGCAGACTTGCCTGACCTCATACCTTTTAACGCTTTCATAATTTCATCCATGCCAATTTCATCAGTCGGGCTCACAAACATATCTATAGTTTCTTCTTTTTCTACTCGCAAATATTCCTAGTATCGGCTACGAAGACGGTGCTACTAAAGTTACGAGCTATTTTAAACATTAAGTTAACGGTGTACATTTTCAATTTGTTTGAGAATATTACAGAGTATTATTATTTTTATTAGGTGAATGATCCTTATTTAAGCGGTCACCTTTATCACCCGCATTAGAATACACGAACCAAAAAAATAAATTACCCCTCGAACAACATCGATCGTCCCTAATACAAAATTACACATAATTAGATTGTCGATAATAGGAGTACGGTAACAGCTTTAACCTTTATACTATAACGTTATTCAACTTTCTTAAACCCTGCCTTGACCTATATCTCTCCTAATTTAACCCCTCAGCGACGTTTTCTACCCGTAAATATTCCTAGTATCGGCTACGAAGACGATGCTACTAAAGTTACGAGCTATTTTGAACTTTAAGTTAACTGTGTACATTTTCAATTTGTTTGAAAAGGTTACGGAGTATAAGTTTCCGTTGAAATTGAACTACTTTTGGGAATTTTATCACGACCAATTTTGTGTCCGGATGGTTTTTAGTAGTAATTTTGTAAAAAAGGCAGCTATAGCTTAGTTGTGTGTCGTAGAGTCTGCTACGCCGAATGCTACGAGTTACGAGTCAAACCTGCGAGGTGTATCACTGACATTTCAAAGTTAAAAGCACTTCTTTATTTGTGAAGTAACACCTCGCGAGGAATCCTCCATGTCTAAGTTTTACGAATAATCTTCAAATGGGTGAAATCTGCCAATTTGGAGGCGTGGTAGTCAAAATACTTGCCTCTAACACGGTACAAGCTCAAGACATAAAATAAAACTTTGGTTACAATATAAACAAGGCAACTGTTCAATATATACAAATTCTAAGGCTTCCTTCTAAGGATTCCCTCCTCATTAAAATTCTAATCTCATAGCTTTAAATATTAAAAGCACTGAACACTCTAATAAAAATACTAGTTATTTGCGAAATCACATTATGTATATCGTATCAGGATTATGCTGTATTCAGGTCATTGCAAATGCCTTTAAGCTTTGCACTGAAGGCAATATAAATTCCTAATTAAATAAGAAAACAAAGTACTTCGCATAACTTGCCGTCAAATAATATAAATCAGGTGGAAAGATAAGTATATATAAATAGTTTTACCTCCAGCGGGTAGGCATTGTATTATAACGAATAAACTCCTCTTTGTTCTTAGCCAAGTTAACGTTGAACTAAGCGAGTAAACGTCCTCCATGTTTTTATTAATTACATCATCACACGTGTAGGAATATTATATCGTCAATTTCACGTAGACAGCTTTGGTTTAGTAATTATTTTCGTCGCATACTCGTAGGTACATAGTCACAGGCTTTATGTATCTGTCCTAAAATTCAGGCCAAACATCATGTATACATGTATTTTTTATAGTCATTGGGGATATGCAAACTGTGCCTTTGTTTCGAGTACTGCTAAATGCCAGCAACCAAACAAACAAATAAACAAACTCTACTAATCTTAGCGGGCAGCGGATTTATGCGGGCGGCTGGAAGGCCTATGTCCAACAGTGGACGACTATCACGTGATATTATGATAGGGTGCTACTAAAGGCTTCTGGCCTACACCTTAATGACCGACATGCATTCAACTCTTTTTCAAACTGTTTACTCTAACCAAATATCAAAATCCATCACCGGTCCTGAGTGACATTCAATTACATTTTATCTTTATCCAAGTAATACTTACGTTAAAGGTCAAAATCTAATAAAATGCTAAAATACCTAACCACAAACAGTCTAATTTAAATTTTCACTAAGAATTTTTAATAGCCATGACGTAAAACAATAAATGTTAGTAATTTATTGCCGAAAAGTAACCTTATTTGCAATACAAATGCCAGATATTAATTACTATAAAATATATTTGATTTTATTTGTAGATTTTCCATTTAACTAATTCAGCGTTTTAGTTCTTAGACAAGACATAATAATAAAATAAAATACCAATAATTTATTAAGTATCTAATGATCAATGAACATTTCACAGGTCGTTTTGTTATTTTATTATAGCGTACATAATGTAGTATTTGTTAAAATCTAATTTGTGTGTTAAAATAACAACACATTTAGTTTAGGCCCTAAACTAAATGTGTTGTTATTTTAACACTAAACTTTAGGGTGCCATAGCATTCTGCAAGGTCTACAAGGTATTCTTATAGTTTCGCCATCTCTGTTTGCTTGTCCGTCTATATTTTATCGGGGACTATAAGTACTAAAAGCTTTTATATGCTTTTAAACTTGTTTTTCGGTCCCAAAAGTTAATTAGGTACCTAATCATTTCACTAGTCCCCTGAACACTAAAACAAAATTATTTCTTAAAATACGCCGCCAAAATATTAAAAATAAATGAGGTGATAAACTTTCAACATTAAAATTTAAATCAAAATCATTTATTCATCTGGGTCACAATGTGACGCTTATGAACGTCAATTTTAAAATTAAATTACTTAATGCTTCTACATTTACATTTACTGCCTCGTTCGCAAAGCAATAGGTAGAGCCACGAGAAAGAACGGGCAATAAAACTCGAGTTTTTTTTTTTTTTTTTTTTTTTTTTATAAAATCTGACATTTTACTGTATTTAATGGCGCAGCAGAAAATTAATACATCCCTGTTTAAATACACTATTTATAAATAGGCTACATAACATAAGACTTAACCCTATCAAATACTTGACAGATTTAATTTGGTTTTAAACACAGAAAATGAAAATCCATACATAAAAAGTTCAACAGCAAACATAAAAAAGAAAATATAATTTTACAAAATAAATGGTCATACACTACAACATTTTTACTTACATCTAGCATAAAATATATTTAATCCCACTGTTTAAACATAAAAGTGAGATCTTTTTGGAAAAAAAATATTTTATTTAAAATCACTACTGATAAAATATCCACAAGGATATCACAGAAAATTCCACTAAACCTAAAATGAGACCTCACATTTACATTCCCACAGTGTATACAGGCAAATAATGCTCTAAGGCATTTGTACAGTAGGGCAATATTATTAAAGATTAATAACTAAATGCATGTCATCATAATTCCATACATTACTGCAAAATATAATCATCCACTGTAACATAGAAGTACACATACAAAATACTTAAATACCATCTATAACATTTAACAAAACATAATGATTGCATGGCCTAACACTTAATTTAAACCATTCAAATCATGAGAACCATTAACCATATGATAAGAAGGTTCTGAACCTTCAGTCTCTTCATTTTGGCCATTAACATGATTTTCAATGGGTACATGATTATTTTCAACAATAGGTTCAATTACAGGGCTAGCACTCCGACTGGAACTACTATCACTATCAGATGAAGAAGAACTGTCACTTTCAGAGTCTGCACTGGATGAATCCTGAGATCGTTGGCGTAAATGTTCATTTTCAATCCTCAATTTTTCATTCTCTGACTGTAGAATACGTATCTGTTCTTCTTGTTCTCTCATTCGCTGCATTAACTCACTAAATGAGCTTTCATCAACTGCACTTGATCCCACAGAAGTTCCTGAAGTATCTCTGTCAGTTATCATGCTGTCCCTATCAGTCACTGATGCATCCTTATCTGTTACTGTAAGGTCTTTGTCTTCATCTACGCATTTGGCTTTTCGTTCATTTCGTTTAACAAGATTATCGTATTTTGCTTCTAATAAAAGGTACTCCTGAATAAGGTCATCTTTTGACATACTGGATAATCGTTCACTTTGAGCATCTTCATAAACGCTTGAAAACTCTTTTGTTAAGTATTCTTCTTCATCTTCAGGTAGTGAGTAAAAATAATTTTCTTCGGAATCCACGCTGAAACTAGAGTCGCGGGTCCGCGCTGATGGAGTTCGTAGAATATGAAATGTATTTTCAGGCTCTGGTTTATGTATTTCCATCAAAAATTGATTGTTGTTAAATGGTGCATGCGTTTTTGCCAAAACAATCTTTCTGAATCTGTTATTCCTTTTGGTTTTGTCATTTTTTCTCCTATCTTGCCATGGTATCTTACCAAATGGTTTCATAATTTTTCGTTTGGATTTGCCGCGCCGCCTCTTTTTCCTGACAGTAACTTCGAACTTTTGGTTTGTCACCTCCACTCCAGATGGCGTTTCAACTTGAGCAGGCCGCGTCGGATCGCCATCTTTATATGCGATAATATTCATTTCGTCCATTTGGGATTACAAAATATCACTCACCGATGAAAATATTACAGTTTTTCAGAAACTTATTCACAGTATCACTCTGATTAGAAATCCCACAACACTTGGGCAGTGCAGTCTGTATTTGAATAAACAGTTCTGCGGAGCAGTACAACATCAAAGGCACCATTCGCCATCTTTATTTTATTGTTATTCATAATGAATTTCTATAAAATCCTTACAGAGGCCTACTAGCAAGAACCCTGAGGCGCTACAGTTTAATAAAGTTATATTAAAGCCTTAAATAGTGCATTGAGGCTATAATAATTCATTATATTATTCACGTAAAGAAATTCCCTTCTTCTTTATCCTTGACTTTGGCCGTGAATAATAGTGAAAATCTTCTTCGTCTCAAAATTAATTGTTTTTGTGTGGGAGTTTCTATGATATGTTGTGTATAATTACATATCATGTTTGTTTAAATTGTAAGTTATCACGTGTCCGGACCTATGGGAGTACGTTGGGTTGTTGGTTCCGGCTGTCATGAAGATCTTTGAAAATCGTTATGAGTAGTCAGTATCTCTAAGTGAACTGGCGCTGGTCTAAACCATGGATTATATTATCTCTTTGAGTTGCGGCGTTAAGTCAGTTAGTCGATCTCTGAAAAAGCTAATATTCATTAAAATCTGGTTGGACTCTAAAGCTGGGATAACGCTCGGATGATCATGACTAGACTAAGGCAAATATCAGACGGTGTTCGTTCAGTGGCAAAGCTAATATTGTGTCCAATCTGGGTAGCCTAGAAAGCGAATAACTCCTGAGTCTTGGATGTCACTGGGATCGCAGTAAGCTGAAGATAAATGCAAATCAAGCTGAAATTCTTTAGAACACATTTGTACTTACATCTGCAATCATTAAAATACGAAGCTCGCAAGCTCGCTCTCACAATACGAATGGAGCAGCTTCCAGCCTCCCGAACACCCGGCTATAGTACCATAGACCACATACTTACGCTACGGCAGGTTATACAGAAGTCCGAGGAGTATAACTAGCCTCTATGTTTGGCGTTTGTGGACTATGAGAAAGCCTTCGATTCAATCGAAACCTGGGCGGTGCTACAGTCTCTCCAACGGTGCAGGATTGACTACCGATATATCGAAGTGCTGAAGTGTTTGTATGAAAACGCCACTATGTCAGTCCACCTCCAGGACCAGAGTTCGAAACCTATTCAACTCCAGCAAGGGGTAAGACAGGGGGATGTCATATCCCCGAAACTGTTTACCACTGTGCTGGAGGATGTTTTCAAGCTTTTGGACTGGAATGGACTCGGCATCAACATCAACGGCGAGTACATCACTCACCTTCGATTCGTAGACGATTTCGTAGTCATGGCTGAGACCATGGAAGACCTAGGCACAATGCTCGATGGCCTCTGTAGAGTCTCCCAACAAGTAGGTCTTAAGATAAACATGGACAAGACGAAAATCATGTCGAACGTCCATGTCGTACCTGCTCCTATTCAGGTTGGGAACTCTACGCTAGAAGTTGTCGACGAGTATATCTACCTGGGACAAGTAGTCCAATTAGGTAGGTCCAACTTCGAGAAGGAGGTCAATTGTCGAATCCAACTCGGTTGAGCAGCGTTTGGGAAGCTACGACATATCTTCTCGTCCGATATCCCGCAGTGTTTCAAGACGAAAGTATTTGACCAGTGTGTGTTGCCAGTGATGACTTACGGATCAGAGACGTGGTCGCTCACTATGGGCCTTATCAGAAGGCTCAAGGTCACTCAGAGGGCGATGGAGAGAGCTATGCTTGGAGTTTCACTGCAAGATCGAATCAGAAATGAGGAGATCCGCAGTAGAACCAAAGTCGCCAACATAGCTCTCCGGATGGCCAAGCTGAAGTGGCAGGGCACATAGCTCGAAGAACCGATGGCCGTTGGGGCAGAAAGGTTCTGGAGTGGCGGCCACGTACCGGACGACGCAGCAGAGGTAGGCCCCCTGCAAGGTGGACCGACGATCTAGTCAAGATCGCAGGAGGCGGTTGGATACGGGCGGCTCAAGACCGGTCTGTGTGGAGAACCTTGGGGGAGGCCTATGTCCAGCAGTGGACGTCGTTTGGCTGATATGATAATGAATAAATAATTGTAATAATATTGGATTAACTTTGTTTAATGTTCTTCTAGCAAAATATTTGTTTCGCTTTCAACTTGTAACAGGTGAAATTTGGAGCCATACCAAAAGTCTTTAATCCGAAGACTCAACTTCGAAAAACAAAGCTTAGGTAATTCCATTTTCGAATCAGCATAAAACCGCCATTACTGAAGAACAACTTCGAAGGAATCCTTTAACTCACACGTGACTGATTACAAACAAAAAAAAGATTTGACTCGTCTTATCCTAAAGTTTTTTCCTTATTGGAAATTACCCAGCTGTCCCTCGTCAAAAAGTTCGATGAAGGATTATGCCAAGTGCCGCAGCTGATTAGGATCGGAATCCCGATACCTGATGACAGCGTTTGGAATAGCGGCCCCTCGACTCCATAAAGTCTTATGCCTTTAACCTTGTACGTACCTGCCAAGTGCGATATCCGTTAGGGTGCTTACAAGCTTGAGAGCTGCCTCCTTCAGGTTTCTTTGCGTATGCTGTAGATAAATCGTATATGTATATTTTATTGAAAAAGTCTGACACATAATTGCATTGAGATTGCTGTGAAATATATCTATAAGTAAACGGAAAATACGTACATGACGAGGTTTATAATCTGATTTAGGTGTTATAATCGTTGCTATGAATTTAACATTATCATAATTATTATCTATAGAAAGTAGTTACTATCTTAATGTATAGGAAATATATTTTGCCAATATAGTGAAGGCCGCATGTAATAATAATATGTTTTTTTAATTATTTTGCTTTACACTACATCAAATGGATACAGGCTATATTATTATTATTTACAGATACATTCCTGTACATAAAATTCTCATTAACCTCACAATACTTCCATGATGATATAAAACATACCTAGCATCAAGGCGCGCAAACAATTATACAATAAACCAGGATTAATGTGCGCAGAAGCTATTATTTACACGGCCCATGATCCAATCCGACCTTTAATTTTGTTAATTCCTACTTTTATATTTTTTCTATTCTTTCTTATTCCTATTATTAGTTAATTTAAGTTAAGCATTAAAAATTACATCATAAAGTCCTCCACTCAACTGCATATAATCCGCCGGATTTGTTGTACAGGAGATTTTGCCGTGGATTTGTAAGAGGAAGTGGCCAACATGACAAATCTGCGTGTGTATGGTGTGGCTTGCGACTCACAGTCGCAGGTGCAGCATTACAGTGCCCTTCTTAACGCCTATTCACATGCGTACCAAGCCGTACATTTGTGTGCATGCGCGTAATTGTTGGCAAACCAGCGCTGATACGCGATACTTTACTGCGCTTCAATCAACGCATTGGATTCGTTACTGTCGTATATGTAGCGGATAATATACTTGCTTAATATAATTTTATCTTGGCCCCGAAATCGCGGTGTCCGCCTTTCGATAACGCGTAACATACGCGCGTGCTCATTTGACGGCAAACTAGTAGATACTAGTTACAATGCTCAGCTAGAGGTTCAAGTAGTCAGTGGTGTACCTTGATTTTGTAGTTTGTCAGTGATAAAATATATTTGCGAAAAATCTGCTTCTTTGGTTCTAAACTCAGATCGTAATTTTCGTCGTAATAAGCAACGCTGCACAGAGGTCTGGTGTCGTACAAATCCATGGGTATTTATGCGCGCGCGGATTTGTCAGCGGACTTGTATTGCACGGGACATACTTTACAATGCTCCATTAATAACAAAAAAATTGCTTCATAAATATTAAGAAGCATTAAAGAGGCTAAATAACGTAAGTGGTAGGCTTTATGCAAAGTGCTTCCAATAATACTAAAAGTAAATTTTCATTTAACTTAGTTGTTTATGTTGCTCCGTAATTAATATTTCTTGATTCTTTATTTGAGACTAGATGAGCCTGAAGCCACACACGCGCTATTTAAGGCTACTGCTCCACTCCCGTGGCTCATGGCGTGATCTATCTATATAGATACATGGGCTATCTAACACTGAAAGAATTCTTCAAATCGAACCAGTAATTCCTAAGATTAGCGCGTTCAACCATACAAAGACACTCTTAAGCTTTATATATTAGTATTAGATATCTTAGACAGTTTCTAATTCTTAATAATTACTGAGTAGGGAATTGTGGCACAGAGTAAACACAATTTTGGAACTTTCATAACTTTTTAACTTTGGATTAAAAATAAACAAATAAACGGCGCGTGAAAATGCTGTCAAAGACAACTTTGACAGCATTTACACGTGCCGTTTGTTTGTTGGTTGCCGATCATCAAAATACGGACTACCTTCAGTTTGACGATCAGCTATCTAGTTGAAGAAACTTTTACAGACTAAAAATAATGTGTAATCATCATCATCATCATCAGCCTTTAACAGTCCACTGCCGGACTAGGCCTCTCCTTTGAAAGGAGGAATTGGCCTACTATACCACGCTGGCCAAACGGGTTGGTATAGGGTTTGTATCAAGTTTTCCTTCTCTTACAGTGCTGTTCTCTGCATAATATGCTATTATGCAGAGAACGTGTCGTTAATGAGTAATATATGGACTAAAATATTATAGACTCAGTACACAGTAAAGCGTAACTAATTAAATTCAACACGGACGACGTCTTTCAAAATAAGGCATATCGCCAAGTCCTCCGATCGGCCGTCCCACGCATTAGCCTTTATGATATTACGTTTTCAAAGTATTACTAATAATAAGCAGGTACATGATATTATGTAGGTACATCTCATAAAAGGCCCTCCCTAAAGTTTATTTTGTACGCCTAATAAAATCCAGTAGTTTGCAGTAAAACAACTTTTGTAGTTTGAATTAAACATAAAGGAACACTGTGTTTTAGCCTAGTTCTGTTTTAGTGCGTACTAGATTATTGTGCTACTAGACGAAATAACAAAGCTATGTGAACAATAAATATGTCGCCCCTTTTCATGACTGGCACTAAAAAAATAATATTTTTTGTAAATAATTTGTAGAGAGAACTCATTACTCAAAGCGAATTGTTTGTTTAGGTGCGGGCTTCATTAGGCGATAATATAAGACCTTGAATATAAGCTTCTTTACTTATTCTGGTTGCTTACTTTTGATATTGTTTGGATTTTATTTATATTTCCTAAAAATATCATATTTTTATCCTTCATAATCTGTCTTCGATGATTAAGGACAGATATTTGTTTCTTTTTTAGTACTATTATAATTTTATGAAACTAAACTGTTTCTCTCAAGTCTCAGCCTAACAGTCCAAACAATAGCATCCAGATACATACGCTCACTAAATATGTAAACTGGTAAATGTAGTTGTGTTAGTTAAACAATATTGCAGTAATGGGTAAAATATCATCACCCTTATATATAAACTTACTAACGTCTTCTCAGCATTCAAAACCTAGAAGAAACCTAGAACGAAAAGTAATTATTGTTTATTAACAACTACAACATATAATACAAAGTTACTCCATCAAAACACTCAGCATTAATTTGTCAACTTATATTAGTACTCGTATCAGTAATAACTACTGAGTATGTTCCAGAAAGTTTTCTGTCTTAATCAATAGTGCTAGATAAACAGTGTGACTTATCCACATTAGTTCTTTCGTCCTTTCAGTCTAGACTAGTCGGCGAGCATACATAAGTACTAAACGAGTACAGTCAACCACCGTAATATTTGTTTTCATAGAGCTACTTAGTAGCTTTGAAAAGTAATACCTATACAGTTCTTTCCTTTTGATTTTCCTTTTTGTAATAAAATAAAATATATTTTAAATAAGAGAGAACAGAAGATTAAACGGTTAGTTTATATGTGAATAATGAACGACAATTTAATTAAGAATTCTAGATATACGTATTGGAAAACAAAGGATGCTCAAAATTGGGACAACATTGGTTAACACAAACTGTAATATTAACGGTGGCCAAGCTGATAACCATTAGAGATATGATCGTAGACAAAGGGATACCCTAAATCTTTCCAGATCTCTTCAGACTTTCGGTTTTGTCACCGCGGTAGTAACCCTTGCTTGCCTGTCCTCGTCACAAACTATCACTTGAAAGCTTAGGGCTCACGTAGAAGCCTCTAATGTCGTCCTCGAGATTGCATGTGACTATACTCGAGTATGGCATCACAATGCTGATGCAGATCCCGTTAATACTGTTCTGTTCTGACAGTTTTATGGTAATCTGAAGTACCACTGATCTCCGTTTTACTCACCACGTATATTAATTGTATTCAGACAGAAAGCCTGAAATTCTTTATCTTCATATTTTTTTACGGTATGCGACCACTAATGTACCTATGTTTCTTCGGCCCATCGCATATATACGCCACTTTGCTTTAAAATATAAATAAAAAATTAAAACCACATAAAAATACATATTAGCGTCGGTTGACTGTACGCTCGTATATTATTCAGTTGTACATTAGGCACTATGATTTAATATGCTTTGCTGTTTTATATTTAGGGACCTTATGTCAAGCTTACATAGGTAGATTTGTCTAATCGGGTCAGTAAGAGTATCTATTTGTGTCCTTTTAATAATTTATGAATTATCGGAAAATACTTTTAACAGATGACAAGTAAATCTTTTTGTACTTAGTTATAACTTGTGTTTGACCTTACATTTATTGGTAAAGATCACATGTAACTATATATATCGCCTATTGAATGAAACAACTTTTATAAAATACAAGAAGATGCCTGCAGTTACGCCTATACATTTTATTTTAATTTAACCGATACTTGCCGAACATTTCAGCTTGTTTGCCTAGCAGTTTCGGCAGTGCGTTAGTAACAAAGTTCTCCTGATGTGCACAGTTTACAGGCTCACAGCACTAGTAACTCTCACTTAGTGGTTCTAGGTTTTACTACCAAGCTTATAACTGGTTAAACGGAGTTCGTTTGGGTTTACAGTATATCTGTTCTTATAAGTTGACTTATAGTCGTGTATAGAACGAAACTTTAGGCGCAGTAAAGAATAAGATGGCCTATGAAAGTGTTGCATAGGTGTAAATATACTTGAGAAAACTTGTTACAGTAAGTTACACTTATAAACGCCTACAAGAAGTAATTATAAATCCGCTATGAGTGTCATATGCCAGTAATAGTAATTTGTAGAACTAAATGGACTTAGAACCATTTGCATTTGTAGGGGTGTATAAGTCAACTTTATGTGCCAATTATGCGTGAATTAGTTCTACAGTAGTTTCTTCTAAGAGTAAGTGTACTTGGTAATATTGTGGACTCTCGAATGCTGTTATAGTCCTAATTTCTGTATACTGGTTTCTTGTAAAACCATTAGAGTCCACAGATATCTTCGTGAAGTCCATATAGGAAGACAACTTATAATATTTATCGCATCTTCACGGCCATTGTGATTTCTATTGACACACAATATGGCGCGACAATTCTGTTAGGACTAATATTATTTTTAAACACAGCTTAGTAAATACGCCGTGTTCAAAAGGCGAACAAAAATTGAGATGTAAAACACAATATACTTCACCAAAAATACTTACGCGTTTGAAGTGAGAACATTTATACACGTTTATTATTCCGTGCGAAATACTTGTTAATACCTGTTAATACATTTTACATAAAATAGATGAGTTTACCTTTTACTTTTCTTATTTTTTTCCAGAACCGTAGAACACAACACAACAGAAATTCACAAATCTTTGAAGTAGCTAGTAATAGAAGAGCGGAGTACGTTACACGCCTGCCTGGTTCTATTAAATGCTCATAGTGAGCTTCGTAGGAGCAAATGGTTCTCCGGAGTCTAACTATAAGTGTATTATGGGCTTGAGTCGTGGTGTCTGGTTCTACGAGATGCTCATAGCAGGCTTCGCGGGAGCAGATAGTTCTGCGTAGTCCAACCATAAGTGTATTATTGGTCTAAGTGGTGCTCGCCAAGTCTACTATGAGTGTTTTATTAGCAAAAGTACGCGTATAAAATGGGCCCTTTTCCGTGGTTGTAAGCTTCTACTAGCCTGTTATAGTCCTGGCCCCGGAACCACTACAAGGCTACATTTTGTTACTTGGGTTGTCTGTTGGTTTGTTGGTTTCTTGATGACGTTGCTAGAGTTTGCCTTCGTTTTCTTTAGTGACTATGCTCATGATTGGGATCATTATTTGTCCTTGATAATTGTTGAAATATCTATAACACTTACACATATTACTGTACAAAAATATTGCTATTTCAGGACACAGATATAACTTCTCTTAATCATACTTTTATTTGCAATATTTCACTGAGAAGCAATCATTTTGATTTACCAGTGCTAAAAAGAAACTGTTACTTAGCTGGCGAGAGCTATACATTTGCTTTGACGATTTTTCATGTAAGCCATTTGAATCATCAATTATCACAGTTCTCCAAAGACTCAGATCCACTGCCCCAATTTCAAGTGTAACATCAACATATTCAAAACCGATAGCTTATCTCCTCACGATTAAATAACTTATAACCTCCGCTAGATTAATTGTAGTTATTCGTCTTAATTTGCAATCTACTTAAAAGCCTGACTTAGTTTTGATATATCATCCAGTCTGCTTTAGCGAAATTAAATTCTTAAATTACGAACCGTAAAATATGATTATATTTTATGTGAAAGGCTAATTTGTATAAGTTTCGACCATTTATTTGTTGAGGTTATAAAGGATATGGAATTCTTTAATCTTTCTCGGCTGGTTTTAAATTGAAATCTATTAATGAGAGCTTATCCAAAGGACACAAAGATCAATTGGATTAGCATGTTCGAAATGTACCGCACGTAGAACGTGCACTTACATTTATTATTATTTTGTAGAACGCCTGTAGGCGCCTTGGCCCTCGTAGTATCTTGTAGAATTCCGAAGTAGGTATATCAGAGACCGCGAGCGTCTTGAGGTGATGTTAGTTATCCTAATATTGACATACATACATACATAGACTCACGCCTGTTTCCCGATGGGCTAGGCAGAGACTACGGAACACCATTTGCAACGATCCTGACATATCTCTCTTGCTTCATTCACTCCCATCAAATTTCTCATGCATGCTCTTCGGTTAAGGGTACTTCTAACCTGTCCTTTTTTTAGGATGTCCCAATCTGGTCAGAGAACGTCCGTCTAGGTCTTCCCCTTTCTCCTGTCCCATTCACACTTGCCTTATATAATTTCTTGGTCAGTCTTTCATCATCCATTCTCTCCATATGTCTAAACCATCTTAGCATACCTTTCTTAATGGTTGCTCTAATATTGACGTAGTAAAGGATATCAATTGTAGCCTAAATAGTGATTGGTTTTTTCGTTGACCAACACGCCCACTTTTTACAATTGTTGTTTCTCTCAACGACAGTTCATAAGTTTTGATGTTTTGAAAATGTTAGAAATGATACACAATTACACAGAAGATTACCGATGAAGCCGCTAAGCTACGATAATACGTTCGTTCTAGCTGTTTCATCTCCGTTATTTTTCGTATCATGACAATTTATACCTATATCTCATGAGTTCAAGTCGAGGAGCCACTCAAAACAAAATTTCATCAGTCGCCAACCATTTCAGTAACATAAGAAAAATGAAATCAAGCAAGAAAGCATGTAGAACTAGCTACAACTTTCTATATCGATTACATCCATACGGCTACTTTCTATATCGATTACATCCATACTTTTGATTTCAAGGTTAATGTAATTACAATTGAGTAGACCATTAGCGTGGTATTTTCAGCAGCCTAGTTTATTCTAAACTTGGTCTAGTGATTACTGTGTTATTATTTACACAAAAGTACATAATGACAGAACATCATTATCACCGATATGGGCCATTTACGTGATCGAATTCGAACCAAACAAGACATTTATTTGTAATAAAGTAGAAGGTTAGGTTTGACGTTAGAGTCCTGAATCTACTTGTATAGGAGTATGAGGCAGCCAGAGGAGGTTATTGGTACTCTTTCAACCACCGGAAAAGTCAACCGCCAAGGGCCTCAGCGTCATGTACTGAATCACTGGTATTAGTTTTCGGTACGCTGTTCCTTACACCCAGTATTGTTTTGATATTGCTTAGTACCTACAGTAATATGCCAACAAAGCTCACTTGACAACTATGTCACCAAAATTAAAATATGAACCAACACGTTTTTCAACTTTACATATTATGAATACATTCACAGTCTGTACACTCAAATTATGCCATACAACGACGCGCGAAATAAAAAGCCAATTCTAATAAAGAAAAACGCGTACAGCTCACAAAAACGCAATACAGCTACATAGAAGGCGGAACTACATTGCGAACGCTTGGTTTTATAGCTCGTCGTAAAAGTTCAGGCTGGAACGTAAGTGCTTATATTAATCTAGCCTATTTGCTGGGACGCTTCATGAACATAGCTAAAGTTGTTTCAAAGTACTTTTAAACATATGTTTTTGAGAAGGAGAATTTCCGTTTATAAGAGACACCTGGCACTGCATGTACACTACATTCAAATAAACTGATCAGGTCTAACCCTACTAATATTCGTGTGATATCTGGTTAAACTAGTAAGCGGACCTCAAGTGAGGAAGTCAGAAGTAAGGCGTAAGTCTCCTATACGACCGGGATAACGCTAACATGAAGATGATGACCTTGCTCTATATGTAGTGTCTATGCAGCAGTATTTTTTCACAACAATAGAACAAATTCATCTTTGTAAAATTTTGTTAGCACATCGGCGCCTCTGATTTTCTTTGCTTTGACTTTAACAATAATACTGGTTTAGTACAAGTGCCATGATCATGGATGCATAATCTCATCCGTAAACGTGACGCTTGTGCTAGTGCGAAATGTTGGATGCTTGAAACAAAGGTAAGCTGTACAATAGCCAAAAATACTACGTGAAACTAATGTTGACGACTGTAAAAGCCTTGATTCCAATGCTGGGTGCATGGTAAAAAGATAATTTATTTCGCAAATATGGGTATTACATACATATATTATGTCAGATGGTACAATAGTAAATTTAGTTCAGCCATATTTTACCAGTCGGCATGCAAAATCTTGATTTACATTCTACAATCAAATGTGAGAGTTCAGTTCAAAATGTCAGTTAATTATAATTGTTTAATGGATGTCAAAGTTAGGAGATATTTGTCCAAGTGTAATATAATAATAAAAAATGAATGTCAAAATAAATGTAGCTAGAAAATAAATGTCAAAGTATATTAATTGATTAAGGGATGTCTTCTAATTACTATTTTGTCATTAATGAACAATCAACATTGTAATGTCACAGGTGATTAAATTATTTAATTTAAATTATTATCTACTACTAGATCAGATCAGAATAAAAAATCAGAGATATTATAATACGCTTTATCAGCAAGGTAAGCTCTTAGATTTTTTTAAAATTTGTTCTGAGTCAGATTCTTCCATGATGTCGGTAATTTATTGTAGATGATAGGAGCCATGCAGGAGGCACTTTTCCGCATGAGCATAGTTTAGCATTATGAAGACATATTTTTCTGTTATTGCGTCTATTCCGCGGCAGTATGTCCGCTAGTCGTTCAAAGCGAGTTGGATTAGTCTTCACAAATGATGCCATTTCTAATATATAAATACAAGGAAGTGTTAAAATTTTATATTTTTTAAAATAAGGTACACAACTGTCGGTAGATTTTAGGTGAAATATCGATCTTATGCATCTTTTTTGAGACTTAAATGCCGCTTCTTTATCGGTCGAGTTTCCCCAAAATATAACGCCGTATCGAAGGTGTGATTCAACGATACCGTAGTAGGCGGTGATAAGCGCCTCCGTATTAACCTTGTACGATAACGTATGGAGAGCAAATGCAGATCTACTTAATATTTTATTAAGGCTAAATATGTGTTGTTTCCAGTCCAATTTCTTGTCAATTTTAAGTCCTAATTTCGTATATTCTACTTCTTCAACATTATGATCATTATATTTAATACATAGCTTGCTTTTGTCAGGATTACGCTGACTGAAGTGCATGATTTTCGTTTTATTTAAATTAATGTTCAAATTATTGTTATCTAACCATGTAATTATCGATTCTAAAGATTTATTTATGTCATTTTCATAGGTATTTGCATTCTTACAAGATATCGTTATCGTACTATCGTCTGCGAATAATGTCACAGGTTCATCTATACATTGTGGCATGTCATTTATATATAATATAAACAATAAGGGGCCTAGCACGCTGCCTTGAGGGACCCCAAAGTTGACATTGCGTACTCTAGATTGAAATGTCTCTTCGCGTTTGGTTTTAATATTAATTTTATTTATAATTGTTATTTGTTTTCTGTCACTAAGGTATGATTTTATAAGATTTAAGATATTGCCTCTGACACCATAAGCTCCTAGTTTATATAATAACGTTGGAAAATGGACATAATCAAACGCTTGGGTCATGTCGCAATAAATCGCGCATACTGGAACACGTTTATCTACATTATTCATTACATTTTGCAAGAAGTCATAAATTGCCATATTTACTGTTTTTTGCCGTCTAAAGCCTTTCTGTTCCTCACATAAGATATTATTGTTTTCAATGTACTTATATAATTCCTCGTAGATATATTTCTCAAATATTTTAGACATAACTGAAATTAGTGCTATTGGCCTATAGTTCTCCATCAACTCCTTATTATCTTTTTTAAATAATGGTTTAATAATGGATATTTTAAGATCTTCTGGATATACCCCTGCACTTATGCTAAGGTTTATTATATAGCTAAGGTGTTAAGGTGTAAGGTGTCCACTTGTTTCCTTGGCGACTGACTTTAATACTTTAGTATAAAACCCATCATGTCCAACGCTGTTTGTATTTTTGAGGTCATTGATCATTTTTTCAATGTCATGTGAAATACTAGGTGACATGAAGAAAGATTTAAGTTTTGTATTTTGTATGTTCGTTTTGTGCTTGATTTCTGCCGGTATTTTTGGTTTTATTTTGTCAACAAAGAAGTTATTAAAGCTGTCCGAAATAAGTTGTGGATCTGTTATATTTAAATTGTTTAATGTTATTATACTTGCTTGTTGCTTTGGTATGTTATGTTTTGCCTTATTAATTATTTGCCATGTGACTTTAGATTTATTTGTTGACTCTGTAATTTTGTGTATGTTTTGTGCTCTCTGTGTTAAATTAATAATGCGTTTGGACAATTTTGAATATTTTCTAAATTTTGCCTGATTAGAATAGGTTGGTTTTAACCGAGATTGCCATAGTAGCTTTCTTTTGTTTTTGTAGCACAGCTTTATCCCTTTGGAAAGCCACCGGGGCTTATTTATCAAATCCACTTTAAATAGCTTAATGGGGAAGCATAGTTCATAAAACATTGTAAAATTCTCTATAAATGCATTATAAGCTTCATTGGGGTCGTCAATAATGTAAATGTCAGAGGAAGAGAAATCTCTTAGACATTGTTTAAATTTTACTATATTTTCCTTACTGTAATTTCGACCTGTCTTATACCAGTGCTTAATTATACATGTTTTCCGTACCGAACATTGAAGAAGTTGAGCAGGGTGATCTGACAGCGCGAATTCTACTATCTCTGTATGACAGCGCTTACTAAAATTATGTGCAAAATTATCAATACATGTCTGACTCTTAAGTCGAGTAGGTTGATTAAACGCTAATTTCATGTTAAAGCTGAAACAGATGCTCAAATTCATGTGATTGCTTATTTGTTTTCATCATATCGATGTTAAAATCGCCAGCTAGAATTACATTTTGATAACGTTTCTTCATTAATGCACGTAAAAGAATATCTAATTTATTCATACAGTAGTCAAAATTTTTTGTATCTGGAATCCTATATATACATACGACAGCAATTTTGTGTTCAGTCAGCTCGATGGCGCAACATTCAAATACTGCAGTTGTAGACATTTTTGAGATTATCGGTAGGTCTGTCCACTGATGTCCGTTTCGTATCAGGATACATGCTTCTCCTCTTTTGCTTCCCTTCCGACTGAAGCAGGCAGCTAAGCGGTAAGCGGGTATCTCTAAATATTGTTCATGTCCTTCCACCATAAAATGTTCCGTAACGCATAATACATCAACACATATTTTTTTTATCTAATAGTTCATGCAGGCATACGGTAAGACTATCAGATTTTGAAATCAGGCCTGCTATATTTTGATGTAATATATAAAAATATTTATTCACGAAAAAAGTTATCTTCAGTTTCATTCCCAGGCTTATTTATTTGAATGTAATTGTTTAGTGTTATGTCCAAAATTAAATTCTTTAGGTCCTTAAAAATAGTTCGAAGTCCGTGGTCATTAATCATACCCAAATATCTGTGAAACATCATAAAACTAGCATCTAGATTCAGGTTACTGTCCAATAAAAATGCATAACCATGTGTTTGGATGTCCATGTATAGAAGATTATTAAATGATTCCACTCTCCAGTTAAATATACTGGAAAAACTTGAAAATTTATAAGTTGGTAGGCAGATAACTATGTTGGTATGTATGATATTTCGAAGTACTTTTCGTATGCGATCTATAGTTTTAATGTTGTTACTAGTAGTCAAAAAATCTTCTTCCCCCAAAAAAATTACACAGAAATCATTTTTATTGAAAAGAGTAAATTTTTCCTCTAATGGTGTTAGGAGTTGCTCCGTAGTTGCATTTGGTTTTAAATAATGACACATTTCCATATTTTGAAATGTATCTTCAGCTATTGACAGTAATTTGTTATTCCTTTTTGTACTTAAAATACATAACTTTCTTTTATCTGTAGAATGGTTCATACTTTGAGTGACCTGGCTATGTTTTTGTGTGTTGTTATTTGTGGGTAGTTTTGAACTAGTATCTCTTGGACTAGAGTAAATATTTTTTGGATCCGTCTGGGTATCTTTACTACTGCATTGTTTATTATTTTTTCTATGTCCAGATGTTTTACTTTTGATGGGAGTATTTGTAACTTTTTTGTACAGATCATTTTTCTTAATAAGTTCGTCGTTCGATTTTTTTAAGTTAATGTTTTCTAACGACAATAATTCTATTTCTCTATGGGCACTGTTTAGATCTTGTGTAAGTTTACTGATTTGCTGCTTTAACTCATTCACTCTTTCGTCGTCATCGTCCGATATATCCGGCAAACTATTATTAGTCAAATCTATCAGACTTTTACTCTCATCTTGAGTGTCGGATTTGATTCTGGTTCGTCGGAAAGTAATGTTGTCCAAGAAATTCATTATCCGCTTGTTAACTCTTTGTTGTTGATATTTTACTGAATATGAAATAACTCACTTGTATGGATACTAATGCGCTTGTGTGAACGTACTAATAGGCAATCGTTCACTTTGGTAGCATCACTAGCAATAGTCTCTGGCGTTTTGTTTATGGTTCAATTATATTTTTATTTCCACTCGTTGAAATGTCAATAGTTCAAAATCACACACAAGAAACGGCTTACTGTTTATAATGTCGTATTTGGATCACTGTTTAATAGAAGTTGGTGATGTTTATAGTTTATGTAGCACAAATTGTCACTGTGTCACTAAATTATGGTGGGACGCAATGTTTACTCAGGTAATGTTTTTTCGTACACACATTCGTACACATTCACAAACGTTTATTTGCCGATAATGTCCGTACAACAAGATCTTTTCTTAATATTTTTCGCTATATAGTCAAAAAGATAGGTTTCTAACGAATTAGATATACGCGGACTTTGTTAACTTTCGAAACGTCAACATGACATGATATACTGTAAACAGTTCGCTGATTGGATCACTGGTTTATTCTATTCATATTGCTATTTAATAAGTTATTTCGGATCCCACTTCATCAAAGGCTTGATTACATCAAGCCTTTGATGAAGTGGGATCCGAAATATTTTGTTAATTATCGAGATCGTCGTTCTCACAAGCAAGTTTTGCAATTTAGAGTCTTGATATTTTTTGTTATAAAACTTGTAATAATTTAGATGAAATAAATCTTTAACGGTTTAGGAAGATCAGGTAGTGCTCGCATTGTCAGTATTTTTAAGTGATTAGATTAATAAAGGGTCAAGATTGTTAAAGTACAGCTAAGCAGAGAAATAATGGTATTTACACACAATGCTTTTCCCACGTAGCTGCGTGCTAATTATCTCAAACGTTTTGCAATCACCTCGCAATTAGTGTATTTTACTTTCCTTAATGAAAGTTGAAATCTTCTCTATAAAATGAAACAAAGTCCTTGATGCAACTAAATACTTGTGTAACACTAGGAATACATAAGTATGTCATCTTTGGAGTCATCTAAAAGTCGGTTCGGCATCGTTGGTTGGTGGTACAATTATTAATACAAAAAAAAACAATTTGTAATAGGTAATCCTTCTCCGTACAAAAGGCAGTTCAGAAAGTTCTAATTGAAAATATAATGGTTCAGTGCACAGGCCAATTAACATACAAATCGAAACTTGAATTTACATACAGCTATAAAATTACATTATAGGGGACAAGAGCTAGATTCTTAAATGAAACAAAGAGAGAAGAAGATAAACGGGGCGATACAACACAAACACACCTTTCAAATACTGTAACTTTGCCTACGTGTAAAATTTAAAACAAACATTTATACAAGGAGTTATTTCTGCTATTGCGGTAACCTAATAATAACTACAAAATGCAATACTAAAAACCATTTGTTTATAGATACAAGAGGCCCAAAATTAAAATTGTTCTACCTACGAAATCGTAAGCAGTTACCAAAGTATAGCAACGATGAACTCGTTGCTATAATTTGCGGTGTTTATTTGTACGTTACCTGATCTAAAAATAAACTTTTACTTTTTCTAAAGTACAAAGCAAGACTGCCTCGTGGGTCTCGCGGCATAAATGTGCGTGTGGGATTGGGAGGTCTCGGGTTCGATTCCCGGGTCGGGCAAAGTGTTATTGGGTTTTTCCGTTAGGAAATTCTCAGTAGCAGCACGGAGTCTGGTAATGTGCCCGATACGGCAATAGGCTCACCCCCTATTACGTGGGACCTAAAAATTCCTGGCGAAATGTGGGTGTAATATTACACCTCTGCCTACCCCTTCGGGGATACAGGCGTGTGTCTATAAAAAAAATAAAAATAAAACACAAAAAAACAAAGCAAGTTGGCTATTTATATTCCCTTAAAATAATTAAAGTAAAAGTTAAAATTAATGTTATTTATATTTTATAGCTCACCAAATTGACCTTTTTTTACGAGGTGGAAAATCTCTTCGGATCTCCGACTCTTGGGGAAAAGAGAGCCGGATTATGTGGTGTAACCACTAAAAACCACCTCGACTTTCTCATGTACCCGTGTGTCGGAGGGTAGGGAATCGCATAAGCATTCGTCGCTACCCCCCGACGGGTATTGGCCCGCCAGATGGTCAGGCGGGCCCCGAACAAAACCCCCTTGGCGGCGGAATAAGGTGTTGGGCTCCGCCGCCAAAACACCGCAGAGGATAGGGAGGACGGCAACGTAACACCGCATTTCCTCTTCCTCTGGGGCCCCACCGCGACGCATCGAATGGTGCGCCCCCATTTGGTCGCTGGAGATAGGGCGCGTGGCAACGCAACACCGACACGCCTCTCCTTCCGCGACCGCGCCCGACTGCGAGGGTTAGACAGAACTGTCCCTCGCACATGTATCAATCCATAATAATAATAATAATAATGACAATATGACAACTGGTCTCACTCACCTGCTCTTTAAGTCAGGTGTACCACGGACCCCAAAAATTATAGACCAATTACGTGTCTACCGACTATATATAAACTTCTTACATCCATTTTGAGGACTAAGATGTTATCACATATTAGAAATAATAACATCATGTCAGTGGCTCAAAATGGATGTAAGAATGGGGCCCGTGGTACAAAAGAGCTACTCCTCTTTGACATGGCCATTAGCCAGCAGGTGCGCCGCAACCGAAAGGATCTGGCGACATGCTGGATAGATTACAAGAAGGCCTTCGACTCCGTGCCACATACATGGCTCTTGAGGGTGCTGGAGTTATATAAAGTCGATATAACTCTATGCGCCTTCTTGAAGGCATGTATGGGACAGTGGAGTACGGTCCTACGCTATCCAGGATGTCGGCAGATTCGCGATTGCGGTGCTCCTCTTAAGATCGAACGGGGTATATTCCAGGGTGACAGTTTGAGTCCCTTGTGGTTTTGTCTAGCTCTGAATCCTCTCAGCACTTTGCTAGAGGGGTCTGGGTTAGGCTATCGGCTGCAGCGTAGGGGTCAAGTTATCTCCCACCTCTTTTATATGGATGACCTGAAGTTAATTGCCCCCTCCACTTTCCAATTGACAGCGTTACTAAAAGTAACTGAAACTTTTAGTAATTCTATCAAGATGGAATTTGGTGTGGGTAAATGTGCGGTCATGCATGTAAAACGAGGTGGGATTGTGGAATCTGAGGGTATAGAGCTTTCAGATTCCACACAACTTAGATCTCTATCTGCGGCCGAGACCTACAAGTATCTGGGTATGTCGCAGGCCTTAGGTATTGCTGAGACTGCCATGAAACAATCATTGCGGGAGCGCTTCTTGGGCCGCCTAAAGAAAATACTGAGAAGTTTTTTATCAGGCGGCAACAGGGTGCGTGCCTATAATGGTTGGGCCATGCCAGTCTTAGCATACTCCTTCGGCATACTCAGATGGACTCAATCAGAACTGGAAGCCCTGGACAGAAAGGTCCGTTGTCTATTGACTGAATATCGGATGCATCACCCGCGGTCATCAGTAATGAGGTTGTACATCCCGCGGAAATGTGGTGGTCGTGGTTTCTTACGTGCTAAGGACCTCCACAACCGCGAGGTGTACAATCTTAGAGAATATTTTCTTAAGGCTGATACGGGTGTGCATCGTGATATTGTTGCTGTAGACAACGGACTTACCCCGTTGGGTCTGGCAAAAGAGAGCTGGCGCAAACCTGTTGTACTTAGTACTGAAGAGCGCAGGGAAGTATGGAAAGGCAAAGAGTTGCATGGGCGTTTTTATCGGGCCTTGCATGGGCCCGATGTAGACCTCATGTCATCAGTAGCCTGGCTACGGTTTGGTGATTTATTTGCAGAGACCGAAGGTTTTGTTTGTGCAATTATGGACGAAGTTGTCATGACGAACAACTACCGTAAGTATATTCTGAAGGATGGGACTGTTGACATATGTCGGGCGTGTCACCAGCCCGGCGAATCCCTCAGACATATAGTTTCCGGTTGTTCTCGTCTTGCCAACGGCGAATACTTGCACAGGCACAATCAAGTAGCCAGGATCATCCATCAGCAGCTTGCCTTAAAATATGACCTTGTACCCTTTGAAGTACCGTACTACAGGTATGTGCCCGACCCAGTTCTCGAAAATGGTCGTGCCACTATGTACTGGGATCGATCTATCATCACCGATAGGACTATCGTGGCTAGCAAGCCCGATATTGTGGTGATAGATCGATCAGAACGCCTTGCAATGATCGTTGATGTTACTATTCCCCATGACGAGAATCTCGTGAAAGCCGAAAAAGATAAGGAAATCAAGTATTTGGACCTAGCTCACGAGATTGTCGACATGTGGGATGTGAACTCGGCGATCATTGTACCGATAGTCGTGTCAGTTAATGGTCTCATTGCCAAGAGCCTCGACCACCATCTCAAGAGGCTCTCGTTAGACGGCTGGATCAAGTCCTCTATACAGAAGGCAGTATTGTTGGACACGACGCGCATAGTTCGGAGGTTCCTCTCTCTGGAGCCCTAACCACCGGTAGCTTGGTCCCTGTACCCGATACCGGTGGGTCTCCGTGGTCCTATTTTATATGGTTAAATTTTTTATTTATTTAAGTGTATAAAATTCTACCATGAGAAAAGACGTAATAAAGAGGAATAATAATAATAATAATTGTCGACATGTGGGATGTGAACTCAGCAATTATTGTGCCGATAGTCGTGACCGTTAATGGTCTAATAGCCAAGAGCCTCGACCGTCACCTTAAGAGGCTTGCGTTGGGTGCTTGGGTCAAGGGCCTGATGCAGAAGGCAGTACTTCTGGACACGGCACGTATTGTGAGGAAGTTCCTGTCTCTGGAGCCCTAACCACCGGCAGCTTGGACCCTGTGCGTGATGCTGGTGGGACCCCACGGTAATTTTTATATTTTTAAATGTGTTTATTTTGGTAAATAATATATTTTAAAATGTAATTTTAATTAGAAAAATAATAAATTAAGGAGATAATAATAATAAATTTATTCACCAAAATAGTTACAAAAGTGTACACAAGTAGATATAACTGGTGGCTAGACTTATTCTAGGCATTACAATGTGTTGCAAAAAAAATAATTTTGTACATAATTATAGTAACCCTGCCTCTTAAACTAGGCTATCCTGTATTTTATGAGACAGTGTCTAGCTTATTAATTCACAATTTTTATACAACAGTGGACAGTGTCGATCTACCGTTTAAACTTGACAGCAGTAATAGTTGTGTGTGTACAAGTAAAATGTGGGGGGAGTGTGTAGTGGTGTGATGTGGTATGTTGTGCTTGTTGTGGGTTTGTGTGTGTGAATATAGGGTTGAGTGTGTGTGTGGATGTAAGTGTGTGTATGTTTGTAAGTGTGCGTTTTTTCATTTAGGCGATGTAAGTGAGTAATGACTCTGAGTATGTGTAGTCTTTCTGTAGTAGCCACTCTGTTACTGTTTGTTTTACTGTGTGTGAATTTAAATCTATAATTTGTAGATGTTTGTGAACTTTTTTATAAATGTGCTCACTTAAGGTATAAAACTGGCGTTTAGCGAACGAAGTTTTGTGCTGAGTACCCCGGATAACATATGTTCGCTTGTTTGGGTCGGACTTCGGATGACTGGTGTGTTTTCTAAGAATCGATTTAAGCACAAAGAGTTGTCGAACCGACAGGACTTTGCAGTCAGAGTAGAGTTCAGTAGTTGGGTATCTATAGGGCTTTTTCATCATGACTTTTAGAATCGCTCTCTGTGCTCTCTCAACTCTCGGAAGGGTAGTCTTTGCTGCACCGCCCCAAACAGTGATACAATAGCCAATTATCGATTGACACAGAGCGTAGTACACGATTTTCAGAGTGTCAGCATTAGCCGATTGTTTGAGAGACTTGAAAATGTGTATCAGGCGCATCGTTCTGGTAGTGAGGGCATCAATTTGTTTGTCATATCGCAAACTGTCGTCTATCTGCACTCCCAAATACTTTACACTGTCAGTTCTAGTAAGTGTTGGGCATGTACAGGTTCCTAAGTTGTTTGAGCATGTGTGAGCTGTTAAATTAAAGGTATTTGTCTGACACGCTTTGTAAACAAACACAAGTTTCCGCCTTACGACAGAAGTATGATAAGTTGATTGAGTTTAGTTTGCTACGGCATGGGCATCCAGCGTGAAAAATAGATGCACCATTGCAAGGATACCAAACAAATATTTTTTTTTAAAAGACAACTCCCGCATTAGGACTAAATCCTGTGTCGCGGGGGACTTTACAAACATACATATAACGTGGGTATAATGGAAGAACTGAATAACTCAGATTTTAGCCAAATTGACCTTTTACCATTTTCGTGAACCCCAAAATGTGCCGCATCTTTTGGTCTAACAAACATTCTTATATCTAAACCCAGTCCAAAAATAAAGCCATTTTTGTGTTTCAATTGTAGAAATAGATATGTATTAATTAACATTAAATATTAGTAGGAAAAATGAATAACTCTATAAATAAATGAACAACTGTGACTTCTGATCACTTGCGTATGAAATGAATTAGCTAAGTTGAGTTATTTAGTTCTTCCACGCACGAATATATTATTTTAATGAAACTAGTCAAGTTGAAGGAAAACTAAACAACTTGAGTTATTTAAATCGGGCATTAATGAACGTTCTTTCGTTTTTAAATAAGTATTTTTATTTATTTCTTCTTCGAGAAAATATAAATTTATAAGAGATTCCAACCAAATAAATATCAATATGTGAAGTTATTTAATATTTCTATTTATAGTATACGCACGTTAGCGAAGTTATCGTAAAATTCAGTAGTACAAATTAGCGCGAAATAATGTGAACCTATAGATAAACCATTCTCAAAGCGTGCTCCGCACAGCGCCACGTCTCCACGAAGCATCTCTAGAAGCCTCACGACAATATTGCTCCAATTAAAATAAAATAACTAAAATATAACTAAATCACTAGGTAGCAAAATACAGCAAAATGATCGACTTAGATTCTAAACTCAGCATCAGCCCCTTACAGTTCACTCCTGAACTAAGCCTCTCCTTGGAAGGAGTAATTGGCCTACTATACCACGCTGGCCAAACGGATTGCAATAGGGTTTGTTTTAAGTTTTCCTTCTCTTACAGTGCTATTCTCTGCATAGTACGGTCCCTCTGTCGGCTTTTACGACACAGATGGGATAATATGGGGTGGTGATATTGCGTAGTTTTAATCCGCCACCACACTAAACTCACTGCAACTTAAAGTAGTAGATTGTGCTATACTAGTATGCTATGTTTTTACCGGCGATTTATTTCAATCGGATACTTATAGTACCTATAAACAGATATAGTATTATTAGACATATTATGTTACTAAGCTAGGCAGCGATAGCCTAGTGGAGATATCAACAGACTGCCATTCACAGGGCTCGTATTAGAGTGGCTTGTCTCGTGCCTCAGAGAGCAGATCTTTAAGACTGGGTGGTATGGTCACCCCTCGCTACTTTTTCTGACATCAAGATTTGATGTCTTACAGCGACCAGTGCAGGCTAGGTTTCTTAAAGGCTTTAGTACCGTGGGGCAAATCCATACGGAGCATACTTTTTCATAGGTTATTTAGAAATTCGAAGAGTAAAACCGGCCGCTGTGGCTGCCTTTTGTGGACTGAATGCCTTCAACTCCATTGAAACTGGGCTGTCCTGCAATGCACTGCCTACACTACAATATGTCCCTCAGAGAGCTATGAAAAGGACAATGCTAGGGATTTCGCTGATTAATAATTTCCGGCAGAAGACCAAAGTAACTGACATAGTTCAGAGTTATAGCAAATTGAATGGGGAACTTATGGGATGTCGATTAAAAAGCAGGTTCTTAAATTAACACCACGCCTCAGCAAGCGTAATGTTGGCCGCCAGAATGGGTCTTGTGGCATACCGTGAGAAGGTCTACCTCTAGGAATGATAGGCTGATTAAATGAATTAAATGAGAAGAAGTAGTTAATATTATTTGACCATTACACGCCTTCTTCCTATTATGAAAGCCTGCCGGTGAGAAAATACCTCGCACGATACCGAGCAAGGCGTGACGTGGCAAACCGATACTCCGAAGAGGTAGACAGAAGTTGTAATAATTACACCCATAATCGGCCATGTCATGCATTTTAGGTCCTAAGTAAAAATGGAGTCTATTGACGTTGCCGGTCACATTGCCAGACTTTGTTCTACTAGGGAGAATTCGAAAAAATCAATTACTTAGACTCTTGCCTAACCCGGGTCTTGAACCCAAGACCTCTCGATCTACAGACGCATAGCTTATTTACTGGGCCACGTAGGCAATCAGTGACAAAATAAATATAAAGTATAGGAAGATTTATGTCAGTTTTATAGTCTTTTCTGCAAATGTGGAACTTTTTGCACAACTTCTACCCTCAATTTGTCTAGTATTAGAGCGTAGTATGCTGCTGTAATAGTTATCCCTTCCCAACCGAAAAACGTTTGTCCTTTGGAGTTGGTTCCTCCTTAGTAATTTACTATTTGGAATGTATGTATTATTGACTTGGGCATATAATGGTGTATCCAGGTTGCATCTACAGTCGTTAATTATACCAAAACTTGGAACTTCTACGCAAAGAAATCATTAAAAAAAGAAAACGATTTTGGTCTTAACGTGAGCAAACGCGGCACCCATCGCGCTGGGAGCTTGCTTATGCTTACTTGAAATTTATTTCAATTCAATTATTTTACAACGAATTACATTTTTACTAACTATTACTTAATTACTATTTACAGCTAAAACTATACTTATAAACCTATAACAAAATTAAAAAGAAAATAAAATAATATATTCTTACAAAACGCAAGGCACGAGGCATTTAGGCGTCGTAGTATACCTCCGCATCAATGTCATGGGGTAACGTGCCCAGAAGGCTGGCAGCATTGCCACGCTGGATGGCAATGCTGATTCTTTGAGCAAAGAATAAACCAGCCTTCTGGTCACGTGAGACGTCGATCAAGCGTTTCGAAATTTCTCGGTACAAAATACGAGCGCTCGGACCCCATGGGCCCAACGTTTCTACCCCAAACGGCTCAAATATGTAATTGCCGACTAAATTTCCGTATTTGCGCCGTTTGAGGGTTTCCGCCGTTGCAGCAGCAGCGCCGGCATGACCTGCTGTGCTTGGAATATGTGATGGCGCAAGGGTATCTACGCACGTTGCGTCCCACACCAAAGGCCTACCCATTTTCCATGGCAACAATGACATACCGTCAGGTCTCTTCCCGTCGTCTCGTACCAAACCATTTGGTTCGAGTACAGCTGGTACGCCAGACGCGGCAAGAGTACGACGAATTATGTCATTCAAATTAGCATGTCGTGGAATTCTACCTGCGCTTCTGCTGCAAGAAAGCCCATGATGTCCGAGGCTATCGACGTCTCCTCCACAATGGCACCGATGCGGAGAAACACAAGGAGCACCCAAACGTAGGCAAGTGGCAATACGGAACGTCTCATCGTCCAACATGGTTCCTGTGTTGGAAGATGGTAGTGCTTGTAGCCAAAGACCGAACTCCCATTCCCCCACAGCCAGCAAGCGAGCACGCTCTGCAACATTAGAAGCTGTTGACAAAATATTTTTTCTTACTAAGTTACAGAGCGGCAAGTCCCACTGTCTCTGGGAGAAAAGGTTGGTAGGCAATTCAGTGTTTGGACAAGCCATTTTCCAGGCGTTTAAAGCCTCGGCTTTGCACAGCACTTCCGAATCAACTAGTGTAGGTGTTAAAATTTTCCTAGTTAACTCTTCCGTGCTGTGAACCGAAGACAGAAACGCCGGTAAACTGACACTGGAAATTTTGCGAACGCCGAGCCCACCCCGACGTATAGGTAATGACGCTTGTAGCCAGGCTCGGTCGTCCATGTCCACATTTAATATCTTTCTTAAGGTTGTTTGAATAATTTGATCAATTTTTCCTAAAAGTGCATTTTTCTTTCAAAGTTGTGACGATCTTAAAGTATGAGTAAATTTAGGGACGAAAAGGCAATATCGAATAATTGTGTAAGCTGAATGAATATTAATATTTAATAGGCGATCTGAAATATCATTAAAATTTTGTATCTTTTCTTCTACGAAAGATTCAAAAGCTTCTTCAAAAATTGGTGAACCTAGGAGGCGAAGAGAAGTTTTTTCAACAATTTTGATATTTGGTGCCAAATTATTAAATTTCGATATTGCCAAATGTTTGTTCATTGAGTTTGTTGTATTTATAAAAAGTTCACATTTACTATAATTTAGTTCTAAGCCAATGGAGTTGAATTTATTTTTTAGAAAAGCCATGTCTTGTAATACAATGTCTAGATCGCCACCCAGGGTTCCATCATCTAAAAACCACACATTAAATTTTGAATTTATTTGCCGAATAATGGGGTGTATGGCTAAACTAAAAATGACTGGTCCAAGAGGGTCACCTTGTTGGCATCCAACTGCTGAGTCCAAAACATTGTCCTTGTAAAGTAATTTTGTGGGATATCTGTAACATTGCCAAAGAAATTTAAAAATTTTAGGTGTTTCTAATTTGGCCTGTGCCAACAAAGTGTCCCTATTCACTGAATTGAAGGCGTTTTTCACGTCAACCTTAAGGATGACCCCTCCATCACTACTTCCAAGGTATGTAGAAAGGGCATGTATAGCAGCCTCACAACCCCCCTTGGAACCAAAACCTAGTTGGAGGGGTTGGAACTTTTCGGATAACTCTCTGCTGTAAAATTTACAGCATATCTTAGCTGCTATACGCCGATATGTGCTGCCCACGGCAATGGGACGAAAGCCACCATCCTTCTTGTTTAGGGCGCACAAGTTTGCCCCATACAAGATTTCAATGATCGCATCGTCCACATTACCGGAGAGCATCATATTAATTAGCGCAGTTAGCTCCTTCATAAGGGTCTCGCTGGCCACCCCAGCACTTGCACACACTAAGTCTTTTAGGTGCTGCGGTGTCAAGGCATCAAGGCCACCTGCCGAGCCACTTCGGAAGGAGAAAACTGCTGCTAATACATCCTTGGCCGTAGTGATCAGATGTTCTGATTCCCTGTCGGGAGCTTCAGGGAAGGAGAGATCATCAATAGGCGCTGGATGCTTGCTCTTCAGACCCGCAAGCGTCTCTGGAGAGCAAGGCGCCACCACATCACTACTAAATAACAGTCTAGATGCGCCCCGAATATCACCCTCCCTTAATTTGGATTCTACATATTGACTAAGCGATTTCTGCTTGTTAAAAGTGAATTTAGAATCCAAAGAGTTGGCCGAAACGTGACAGTTATATTTAATTTGCGATGTTAATGTAATTTGGGCTGCCTGACTTTTGTCAACATGTAAAATCCTATATGGGAAGGTCAATAATTGCTCCCAGGCCGTTATCGAGTTCTCCCTTACGACAAGACCTATACATTCTGCTAATTTTTTTGAAACTGCAGGTCTTGCCCCACGGGGAACTCTTTTTAGAACCGGAATCGAATGATTCAATTTTGTTAGGGTTTGCCAAAAAGGAATTTGGGTAATGCCTTCTGATGCACATTGTGTAGATATTGGAGGGCCAGGAAATGCATTTTGGGATTTGTGAACTCTACCAAAATGCACTTTCAGGCCCCGCTTACCTTTAAAAAAACGATCCTGGGAACATTGTGGGCAACGCACCAGACCAGATAGCGATGCGGCAGGTTGACTCACACTCACTTCCGCATTGCCAGAGCCATTATCGTCTTGCATAAGTAGTATATTTACACTATATTTACAAAAATAACGCAGTAAAAATTTAATAACATATACAAAAGCTCGTAACTGTCAATGTTTTGTCACTGTCAAATTTGTTTATTGTCGACGGCGGCGGCGTATAGCTTCTTTTTGGTGATATTTGGTATTGTTCGGCACTGTTGCTAGCGCCGTGTGACCGTGTCCATTATAATATAGGTACTGATGAACTGATACGATGAGAATCTGAAGGCGTTGTGGGGTGCGCCATATACAATGACATAACAAATTACATGTTCTTCGTATATTTCTATATTATTGAATATCACAAAGTAAATAAAATTAATTATTGTTCTTATTTATTTTGATTCCGATAGGGTCGTTTAGGTAAATCTTATTCATTTTTCAATTATTACAACCAATAAATATAGTATGTGAGCGCCATGACAGCTCCCATGCTTATGCTAAAATCTTGATTGAATATGTAGCTAATACATTTGTTAGTCATTTTCATAGCCTCTGCTATCTCTCTTACTCAATTCAGCAGTCGTCTAACACCATTTGGTGAAATTTAGAGCAGTTATCATCAGTGGTTGCAGTTATGGACGTCGCGGACCTTCATCTGTTCCCTAGCTTTTACGACCAAGCTTAAATTCAGCTGCCCAAAATTTCATTGTGGTAACTGATGGAACAGAGAGGCAGCGATAGCCTAGTGGAGGTACCAATGGCAGTCCATGCAGAGGGTATCGGGTTTGAATCCACAGCACGCACCAACGACTTTTCAAAGTGCGTATTAATTTGTTAATTATCGCTTGCCACGTGCCTCGGAGCACGTTAAACTGTCGGTCCTGGCTGTCATGATGATCTCTGACAGTCGTTACGGGGAATCAGTACTCTCAAATAAACTGATACTGTAGACTTGTGGAATATCGCTATCCCTTTGGGTTGCGGAGGTCAAACGGCAGTCGCTCTGTGGAAAAGTTGATATTCTGTCATATCTGGTTAGACCAGTAAACGAACCTCGGGCTCTAAGACGTGTAAGTCTTGGATGCAACCGGGATAACGCTAGGGCATTGATGATGGAGCCGAAAGTCCCCATAAACAGAGTTTTAATCAAATTTAAATGGTGTCGGGGTATTGCCTTTCAAAAACAAAAATTTAATGACAGCTCGATACAAAATTTCCCATTTACACAAAAAACACTCACATCAACTCAATCGTATGGCTGTCAAACAGCAATTACTGGTACAAAACAGCTGAAATGTTGGTGGGTAACTGCCACAAGTAGAACAATTACATCTACAACACTTTTTTTGACGAGTGCTGCTTCCTTCAGGTTCAGGTCGGAAACTTTTCAGACTACACCCTAGTAACTTTTAATGCAAAGGAAAGTTATTTTTGTTTTATTTGATTTAAGAAGATTTCTATTAAGTAATTTTTATTGTAATATATCATTATAATATTTTGTTGCCATATCTAATTCTGGTAATTTGATATTGTAATTTAAGGTTTTTTTTATATATTTTTTTATATAAAATTTTACTACTTCCAATCCAGGTCTTTTATTTCATGTGAGATCAATAATCAGTGATAAAATTTCACAGATAAACTTTCAGTAAGAATGCCGAACTTTCGTGTTTAAGTATTTCTTTAGGTTCAAAACTCAACAAGTGTACTTAGTTTACCCAAATTCATGTATTCACATTAATTTAATGTGTGGGAAAACTGAATAACTACAATATAGAATTAGCTAACTACGGTATGTTTGCAATATCTTGGTGTGGCAAAATTGGATAACTTGTTTTTTTTTTTTTTTGGTTCATGATAAAAGTTAGTATAATCAAGCATAGAATCGACAGCAAACATGCTTAAAACATATAAAATCGCCGACGATTGTTCTCCATTACTTAGAAATGTAAAAAAAAGTGTCAAAAAAACAGTAAATCGCGATTATCTCGAAACTTGAAATTTTGAGTTATTCAGTTCTTCCATTATACCCACGATAACGGGGATAATTAACACCCAGACTCGAAACAACAATTTATGGATCACACAATGTGTTGTCTCGTGTTGGAATCGAACCCACAACACTCGGCGCAGTGTCAAGCGACGAGGCGGCCGCTTAAACAACCACGCCAACCGTGCAGTCATCGAAGTTAAACAATTATTCCATATCAATAGAACTGTCACGTTGTTTACCTTTACTTTTAGTTCTTTGTAACTTTCGAACAGCTTCTACGGAGAACTTGCTTGAAAGTCAAAGTAGGAACTATTGAGAGTTTTATGCATTGAGAAAACAGCCGTATTGGAGTTCGGAACTGACCATGGACCAACACTTGTATTGTCTGATGACACAATTCAGAAACAACTCTTAGTCTATTTTATTATTCTTCAAGCATATAAGTCACCGATCCTCCTCAACGGCAAACCCAATTCCATTGTATTTCATATTCCCTAGATGCTCTACATTCATAATTGGTGTCGGTATATTTCGTACATGTAAAGATTCCCAAAATAACAAAAAATTGGCACAAGGCACAACAAGTAAGATGTGAATAAAATACTGAAATAAAGAGAGTCAAATTACTTCTAAATTTAGAATTAATCTGTACAAAGAAATAGGGGAGAGTCGACCGAAATATTGCTGAAAGATTTTCTCTCACGCAGATTTATTACGTAGTGACATCGCTTAAGTAATGCTGAAAGCGCCATTATTACTCAGTCACTTCAGCAAATGGTGAATTAAGCAATTTTGGTTAACGTAGATACCTAGTGCGAGGCGGATTATCGCTGGGGATTAGGATGACGCTTAGTTCCCTTAATGGATGTGTAATACGATTTGCTGTTTGATGTCCATTTTCTGTGCTGATCCCGAACAGGCTTACTCTCAACATACTCTGGTATTGTGGGATTAATGTAACTGATTTACATACCTGTCTTATGTTTCCGCGAAAAGCAAACTGGTTTTTATGGACGTTATAGTGGTTTATTTTTGGGTATTGGTTCTTTTATTATAGAGTAACCACTGTAATCCGGTAGCCCTTGACTACTGCTTGTGTGTCTCTCTATCAAGTTTTTATCTTTATCCCATTAGTGGAATAGTTATAGGATCCTCAGCCACTAAGACATAAGCTGCAAGTCAACACTATGGGGCTTTGAATCCAATCGCTTTAATTTGAAAACGTAAGTCTTGTTAAAGTATGTATTTGTAGTCACAGTCATCATCATTATCGTCCTAGCGTTATTTTGGTTGCATTCAAAGGTTCACCTTGCATCCCGTGGTTTGTTTATGGTTACTAGTCTGACAGTATGACACGTTTTATTAGTTTTTCCACAGAGCAACTGGCATCTGACCTTCGTTAGATTCTTCAAGGGTTCTGAAGCCCATAACGACTGGACCTACAGCATAATATGCTCTCCAAGGCAAGGCATAAGTAACAATGTTCATACTTAGACTAACGCTTGTTCTTCGAAGGGGTAGGCAGAGATTACGGACCGCCATTTGCAACTTTTTAATACGCACATAACTTCGACAACACATGCGTGCCGTATAACTCAATAAAAGTCTGTTAGTATCATCTCCTAATTTGTAGTAACATTACTTGTCTATTATTAGCTTTTCGGGATGTAGCCTGGGAATGCTATAACTGATACCGCTATTCCCGTAACGTAATAACTTAGGTAATGTGTTATCAATAAAAGGTACGTTCACGGATATAATATCATAATTAGATCTAGAAACCTAATACGTTACGAAAGGCAAAAATAAAAGCAAATATTTAATATATTTCGTGTAGCTTTTACGTAATAATATTAAACTGTATAATATATTTTTATTGATAGAACTTTGCAGAGGGAATTATACTTACATTTCGAGAAGTATTCTCAAAGTCCTACGAAATTAATGTGATTACACTTGGTTCTAGTTTGTAGAATGTAGAATGCCGAGCATTCTTGCTTCAAAAAATACTTTTGATCCTCTCCCGTTTAAATTATGAATTTATACTTGTCATTAGTGACGTAAAATATATAATACAATGTCTATACAAAATCTATAGCGAAGCGATTTATTTCATTGACTTATGTACTATTTCAAGACAATGAATTAATGAGAAACCTAAGTATGGCGTTATTCCGGTTGAATCCAAGACTTCTGCCTAACAACCCGAGGCCCGCTTTCTAATCTATTCAGATATAACAATACTTTTGACGAGTAATACATATACCTATGTATTTCATAACCTCAGTATTTTATAAAATCTTTTGTTTGAAATATTACAAAATCTTTAAAGCGAAGGAGTGGTTTGAAAGCGATGGGGGTTATTGGACCGTTCACTGTAAATGGTCCTTTAAAGCTCTTTCTCTTGTACTTCACCGCTACTATTTTAATTATGAATAAAAATGGAGTAACTTGCAAGTTCCCGGTACGTAATCGATTTACGGTAGTTGTAAGTTGCGAAGTATCTTGTTGAATATTACACAGCCGAGAAACGAGGTTAAGGTATTCATTTAGCAAGTTACAGGGTAGCTTTCTTTTTGTGCACAGCTAAGTTTTTACTGTCTTGTTGGAGTTGCTTGTAGGAGCATTACAACACCGTAAAAGTAAATACGTCGTAATAATTTTTGCTTCGATAGTCTCTCTTTTAACTTTTTTTCGACTTATTTTGTAGGCGACTAGTACTCAAATGATCCTAGTTAATTACTGGGTGGTTGCAAAAACAGCTATCCAAAATGTAACATAATGAATGTTCCTTAAGAAAGTATTGACTGATACGTAGGTACACCAACTTTTAATCTCTGCACAACTCTCACTTTTAAAATAGTTAAATAATACATTCGCTGTGGTGAGCTTATCACCTAATCAACATAGCATGACGATACATTGCTGTGAACATTATTATACTGTAACGGCCGCCTCACCGCGTGACACTGCGCCGAGTGTTGTGGGTTCCATCCCCACACGAGACAACACTTTGTGTGCTTCATAAATTGTTGTTTCGAGTCTGGGTGTTCATTGTGTCCGTTACTTGTATATCTGTAAAGTCCCCCGCGACACAGCGTTTAGTGCTAGTACGGGGGTTGTCTTTTTTTTTTAAATACAAAAAAAAACTGTACGGGTACCTGGATCGTATATAAAGATCATATTATTCCTTTCTTAAAGTTCTGGCCAACTCTGAAATCGGGGACTGTAGGTACGTTTCTTATCTTGACGAGAATCAGGACTGGCGGCTTTAGATGCCTCTCCCTGAGGCGTCATAATGCGCTGACGTAAATGCCACAACACGCGGACATCCATCCATGGGGTAACCTATGCAAACGTTGCTAAACTTTACTGATCAACTGATCGGGAAAGTTCAGCAACCAGTAAAAACGGTGAGTTAAGCAACGCTATCGACACGACTGGATGACACATAGTTATGGTATAAACTTTTCAAAAGTCCCAAACTCTAGTCAAGAAACATAGGTCACAAAAATACCCTTGTGATAGAGCCTGTTACGTACCAGAAAATAACTGACAGAGACAAAATTACTGCATTTTCATGAACTTTTGCAATATACCTATATATGCACGTTATACTTACCTTGATCGGTAAACGAGCCTATTAAAATATCGGTGGTTTGTTTGTTAAACATATTTGTTGGTCGGCACGGGATATTTTTTTGTAGGTATCGTATCATATGACGGCAGTAATTTAATACTATAGCCCTGGGGCACACAAATATTTTTCTTGTAATAAGATAAACGATAAACTAGTTTTTTTGTTTGTCATGGCTTCTAGATAGTTAATAAAAGATGAAGTTCTAGATAATATGTTATTGCCTAGACATTAATGAAACTAATGGTAATTATATCACTAAAGAACGGATACTAGGTAGAGAAAAAGGACAGCAGACTTTCACGCTATTTTCTTTGGTAGTATACAAGTTGAAACCGAGGTGTAGATTTTCTTAATAGTTTGGTTGGCCTGGCGTTTAAAAGGGATACATGTTGGTTGCTTACACCAATTGTGTGCGCGATGTTAAGAAGGTTAGAGAAAGATTTGTAGAAGATGTGTATAGGTACTAGGTCAGGCAAAAAAGTTTGCATATACGTGTAGATAGTAGAATATGGAGGGTAGTATGGAGTTTATAGAAGATCAGAGTAGCTCAGAGTTTAACATACTCTTAGAACGCAGCGTGTTCTCGTATTACGAGATCACAAAATCGACCTAAAATAGGTCCAAATTGCCGAAGAACCTACAAGGAAATTGAGCTGCGAGATATCCGGATACCCCTAACAACTTCAGCCCCAAAAGTAAATGTAATTAAATTATCGTTCCATTCGTCGACAAAGTAGCTACTAGTCGTAACCAGTCAGTAGCAGATTGAATCGGGCCGCATCTTAAGGCGCTGTCCTAAGCGACTGTTTTGGTAAATGAGGGGGTGAAGCAGGGGAGGTGAAGGGAGCGTAGCTCCGTCTACTGCGGGGCGCCCCCCTTCATTCTCGTCGCGTGCGGCCGTATTCTGGCGACATCCGTATTCCAATATTTCAAAATCGCAAGCAAAACGTTTTAGCATATTGAACTGAGATACTGATATTAAAATTTATTTTACATACATCAATCTGTTTGTACAATATAGGCATAGCGCAATTTTTGTTCTCAGTGCAGCCATGAGCAAAACTGGTTTACATTAGACGTTATAGGTATTAATTGTTGACGAAAGTAGGTAAATACCTACGTGCCGTAAGATGATAAAAATAATTAAGTCAGTTCCATGTATGGAGAGGCCATTATTATGTTTGTTTTGTTTTTGTATAAAAATAGTGAAGCAGTTCATAGAATACCTACATCTAATTCCATTCCTGCCAGTTTTCAAATTTGTTTTGCAATAAATTGGCTGTGACATACGGGTGGATAGACAGACAGACATTGCGAATCTATAAGGGTGCCGTTTTTACAATTTTTGGCTACGGTACCCTAAAAAACACAATACTGTTCTACTAAGCGCAAAAGCCGTATCTCAACTAAAGCAAGTTACGAGATAATTGAAGTTTAGTAAAAGTTGATTTCTTTTATTTATTTATGGATGTTTATTTTTATTATAAGTATAATTATTATGGTAAAGGTTTCGAAATACGTAGCCGTTTTTAGGGGTTGTGAGTGATTGGAGAGGGAGGAGGGGAGGTCTTGACCCCCTCTCACCATTTTCACTTGACAGAAATACTTGGTTTCCTCTGAAAAAAAAAAATCTCCAAACATCGGTGTGTATGGCACTGCCAACTTCCACATTCATCACACTAGTTTAATAAACTAAGGTTGACAGAGCCCTGCGAAGGGGTCCGTTTTTCGGATTAAGGGTCAAAAGAGAACCTAATATAATCTATTTAGTTACTTATTACAGTCGCACCTAACCCGAGGCACTCGAAAGCAATGACGCACAAATTTGACATTAGCTGACAATATGATCATTCCAAGATGGCAGTTTTGCGTTTCGTTTCACGTTTTTCACATAAAACCTAAAAATGACCTTTGTAAAACTGTACCAAAGTATAAAAACTACGTTCCGTTTTGCATAATTGCCGAAGTATTTATGAAATTTTGGAAATTGTTTAAAAATATTTAGACGCAACTCCGGCAGCCAAAATTACTTTTAGGGGATTAAAACGAACTCCCTTAAGCCCCCTACACTACCAATACCCTCAAATTCAGGCGACTCGTTTCGAAACCCAACCCATTATTATTTTTCAAAATAGATAAACATCAAAAATATATGTGGATATACCTTATTCATGAGATACTGCTATGTCGCTTAGAAAATTATAGAATTAGAATTTGAGTTACTGCTTTTTCGTTAGCTCTCCTCATACATGTTTGTATGGAAAATATAAAAATTTTCTTTCGCTTCAAATATGTGTTGTTTCAAAGAAAATAAATATTAAAAGATATTTATTTATATTCATGTATCACTTATTAACGAAATACAGAGTTTACAGCTCATCAAAAGTTAGCTGTCTGCTACAACCCAGCAGGATTTCTTTATTCTCATCGAATGTTAAAGGCAGTGTATGAGATGATAAGGCTTCAATACTTATTATTTGCTGTTGTTCACGAGGCACAGTTTCATTTACTTTCCTTTTACGGCTTGGTATTGTAGAAATTTCAAGCACTGATGAAACATTTTCCTTTCCGTGATCTCGCAATGCCATCCCTTGAGCTTGAAGAGAATCAACAATTTCAGGCAACTGCCAGTTCATATAAAACGCCACAAGCTTTTCTTCTCCCAGAAAACATCATCTCATTCTATAATTTCTATTTTTAGTGGTATACTTTCGCCACTCCACACAGCAAATAAACACTTTTGTTTGCGTGTAACGTGGCGTTGCCCCTGAATTTGGTAATAACAATTACAATATTTGTTTAGACTAGTCAGTTCACTTTTTTATCATGTTTCCATATTTGTATTTTATTTACTCTTATACTATTCTCCAGGCCATTCTTATAGGCAACCATAGAACATTAAATTTCCATAATCGTGTTTGGACCTATTAATCCTTCTGGCGTGGCACCAATAAACGGATAATCCACAAGGCTCGATTGTTACATTTATTGCTTCGCCAGTTGTTGCAAAGCCAGTTGTTCATTTTAGATTCCATGCGCAACTGATTTTACATAGCAAATATTTTATTTGTACAAAATATTTTTTACTTAGTTGGCTTTACTGCTGTTATCTCTTCTTTTTATCACTGTACCAAAATTTCAATCTGTCAACAAATTCTTACGCAATTTGAACCAGTCACTGCTATCCCTCTTGTAATTTTTGCTTATCACTACGGAATTTGAGTCAAATTTGTTAAAAAAATTGTTTGGCATTTCTTGGCTAGCTCTTGAACAGATCGTGTTAGGAATGACTGCAGTTAAATACGTGTATATGTGTACATAGAATAAGTTTAGTATATAAGATTATAGTTTTAAGAAATAAACCAGTCATTTGTTCACTCCTGACTTTGACTCATTACCCTTCCCAAACCTCTCACTGCGGCCAAGACACCTTTAGCCGTCACCCTGATCGGTCTTGTGAGTCTGCTCGACCGGCAGTGAGAAAACCATTTCCACCACCCCTAAATCCTACCCAATTCCATCTGTCGCCTTAGGTCTCCCGGTGGCAGATATCCTGGACTATTATATATAAGTATTTATAAAATACGATATAGTAGGGCTAGGGGGATAGGGACATTAGGGTTTAGGGACCACAACAACAAAGCCTTTGTAGGAATTAGATAGGTTGTAGGAATAGTTCATAGGACACCTAGGTTTACGACATAATACGTAGGATAGGTGTTAGATTAGATCTAAAATAGGGATAGGTTTGTCGTAGGTAGGTTAGGCTAGATATAGGAACCAGTAGGCTTAAATTAGGATAAGTCTAGGTTTAGGTACGTGCAAGCTTAGGGCTCTACTTAAGAGCTATCGAAGGTTAGGCCCTATCTGGTACAGTGTGTAAGACGTTGCAGAACTGTTATCTTTAACTTCACTGTAATTACAATAAAGATAATTAGTTACGTACTTTATTATTAAAAAAATACTATATTTTGTGTTATAGCAAACAGAGAAGTCACCTTCTTACTTATAAATGATTCATTTTAGAAATTAAAAAGATATTAGATGTACTGAGAGTCTGAGACATACCTAATAGTTTATGAATAATCAAAGTTTTACCCGATGTACCTAAATAGGTTTATGTTCACAACACAATAATACAACATTCGTTACCGCTTGTGTGCGAATTGCGGAGCGCCATATTAGCGCTGTTTATTGTTCGCCGTGGCGGCATCTTAGCGCTCCAGGCGCTCTGACAAGCTAATAAATTTGGAATATAGGTACATAAAGTGATTCGATTTTATGGTATACTCTTTTAAAAATTGAAATCTGTGGCAGCTATGTATTGTGAGAATAATTTATATAATTATATTATGCATAATCGATAATCTATAACATAGTTAGTCATAAAAGACTCTTATGAAAATAATTTGTGTAAACATGTTACATATTTCATAATCACTTGACCATGGATGAATTTCTATTTTATTACGACGCTTTCTTGTACAAATCCTTCGTAGAACTTCATTTCTCTAATTGTCCATATTTTATTCTTCTAACTATATATTTATAAGCACAGAAACAATAACACATTAAACGCAACAAGAGTATAAACTTAGGTCTTAATTATATGTGCCCATAGTTCCATGAAAAGCCTAATTGATTCAAAGTATTCAGTCTATAACATAAAACATGAAATTACGAACTCAATTTGGCGTATTATAATAACAAACAGGTTTACTTAAAATTTCGTGCAGCGGAGACGCAAGCGACATGACCTATCTCTCGCAGGGCTCATAGCCGAATGATGAGGTCTGGGCGGGGCGTAAACTAGCAACTGACACTCAGTACACCGCTTATGCTAATAAGGTTTAAATTGCTGAAGCGTTTGATATTGATGGGATCTACCGAGCGTCAAAATCATAGACGTTTGGCAGATTTTATTTAATTTTACAAAATATACACGTATAATATGAAAATAAATAGGGTAATTCTTTAGTTCATTAGATTTCCTACAATATTATCGAATAAAATATGACAGCTTACTATCAAAATATTGCAAACAGTGAGACGAAAGATTATTTTTTGCCTCGATTTTGTGATTTTTTTACCGTGATTCTATTTTGCATACATGAAAAATTCTTTCAAAAGTCTTTTGTTCAGACTTTTGACTTTAAGCTCTATTTTTTGCTAGTTTGTAATATGTACCGTTATGGCTAGATGCGCGACGAAAAATTAGGTGTTTCACGGCTTCTGAGGTATAACAGCGCCTTAAAGTGGTTATATTCGTGACCAGAATGCGAAGCCCGTGGCGAAGCCGAATAGGGACGAGACTATCTGCAATCTTGACCCAGTTAGTCGCATGAAACACTCGCATGTGAGCTGATTGAGAGGTCCAATCTAGTCATAAAATTGAGATAGGGTAATCGCCCACTTAGGTTGTTGGCGGTCAGTGGCAATTCAATAAGCATTGAATATTTTGCGATGCCCTAGCGATGTAGGGTTTTTATTAAATGCAAACATATAATGTATGATTTTTACAGCTAATTGCTTATGTATTCGAATATAATTTATTGATGATGATTGTTATTTGAATGCAATAAACATCTTTATGAAATAAAATATTGGGAAATAGTTTTATGGTGTCTTTTGTAATTTGAATATTGTAGCACGATAATAATCATATAACACGCTCAACTAATTTTTAGTCAAGCTATCCACAATAATTTATCAGCGTCACTTAAAGGTCATAGCTTGTATGAGGCGCCATATTCTTTATATTTTTATCACTGACGAAATCACCGTCAACAATGACTTCTGTAACTAATTTGCTTTATTATTCACTGTGCTTACTTTTACTAGCACTGTACAATCTCTACATATATCACTTAAGGTAAGTTTCGATCGAGGATAAATCTTCCAACCAAAATGCACTTTAGATACGTTTTCCACGCCAATTTATCCGAGTTGGCACGAACATATCCTCGCGGAATGACTATGCAAGCGATGTGTAGGGTTCAGTCGTGCGTATACGCACTTACAAATTCATTATTCGAATTGATTCTGTTCTATTGTGATGTATGTTTTTCTGTGATGGAAAAACTGTGAACGTAATTGCAGCTTGCTGTGACAATGGATGTGTTTATTGAAGCGGTAAACGTCACCAAGTTAAAAGGTTCAGTCGAAAACAAAAATTCTTTCTACGAATACGTTCGATTCATTTAATTAAAATATGTCGGGCATCGCATTCTATTCGACAGCGTAGCATCAAGTTGTATGTGCCATCACCGTACACCGGGCTTTGGATTATTATAAAACAGGAAGAGATTAACGAATCTGACTGGTACTAACACATGTTAGGTACTTAAGCCCTTGTCACCTTTGCAGATGGTGGCTTTACTCATTTTCGGGGTGAAAAAATAAATTGGCTTTTCCATAGTGAAGATTGATTAACTTTCAATGCATTTGCGAATTTAAGCGATGATCCCGCTATGATTAAATTCATAAAAGTCTCATAGTACTAGTAGGTTTAGTAAACATGTATGTGTTAAATTGCACAACCTACATGTAGACATTCACGAACTATCAATGCTCACCAACAGTACTTTGTTATCATTTGCGTTGTGTAAAAACCAGTCTGCGGCTGCACAAAGTCATAACATAAGCTATACCAACAGCACCGTTAAATCTTAAACTCAATTACGTCTGCGTAAAACAACCGCAGCTTAACCGTGCAACCCGCCGAAGCCTTAGCTTTAGCTACATTAACAAAAGGCAATTTGCGTTCACCAACTACTTACTCCGTCTATTACCTTCTTGCTCCAAGCTACGGATTTAAGTTTCCCAAGAACGACCTAAGCCGTGCCTGTCGTCGTAAGCTTACACTTCACCATTTGAAGCCTCTTTTAAAGATATTACGTCAGACAAACTTGTATTTGAGCTTTTTTTATGAGGGCCTCATGCTGCTATGTAGGTTGCGGTATAATAATACCACGAGTTCACTACTACGGAAAGGCCTGCGACAAATGACTACGAGTTAACAGACTCAACATATATTCGGGAATATTCTGGAATACGAGGCGTATGTTCTCTCACGACGATTTCCTTTGCAGTTAATGAAAGCTTAGAAATCTAAAGCAGTGGTTTTTGTATTTGGCTATGTGTGCCTGAATCATAATATGGATTATTGCACAGAGTCATTTCATACAAAAATATATATACTGAGTAACTGATAATACCACTTGTGTTTGTGGCACAACAAAAAAACGCTTACTGAGCTGTACTGTATAAACTTAAATCAATTCAGCAGAACTCTTCATATTACTATTATTTATTGCTGAACTAATAACATGCCTATATTAGTCCGGGTGCTTTTAACTGCGCAGTAATATAACCACAGTAAAAAAATACATAAATGCCCATTTTATTACTATACTTATAATGTTTAGTGATTTATCTTCAACACTTATACACAAAAAACTTGCGTAGTTTCTTTTACAACCTACATATATTCAATTCAATTCAATTTCTTTATTTGCTCAAATATAGTTACAAAATGGTGACAAATAGAGGTACAAAATAAATCCACTATGTTTTACCTTGCGGCATGCAAAAATTATTTACAGTTGATACAATTTAAAAATCATAACTAAGTTAATAAAAGAAAAATGTCAATAAATTTAATTAACAAATTACAACAATACAATAAAATTTCAATAAAAAAGTCCATAAATCACATTAATAAATTATAACAATACAATGAAAATGAGACATGTCCTATTAATAAATCATCAATTAAAATTCAATTTTAATGTTATAATAACTCCTATTTAGTAAATAATTTCATCACTTAGAAATTCGTGAACCGAGTAATATATTTTTTTGAGCAAGAGACATTTTACTCTACTTTTAAATATACTAGTATTTGCTGTTTCTAATATAGATTTAGGCAAGTGATTGTAAATTTTCGGAGCCATGCAGAATACACTCTTATTTAAGAAAGTTGTAGAATTTAATGGACATGATATTTTAAGGTGATGTCTCTTACTTTTTAATTGTTCAAACAGTTGCAAGTTTTTTCTAACAAATAATGCAATTGCCAAAATATATATGCATGGTAACGGCAATATTTTCAGCTCTAGAAAGTAGGGTCTGCAACTATCTGTTTGTTTTAGTTGACATATAGACCTTATGCACTTCTTTTGGGAAATAAATACATTTTCAACATCGGTGGAATTGCCCCAGAATATGACACCATAACTAAGAATCGGCGATACACTACCATGATATGTCGTAATAACTGTTGATCTACTGGCAGTTTTAGACAGCTTATACAAAGCATAGGAATGCTGATTTATTTTTCCAGTTCAAAGCTTCGTCAATGTTTATTCCTAAAAATTTTGTTGTCCTTACCTTTTCTATTGGTTTGTCATTATATCTTATTTCTAAATCAGTCAATTTGTTTGCTCTATTTCGAAACACCATTATGTTAGTTTTATCAACATTTAATTTTAAATTATTTATTGTTAACCATCGAACAGTATTTTGTAAAGTTTTGTTTATGTCATATTCAAGCTGAGATTTGTTATTGCCAGTAAGCACAACTGTACTATCGTCTGCAAAGAGTATGGTTTTATGGTTTATTATCCGAGGAAGATCGTCTACATAGATGTTAAACAAAAGCGGTCCCAACACGCCGCCCTGAGGAACTCCAAAAACCACCTTCCTAGGCTCTGATGAGTAATTTACTACCATCTTTTTGGATGTACATAGCCTAGAAATTTGTGTTATCTGTATCCTGTCACTTAGGCATGATTTCACTAAGTCTAATATAGTTCCCCTTACTCCATAAGCATAAAGCTTATTTAATAACGTGACATGGTCCACACAGTCAAAAGCCTTACTCAAATCCATAAAAATAGCAACTGCTTGACTTTTTTTATCAATTTCAGTCATAACTATATTAAGAAACTTATAAATTGCCATGTTTATATTTTTATCTTTTCTAAACCCAGTTTGCTCATCTGCTAGTAACCCATTTGATTCAAAATAACTATATAGACATCTATGAATAACCTTCTCATATATCTTAGATAAGACTGGTACTAGAGCTGTAACAGTCCATATTAGATTTGTTATTTTTCTTAAAAAGTGATTTTATAATAGTGATTTTCAGTTCCTTGGGAAATACACCATTTGTTATACAAAGATTAATCAAGTAGCTCAGTATAAAAGATAATTTAGAAGACACATGTTTCAATATTGTGGTAGATATGTCGTCATAGCCAGTACTATTTGTGGGTTTTAGTTTTAAAATAATTGCATTAATGTCATCAGGAATAGTAGGTGGCATAAACAAGGAACCTGGCATATTACTCATACATAGTTTGCCTGTAGTTTGTTCCAGTTTGGTTATTTGATCAGCAAAATAGTTGTTGAATAAATTCGCTATTTGCAAGGGATCTCTGATAGTTTCATTATTAACTGTAAGTTTCTGAATGTCCTCTTTAAGTTCATTACATTTATTTTTATTGATGACAGCCCAAGTGGTGTGTAAGCTTTATAATCCTGTTCAGCCTAGATGACAGGCTCATAAAGTTATATTTATTTGTAGAAGTCTGATTTTTTTGATATAGCCACAGTAATTTACGCTTACGTTTACAACATGCCCTTATGCCTTTCGTAATCCACTTTGTAAAGTTTCGGCTATAACAAAAGTTATAGCCGAAACTTTAATAAGTAACGTAGGAAAGCATAGGTTATAAAACAGACAAAACAGCTCATAAAATTCTGTAAAAGCAACATTTGGATCTGAACTACAAAATACCTCATTAAAACTGAGTAAATTCATACATTCCTTAAATTTTTCAATGTTCGTCTTACAATAATCCCTTTTCCTTACAAACCAATACTTAATTGGGTTTATCTCTCTCACTGGCATTGTAAATAACTGGGCCGTGTGGTCAGATAGAGCATACTCAAAAATTTCGCACGAACTGTTCCTAGTATTATGTATGAAATTATCGATACACGTCCCGCTTACCAAACGTGTAGGTTGCTTCAAAGCTAATTTCAAGTTAAATGACCATAATATTTGCATAAATTGAGTAAATTCAAAGCTTTTTTGGAGAACATTTATATTAAAATCTCCGCAAAATATTATTTTCTTTTTTCCATAGCAAAACTCACTCAACAAGGAATTGAAGGCAGTAAAGAATTTATTACAGCCTTTTACATTACATTTCGGTGGTCTATATATGCATATCACATAGAGTTTGTGTTCTAGAAGTTCTCTTCCGGAGCATTCCATAATATTTTCAACACAAAACTTATTCATGTCCTTAATTGGAGCAAACATGTGTTTTTTATGAATATACATGAACATGAACCACCGCGTCTATTTTTCCTGCAAAACATAGACCCAAGTGTATACTCTGGTATATTTAATAAGTTTCTGTCTTCTTTGATCATGTTATGCTCGGTAATACAGAGTACTCCTATGTCTCTTTTGTCCCGTTGCAAAGACTAAGTAAATCTGATTTCGATATCAGCCCATTAATATTTTAATGAAGAAAGTTTAGTTTAGCACCGAAAAATCATACCAGAATTCTCAATCGAGTTGGTTTCTACTTGTTCAACATCATGCAGTTTTTGATTACAAGTTTCAGTAGACACAGAGACAAAAGACTTAATATCTGGCGATTTGGTGTTTTTACATGATATACATGATTTATTTTTTATATAATTACTAGTCAACGCCAGCGGCTTCGCACGCACATATTTTCAAATTTCCCGTTTTGCCCGATCACGTGGGAATTTCGGGAAATCCCGTCTTAGTGCACCCCTACGGTCCCCAAGGAACATACATGCTTCAGCTTCTTGCGCCGAGTAGTTTCGGCTTTAGCTTGTCTGTCAGTCAGTCAGTAACGCAAGGATTTTATATATTAAGATTAAAATTCTGCTCATAGTTTAATTTTAAGATGTCTTTCAATAGATAGCGACCAACATAGTAAGACATGTTATGTTTAAGGGGTATGTAATAATTATAGTTCATGTCAACAAATGTAACATTATTAAACTTAATACACATAAATCTTAGTTCATAATTTAATTTCTTAATGTTAAGAGATTTATTGAAATGAATTTCAGATAAAAGAATGTTTGGAGTGGTTACAGAGTTTCAAAAAATAGAAAGCTTAGACAGAAACTCATAAGGGTTAACATCATTTATACCGCCCATTATTATAACGTAGTCTTTTTTTGTCAAGATAGATTTAATTACAGTAGTTGAAGTATTTAAAACATCAGGCAATCTTGCACCAGGCTTTCTAAAACACGTCACATTATAGTCATCGCCTACTAATCTTTGAAGTATTCTTTGTAACCCTACTCCTTGTTGATCTGGTAAGATCATAATGTTTTTCTTTTCCTTCCTTCCATTGTTGCTATCATAGTGGCCACCTTCTGTAATTTGTTGTTGCTGACGCTCACTCCCAGACTGTCTCGTTACTCCTGTGGTTTCAAGTGTAAATGTATGATGGATAGTATTTTTGTCTATGCTGTCGACAATAGTAGCTACATCGCTTTGGTGGCATCGTTTAGGACTATCATGCACAAAGTTTGGTTGTATCTCTGTGGAATCAAGACTGAGATTTAATTTCGTAACCGATTGCCGACTAATTTTAGGAGTTTGATAATTTATCGAGCACATAGCCATTTTCCGTGAAGATGTTCTGGGTAATTCTATTTTCAGGTTTGTATATTTGAAGCGTCTTCGATATTGAGGTGAATAGAACCTCAAGGGCGACACATTGTGTGAGTTGCAAGCGTTTGTTACGCCAACGGATTTAAAAAGTATTTTATGTTGATAACTTTGTATTTCTCTTTTCAGATTCGTATTTTCAATATTTAAGTTTTCGATTTCAACGTTAGCTATTTGTAGTTCTGCAGTTATACGGTTTACCCCTACGGTCCCCAAGGAACATACATGCTTCAGCTTCTTGCGCCGAGTAGTTTCGGCTTTAGCTTGTCTGTCAGTCAGTCAGTAACGCAAGGATTTTATATATTAAGATTAAAATTCTGCTCATAGTTTAATTTTAAGATGTCTTTCAATAGATAGCGACCAACATAGTAAGACATGTTATGTTTAAGGGGTATGTAATAATTATAGTTCATGTCAACAAATGTAACATTATTAAACTTAATACACATAAATCTTAGTTCATAATTTAATTTCTTAATGTTAAGAGATTTATTGAAATGAATTTCAGATAAAAGAATGTTTGGAGTGGTTACAGAGTTTCAAAAAATAGAAAGCTTAGACAGAAACTCATAAGGGTTAACATCATTTATACCGCCCATTATTATAACGTAGTCTTTTTTTGTCAAGATAGATTTAATTACAGTAGTTGAAGTATTTAAAACATCAGGCAATCTTGCACCAGGCTTTCTAAAACACGTCACATTATAGTCATCGCCTACTAATCTTTGAAGTATTCTTTGTAACCCTACTCCTTGTTGATCTGGTAAGATCATAATGTTTTTCTTTTCCTTCCTTCCATTGTTGCTATCATAGTGGCCACCTTCTGTAATTTGTTGTTGCTGACGCTCACTCCCAGACTGTCTCGTTACTCCTGTGGTTTCAAGTGTAAATGTATGATGGATAGTATTTTTGTCTATGCTGTCGACAATAGTAGCTACATCGCTTCGGTGGCATCGTTTAGGACTATCATGCACAAAGTTTGGTTGTATCTCTGTGGAATCAAGACTGAGATTTAATTTCGTAACCGATTGCCGACTAATTTTAGGAGTTTGATAATTTATCGAGCACATAGCCATTTTCCGTGAAGATGTTCTGGGTAATTCTATTTTCAGGTTTGTATATTTGAAGCGTCTTCGATATTGAGGTGAATAGAACCTCAAGGGCGACACATTGTGTGAGTTGCAAGCGTTTGTTACGCCAACGGATTTAAAAAGTATTTTATGTTGATAACTTTGTATTTCTCTTTTCAGATTCGTATTTTCAATATTTAAGTTTTCGATTTCAACGTTAGCTATTTGTAGTTCTGCAGTTATACGGTTTAATTTATCCTTTACTATGTCGTATTCTTCAGTAGAGCATGTACTCGTATTATTAGGCTGGCTTTGGTAGGATACATCCATGTCAAACTCGCTGCTATTAAATTCCAAATTAGTCATTGTCCGTTTTCTTTCCGTAATGTTATCGAAGTTATATTCCGACATTGTTGACTAATTAATTATTTATAATTGAAAATAAGCCACAAAAAGCCGAACCGTTGCTGAGGATCGATCGTGGTACTCCGATTCATTCAATCTGTCGCACTAACCGTCTAGCTACAGTTGTACTTATTCAACATGTTGAATTATGTCACTACGTTCGGAATAAATGTTTATATATTTCTACTTGAGCGTAATAGATGTCACTATTATTAAATATTTGTAGTGATCCTTGTTTAAAGCGACATGTGTCTAAGTATTTAAGGATCTAGTTCATAGATGTCACTGTACCCCGTTATCGACGCTGTGTGTAGTACCGTTTGCATATACTAATATATTATACCACCGTATGTATTTCTAGCTATTATACAGATGTCACTAGTATAAACTTTCGAGACACAAAACTGATATTCAAATAAAAAACGGTCTTCAAAATATTATAAATTCATTGTTTTTCTTAATCCCACTGTATGAATACGCACTTGTGTTTGAGATTATTGTGTATGGTCACTGTTAAAGTTCACCACTATTAGTTTATCTCACAAAGTCACGTAAGAGTTAAGATATTGTTTTATTATGTATTGTCAATCACTGTTTTCACGACTTAACTGTCTGTTGTTTAATTCACGCGTATTTTTTCGAAATAACACTGTCACGAATGAAATGTAGGTTATAATTTGTTTGTCACATGGAATTTTCTATATTAGTTAATGTTTACTATTTTTTATAAGATTTTAATGCGGAGCTAACTGTTCCTATTAGGATTATTATTCATGGAATAATGTGTAAGCCTTCATACATTTATATTTCAGCTTGTTAGAACGTGTTGTTATTGGTGAAAATGGATAAATTTTTCTTACCAACACAACTGATGCAACTTTTGAAATATTCCTTCTTACATAAAGTATATTTAGATAATATTAGAAATATGGTGGAACATGTTTTGAACAACTGTTTAAGTGTTTATCTTAAGAAACAGTTTATTACATAAAATAGTGTAGACTTATAATTTTTTTCCAATCGCATAATGATGCACGAGTAATCTTAAACAATTAAAAAAATCAGCCAAAAATAGAAGCCAATTAGAAAATATAGTCGAGATAACTGGTGATGGATGGCTGTCAAACAGCTTACAACCAGTTGTCTTCTTGAACGTATATCGCTCTATGCAAGACATGCAATACGCTCTTTCCCTTTAAGAACCTGGAGAACCTATTCATAGCTGTAACTCATGGTTATTTGACTGTGATCATCTGTAAAGTAGCGGTATCCATACTGTTTTAACCTGCTTTTTCCAGTTACGTTTCTTTTCCTTATAAGTATTCGTTTCTCGCGGTAAAAAACGAATAAAACATTTCTTTGTGCCGTTCTAACTCAGCCATGTCTTTGACTACTAACGATCTATTAGGTTACTAGCTCCTCTGCCACCAACAGACAGATAAAAACAAGTTTTATTCAAAAAAGCTCTAATTTCGTGCCAAAAGTTCAAATCTCAGTGAAGTGAAGTTACCGTTTTTCCTCAAGAATTCGTTATCTCGGACCCAAATCTAAATGGTATCAATCTATCGGGGGCGATGGGACTACTTAGGCATTAGATATTACTAGACTTTTCGTTTATGACCTAGATTCATATTAGACGAAGCTTACGTCAGTGTTAGAACCTAGACGTTTTTGTGTCTAGGATCTAGACTGAAGTATTGCGTAGATCTACTTTTCACGAAGACTAGACTAATTTTTATGACTGTCGCCACGAAATATTATATTGTCTGCAAACATACATACGTTATAGAAATCTGTTAGAAAATGGACAGCTAGTATTGGGCTGCAATCTAAGTAGGTATTTATATATATAAAGTTAAAAAGTAATGTAGGTGCGATACATTAACTGCACTTTAAATGATGAAGTGATATTACCATCCATCTAGCAGCTCAACATTGCTCATCGATGTTTGGCATTCTATAGTCAAACGGACATTACGCGTGAGTCTAGATTTTTTGTCTTGGTGTATTTTTAACTGACTGGCTTCAAAAATGCACATAAGAACCAAACCACTCATTTGGTCCTACGGTTTTGGAGAAAAATGGCTGTAATGGTAGGACGGACAGACGCATGAGTTATGTTATAAAGATTTCATATTTTGCTTTTATCGTACAAAACTAAAAAAAACGGTTCTAAGGCTATACTTGTTTGTCGATTGAATGTTTGTAATTTTATCCGTAATACTTTATTAGAAATACGCGCGTTATGCTCTTTTGAAAGAAAAGGAACTATCAGTTATTTGTATAATTATACATACATAATATTACAAAAACCTTTCTTTGTTCTTTTTAAATTTGAAGGTGCAGAAAGTTAAGCGTACATACAAATTAAATTTAGAATATATTATATTTACGTTTAATTTAACAGTTAAAACAAAAGCAGGCAGTACCTATGCAAGTTCAAAACAAACAACACTTAAAATTGTTTGTTCATAAACAAAATGAGAATCACTCCATGAACAATTTATTATGTGTTGTATGGATACTGGGAAGTGGTGACATAAACGAATCACTAGGAAGACAATGAAAAACGATTTTTCTCATTCAGCTTTACAACTCATTGCGTTTCCTCATCAATCATTTGATTACTTTTGGTATAGAAATAAAAGCAATGAAGACGCAAATATCATTATGTAGGTAAATTCACTCTTGTATAAAGTACGGTTGAACCATGTTGTTTAAGATTTACATCGCTTGAAGTAAACAAATAGAAGTTACTGCATCTTCTTACTGTGATGGTTGGATAATCTTTTTGAAATTTTCTTTCTTGTAGAGAAATGAATATGTATGAATTTTCTCCTTCTGTTGTAGCATGATGCTATGCTCCTTTAAGCTATGCACAATAAAATGTATATCTCTATCAGAAATACAGGGTTCTTCCATCGGGTTCTTTGTTAAGACCGAAGAATGGCTTCTAAATCAGGCTTGAAAATGTATAAAGCCTTAATCTTCTGAAGAAGAGTTGTATTCTTATCTCCTTTTCGTTGTTTCTATAGTTGTGTTCTGTTTCTGATTCCATTCCTGGTTGTGTCAGATGTACCCAAGGGCGCAGAGATTTACAAAATCCTAAATTTCAAAGTTTTCTCATTTTCCATATTAACCTACCCCAACTTAGATGTACCGATTAAGCTTTAACATTTATTTGATTATTAGTATCATTACCTATCGAGATTCGGACTTTGTCTTGTTGGAAGCAAAACGACTTTAACTCTATATTACGCAAAGCTTAATGGCTGGTAGACAAAAATAGTACACAATAATCTCCATCCAAACCTTCGGCGAATTTGTATCTTTTTATAAATTCTGTAAATGTAAAAATCGTGCTATCAGATTGACACAAATATAGGTCACAATTGGTACCATAATAATGCACGAGTAATCTTAAACAGTTGGAAAATTAAGCCTAAAAAAATAGCCCAGATAACTGGTGATGGCTGGCTGTCAAACAACCTACAACCACTTGGTACCCAAGAAGTGTAGTTTACGTTTCTTCAGCGGTTGTCTTCATGAGCGTATATATCGCTCTATACAAGACAAGCAATACGCTTCTTCCCTTAAGAACCTGGAGAACCTATTCATAGCTGGAACAGATGATTATTTGTTTGTGATCATCTGTAAAGCATCGGTATCCAGATTATTGTTTTAACCTGCTTTTTTCAGTTACGGGTCTTTTCCTTATAAATATTCGTTTCTCGCTATAAAAAGCGAATAAAACTTTTCTTTGCGGCGTTGTAACTCAGCCATGTCTTTGCCTACAAACCCTCTATAAGGCTGCTGGATCGTCTGCCATCAACAGCTATAATAAAACAGTTTCAACTAATACATTGCAAATTCAAGCATTCTTGTCAACCCTTTTAACGTAGGATTAGCATTAGATGATTAAGTTGTTGTGGCTGATATAAATACGATTTGTGAGAACTTTAAATACCAAAATTTTAAGTGCTTGCTTAATACAAACATTATACTCGTCGTTACCTCCCCCATTGCTCCATGAATGAATCATTAGAACCTTTTATTACACCATGATAGACAAAAGCGCGCAGTAATTATTTCTAGTAAACATTTTGATAAGAAATAACAAACAAAAACCGTTGCTGAAAGTAAAACATTTTTTAGGGTGGTGTCCTTGTAATATTTTGGCAACAGTCTATTAAAACTTGAGTCGAAGACCCCTCGGGGTGCACCCGGTCCAACAAAAACGTCTGAAACGACACAGATAAGGTTTAACTCACAGCACATTACATAAAATATAGGTATAAATATTTTATAGCTTTAGGTACAGACGGCTTAACTCATTTGTCCATCAAATATTTGTCAGAATTATCCCTTTTTATATCCAATATTTGATGAAAGGACATAGAGCGTTTGAGATGTAAGGTTTCGTTTCTAGGAAGAACTTTGTCTATATAAAAAGTTAATAAAAGTACAAAACTCATTTAGTCACGAGTTCAGGACCTTTCGTTGGGAAACGGGAAGAAATATTGAGTGGGTTGGAAGTCAAATATACAAATTTTAAAATAGAATGTAATTATAGAAGTTCAGCTAATGTTTCCGAAGTTTTCTATCGGGAAGTGGGAAGTTATTTTGAAGAAGAGAATTATCTTAATCTAGTTAAAGTTCAATCGGTATTTCAAAATGATGGATTTATAAGCATCTATTTAACTATATAAGTATTTTAGCAACTGACTTTCTGTCTATATTGGTTTTGAGTTCTCGCGCTAAATTGATTCCGTGCATAGATATATGTTAATCTTAGACACCTCGTTTCCGTTTACATGCACGTCATTTAGTCTGGGAGGCAATTCGCCAATTCAAGTAAAACTATTTTCGTCAAATAAGCCTTATTTTTGCCTCCAAGTAAATTTTACGTCGAGAGCAAGAATTGTCGGAAAATTGTGTCCTTTAAAATGCTCTCTGACGTTAGGCGTCAGAGAGCATTTTAAAGGACACAATTTTCAAAAAGGAGAAAATTAGGCAATATCCTAGGCCTCACGGCCTGGCGAATTTGTCCCAATTTCTCCGGCTGGAATATCGGCGATTAGGTACACGGGGAGCACTTTTCGTACTTTTACCCTTGACCCATTTCCGTACACAAGGGAACTGTGTTCCAACACATGTGAAAAAAGATATCGTAAAGTAACCGTGTGCCAATATTTTCTCTTTTTAGGGTTCCGTACCTCGAAAGTAAAAAACGGAACCTAATAGGATCACTTTGTTGTCCGTCCGTCTGTCAAGACCCTTTTTCTCAGGAATGCGTGGAGGTATCAAACTGAAATTTATATTAAATACTCGAATCTACGGTTCCATAGAGCTGTAAAAAAATCAAACTTCTAATCCAACGCAATCAAAAGATACAGCTGTATATGCTGCAAATTGCAGAATATTTTCAAACTCGCATTGGAATCAAAACCTACAGGGTACTTCCCGTGAACTTAGAATCTTAAAATTTGGTACGAAGCAACGTCTTATATCACTTATAAAGGAACAATTGCGAAAACCGTATTTTTTTTGTTACAGCATATAAAAAATATTTTTAATAAATTTAAAGTTACTACCCCTTTCTTTTGAACGTGTGGCTGCATTAAAATCAAACTTCTATGTCAGCGCAATCAAAAGAAAGATTAATATAATCATATTTTCAAACTCGCGACTACTCGCAAGGGAATCAAAACCTACAGGGTACTTCCCATGAACTCGAAATCTTGAAATTTGGTACGAAGCAACGTCTTATATCACTTATAAAGGAAAAATTGCGAAAACCGTAAATTTTTAGTTACATCATATAATAAAAAATGTTTTAATAAATTTAAAGTTAGTACCCCTTTCTCTTGAACACGTGGAGGTATTAAATTGAAATTCATATCAAATACTCACGTATATAACACCGTTAAGCTGCAACAAAATCAAGCTTCTATGTCAACGCAATCAAAAGAAAGAGCAATATAAGCATATTTTCAAACTCGCGCCTACTCGCAAGTGAATCAAAACCTACAGGGTACTTTCCGTTAGCTCAGAACCTTGAAATTTTGTACGAAGCAACGCCTTATAGCACATATAAAGGAAAAATTGCGAAACCCATACATTTTTAGTTACATCATATAAGAAAAATATTTTTAATAAATTTAAAGTTACTACCCCTTACTCTTGAACGCGTAGAGGTATTAAATTGAAATTCATATCAAATACTCAGGTATATAACACCGTTAGGCTGTAACAAAATCAAACTTCTATGTCTACGCAATCAAAAGAAAGAGCAATATAATCATATTTTTAAACTCGCGACTACTCGCAAGGGAATCAAAACCTACAGGGTACTTCCCGTGAACTCAATATCTTGAAATTTGGTACGAAGCAACGTCTTATAGCCCAGATAAAGGATGAGGAGGTCTGAGGACCGTGTGCTGTGGTGCGTGTTTGGAGAGGCCTATGTCCAGCAGTGGCCTGCGATAGGCTGATTGAGATTTCAAATAATTACATAGTCTTCAATCCTTTTTGCTAATTATTCTGTACTTTATAATTATTTTTGTAACAGATTTCCAATAGTCACAAAAACTTTGTAAATCAATAACTTTGATAAAAAATCTTACCATCATTCATCAGCAGACTTTTGCAAGGCTGCTGCAAGGCTGGTATAGGTATTTAAGTTATATTATAAAATAAGCAATATGTTATGTTAATATAAAATAAAGGATGACTGATTACAAACGATAAAGACCCCTTTTTATTTAATTTATGCTCCTCCAGCTTTCCATACTGTAATGTTATGGATTTCATTTGGCAATAAAAATACCATAACTATGACTGGTGAACTTTTACTTATACATATACCTACAGGTTTGTACGGAACCCTCGGTGCGCGAGTCCGACTCGCACTTGACCTGTTTTTTTTTCTGTACATACGGCGAAATAGGGTATGAAAAGGTAAGCTATAGATGGTTATTTCTGCTCTTGTTTATCTCGGGTAAAAGGTTAAATGTGTTTCTTATTTTGTGTGCTGTATACAAACTTGCCAGTTTATATAAAAACGTTTTTGTGGGAACAACATATGGTTATCTTTTTGGTATAGGATTTTTATCTAATAGGATTGCTTAAGTTGGCCAAAAGATAGCATCGACAGGTAAGGACAAAGGTTAATATTATTATTAATGACACCTAGTGGCTACATCATTGATAAGATATTCGTGATTGTGTCAATGAAAAAGTGGCAACGCCGGGATCAGTTCTCACTAGAATAGAATGGTGGTCTATTGTTGCGTCATTATCATACTTAAACTAGTGTTTGGTAGTAGCATCAATCGTTAATTATTATTTCAAGCATAAGAAAAAAATGCCTTGTAATCGCTTTGGGTTTGGAGGTCAGACGGCAGGCGCTTTGTGGAAAAGCTAATATCCAGTCAAATCTGGATGCTATTTAAAGAAATTTTGTTTCGTTATTTCTTGCCCGTATGTGCTATCAAGGGAACTAAACAAAATCGGTTGAACAGACAGGCTATATTTTTTCGGATTGCTAATGAAAGCATGGATGTCAATCTGTAAATATGTTTCTAAAATATAATTCTCTATACACTGCACAAGTTTTATTTATAAAAGCAAGCATTTCGAGCCAAGAGTTCAAATCTTAGTGAAGTGAAGTGTCCGTATTTCCTCTATATTTCGTAATCTTGGACTTAAATCTAAATGGTATTAATCTATCACGGGCGATGGGAGTAGGTACTTGGGCATTAGATATTACTAGGCTTTTCTTTTATGACCTAGATTCATCAGTGTTAGAACCTAGACGTTTTTCTGTCTAGTATCTAGACCGTGGCTCTACTTTTCACAAAGACTAGACTAATTTTTATGACTGTCGCCACGAAATATTATATCGTCTGCAAATATACATACGTTATAGGAATCTGTTAGAAAATGGACAGCTAGAACTGGGCTGCAATCTAAGTAGGTATTCATATAAAGTCAAAAAGTAATGTAGGTGCGATAATTACCTGCACTTTAAATGATGAAGTGATATAACCAGCCATCTAGCAGTTCAACATTGCTCATCGATGTTTGGCATTCTATAGACAAACTACGCGTGAGGCTAAATTTTTTGTCTTGGTGTGTTTTTAACTGACTGACTTCAAAGATGCACATTTGGTTGACAAACCACTCGTTTGGTCCTATGGTTTTGGACAAAAATGGCGGTAAAGGTAGGACGGACAGACGCATGAGTTATGTTATAAAGATTTCATATTTTGTTATTATCGTACAAAATTAAAAAAAAACGGTTTTAAGCCTATACTTGTTTGTCGATTGAATGTTTGTAAATTTTTACGCAATACTTTATTAGAAATGCGCATGTTAGCTCTTTTAAAAGAAAAATAACTATCAGTTATTTGAATAATTATGTACTATACAGACATAATATTACAAAAACCTTTCTTTGTTCTGTTTACATTTTAAGGTGCAGTAAGTTGAGCGTACATACATATTAAAGTTAGATTTTATTCTGTTTACGTTTAATTTAACAGTTAAAACAAATGCAAGTTCAAAACAAACAACACTTAAAATTGTTTGTGAATAAACAAAATGAGTATCACTCCGTGAACAATTTATTCTATGTTGTATGGATAATGGGCAGTGGTGACATAAACGAATCACTAGGAAGACAATGAAAAACGATGCTTCTCATTCAGCTTTACAATTCATTGCGTTTCCTCGTCAATCTTTTGATTTTTTTGTGGTGTAGAAACAAAAAAAGGTACAGCCCTGTGTTATTGGTTCCTAAGAAAACTGATAGCAGTGGTAATAAAAAATGGCGTGTTGTTATTGATTATAGAAAATTAAACGACAGCCTTCAAGATGATAAATTTCCTTTGCCTAACATCTCTGATATCCTCGATTCTTTATCAGGGGCAATATATTTTAGCCATTTAGATCTTAGCCAAGATTATTTTCAATTAGAATTAAGCCCTAAAAGCAGAAAGTACACAGCATTTACTACAAGTAAACAATATCAGATGAAACGACTGCCAATGGGTTTAAAAATCAGCCCTAGTGCTTTCAGTCGCCTAATGACAGTAGCAATGTCTGGTTTGAACCATGAAAAGTGCCTTATTTATTTAGACGATTTAATCTGTATAGGACGAAGTTTAGAAAATCATAATAAAAATTTAATTAACATTTTTGAAAGACTTAGGAGCGTAAATTTAAAAATTAACCCCGAAAAATGCCAATTTCTGAAGAAAGAATTGCTGTATTAAGGGCATGTTGTTTCTGCTAGTGGAGTGTCACCTGACCCTGAAAAGACGCGAGTAATACAGAGCTATCCTATCCCAAAAAATAGTGACGAAGTCAGACGTTTTGTCGCTTTTGTCAATTACTACCGTAAATTTATACCACATTTCGCTGAAATAACAATTCCGTTAAATAAACTTTGTAGAAAAGGTGTTAAATTTATTTGGAATACAGAGTGTGAAAATTCTTTTCAGTTATTAAAGCAGTCTTTGACCAATCCCCCAATATTACAATATCCAAATTTTGACAAGCAAAATGAGTTTATATTGCATACAGATGCTTCTGGATTAGCCATAGGTTCCGTTTTATGTAATAAAAATGACTTACCAATTGCATATGCAAGCCGACCATTAAATAAATCAGAATTAAATTATCTAACGATAGAAAAGGAACTCCTTGCTATTGTTTGGTCAGTTAAATATTTCAGACCCTATTTGTTTGGTAAAAAGTTTATAATAAAAACTGATCATAAACTATTACTTTACCTGTTTAGTTTCAATAATCCTTCTAGTAGATTGCTAAAATTTCGGCTAATATTAGATGAATACGATTATGTGGTTGAATAAGTTAAGGGTGTGAAAAATGTGGCTGCAGACGCGTTATCTCGCATCGTTATTACTTCTGATGAATTAAAAAGTATTAATCAAAATGTTGTGAACATCATGACTAGGAGTATGACGAAAAATCAATTAAGTAGCAATTCGTCGGTCGATAAGAACAAAACAGATGATCGGTCTGATCAACCGAGAGTCGTTGAAATTCTTAGAAAACCAAAAAATTGTACCGAGTTAATAATTTCTACTTGTGTATTAGCGTCCAATGCTAAATACGTTAAAGTAAATGATTTTATTTATATACCATCTAAGATGTCAATTTATATAGACCCAAGTTCTCGATCATGCTCAGCGCGAGACGCTTTCGTGAGAGATTTGGAATCTATCTGTAAGAAACTATCAATGAATGAAATTTATATTATGAAGAATAATAATATTGAGAAGTATATTAAATGGTTAAATAAATGTTGTGGAAATAATAATTGGACCGGTCCACGAATTTATATTATAAAAGGATTAATAAGAATAGTAAATGATGATGACAAACGAGTAGTACTTAATGACTTTCACTTGCTTCCCACGAGTGGGCACGCAGGCACTAGACGTATGATAAAAAATACTACTTTTGGCCAAAAACGTCTGAGGACGTGGCAGAATTTGTTAAGAAATGTGACAAATGCCAAAAACAAAAGCATTCGTTACATACTAAGCAACCAATGGTAATTACTACGACTGCGCAGTCGGCTTTTGATAAAATATTTTTAGATATAGTTGGGTCCTTAGATAAGGATTACTATGGTAACTCTTATATACTCACATTACAATGTGAATTAAGTAAGTATGTAGAAGCATATCCATTAGTTAGGAAAGATAGTGTAAGCGTGGCTCGAGCGTTCGTCGACAACTTTATATTAAGGTATGGTATCCCACGTGAAATTGCTACGGACAGGGGAACTGAATTTATTTCCAGCACAATGACCGAGGTATGTAAGCTATTAAATATTAAACAAACAGTTGCTTGTGCCTATCACCATGAATTGATTGGATCTTTAGAAAATTCCCATAAATCATTAAATGCATTTTTGAGAATTCAAACAGATAATAATAGTAGATATTGGAGTGACTGGCTCCCGTATTGGTGTTTTTCCTATAATACCTCTGTACATTCGTCAACAAACTATACACCTTATGAACTTGTATTTGGCAAATTATGTAACATTCCTAGAAGTTTACAAAATTGTACTGTTGAACCTTTATATAATTTCGAAAGCTATCCCTTACAATTAAAATTTAGATTACAAAAAGCACAATACGAAGCACGACAAAATTTTTTAAACTCTAAATTGTTAAGGAAATGTAAATTTGATGAATATTGGAAACCTGTAATGTATAAGAAAGATGATTTATTGTTAGTTAAGAATGAAACTGGAAATAAGTTTGATAATGTGTATGATGGTCCTTTTAAGGTATTAGATGATATCGATCCTAATGTTAAAATCTTACGTAATAATAAAGAATAAATTATACATAAAAATAGGACAAAATTATTTAATGTTTAGTAAAAAAAAATAAAGCTGCTAGTTTATTTTTTTTCTGTTTTGGTACGGCGTATGGTGTATGTAAGACAAAGAAGAATTAATAGTCATGTGATGATGATGTCAGTTATCCTAGATTAAGACTCATGTGATGATGATGTCAGTTATCCTAGATTAAGACTATATATTTAATGTACTAGTTATAATTAAATGAGTATTAAATCATACTTGAAGCGATCACGTTGTTTCTCTTGACTCACCGGAATCGAACCCTTATAGGAGAATGGCTTCCAAGTTAGGCTTGAAAATGAATAAAGACTTTATCTTCTGAAATAGAGTTGTACTCTTATCTCCTTTTCGATGTTTTTAAAGTTGTATTCTGTTTATGATTTCATTCCTGGATCTGGCTGATATATTATCTTTAAAATTTTTCTATTTATCTGTAATATTATCGAGATTCTGACTTTACCTTGTTGGAAGCAAGACGACTTTAACTCTATATTACGCAAGGCTTAATGGCTGGCAGGCAAAAATAGTAAATAATAATCTCCATCCAAACCTTCGGCGAATTTGTACCTTTTTATAAATTCTGTAAATGTAAAAATTGTGCAATGAGATTGACACAAATGTAGGTCATAATAATTGGTAGGTCAATAATCATTAAAGAGATGTATTGATCCATGTATGTTAAGCCACTTCAAGTTTCGGAATGGTCTTGCAAAGCAATAGTAGCGAAGATCAAAGTATTTGCATTTTAGGCAAGACAACCTGAGTGAGACAAGAATATAAGGGAGGGAGTGCTATTACATTTTGATTTATTTACAGCCAATGAAACGAAGTAATGAATTCAGTATCAATTGAAGGTAATGAAATTTCGATTATTTGTCCTTCAATACTGTGATTGTATTTATAGAGATAGCTTAGTGTAGATAACAACAGACGGTTCGGCAGAAGGCATCGGGTTTCAAACCAAAGGCGCGCATTGCTTTCTTTTCGAGAGCTGCGAATGAATCTTCTTATTAAATTGTTAATTATTTTGCTTGCCCCATGACAAGGCATATTGAGTAGCAGAAGTCAGACGGCAGTCACTCTGTGGAAACTCTAATATCTATCAAATATGGTTAGACTACATCGTGGAGCTCAAGCTTAAAGAAAATCATATATATTACAAACCATAGCATTATAATATGATCGGTTGACAGCACCAGATTCCAATTACTGAAAAGATAAGCCCCTTAAATAGTTTTACCTCCAGCGGGTAGGCATTTTATTATAACGCATAAACTCCTCTTTGTTCTTAGCCAACTTTACGTTGAACTAAGCGAGTAAACGTCCTCCATGTTTTTATTAACACATCACACGGGTAGGAATATTATATAATCCAGTTGGTTTAGTAATTTCGTCGCATACTCGTAGGTACCTAGTCACAGGCTTTATGTATCTGTCCTAAAATTCAGGCTAAACATTATGTATACATGTATTTTTTATTGTCATTGGAGATATGTAAACTGTGCCTTTGTTTCGAGAACTGCTAAGTGCCAGCAACCAAACAAACAAATAAACAAACTCTACTAATCCTTGCGGGTAGCGGATTGATGCGGGCGGCTCAATATTAGTCTATGTGGAGAGCCTTAGGAAGGCCATTTATGTCCAACAGTGGACGTCCATAGCGTGATATTATGATAGGTACTACCAAAGGCTTCTGGCCTACACCATAATGACCGACATGCATTGAACTCTTCCTCAAACTGTTTACTCTTACCAAATATCAAAATCCATCACCGGTCCTGAGTGACATTCAATAAAATTTTATCTTTGTCCAAGTAATCCTTACGTTAGAGGTCAAAATCTAATAATATGTTAAAATACCTAACCACGAGGAGTCTAATTTAAACTGTCATTAAGAATTTATAATAGCTATTACGTAAAACAAAAAATGCTTTATTGTTAGTAATTTATTGCCGAAAAGTAACCTTATTTGCAATACAAATGCCAGACATGAATTACCATAAAATATTCATTTGTAGATTTGCCATTTAACTAATTCAGCGTTTGGTATGCTATAACTAAATTATGAGCTATTTATCATATGTACAAACAAAATAAATCTACTTATATAACTAAACTATCCTAAGCTAAACTGTAAAAACTAAATAATTAATGATAAAAAAAGAAAAAAAAAACAATAAAAAAAAGGAAATTGACTACGACGCGTCAAGAAATTCCTCCGCAACGCTGTCAGCTGGTAGCGTGCCCAGAAGGCTGGCAGCATTGCCACGTTGAATAGCAATGCGAAATATAAACCAGCCCTCTGGTCACGGGAAGCGTCGATCAGACTTTTGGCGATTTCTTTGTAAAGAGCGCGTGCACTAGGGCCCAATGGCCCCAGCGTTTCGACCCCAAACGGCTCAAAAACGTAATTATCAGATAGATTTCCGTATTTGCGCCGTTTGAGGGTCTCCGCTGATGCAGCAGCAGCGCCAGCCGATCCAGCTGTACTTGGAAGATGTGATGGCGCAAGGGTATCGACGCATGTCGCGTCCCATACCAAAGGCCTGCCCATCTTCCAAGGTAATAAGGACATACCATCTGGTCTCTTTCCATCGTCGCGCACCAAGCCATTCGGTTCAAGATGAGCTGGTACTCCGGCGGTGACAAGAGCTCGACGGAGTATGTCGTTAATATGGGCATGTCGGGAAATACGCCCAGCACTCCTGCTGCACGATAAGCCACAGTGGCCAAGACTGTCGACGGCTTCACCACAGTGACAGCGATGCGGAGAAACGCAAACAGCTCCCAAGCGTAGGCAAGAAGCGATGCGGAAAGTTGTATAGTCCAAAATAGTTCCTATGTTGGACGATGGAAGTGCTTGAAGCCATAGCCCCGATTCCCACTCTCCCACAGCCAACAAACGGGCACGCTCTGAAACACTGGATGCAGTATTTAAAAGATATTCTCGCATCATGCTACAGAGCGGTCCGTCCCATTGCCTCTGAGAGGATAAAAATCGGGGTAAGTCAGAGCTCGGGCAAGCCATTTTCCAAGCGTTAATGGCATCAGTCTTGCACGGCACTTCAGAATTAACCAGTGTGGGTTCTAGAATTTTCCTGGTCAATTCCTCAGTGCCGTGGACCGAGGCCAAAAACGCTGGTAGACTTACATCGGTAATTTTGCGAACGCCGAGGCCGCCCAAACGAACTGGTAAAGTTGATTGAAGCCACACTCGGTCGTTCATGTCAAGATTTAGAATTTTGCTCAAGGTGTGCCGAATAATATTATCAATGTTTTCCAATAGGGATAAATGTTTCCAAAAGGGAGAGGACCGCAAGTAATATGTAAATTTTGGAACAAAAAGGCAGTGCCGAATAATCGTGAAAGCCGAATGAATATTAATTTTGTAAAGCCGTTCTGAAGTTTTACAGAAATTTTGTAGTTTTTCATCTATAAAAGATCCAAAAGCGTCGTCGAAAATAGGGGACCCAAGGAGGCGGAAGGAACATTTATTGATGATTTTAATATTTGGCGCCAAAGAATAGAATTTTGTTAAGATTGAAACGTTATCCAAATTGTCAGTAATAAAAATTTCATATTTGTTCGAATTTAATTCCAAACCAATTGCTTTAAATTTATTTTTTATTAGTTCTAAGTCTTGTAAGACGGTATTAGCGTCCCCTCCCAGGGTCCCGTCGTCCAAAAACCAGACGTTAAATTTTGAATTTATTTGTTTTATTATTGGGTAAATGGCTAAACTAAAAATGACTGGCCCGAGAGGGTCACCTTGTTGACAACCAACAGCAGATTCCAACACATTGTCCTTATAAATTAATTTTGATGGATTTCTATAGCATTGCTAAAGGAATTTAAACAGTTTGGGAGTTTCTAATTTAGCTTCTGTCAACAAGGTGTCCCTGTTCACTGAGTTGAAGGCATTTTTCAAATCAATCTTTAGAATGACCTCACCTTTACCGCAGCCAAGGTACGTAGACAGCGCATGTACGGCAGCCTTACAGCCTCCCTTGGAACCAAAGTCAAGCTGGATTGGCTAAATTTTTTCCGCCAAGATAGCACTGTAATGTTTACAGCATAGTTTGGCTGCCATACGTCTGTAGGTACACCCTACGGCAATGGGCCGAATGCCACCATCTTTTTTGCGTAAAACTCACAAGTTAGCCCCGTATAATAAATCGGTGACATCTGTGGCCACATTGCCGGAGAGCATAAGGTTAGTTAAAGCCGTCAGTGCCTTCAAAAGTGCATCTCCAGCCTCTCTAGCACTTGCACCTAGAAGATTCTTCAGATGCTGAGGTGTTAAGCCGTCGAGACCGCCAGCGGATCCACTTCGAAAGGAACAGACGGCTTCAAAAACGTCCTTGGCTGAAACAATCAGACAGTCTATATCTTCGTCCGGTGTGTCGGGAAAGGAGAGGTCATTAGCTGGCGCTGGGTGCTTGCAGTAAGGCGCCATCACATCGTTACTAAACAATAACGTAGACGCCCCTTGAATGTCACCTTCCCTCAGTTTTGATTCTACACATTGGTAGATTGTTTTTTTATATCTATGGAAACTAAATTTAGGGTCAAAACTGTGAGCAGAATGATTACAATGTTCTTTAATTTGGGCTGTCAAAGATTTTGATATTGTACGGTTGTTTTGGATGTGTAGAATCCTATAAGGAAAGGTGAGTAACTGTTCCCAAGCCGTTTTAGAGTTCTCACGCACAACGAGACCAAAGCATTCAGCGTTTTAGTTTTTAGACAAAACATAATAAAATACCTATATTTTATTAAGTATCTAATGATCTGAATATTTCACACATATTGTTATTTTATTATAGCGTACATAATGTAGAATTTGTCATAATCTATTATGTGTGTTAAAATAACAACACATTTGGTTTAGTGTGCCACAGCAATCGACAAGGTACTCTTATAGTTTCGCCATCTCTGTCTGCTTGTCCGTCTATATTTTATCGGGGACTATAGGTACTAAAAGCTTTTCTATGCTTTTAAACTTGTTTTGCGGCCCCAAAAGATAATTAGGTACCTAATCATTTCACTAGTCTCCTGAACACCTGAATTTCTTAAAATACGCCACAAAAATATTAAAAATAAATGTGGTGATAAACTTTCAACATTGTTATTCATAATGAATTTCTATAAAATCAAGAACCCTGAGGCGCTACAGTTTAATAAAGTTATATTAAAGTCATTGAGGCTATAATAATTAATTATAGCCAAAATAATTTTTACGTAAAAAAATTCCCTTCTTCTTTATCCTTGACTTTGGTCGTGAATTTTAGTTGAAATCTTCTTCGTTTCAAAATTAATTGTTTTGTTGGGAGTTTCTATGATATTTTGTGTATAATTACCTACATAACATGTTTGTTTAAATTGTAAGTTATCACGTGCCCGGACCTATGGGAGTACGTTGGGTCGTTATGAGGAGTCAGTATCTCTAAATGAACTGGTGCTGGTCTAAACCATGGAATATTGCTATCTCTTTGAGTTGCGGCGTTAAGTCAGGTAGTCGATCTATGAAAAAGCTAATATTCATTAAAATCTGGTTGGACTCTAAAACTGGGATAACGCTCGGAGGATCATGACTAGACTAAGGCAAAAGTCAGACGGTGCTCGTCCAGTGGCAAAGCTAATATTGTGTCCAAGCTGGGTAAAATAGAAAGCGAATAACTCCAGGGTCTTGGATGTCACTGTGATTGCAGTAAGGTGATGATAAATACAAATCAAGCTGAAATTCTTTAGAACACATTTGAACTTAAATCTGCAATCATTATATCATCAATGACTTAAAATGATGATTTAATCGGCTTATAAGTCTGACGCACTCGAAAACTTATTGAAGTAATCAAGATCTTAAGTTATTATTGTACTAGAAATACTCCTCAATTTCTATAAAGCAACAATAGGATCTCGAAATAGGCCTCCCTCTGTGCCCTAATTCTCATTACCCCAATGAACTTATATAATTCTTTGGTTTCTTGCTTAGTGGTTGCACTGCAATAAAGCGTATGTATGCCAAGTTCTAAGAATGAGCCCCTTTTCTACCGTTATATTACGCAACTAAGAGAACATCTACATTATTGATGTAGTTTTTTATCAGTTTTACTAAAACTGTTTTATATACCTTCCACCTCTGGAGAGACTTTAGTACCAAAATGTTTATTACTAACTTAATAAACATAGACTAAACATGATGCCGTGTTATATACCGCGTAGCAAAATTTTATGTGGTAAAATTTTTATCCAGATTTCTTTTTTTCAGTATTAAACATTCATACACTTTTCCACCACCAAAAACTAATAACAAACTAGGTTTTAAACATTTTTTGCTACGAATAAACGGGCGCAAAAAATACACAGCCTCAATTAAGTTGCCTGTTGTTTATTATGTGTCAAATTTGTAATTTCCCTTAGGAACTTAAACTTAAAGTAAATTATGCGAAGCGTATAAAAAGACACTAAAAAGCCTATATATCATGCGATAATCGAAATCTACCGACCGACATAAAATCGTTTTCGGTACGGCGTTCGCGAAGTTATCGGTGGATGCAAGGACGTGTGTACCGAAACTGTGGTAAAGGCAGGATTTATAACCCACATTTGTGTTTGTAATGTTTTAGGATAAGTTGAACGAAACTGGATTATGGACACTCGTGTTTTTGTCTCGCGTATATAAATTCTGTAATGTTCCATAACCCCTATGGAACGTTTGACCCTGTTCGGTTTTATGTACATTCATTCGTACGGTTAATATGTCAGGAAACGTTATTGTTGATAACATTTACAAAAATATTATACACCAGGTCATATCCGGCGGGTGCATAGGGTTCCCACCAAGAACTTAGGGTCCCAAGCCAACCTCACCTGCAAGTGGTGCACCTGCCGATCAACGGACGAGGCTCTGGCAAACAAAATATCCCGATAAGCGGCAATAGGCTCTCCACCTATTACGTGGGATCAAAACACTGGCGAAAAGTGGGCGTTTAATATGCCTCTGCCTACCCCTTCGGGGAAACAGGCGTGAGTTTATGTATGTATGTATGTATGTAGGTCATATCCGTGGCTTTGGTGTCGATTAAAACAACTAAAGGTAGACTATGTGATATACTGAAGAACTATAATACAAAAAACTTTCACGTTAAATAGGTTTATAAGCAGGGTAGAAATGAAATTTCTATTTATTTCGTTCTGTTTAAAGCAAGACTCATTCATAATATCTTAAAAGATATGGCACGGGTAAATATGAAAATAGGTTAGTAATTTCTCTTAGATGCTCGTTTAGAGAGTTTTCTTGTAATGGCTTTAAATTTATGTTCCTTTTGTTAAGTTACTCACAACTTTCATAGACAGGTTCCTTTGTACTATTATTTGTATAACAAAGACTTGTAGGGTTATTAAAAGTAGTAATAAATACTTATATTAATATTGGTTTAACTTTTTTAATGTTCTTGTAGCAAAATGTTTGTTTCGCTTTCAGCTTGTAACAAGTAAAATTTGGAGCCATACCAAAAGCCTTTAATCCAAAGATTCAACTTCGAAAAACAAAGCTTAGGTAATTCTATTTTCGAATCAGCACAAAGCCGCCATTACTGTAGAACAACTTCGAAGGAATCCTTTAACTCACACGTGAATGATTACAAACAAAAAAAGATTTGACTCGTCGTATCCTAAAGTTTTTTCCTTATTGGAAATTGGCCGGCTGTCCCTCGTCAAAAAGTTCGATGAAGGATTAGGCCGAGTTCCGCAGCTGATTAGGATCGGAATCCCTATACCTGATGACAGCGTTTGGATGAGCGGCCCCTCGACTCCGTAAAGTTTTATGCCTTTAATTTTGTACGTACCTACCAAGTGTGATATCCGTTAGGGTTTTTATAAGCTTGAGAGCTGCCACCCTCAGCTTTCTTTGTATTTGCTATAGATACCATCCTACATTTTTATTTAAAATGTCGAGCACGTAAATACCCTGAGAATGCTGTGAAATAATCTAGTAGTGAACGAAAAATATGTACATTGACGAAATTTATCATCTAATTTAGATGTTAGATGTGAATTTTACATTATCATTGTAATCTATAGAAATTAGTTACTATCTCAATGTATAGGAAATATATTTTGCCAATAGAGCGAAGGCCGCATGTAATAATATTTTTATTTTTTTTATTATTTTGCACTACATCATATGATTTTAACATCACACACTCACAAGGCTTCATTTACACATACATTCCTGTACATAAAATTACCATTAACCTCACAATACTTTCATCATGAAATAAAACATACCCATCACGGTGCGCAAACAATTACACAATAAACCAGGATTAATGTGCGCAGAAGCTATTATTTACACGGCCCATGATCCAACTGTTTTAATTTTAATTTTATTCACTTCTACCTGTTAATTTAAGTAATGCATTAAAAAATGTCATCATAAAGGCCTCCACTCATATGCGTACAAGCCGCCTGATTTGTTGTATAAGAGATTTTTCCGCGGATTTGTAATACGAAATGGCCAAAATGACAAATCTGCGTGTGTATGGTATGGCTTGCGACTCGCAAATGCAGGGTAACGCCCTTATTAATCCGTACGTGTGCATGCGCGAGCGTATTTTTTGGAAACAACGCAGCCCAAGGGGCATGTAGTCAATGATGTTGTTTACTTACGTAGTTTGTCACTCATAAAATATCGACGTAAAACCAGCTTTCTGGTTCTTGGCTCGATTCTCGTCGTAATATGCAACGGCAACGGTACTCTACACTGTGTCGGACAATCACATGCGTATTTATGCGCGCTGATTTGTCAGCTGACTGGTATGGCATACGGTATATTGTACAACGCTCCATTAATCACAAGAAATTGGTTCATAAATATTAAGAAGCATTAAAGAGGCTTAATAATGTAAGCGGTAGGCTTTATGCAAAGTGCTTCCAATAATCCTAAAAGTAAATTTTCATTTTATTTAGTGGTCTACGATGCTCTGTATTTTATTTTTCTTGAAATTTTTACTTGAGATATCTAAGTCAGTAACTGGCCAAACATTTATTTAGATTTCATATAATGATTCCTGAGTAAAGGGTTGTGGCACAGAATAAACACAATTTTAGAAGTCATGGAAGCATACATTTTAACCGTTTAAGCTTTGGATTTCAAGATGGCGCGTGAAAATTCAATCAAAGTAGTTCTTAGTCAGCCATTTGGACATGTCTGAGCTCTTTGGTCAGACGATCACCTAGTTTAAAAATGTTTTGCTGAATTCTTCCTGTCAAACCGCAGTGTGAATTTAACAGACTAAATAAAAAAAACTGTAGTATATGTACTAAAATAAAGACTCAGTAGGTACACAGTAGTAAATATCCAAACATTGATAATTATAATTTATTCACAGTTTGCCATAATAAATGCAGTAACTGTAATAAAGAAGAAGTAGCAAAAATGCCCCACTTCCGACTGCAAAGATAAGTAACTCAAAACAACTAAAAAAAAAATAGTATAAAACAATTATATTATATTTCCGTTGATCATCTTTATAGGCTAGCATATAAAAAAAATGCTCTAAATATTAATTCTGGCGCAGAATACCTGTAATATACTAACTTCTGATTTTAGTTTTAGAATAGGATTAAAAAGCAATTAAACACTGTATTAACTCATTTGCGATTGTTTGATAATAGTTATTATACTAGGTTAGTTATAAATAACATATTATATAATATATTGAGGATTTAATTATCAGTTGGTTCCTGCTACTGCTTATCATACTGCTCTGAACATATAAATAGAACTGGTGTGTTCGAAATTGAATTTTACAGACATCCAGAAGAAATAAATGTTAACAACGAAGAAAATAATGCCCTCATTAGATGTAAGATTCAGTCCGACATGTCCGGAGTAAAATATACCGGACGTATATATTGTTACGGACGGGGTAACGGGATTGGAAGGAAACACCGAGTAGCACTGATGACACTTTATTCGACTTCACACACGACGCGCCGTTTAATTTCGACGCGGACAGCACCAACACTAGCGTCTTTTGCACTGCACTTTTCACTGCACTTCACTGCACTTTACTGCACTTTACTTTCACTATACTTTCACTTCACTTTATTTTACTACTTCTTCTTTCTTCCTTTTACTTCTTCACTTTTCCACTTTTCAACTTAAACTGGCGCTTTCTACATCGCCTTATATACCCCTAGGAATGTTCTAGATCTACTAATTTCGATTGTCTTTTCGTTATTCAATTGTTTTTCCATCTCCTGTCTCTTTTTAACCTTTCCATTCCTTCTTGAAGTTTCTAGAATTTTCTTATCTTTATTCGAAATATTTAAATTTGTTTTATCATCTCCTGTCTCTTTTTAACCTTTCCATTCCTTCCTGAAGTTTCTAGAATTTTCTAATTTTTACTCGAAATATTGAAATAATCTTTTTTCTTATAGCGGCGGTAGCCCAGTGGTGTACGTAACGGACTGCCGAGACGATGGTCTCGGGTTCGATCCCCAGGTACCTCGGACCACACCTCTGACTTTTCGAAGTTATGTGTGTATTAAAAATTATCGCTCGCTTAATGATGTGCCCGGTAGATGGCAATAGGCTCGCCCCCTATTACATTGGGACCGAAACATATCTGGCGAAGTGTGGGTGTGTAATACACCTCTGCCTACCCCTTCGGGGATAAAAGGCGTGAAGATATGTTATGTTATGTTATGTTGTCTTTTTTTTTTTAATATTTGCCAAATATTCATAAACATTTTCCAAATTTCATAAAAACCATAATCCACATAACTGTTATGACTGGGATTTGAACCCACGCCTTCAGAACGTGAACGGAACGTGTTATCCGCACGGCCATCGCCTTGTTGTCAATGACTGGTGAATTTGGCGAACACTTGATAGAGTGTATACGTCATTGAACTAAAAACTCATTTCCAAATAATAAAATAGTCTTCAAACCTCTTTGCTAATAAATTATTGTGTTTGATGACCGGCTAGTTTGTCGTGTAGACGTTAGTAGTCCTTGGCAACGGTAGTGATGACAGCTTGGCATGACACCGGCCGTCACACTACCCCCTCTCTAAGACATGCTCGTCCCGAGCATTGTTGGATCCATGATATACCGCTATCCTATCCACATGAACAATCTTCAGTGGACTTCTAGGTGTCTTCCGAATTCTTTAGGTTACGTCGTTAATTTTCTTTATCACAGTATATGGTCCTTCCCAGCTTGGCTGTAGTTTGGGAGATTTTCCCTTACATCGGACCGGATTATGAGGCCACACCAAAGTTCCCTCTTCGAATTCTCTTGCATTTGCGCGTCTGTCATATCGAGTCTTCATTCTTTCTCCCGCTTGTAAATTCTCTTGTCTAACGTGTTCATAAATTTCTTCGAGCTTTCTTCTTAATTCACATGCATAATCGGTAACACAGCTAGGCATCCCCGGAGGACATCCAGCAAGAAGGTCTACTGGAAGTCGTAGCTCCCTTCCTAAATTTGTTCGTGCCGGGGTTGCTGCCGTACTTTCATGTACAGCGGCTCTGTAAGCCAGAAGAAATAGTGGGATATATTCGTCCCAATTTCTCTGAAGACAATCGACCAGTTTAGCAAGATGCCGCTCCAATGTCTGGTTAAATCTTTCCACCATTCCATCTGATTGAGGGTGATATCCCATCATCTTGCAGATTTCTTGAAAGAGTTGCGATTCAAAGTTTCTCCCTTGGTCGCTGTGGATTTCTAACGGTAAACCAAATCGACAAAATACTTCATTTACTAATTTTGTCGCGACTGTTATTGCTTCCTGATTAGGGACTGCAAAAGCTTCCGGCCACCTTGTGAAATAATCCATCACCACCAGAATGTAGCGATTACCACTTTCTGTCAAAGGAAATGGTCCAGCTACATCCACAGCAATCCGTTCCTAAGGAGCTCCCACAGTGTATAGTTTTAGTGCTCCACGGCTCCGAGTTTGCGGCCCTTTAACTGAAGAACATTTAACGCATTTCCTGCACCAGTCTTCAACGTCTTCCCTACAGTGCAGCCAATAAAAACGTTGACGAATCTTCAGTAAGGTTCTTGGCACTCCAAGATGTCCGCCAGATGGGCCATCATGACAAACTCGCAAAACTTCAGGAATCATTGATTTTGGCACTATTGTTTGAAGATAACTGTCTCTTCCAGAAGCACTTTCCCATTTTCGACAAAGTAGTCCATGTTGTACTATTAGGCTGTTCCATAGCGCCCAATAACTTTTTGTCACGGTACTAGTATCAGCCACCTCACTCCATTCTGGCCGAAGGGAGTTATTCTTTAGACGCTCCAGTATCGGTTTCAAATCTTTGTCTTCTTCCTGGGATTTAATAATGAACTCCCTATTCCATTGCCCGTCGATGGTATCGGTTCTGATTACCTTGACAGCAGCTTCCTCTTTTCCTTCTTGTCGCACGCAATACTTGCAGCTCTTATCACAAGGACGTCTTGATAAGGCATCAGCATTACCGTGAGATTTTCCGCTACGATGCTCAACTTCGAAATCGTACTCTTGAAGTTGTTCAATCCATCGAGCTACCTGACCCTCACAATTTTTAAACTGCAAAAGCCACTTAAGCGCTGCGTGGTGCGTCCAGATTCGGAATTTTCTTCCGATCAGGTACTTTTTAAAATTCTGAAGAGTTTTCACTACCGCTAGAAGCTCCTTTCGTGTGGTACAGTAGTTCCTTTCAGGTTTAGACAGAGATTTGCTAAAGTAGGCAATAACAGCCTCCTGGTCTCCTTGTCTCTGGGAAAGAGTTCCACCAATACCCACATTGCTTGCGTCTGTGTCAACAACAAATTCCCCATTGACGTCGGGATATGCAAGAATTGGCGCTTCACATAAACGCGTCTTCAACTCCTCGAAAGCAGTTTGACATTTTTCATCCCAATTAAATGGTCGCTTTTGCTCCGTCAGCTCATGTAAGGGTTTTGCGATACTCGAGAAATTCTTCACAAAACGTCTGTAATAAGAGCAAAGCCCCATAAATGAGCGCACCTGCGTCTTGTTCTTAGGCATGGGCCAATCTTTAACCGCCGAAATCTTGGCAGGGTCCTTCTTGCTGCCTTTTTCAGAGACGACATGACCCAAGTAGTTAACTTGTCGCTTAAAAAATGAAAATTTTTTAAGACTGAGCTTCAGATTTGCATTTCTTAATCTATTGAGTACACTTTCTAGCTTCGTGAGATGATCATCGAAGTCTCGTCCCATTACAATTATGTCATCGAGATACACCAGACAAGCTTCCCCTAAAAGGCCGGCAAGGATGTGTTCCATTAACCTTTCAAAAGTAGCTGGTGCGTTGCACAATCCGAAAGGCATAACATTGAAATGCCATAACCTTCTGCCCATTGAAAAAGCTGTCTTCTCCTTGTCTTTTGGGTCCATTTCCACTTGCCAGTAACCAGGTCTATTGTCGTGAACCACTTCATTCCGCATAACGTGTCTAACGTGTCGTCTATTCTAGGTAAAGGATAACTGTCTTTCTTGGTTACATCATTCAATCTTCGGTAGTCAATACAGAATCTAGTAGATCCATCTTTTTTCTTTACCAATACCACCGGTGAACACCACGGGCTAGTCGATGGCTCAATAACCCCGTTTTTCCTCATATCTTCAATCATATCCCCTACCTCCTTCTCTCTGGCAAAAGGTACACGTCGCGGGCGTTGACGGATCGGTTGTTGATTCCCCGTATTGATGGTGTGTTTTACTACTCCTGTCTTTCCGATGTCACCGTCATCCTTTGAGAAAATGTCGACGTATTGTGTCAGCAATCTCTTTGCTTTTTCTGCTTCGATTTCTGTTAGATCGTCTTTGCAACCTTTCAAAACACTATCCACGTTAACGTTAGTCTCAGCTAAACTCTTGGTTTCCTGGCAGTTTCGTAACCAAGCGACTTCCACGGACTCTCCTATCTCAGAACCCTTCTTCAAAACTTTTTCTTCATCACTTAAATTTAGGACAGGTATAACTGCCATTTGTGAAGAAGCAACAACTACACACGCCGGCAACCATGGATCGTGATCTCCATTGTCTTCTATCATTATGCAACGTCTCTGACTCGAAGTGGCAGGTAATGTGACAGGAACAAAGGTCTTTGACCTAGGTGCGAGCTTGCTCTCTTTGAGGCAAAAAACCTTTCCCGCGACTCCACCACTCATTGGAATCTCCACGTCTCCACACTTTAATATACCACACTTAATATCCAATCTACATTGGTGATCTCTGAAGAAGTCTAGCCCAACAATGCAGTCGTCGACGATGTCTGCAATCAGTGCTTTTTGCCAATATAATTTGTCACCTACTTTGAAAGCCACCATTTGCTCTCCCCCGACTGGAATGTGCTGGCCGGTAGCCGTTGTCAGTCGAGGTGGAATTGACTGTTTTAGAATCTTCCCATTCTTCCTTATCAGATGAGTCCCTATAACAGTTCGTGACGCACCGGTGTCCAAGGTCAGCAAACAGGTAACGCCATTGACTGCGCTATCAATGGTTAAGCTGTTCCCATCGATAGTTAAACCGTTTCCATCCGTGGGTTGTCGAATACGAACTTTCGGAGCTTTCCGTCTTCTGATCAGCGCTTGCATCGAAGTCCTGGATGTAATCGCTTCCTGATTATCTTTCAACACTTGAACACTAGCGTCAATTTGACGCCTTTCTGCTACATGTTTCGGACAACTACGCCTTAAATGTCCGGGCTCTCTACAGTTATAACACTTTAGGACAAAAGTTCTTTCTTCTGCTGCAATAACTCTATCTCGATCACTCGTCACTTCTTGTTGAACAGCCTCGACTTCTAAAGCATGTGCTAATGCGTCTTTAATGTTGCTGTGGTGTTTCAAGCGCACAGCAGCTCTGACCTCATCGTCATAAATTCCGTCGATAAACGCCTGGAGTCGCATGCTTTGAACTTGTTCCGCGGGTGCCGACTGATAAGCTTTTCGTACCATCTTCCTCACTTCCATCGCCCACTGCTGCAAGGATTCGTTCGGATACTGACGGCGGTTGCGTAACTTGGCTCGGAACACATATTCTAAGTGCTCGTCTCCAAATCTGGATTCTAGAGCCTCAAACAGCTGTACGTAAGTAGCGTCCTTTCCCACGGCCTCAAGCACCGACAATGCTTCTCCACGCAACGCCAGGATGAGTGCAAACTTGGCCTGGTCGACATCCCAACCGTTGCTTATAGAGGCGGCTTCAAACTGTATTCTGTAGGCCTCCCAGGAAGTGTTTCCATCGAATAATGGTACTTTTAAATAACCACCAGAACTTGATGAGTTGATAGAAACTGAAGGGCTGTTGGACTTCATCTTCTTTAACTCCTCCTCTATCGTAGCTATGCGGGTGTGTATCTCTTCTGATACTGACGCCATGCGGGACTGCACCTCTTCTTCTATAGTAGCCACGCGCGATTGTACTTCACCGATACACATCTCCATCTCGGCGATCTTACGGGCGTTCTCCGATATATAACGGTGAATCTCAACCTGGCTCTCCATTATCTCGCCAAGCTGCTGCGAGTTTTGCTCGAGTCGAGATTCAAGCTGCTGCGAGTTTTGCTCGAGTCGAGATTCAAGCTGCTGCGAGTTTTGCTCGAGTCGAGATCCAAGCTGCTGCGAGTTTTCTCGAGTCGAGATTCGAGCTGCTACGAGTTCTCCTGAAGTTGTGTTTGAAGATCGCATTTAAGTTGCTGAGAGTTTTGCTGGAGTTTGGATTCGAGTTGCTGAGTGTTTTGCTGGAGCGACTGTTGGAATATTGCTGCGTGATCTGCGAGGGATAGCTGGCTAGATGCGCTTCTGGACATAGGTACCCTTCCTTCAGGGCCGCTTTCTTACGAAGGAATGGAAACTCTTTCAGTCGCAAGCTCCGGGTTGGAGTCGCCTTGCTCTTGGGCAGCAGCCCTTGCTCGTGTCGTGGGCCCTTCTCTTGGCATAACTGGCATCTTTAATCCTTCCAATCCCACTTCTGACACCAATTGTTACGGACGGGGTAACGGGATTGTAAGGAAACACCGAGTAGCACTGATGACACTTTATTCGACTTCACATACGACGCGCCGTTTAATTTCGACGCGGACAGCACCAACACTAGCGTCTTTTGCACTGCACTTTTCACTGCACTTCACTGCACTTCACTGCACTTTACTGCACTTTACTTTCACTTCACTTTATTTTACTACTTCTTCTTTCTTCCTTTTACTTCTTCACTTTTCCACTTTTCAACTTAAACTGGCGCTTTCTACATCGCCTTATATACCCCTAGGAATGTTCTAGATCTACTAATTTCGATTGTCTTTTCGTTATTCAATTGTTTTTCCACCTCCTGTCTCTTTTTAACCTTTCCATTCCTTCTTGAAGTTTCTAGAATTTTCTAATCTTTATTCGAAATATTTAAATTGGTTTTATCATCTCCTGTCTCTTTTTAACCTTTCCATTCCTTCCTGAAGTTTCTAGAATTTTCTAATTTTTACTCGAAATATTTAAATAATGTTTTTTTTTTTAAATATTTGCCAAATATTCATAAACATTTTGCAAATTTCATAAAAACCATAATCCACATAACTGTTATGACTGGGATTTGAACCCACGCCTTCAGAACGTGAATGGAACGTGTTATCCGCACGGCCATCGCCTTGTTGTCAATGACTGGTGAATTTGGCGAACACTTGACAGAGTGTATACGTCATCGAACTAAAAACTAATTTCCAAATAATAAAATAGTCTTCAAACCTCTTTGCTAATAAATTATTGTGTTTGATGACCGGCTAGTTTGTCGTGTAGACGTTAGTAGTCCTTGGCAACGGTAGTGATGACAGCTTGGCATGACACCGGCCGTCACAATATTATATTATAATTGCAGAGTTGAAGGGAGATATGCGATAAAAGAATATTTTTGTGCTTGTATACGCAGGACACTGGGAGTCTGCGCCCATGTAATGACTATTTTGTATTATCTGGGGCCCAATTCTGACAAATAAATATAGTCTCGATATCAAGTCAGTGTCATACTTACGTCACAAAAAGCGTATTCTTCCAAATTATCTGATATTTGAATGAAATTGTAACGAGATCGTATGTGTCAACGACGAACTGTTTATTTTAAATTATACGATAGTGACATTAGGTTATTAGAATACCGCTTTTAAATCCATTCAAAATATAATATCAATGTCATATAAAAATAGCAGAATTGGCCCCCTGGGTTGGGCCAGATATGAAGATGGTTTTAGCCACCCAGCGCATTTTTTAGATAATATTTTGCTAGACTATATGCTAGACTAGACTGCCTCCGTGGTCCAGTGGATAGCGTATGCGTCTGCTGATCGGAGGTCCCGGGTTCGATTCCCGGGTCGGCCAAAAAGTGTTACTGGGTTTTCCCAAATTCTCAGTAGTAGCACGGAGTCTGGTGATGTGCCCGGTAGCGGCAATAGGCTCGCCCTATCTTACGTGGGACCTAAAAATTCATGTTGAAATGTGCGAGTATTACAAGCCTCTACCTTCGGCGGCCTTCGGGGATAAAGGCGGGAGTATATTTTGCTAGATGTAGAACAGGAATAAATAAGTTTTATTTATTTTATTTTTCTCTTTACACCTTCCTTCTAACATGAAAGCAAATGAATTTAAAATGTCACAAATGTTCAGTTCATTAATCTTTATGTCATCTTTATTCCACTGTTTTATGGTCGTTAGAGTAGTAGGTATTGCATGATCGAAAGTAATACATTTTTAACATAAGTAATACTGCGCCTGAAAGAATATTTGGAGCAATTTCTAAATATGATAGCCAGTAAGGATGAAAATCAGAGGCAAGCAGTTTATTAACACTAATTTTTATCTATTTTTTTAGATACTTTTCTCAGCAGTCGGACGTGGGGTAATTTTATATGGAAGTTGCAACTTCTCCTTTGCTGTCCCACAACGACGTATCATAATATGGGCATAATTTAATGGCTCATAGTCCAGTCAAAATATACATTTGACTTAGACATAATTCACATAGAGCTGAAAATTGGCAGAGACGTTAAATACATCCTTATAAATAAAATGTCAAAAATCCCCATCGTTCCTACTTCTGCATTTTTTTTACCTTTTTCTGACCTCCGCAACCCGAAGGGATAGCGATATTGCATGGTTTAGACCAGTATCAGTTTATTTGAGGGTACTGACTCCCTGTAATTACTGTCAAAGATCTTTATGACAGTCGAGGCCGACGGTTTAGCGTGCTCTCCGAATCACGGGGCAAGCGATAATTAACAATTTAATGCACATAACTTCGAAAAGTCAGTGGTGCGCGCCGTGGATTCGAACCCGATACGCTCTGCATAGCAGTCCGTTGGTCCCATAATGACGTATCATACATAACTCCACTAGGATATCGCTGCCTGTAACCTATTCCACTTTAATCATTAGTAAAATATTAATTTTACGAATGGTGAGTCGTACGAGAAAAAGTGTCAAGACCATTTTTTTACAAAATTGTATGATCTACAACTTTGTCTGACCTATTTTCACGATAAAATTCACAGTTTTCGAGAGACATTAAAAATCCTAATTTTTTATGTTTGACCATGACATATGTTTTTATGGTCGATGGGTATTTTTGACATTTTATTTATAATGATGTATTTAACTCGTACTGTATTTAAATCTCTGCCAATTTCCATCTCTATGCGAATTATGTCTAGGTTGTGACTTATTTTTGTCTTTTTGACTGGACTATCACGCATTGGATGACTGTAAGTGTACTGATCAGTTGGAACTAATCTGTATATATAAAATCCTTGCGTTACTGACTGACTGACAGACAAGCTACAGCCAAAACTATTTGGTGCAAGAAGCTGAAATTTAGCATGTATGTTCCTTGGGGACCGTAGGGGTGCACTAAGACGGAATTTCCCGAAATTCCCACGGGATTGGGCAAAATGGGAGATTCGAAAATATGTGCGGGCGAAGCCGCTGGCGCCGACTAGTAAATAAATAAAGCGTTACAAATTAAATTCAATACAGACGATGTCGTTCAAAATAAGCTATATCGCCAAGTCCTCCGATCAGCCGTCCCACGCATTAGCCTTTATGATATTACCTTTTCAAAGTATTACTAATAAGCCGGTACATAATATGTAGCTGCATCTCATAAAAGGCCCTCCCTAACGTTTATTTTGTACGCCTAATAAAATCCAGTAGTTTGCAGTAAACAACTTTTGTAGCTTGAATTAAACATAAAAGAACACTATGTTCCAGCCTAGTTCTGTTTTAGTGCGTACTAGGTTATTGTGATTCTAGACGAAATAACAAAACTATGTAAAAATTAAATGTGTCGCCCCATTTTATGTCTGGCACTAAGAAATTAATATTTTTTGTAAGTAATTTGTAGAGAGAACTCATTACTCAAAGCGAATTGTTTGTTTAGGTGCGGGCTTTATTAGGCAATATTATAACACCTTGAATATAAGCTTCTTTACTTATTCTGGTTGCTTACTTTTGATATTGTTTGGATTTTATTTATATTTTCTAGAATATAGTATTTTTATCCTTCATAATCTGTCTTCGATGATCAAGGACAGATAATCGTTTCCTTTGAGTACTATTAGATATAATTTAATGAAACTAAACTGTTTCTATCAAGTCTCAGCCTAACAGTCCAAACAATAGCATCCAGATACAAACGCTCACTATATATGTAAACTTACACCTTATCTGGAGGCATGATCGGGACTATTCTAATACTGCACAAAAACGGAGCGGCGGCGTGCTGATTGCAGCTAAAAGTGAACTAACTATTAGTGCGGTTTCAGATTAGCGTTTTAAACGCGCGTATAAGCTCGTTTTTGGAAGCGCATGTAGGCGCGTATAGGCGCGCCTTTTGGCACACGCGCAACTCGTACGAGCGTTGACGCGCTTCTAAGCTCGTATAACCACGAGCCGTCAAAATCCATGTTGACACTGACAAGATGTCACTACCGTTTCGAGCGAACACGCCCGTTTACGTGAGTCTGGTTTTTTGAAGCGCGTATTGTAGCGCGCGTCTAAGCGCGTATGCTAAAACGACCGTATACGCGCAGAAAAATACGCTAATCTGAAACCGCCCTTATTGAGAGACATGAATGGCGCAGCACCGCTGAGGACATTTGGATCTCACTTTTGCTCAAGAATACGAAGTTCCAGGTTACATATTCTTTACATATACATATGTGTGCTTTATTTGTGTAAGGAGAACCAAGGTAATTCTTACAACGCCCAATTAAATAATTACCGCTTATTATATACTCATCCGTTGGATAAATTTTTGGTGGTCGGCGATTTTAATTTTGGTGGTAACGTTGAATGGGTTCTTAGTGATTCTCGGGGTACCGAATTAATTGCACAAAATATAAAATGTCAACAAATTATCGATTTTTTTGATACCGTCAATAGCTCGAACTTGTCACAGTACAAATGTGAACGTAACATTAACGGTAGATTGTTAGATTTGGTTTTCTCAAACGATAATGTATCCGTTAGTGAATATATGGAACCATTGGCAGTGCCAGTAGATTTGCATCACAAACCACTTATTATAGCAGCAGATTTTCTGCAAACGAATAGACTCGCGGATAGGATTTCAACAAGATATATTTTCACACGGGGAGATTATGAAGGCATCAAGTCAGAGCTTGACCAGATACATTGGCATGATATCCTTGGTAAGGGAGGATTGAATGATGCTGTTGAGATATTTTATAGTAGGTTATATGAGTTACGGGACAAATATGTACCACGAAAATCTATAAAACAGGGTTCTCATCCGATATGGTATAATTCGGCTTTAATAAAATTATTAAAAGAAAATATAAATATCACAAAAAATATAAAATTATTTAGTTATATTGAAACAATAGAATCTTCCATTACTAAAAACCCAAGAGCATTCTGGTCGTACGTAAAAAATAAGAGGACCACGGGTAACGCACCCGTGTATGCAGTACAATGATTTAATGGCAAGTACAGGCGTACAGGCGAGGACATCAGTAACTTATTTGCCAGTTACTTTCATTCAACCTATCAGGAAACAAGCTCTGACTCTAGATTAGCGACACCTCTGGGACCTGACCCTGCTAGTGATAGCATAGCGTCTATTGGTATAGTTGAGGTTTGTCATTCTCAAGTATTGAAGTTGCTTAAGTCTATGGATCTGTCCAAATCAGGTAAAATGTGCCGAAAGTATTGTTGCGCCTCTATGTATTCTGTTTAAGAGATCCCTTTCGGAAGGTATTGTCCCTAGTATATGGAAAACCGCGTTTATCACTCCTGTTTTCAAAAAAGGAAATAAAGCCCATATTGAAAACTATCGCCCAATCTCGAAAATATGTCTCTTCTCAAAGATATTTGAGCGATTAGTATATACCGATGTTTACGCGTTATTAAAATGTTATTTTAGCCAAGAACAACACGGTTTTCTCAGACAGCGTTCTACCACATCGAACTTAATACTATCGCATGATTATATGTATATCCCACGGGATGGAACAAGGAGCCCAGGTAGACGTCATATATACCGACTACAGTAAATGTTTTGATCGTATTAACCATCGATTGCTTTTGGACAAACTACTGACAGCCGGTATACATGGCGATCTATACCGCTGGTTTTCGTCTTATATAGACCATCGTACGCAAGCTGTAGTGCTTCAGGGGTACACTTCTGGTTGGTATTCTGTGCCTTCAGGAACACCTGAAGGCACAGAATACCAACGGTCCCAAAATTGAACCTTGGGGAACACCCCAAGGTTCAATTTTGGGACCACTTTTGTTTATATTGTTTATTGCTGACATCGATACATGTTTTCAAAATCCTTATGCTCTTCTTTTCGCCGATGACATGAAAATCCATAAAAAAATACAAGGATTATCTGATGTCCATGACTTGCAAGCTGATTTAAACAGATTTGAGGCCTATTGTGCAATCAACAAGCTCCAGCTAAACGTGTCAAAATGTTACCATATGAGTTTCACGCGTCAAAAATCATTTATAGGTACAGGCTATAGATTACACGATCAAATAATTTATAGGACTAATACAATCAGAGTTCTTGGCATTATTATGGACAACAAATTACTTTATGACGAACATATTGAGCATATAGTGAATAAGGCGTCTAAGGCCCTGGGATTTATAATACGAAATTCAACCCACTTTCGTTCCCTAAAGCCAATTAAAATTTTATATTGTTCTTTCCTACGCGGCCATTTGGAGAATGCTTCACAAGTGTGGAGTCCTCAGTATGAGATATACAAGTCTCGTATCGAGGGAATCCAGAAAAAGTTCCTAAGACATTTAGACTACAGAGATAAGCAAGTTTCTAATGGTTATGAACACCGCTGTAAAAGGTACCATTTTTTACCGTTAGAGAATAGACGTAACATTAATGATGTTTGCTATTTGATTAATATTGCTAATGGTTCTGTAGACTCTCCTGAATTAATATCTAAGTTACATCTGCGTACTAACCAAATGGGACTAAGACAAAGACCAGTACTTGATGTACCATTTGCGGCGACGAACTATAGGCGGAACGCCTTTTTCCTGCGCGCAGCACAAAGTTTTAATATACTGCCAACAGATCTTGGTATAGACCTATTCTGTACTAATCCATGCACAGTGCGACGACAACTTGCAAAAACATTTTTCCTTTTTTAAATTATTCCGGTGAGTGGTGTTAAAACTGTATTAAATCATTGATATATTGATATTATTGTTTTAACTTTGTTTATTTTAAAATGAACTGCAACTGCAACCTTTATGTCAATTAATTCCTAAAATTAAACTGCTTTATGTCTGTTTAATCTTATTTCATGTTTATAGTATAATATTATGTAAGATACTTTGATAATATGTTTCTATAAGTGGAAGCTTGTTATTGGCAATTTGATTATGTAGTACTAGAAACCTTAAATGTTATTAGACTATAAGCTTTCCTCAAAAGAATAAAATAAAATAAAATAAATAAACTGGTCAATATTTTTGTGTAAGTTAAACAAAATTGAAGTAATAGGCAAAATATCATCACCCTTATATATAAACTTACTAACGTCTTCTCAGCATTCAAAACCTAGAACGAAAAGTAATTACTTTTTATTAAGTAATAACTACAAAATATAATACAAAATTACTCCATCAAAACAGTCAGCATTAATTTGTCAACTTATATTAGTACTCGTATCAGTAATTACTCCTGAGTATGTTGCAGAAAGTTTTCTGTCTTAATCAATAGTGCTAGATAAACAGTATGACTTATTCACATTAGTTCTTTCGTCCTTTCAGTCTAGACTAGTCGGCGAGCTACATAAGTACTAAACGAGTACAGTCAACCACCGTAATATTTGTTTTCATAGAGTTAAGTACTTAGTAGCGTTGAAAAGTAATACCTCTACGGTTCTTTCCCTGATTCTCCTTTTTGACATAAAATAAAATAAATTTAAAATAAGAGAGAACAGAAGATTAAACGGTTAGTTTACATGTGAATAATGAACGACAACTTTAGTTAAGAATTCTAGATATACGTACTGGAAAACAAAGGATGCTCACAATTCGGACAACATTGGGTATCACACAAACTGTATTATTTACGGTGGCCAAGCTGATAACCATGAGAGATATGATTGTAGACAAAGGGCTACCCTAAATGTTATCAGATCTCTTCAGACTTTCGGTTTTGTCACCGCGGTTGTAACCCATGCTTGCCTGTCCTCGTCTCAAACTATCATTTGAAAGCTTAGAGCTCACGTAGAAGCGTCTAAAGTCGTCCTTGAGATTGCATGTGACTATACCAGCGAGTATGGCATCTCAATGCTGATGCGGATCCCGTTAATACTGTTCTGCTCTGACAGTTCTATGGTAATCTGGAGTACCACTGATCTCCATTTTACTCAACACGTATATTAATTGTATTCTGAAAGAAAGCCTGAAATTATTTATCTTAATATTTTTTTACGGTATGCGTCCACTTATGTATGTTTCTTTGGCCCCTCGCATACATACGCAGCTTTGTTATATTCTAAAAATATCATATTTTTATCCTTCATAATCTGTCTTCGATGATTAAGGACAGATATTTGTTTATTTTTTAGTACTATTATAATTTAATGAAACTAAACTGTTTCTCTCAAGTCTCAGCCTCACAGTCCAAACAATAGCATCCAGATACATACGCTCACTATATATGTAAACTGGTAAATGTAGTTGTGTTAGTTAAACAATATTGCAGTAATGGGTAAAATATCATCACCCTTATATATAAACTTACTAACGTCTTCTCAGCATTCAAAACCTAGAAGAAACCTAGAACGAAAAGTAATTATTGTTTATTAACAACTACAAAATATAATACAAAGTTACTCCATCAAAACACTCAGCATTAATTTGTCAACTTATATTAGTACTCGTATCAGTAATAACTACTGAGTATGTTCCAGAAAGTTTTCTGTCTTAATCAATAGTGCTAGATAAACAGTGTGACTTATCCACATTAGTTCTTTCGTCCTTTCAGTCTAGACTAGTCGGCGAGCATACATAAGTACTAAACGAGTACAGTCAACCACCGTAATATTTGTTTTCATAGAGTTACTTAGTAGCTTTGAAAAGTAATACCTCTACAGTTCTTTCCTTTTGATTTTCCTTTTTGTAATAAAATAAAATATATTTTAAATAAGAGAGAACAGAAGATTAAACGGTTAGTTTATATGTGAATAATGAACGACAATTTAATTAAGAATTCTAGATATACGTATTGGAAAACAAAAGTTGCTCAAAATTAGGACAACATTGGTTAACACAAACTGTTATATTAACGGTGGCCAAGCTGATAACCATTAGAGATATGATCGTAGACAAAGGGATACCCTAAATCTTTCCAGATCTCTTCAGACTTTCGGTTTTGTCGCCGCGGTAGTAACCCTTGCTTGCCTGTCCTCGTCACAAACTATCACTTGAAAGCTTAGGGCTCACGTAGAAGCCTCTAATGTCGTCCTCGAGATTGCATGTGACTATACCCGAGTATGGCATCACAATGCTGATGCGGATCCCGTTAATACTGTTCTGTTCTGACGGTTTTATGGTAATCTGAAGTACCACTGATCTCCGTTTTACTCACCACGTATATTAATTGTATTCAGACAGAAAGCCTGAAATTCTTTATCTTCATATTTTTTTACGGTATGCGACCACTAATGTACCTATGTTTCTTCGGCCCATCGCATATATACGCCACTTTGCTTTAAAATATAAATAAAAAATACATTTATTTAATTAAAATCACATAAAAAACACATATTAGCATCGGTTGACTGTACGCTCGTATATTATTCAGTTGTACATTAGGCTCTATGATTTTATAGGCTTTGCTGTTATATTTAGGTACAATTTAGATGTCAAGCTTACATAGGTAGATTTGCCTAATGGGGTCAGTAAGAGAATCTATTTGTGTCCTCTTAATAATTTACGAATTATCGGAAAATACTTTTAAGGCTTTACCTTTTGCACTTATTTATACCTTTTGTTTGACCTTACATTTATTGGAAAAGATCACATCTCTCTATATATATCGCCTATTGAATAAAAGAAATCGGATAAAATACAAGAGAATGCCTGTACGCTACGCCTACACACTTTTTTTACCCTTCGGCATACAACGTGGGGTATTTTTAACCCCAGCTCGAAAAAAAAAATACGTCGATTTATGAGTAATAATCGAGCAATAACATTGAAATTCCTAGTAGCTGGGCGTTAAACGTTGCCACATCGACTCTTGTCTTTGGAAAAGTGCTACGCTCGTGCTCGTTTGTGCACTTGCGTAAAGCGAGCCCTGGGTGTTTTTAACCCCACGTTGTATGGGACGGTGTTGGTGGAAGATGGTAAATAGCATACGAGATGATTATATTGCGGCGGTTTTACTTGAGGAAAATCTATCATATAATCATTGACAAAGAAAAGATAATCCTCATGTTTCTTGAGATAATATATCAGAAGTCTTTTTCGATGAAGAGGTTTCAGAACCGCCACGAAAGCAACCAAGGAAATTGAAAAGATGTTCTTTTTGTCCAAGAAATAAAGATAGGAAGAGTTTTTGGGGGTAGTTTTGCATTTTGTGTTTGTTTTTATGACTAATGTTTATTTTCTTAATTATGGTGAGTTTTAATTATAAGTTAAAAACTTTTTAAGCCAGAAACCCTATGTAAGCTGTTGTATTTAAATAATACCCTTAATACATTGGGGGTATTTTAACCCCATGTTGTACGAGTAAGGATTTTTTTTCACGTTGTATGCCGCAGGTTATTTAACGGATTCTTTCCGAAAATTTCTGCTTCTTGCGCCCAGTCGTTTCAGCAGTGCGTTGTCCGTCGGTCAGTCACTGATATAAGAATTTTATATTTTATTATATACCTACACACATCAAAAAAGTCTAAGCAACACATACAAATTTCAATTTTACAATGTGTTTTCGCATTAAATCCTTAGTATTTTCTTACTTATATTATTTTTGATGCTTTTTTGACATCAAACAACAATTAGTTTTTTATTTATTTTTAATAATCTTAATTAACAATAATTACGAGTAAGTACTGTATATACGTAGTACAAAGTAAGGTGCCTAATCAACTAAACTTAAACTAAAAACTTTAAAACACGTCTCTGGAGCATGTCCCATGCATGCTTGATGGGATTGAGGTCTGGCGATTGTGCAGGCCAAGGCAATACCAGGATGTTTTGCCTTGCCGAGTACTCCCATGTGTGCAAAGCTGTATGCGAACGCGCATTGTCATGCATAAACATGAAATCGGAGCCAAGCGTTTGTGCGAATGGACGGACATAAGGCCTGAACATCCTCAACGTAATTTACAGCGTTCATGTTACCATTTACAAAAACGAGCTCAGTTCGTCTGTTCTTCATAATACCCGCCTTTACCATATCTGTTGAGACGTTGTATAGATGCACTTCCTGAACACACCTCAGTCTTTCAGTATTACCAGGACGACGGTACACTCTTACCCTTCTAGTATCAAGCTTGAACCCAAATCGAGACTCAACGCTAAATAAAAGTTTATCCCATTGTTCCCGGGTCCATGTAATATGAAATGAAATGAAATGAAATGAAATGATTATTTATTTCGTGTAAACTTTTTTAAAGTGCTTACGAAAAGTCAAATTAAAATTGTTCAGTTTATACATCATTATATTTTGTGTTGAATTAGAGCAGCTCAATCCCAAGCATTTTTATCGCCTATATAATCAGTAATTTTATAATATGCTTTTAAACACAGTGTAGTTTTAACAATAATTTTGAATTTATTTATAGATAAATTTCTTATATTAAGAGGGAGCTTAATATAAAAGCGTATACACTGCCCCATAAAACAGCTACTTATTTTGTGGAAGCGGTTGCTATGAACTATAAGATTATTCTTATGTCTAGTATTTACAGTGTGTAGATCACTTTTTTTACTAAATGTGTCAATGTTCTTGTGGACATATAACAGATTCTCGTATATACATATATTGCGAAGCAACAGTTAGAATGCCTATCTCACTAAACTTTTCTCTTAGAGAAACTCGAGGACCGAGGTTGTAAATACCCCTTATTGCTCTTTTCTGCAGAACGAATATTGTGTCAAGGTCTGCAGCATTCCCTCAGAGAAGAATCCCATATGACATAATACTATGAAAGTAGCTGAAATAGACCATTCTAGCTGTTTCTATATCTGTGAGGCGTCTAATTGTCTTAACCGCATAAGCTGCAGAACTAAGTTTGCCCGAAAGTCTTTCTATATGCGGACCCCATTGAAGTTTGGAATCAAGCATAATACCTAGAAATAAGGTTGTCCCGACGGGCTCAATTCTGGTTTCCTTCAGTTGTACATTGGTTTCCATCTGTTTAACATTGGGCATGGAGAATTTTAAGAGTTTAGTTTTCTTATCATTGAGTAATAAATTATTTACATTAAACCAATTAACAACTTTAGAGAGTGCGTTGTTTACTTCGTCAAAATTACTCTGTTGTCTTTTAGTATTAAAAATTAAAGAGGTGTCATCCGCGAACAACACAATCTCATGATTGTTCTTTACGTAATAGGGTAAATCGTAGATATAGATCAAAAATAGAAATGGTCCGAGTATTGAACCCTGCGGGACGCCCATTTTTAAGGCAGAACCTGGTGATGTCTTATCATTAATCTGAACCTTCTGGATTCTGTTGCCCAAATAAGAAACCAAAGATTAAGAGCTTTGTCCCTAATGCCATAATGATGTAATTTCCTGACCAGAGTATCATGATGTACACAATCAAAGGCTTTGGACAAGTCGCAAAAAATTCCTAAAGCATCTTGCGACTTCTCCCAAGCTGTAAATATACTTTTGAGTAACTCTACTCCTGCGTCAGAAGTTGAACGACCCCTCGTAAATCCGAACTGTTTCTTGTGAAGAAGATTATGTCTGTTAAAATAACTAAGCAATTGACTAAGTATTAATTTTTCAAAAATTTTACTAAGCGTTGGCAATACAGAAATAGGTCAAAAATTAGAAGGGTCTGATGTGTCGCCAGATTTAAATAAAGGTATAACTTTACTATATTTCATTAAATCAGGAAATATTCCAGAAGCGACGCAACCATTGAACACTGTTGCAAGATGTGGAGCTATTATGGTAATAATAGATGAAACAGTCTTCACTGACAATCCCCACAAATCCATTGTCTTTTTCATATTTATAGTTTTAAATTGATAAATAACATCTTTAGTAGTCACAACGGTAAATTCAAAGGCTGCACCACATTCTGGCACGCAGTCCCTAAGAAGCATTTCATTGTTGATGACATTCCAGGTAGCCTTTATAGTGTTTTCTGATAATTTTATTTTATTTCTCAAATAAATAGATTTTGCTGTACTACAAGCTTGTCTAAATATTTTGGAATATTTTTTTACATAATTATTAATGTTCTGACTATTATTATAAGTTTTTTCATAATACAGTTCATATAACCTAATCCGGCTTTTATGAATACCTTCAGTTGCCCAATCACTAAACATCAGACGGTCAGTTACATTTAATTTTGGATGTAAATACAGTCTGAAATTCGTAATTAATCAAGTCAAACAAAGAGCTATATAACTGATCCGGATGGTCATGATGAGGCAACCAACGCATTTTTCGAGATAAATTGTCTTTAAAAGTTTTAAGTCGATTTTCATTTATTGGTATATATTTAATTATTTTTCTCTGGACTTTCGGGCATTTTCTTGGACAACAGATTAACTGCCCACTGTGATCTGACTGAAGCATATTAATCAAAGATTTGTGTAATGGTTTTATATTAGTAAATATATTATCAATACAAGTACCACTTGTGGCAGTCACTCTAGTTGGTTCATAAAAATTATGACATAAATTGTATGACTTAAATAAATTTAAAAATTTGATAGTCGAAGAGCATTTTTCTAATATGTTAACATTAAAATCTCCACAAATAGCAACAGTTTTACGGCAATCACAAACTTTGCTAAGGGCATCTCTCTCCATAATAACTAAAAAACTTTCAAATGGTGCACATGGAGGTTTGTATACACTCATAACAATGAACTGTTCAAACTCAACACATGTGATTTCTACTACTCGCTCAACAGAGAGGCTCACAATGTCAGTCCTTTCTTTAAATTTTAGAAATTTGCTAACTATGATTAACGAGCCACCATGGATAAAGTTTTCTCTACTGAACGAGCTTGCAACCTGGTGGTTATTGAAATTGAATATGAACTGGTGGCTTCTTAGCCAATGTTCTGTAATGCATAAAATATCAATATTGTTACAGTTCATAAACAATTCCAATTCTAACTCCTTACCCATCAACCCTTGTATATTTTGATGCACCAGGCTGATACAATTTTTTAAATTATTTTTTGTAGGTAAGGTTGATGGAGTTGTATTTTTGTCACTTAAACTAGGTACAGAATTCAAAGTCTTATTAAATATATTGCCAGAGATTGACTCTATTTTCTCAGAATTCAATTTAAAGAATTTGGAACGGATTCCAAGCTTATATTGCATGTCAAATTTGACTGCTCAATAAAAGCAGTGTGGTTAGCCAAAACCTTGGCTGTGTTATTAATACAATAAGCTAGCGAGGATGCTATTTGTCTTTTATAAAATTGTTATATATAATAATTATCATATGTCAAATAAAAATTTCTAATTAGAGCATTCGAGTCAATAATGTCAATTAAATTATTATAACATGTCATGGTATGTAATTTGGAATTAATCTTAAATCTATAATCATTTTCAGCTTGTGGCAACAGCTTACTGTAAGGAAAAGCAAGTAACAGAATTTTTTTAACTTTTAAATTCAGTAATTGGTCAAAATATCTCTTTATTAAATGAATATTTGCATTTCCTCTTCTCCCAATAAATATAATTATTGTTGATTCAGGACAGTATGATTTAGATAAAATTGATTGCATTATCTGAGAAAAGCTTGCTCCAGGCATACATAAGTTAGTAATAGTCATACCTGTCCTTTGCCTCAACAATTAACTCATGTTTTTACCTATCTCATCGCTAAACATTAATAGCTTGTCGGTGTTTGTAATGGGGGGTGAGAAAGAAGTGCCAGAATTACAATAAGAATTAATGGAATTAATGGTGCTGTCATCCACTGCAGCAGAGAGTGACAGCAAATCAGAGCAATAATTCAAAGTAGTTGACTGTGAATGACTCTGTGGCGCCTGGCTAAGTTCATTGCCATGACTATTATTAGTCAAAGATTGAAGCCTCTCTTCATTGTACTTACACAAGTCCACTAACTCATCCATTGCCAAGATATGCTCGTTAATTTGTTTTTGTGATAGATTATATTTTTTTGTCATATTAGCTAAAGAATCTTGTAAACTATCAATCTCCGTCTGCAGACAATGTATATCAGCATCATATTTCACTAGATTTGATCCTAATTTAGTTAGACATACTGACATTTGTTCTTTTACATTTACATATTTTTTGCAATAATCTAGATTTATGTTTGATTTCCTGTACATTCTTAATAATTTTTCCTTTTTCCTAATAAATTTATTTATTTTAATATACTTCTTCAATTTATTACAAGCTTTTATGTTTCTAAATGACCGAATAGTTGAATTAGAATCTGTAAGATCAATAGTCACTATATTCTTACTGTCATCATCGGAGATAGCAGAAACCATACCTGGAGCGCTGCCAACCAGCTCATCAAATAATGACTGTGTGGTTACTGATTTTATAGACCGGTTTGCACTTTCTAATCTGTTAATATGATCATTGGCCTCACTTAGGAGATCCTCTAACTCAGTGATGCGTTTTAGAGCGTTCTCAAACTCATCACTGCACCTGTCAAATTGTGTTACAATCTTATGTAATCTATCCCGTTCATCAAGGGTAGTGAGTAAATTAGAGTGTATTTCTGCCATCTCACTCCTAAGCTGAGAGTTTTTACCTAAAATCTCTAGCATTTCTTTCTCATTGTCATCATGTTCACTTTGTAGTGACTGACACAAATCCTTATATTTCTTTAGTTCTACAAGTGTCACCTGTAATTTCTCATCATCTAAGCGTGCCCTTCTGGTCATCATCTTGACAAAATTAAGTAAACAAAGCAAGAAAGGTTCACTGAGGTTTGTGTAAGACACAATCAAGGTTTTGTATAGATTGAGGTATGCTGACTTAGTATTATCGCTAGTGTAGGGTGTAAGAATGTCAAATAACAAGTAAACTTACCTCAAATTGTCTAAAAGTTAGCTTTTATTGTAAAAATAATGCAAATTCTTTTAAATAAAATTGTTCGTTACTTTGACAGTTGACTTACTTGACTTTGCAAATCTTTTACAACTTGATAAACACCACTTATCACTGTTATTATACAACAATTATAATTATCACAGCTTATGACGTAAGAAATTAGCAAGTTAGGCACATTATTATTAATTAAATAGATTAAAGAATAATAAATTATTGGGAGAAGTACAGTTTTAAGTTATACCGCCAGTGTTGCCAGAAGCAAAAAAAAAGAAAAAAAAATATGTTCCCTACACCATTAATTTCGACGAGCGCGATTCCCGTGACGTATCGGTGGGCACTTAATTGGCCGTCGCGCTCGTAAGCCATACTCATGCAGTCGATTTCGCACAGTTTGGCAGCTAACAACAACATCACTTAAATTTTGTATCCTTAAACCAATCTCTCGGGTGGTTTACATCGGCTGGCGTCTTGCAGTCAGTTGTATGTATCGATCTTGCCGTGTGGTTGTACACCTATCTCGACCTGGGTGCTGCTCAGCAGGATCTCCCGTGTTAGTGTATCGCTGGTGAAGACGGCAATAACGCTTCTGTTGATACCATAATACTGAGATACCTGAGATTGACTTCTTCCCGCTTGCAACATCCCTACAGCTCTTTGCATTTCATCTGCGTTCAAATGACGTCGCTCCATGACGTAAAAAATGTCTCAAAATCCAAATTTGTTCAAAACTTTTCAAATTATTGTTTAAATCATAAAATTGATACAGAATACTAAATTTTAATAACAAAGAAAACGCTATAAAATTCGAACACATCAATATTCTTCTGTGGAACAAATGCATTCGCTTGTGAATTTGTGAAGAAAAACAAATATGATACTCGAATTTTTTTTACAACCAGCCAGTCCTCTAGATCAAAAAAGTTTACATAGGTATTATCTACTTGTAAGACATAATATAATAATTGATTAATAATTTGAAATAGTATGTGTTGTTTAGACTTTTGGATGTGTGTATAAACAAATATCTATAGTATATTGATGACGTTACTAGAGTTTGCCTTTGTTTTCTTGAGTGACGATACTCATGATTGGGATCTTTATTTGAGCTCGATAATTGTTGCAATCTCTATAGCAATTATTCATATTACTGTAGATAAATATTGCTATCTCAGGACACAGATATAACTTCTCTAAAACATAATTTTATCTGCATTATTTCACTGAGAAACAATCATTTTGATTTACTAGTGCTTAAAAAGAAATTGTTACTTAGCTCGCGAGAGCTACACATTTGCTTTGACGAATCTTCATGTAAGCCATTTGAATCATCAATCATCACAGTTCTCCAAGGACTCAGATCCACTGCCCCAGTTTCAAGTGTAACATCAACATATTCAAATCGATAACTTATCTCCTCACGATTAAATAACTTATAACCCCCGCTTGATTAATGGCTGTTATACGTCTTAATTTGTAATCTACTTTATAGGTCTGACTTAGTTTTGATATATCATCCAGTCTGCACCGTAAAATATCATTAATTTTTATATAATAAATTAGCCATTTATAAATGGTCGAAAATTATAATTTATTATAATTTTCGACCATTTATTTGTTGAGGTCGTATCATGACAATAGCTACCTTTAACTAATGCGTTCAAGTCAAGGAGCTACTCAAAACACAATTTCACTAGTCGTACATTTCAGTAACATACACACAAAAAGAAAATTAAATAAATTAAGAAAGTGTGTTCGTGTTTACGACAACTTTTCATATCGATTACATCCATACGGTTTGATTACTTTTGATATCTAGGTTAATGATATTACAATTGACTAGTCCATTAGAGTGGTATTTTCAGCAGCCTAGTTTATTCTAACCTTGGTCTAGTGATTACTGTGTTATTATTTATACAAAAGTACATAATGACAGAACATCATTATCACTGATATGGACCATTTACGTGATCGAAGTTTGAACCAAACAAAACATTTATTTGTATTAAAGTAAAAGGTTTGGTTTGAAGTTCGAGTCCTTGTAGGACTCTTTCCTAATGAGTCGTACACTTTAAGCCACCGTGGAGTTCTTAGACGGTTCACTGCCAGTATAATCAAATACTTTACTAGTAGGTATTGAGTGCAAACTGACTTTTCATATGACTCAAGAACACCATGCCCGGGCATGTATTTTTTAGTTTTCGCTGTATACCTGTACGATTGTAGGTATCACACATCTGTGTTTTAGTCATTTTATATATCCACTTTTCACCATTTAACTGGCTGCTTAAATATACAAGTGTAAGGGACGGCGTAGGTAACGAAAACCAATACCAGTGATTTAGTACATGATACTGAGGCCCTTGGCAGCCGAATTATCAAGAAAAAAAAACATGAATTTTGTTTTTTTTTTCATATAATGCAATGAAATAGTAACGTTTGTCAACCCACCCTTAGATTTTCATAAAATTCTACGAATTACACATGTAAATAGCGCCGTGGGGCAGATAGCACACCATGTATATCTTAATTGCTGCCGATGCCGCCCGCCGCTGTAAGGTCGTAACGGCTGATAGTGCGAGTTTTCATGTTCATATGTACATGGCTATTTTTAAACGATTTTTTTCAGAAAATTCAACCGCCAAGGCCCTGAGTATCATGTAATGAATCACTGGTATTAGTTTTTGTTACGCCGTTCTTTACACCTAGTATTGTTTTGATATTGCTTAGTACCTACAGTAATATGCCAACAAAGCTCAAACTGTGAACAAAGCCACTAAAATTAAAATATCAACCAACACATTTTTCAACTTATGAAAACATCCACAGCTAGTACAGTGTACACTCAAATTATGCCATACAACAACGCGCGAAATAAAAAGCCAATTCAAATAAAGAAAAACGCGTACAGATCACAAAAACGCAATATAACTACATAGAAGGCGGAACTACATTGCGAACGCTTGGGTTTATGGCTCGTCGTAAAAGTTCACGCTGGAACGTCAGTGCTTCTATTAATCTAGCCTATTTGCCGGGACTGCCACGCTTTATGAACATAGCTAAGGTTGTTTCAAAGGACTTTTTGTAACAGCTAAAAGGACTTCCTATATTCTTTTGCCCGTGGAGAATTTCCGGCAGTACGTTAAGTGTTTTATGAAAAACATACATACATAGACTCACGTCTGTTTCCCGGAGGGGTAGTCAGAGACTATGGAACGCCATTTGCAAAGATCCTGACATATCTCTTTTGCTTCATTCATTCCCATCAGATTCCTCATGCATGCTCTTCTGTTTAGGGTACTTCTAACCTGTCCTGTTTTTAGGTTTTCTCCAATCTGGTCAGAGAACGACCGCTTAGGTCTTCCCCTTCGCCCTGTCTCATTCACGCTTGCCTTATATATCTGCTTGGTCAGTCTTTCGTCATCCTGTATGTACCCATAAATAAGCTGATACTGGACTTAACCACAACCAGAATATCGCTATGCCTCTTGGTTGCGCAGGTCAGACGGCAGTAGCTCTGTGGAATAGGAAATATTCTGTCATATCTGGTTAGGCTAGTAAGCCTGCTGGCTCCAAGGCGTAGGTTTCCCATGCAAACAGAATAACGCACGATGAAGATGAGCTTGCACTGGATTTAGTCTCTATGCAGCAGTATTTATTAAAGGCAATAAAACAAAGTTATCATGATTAAAGTTATGTTAGAACCTCGAAGCTTCTGATTTTCTCTGCGGTGACTGAAATAATAATACGTCATTAGTATGTATAAGCGCTATGATCACATTTGAATGATCTCATCTATAGGATAATGTAACATCTAAAACATCTTTTTCTGCTTACGAGCATAAATAGTAAGCAGAGAAAAAAAACACCTACATAAACATTCTATAACATATTTGTAGGTATAGTCTAACGCCGTAACATAGTGAGAGTATACGTATATTTGGGATTCGCTTTAAATATAGAGTAGGTCATACATTTTAAATGATCCCATTATTTGATAGCCCATTTAACCTTTCAAGCCAATAATGCGGTACGCCACTAATACGCGTATCAAACTGAACAATATAGAGAACAAAATTCTTTGTGAAATATTCAATAGAACCGCAACATAAATTCCCTGGACGTATATTGAATATTGACCAATGAAACTTAACGAGAACAAAGAATATATTACAAAATCATGTACTATTATAACCATTACTACGCTTTTAATAGGGATGAGAACCGTTTGAATTATTTATTGCAAATGAGTTGTAATGTTACAACTATTCAATGGCCTATCGTGCAGCAGGAGTGCTGGGCGTATTTCCCGACATGCCCATATTAAGGACATACTCCGTCGAGCTCTTGTCACCGCCGGAGTACCAGCTCATCTTGAATCTAATGGCTTGGTACGCGATGATGGGAAGAGACCAGACGATATGACGTTATTACCTTGGAAGATGGGTAGGCCTTTGGTGTGGGACGCGACATGCGTCGATACCCTTGCGCCAACACGCCTTTCATCATCTCTCAAACGGCGCAAAAATGGAAACCTAGCGGGTAATTTCGTTTTTGAGCCGTTTGGGGTCGAGGCGCTGGGGCCATGGGGCCCTAGTGCACACGCTCTATATAAAGAAATTGCTAGAAGGCTGATTGATGCTTCCCGTGAACAGAAGGCTGGTTTGTATTTCGCAGAGAGAATAAGCATTGCCATACAACGTGGCAATGCTGCCAGCCTTCTGGGTACGCTACCAGTCGACAGCGTTGCGGAGGAATTTTTGGACGCTTCATAGTTGTATTGCCTCTTTTGTTTTTCGTTAGTTTAGGATAGTTAAGTCTTTTAAGTAGTTAATTTTTTTTGTGATACATGTTATAAGAATGTATATAATTACGCAGGTAGAACAGTAGTTTAATTTTAATGTTGAGTTTCCTATTTAAAAATGTAAATAACATATCAAATAAACAATTAACCACTATTCAATTTATTTAATGTTGAAATGAGTTGAATAGAAGAGACTATGGGAAAACTAACCATAATAATGTTGATTTACTGTGACAGTCCTATATAAAATTACACACATTACACACATTTATGTATGCTAACTCGAGGTGGTCCAGGATTATTCCCGGATATTATTATATCGTTTGTCTTTTTCCTCATGGTGTTGTTCGTCGCTTGAGGCGTACGCATGGACTATATCGAAAACATTACGTCTTCGTAAATAAGATTTGTGATATTTCTAAACAGACTTATAAAATACTAGCTATCCTAAAGAGCAATCTAGACGAAACTAAACGACAGGTCAACATCAGACTCGGTGCTATACTAGAGTTTGAAGTAATCTTTTTAAATAAGGCTGAATTTAAGCGTTTATATTGTTCGAACGCATTTTAGAGCATTATAAGTATATAGTATAAATATATATTTAGGATAAAATAACTTTCACACTGCTAAAACTAGAACTGTTCTATTAGATTTTGTAATAAGACCCTAAAAGTTTTACATAATATAACTTGTATGTTATCGAGAGCTCCGTAAACTAAGACAGTGTATAAAAGAGAAAGATCAATGTATAGTAGGTACCAAACATTGATCTCTCTCCACTTTTGCTGATAGAATGTGATCCGCACAAGCGAACGTCGGTTTAGGTTGGTAGGTAGCCAGGTAGTTAATAAGTTTCTGATGAAATTTATCTACGCTCATTACAGTAGCCATCGGCCCTTTGTCGCTTTTAAAAACCTTTTTAAAATATAAGCCGATTTATAAAAGGTTATTACGTTAAACAGTAATAAACAAATATTAAAGCTTAGTCAAAAAAGCTACTTAAATAAATTACGTAAATGTACACTTCTAAATGGTGTAGTATAATTAATTAAATATTTTTTGCCCCAGCGGTACGCATTAACAGAATTCATTACGATTCCTTTATTGCCTAATCAAGTGACAAATGGCCCAACTCATCTGGAAGACGTATTACCTACATATTTACGCGTGTATGAAAAAATATTATCCAGTTACAATAAGATTACACCATTTACGTAACACGTACTTTGTGTTTAGTTCGCGTAGAGCTCTAGATTGCAGCTTAACCTGAATAAAGTGTCGTCATATTTCATTGTTACAGTTTGGTCTACCTATATATTCACGTGACGTTTACAATAATTTATCCCCTAACGCATCCCATGTAGATAGATATCGATTGGATTCGATGACGCAGGGCGCAACAGGCTACAGGTCAGGGCTGTTTGAAATAGTTTGCTGGGCGCTTATTATAGCCGCGATAAGGTCTAGAATGGCCTGCACTGATTTCGTAAACTGTGTTGTACAAGTGCACTAGGAATTCAGGTTTCCCCGGGACCTGAGGAAAGAGACAGATAGCTCAAAACAGGGAAGCGATAGCTCGCCGAGCAAATTGACGCGCCCTGGGACGCATTCTGACCTTTTGTGAAACGTAACAATTGGATACACTGTTCTGTAAAATAAATTTACGTTGTGTTGAGCCCGCTCTTTGTTATATTTTGTTTAACTGTGAAATATTGTTCCTTTGTTTTATGAAATTACACATGATTGACTACAGACTGCAATTGATTCCACGGAAAATATTTTTGTATTTCTTTATTTTATTTGCTGTTGTTTATTAAGTGAGTAATATTATAATATTTATGGCTGTTTCTAGCGAGAAAGCATTGGTATTTACTTAGACCCTGAAACTACACTGTTGTTACTGACACATATTTTCGAACAGAACGTTTTCATACTTCTCTTATAAGCAATAGTCTCATATTATTGTGAATCGTCTATTTGTTTACAGAGACAATTGTTTAGTTTAGTATTGTTCATTTACAATTTAAGTATCCATTACCTACATGCCACACAATTTTCGATCATACTAAGTCTTATCCCATGAACTCAAACTACGCCATAGTACAACATGCGACGGTCGAATCATGTCAGTCATGATGAATTATTACCCTTATTATATTCTAGTACAGTATGAAACTTATCTACAAAAACAATGCTTTCCTTGTTTTAGTATAACTGAATAATTTTCTAGCACTAAAAAAATATAATTTAAATACATACTGATATGTCTTTGACTGCCTCCGTGGTCCAGTGGATAGCGTATGCGACTGCTGATCGGAGGTCCCGGGTTCGATTCCCGGGTCGGGCAAAGTGTCAGTAACACTTTCCCAAATTCTCAGTAGGAGCACGGAGTCTGGTGATGTGCCCGGTAACGGCAATAGGCTCGTCCCCTATTACGTGGGACCTAAAAATTCATGGTGAAATGTGGGTGTAATATTACACCTCTGCCTACCCTTTCGGGAATACAGGCGTGAGGCTATAAAAAATAATGATATATGTCACACACAACATTGTTTTTAAACGGTTTTATTTAGCTTGACCTGTTTATTTGGTTGTTTATTTGTTTGGGTCAAATTTAGTAATTGGTATTTTACCCCCTTCCTGATGACCAATTGATCCGATATTTGGTACACACACTTAATCTTGATGACAATACAACATAATATATTCCTTATGGTTGTAAATCCAAGATGGCCGCCGATACAAAATGGCGGATCACATATTTCTTCACAACAAACTCAATATGGGTATCAAATAAAAGGACTTGATTGGTAGAATAGAGCTCATTATGAAAAATCGAAGATGGCCGCCGCCACAAAATGGCGGATAAGTTTTTCCACAAATACCTCAATATGGGTATCAAATGAAAGGGCTTGATTGGTAAAATAGGACTCACTATGAACTAACAACAAAACTAAAAACTTGAAAATAAAATAAACACATTTTATGTTAAACGGTTTTATTACAATAAAAAAAGATGTAATTAGGTTATGTACTAAAAGCTAAAAAATAATTCGGTAAGTCCTAGCTACCAGATCGCAACAATCTTATCATCAATCTGGGGTATTGATCAGACAAATATAAAATCGTTGGGCGTAGCGTATCCAGAGTAAACATTTTGATAGAAATTTCACGCGCCCAATGATTTTATATTTGTCTGATCAATACCCCAGATTAATGATAAGATTGGTGCGATCTGGTAGCTAGGACTTACCGAATTATTTTTTAGCTTTTAGTACATAACCTAATAACATCTTTTTTTATTGTAATAAAACCGTTTAACATAAAAATGTTCTTATTTTATTTTATTTTTATTATATTGTAAAGGTTTCAAAACGTGGCGTAGTTTGAATGCCGTTCGAGTTACCGCGGTAGAGGTTTGCCCGGGCTCGCTATAAATGGCACTGCGATTGCATTTACCATTGCACTTTCAGTAGGTACGCTGCCCCATACTCGTACTGTATCGATTTTATACAACATTGATGAGTGTTTAGAATGGTTTGCTGTTATGATAGGTGAGACTTAGGCGTATTATAGAATACTAGAGGACGCCAGCAGCTACGCCTGCATTTTTTTTTATTTACCCGTTTCGGCCGATCCCGTGGGAATTTCGGGTAATCCCTTCTTAGTGCACCCCTACGGTCCCCAAGGAATATACATGCCAAATTTCAGCTTCCTGCGCCCAATAGTTTCGGCTGTAGCGTGTCTGTCAGTCAGTCAGTAACGCAAGGATTTTATATATTAAGATGATAATAAAACTAACAACATTGATCGAATATCCTCGACAAACGTATGTGAAAGAATCATGCGTTTCTTTATTGTAGGTTTTGCGTAGACCCGTACTTAAAGCAACATCTATCAACATCCTATCCCATCTTAAGTAACATCCTCTGACGTAGTATGTCGCATACTCATATAACTCCAATAGAAGAAATACATCCAGTCACTTAAAATATCGTTGGTGGCATGCACAGATTTCAGGAACCGTTACTACTATGATCTTCATCATCATCAGCCACAGTTCTCATAGGATTTATGTCACAATAACATGATTTGGCGTACTATACCACACCGGATAGACGAGTTAGCATAGAGATTGATGATGAGTTTTCCGTCTCTTCCGCAAGATATTATTTGATTTGTGATTTATTCTTATTCACCCTTTACTACATCTTCTTTCTCTTAGCGTTATCCCAGTTTCAGTCTGGGGTCCGCTTTTCTAGTCTAACCGGATTTGGCTGAATATTAGCTTTTCCACGGAGCGACTGCCTGTCTGACCTCCGCAACCCGAAGGGATAGCGATATTCCATGGTTTAGACTAGTGTCAGTTTGTTTAGAAGGTACTGAGGCCCTGTAACGACTGTCAAATATCTTCATGACAACCGGGACCGACGGCTTAACGTGCTCTCCGAGGCACGGGACAAGCGATAATTAACAATTCGATACGCACATAACTCCGAAAAGTCATTGGTGCGCGCCGTGGATTCGAACCTGATACCCTCTGCATGGCAGTATGTTGGTATATCCACTCGGCTATCGCTGCCTTGCCACCTTTACCACATCTGCGGAATATAATTAATTAGTTACACTCTGTATTATCAACCTGCCACTACAATCGTACACTTTGTAAATGGTAAACAATAAAGAAATGGTATTGTGATCTTCTTCATTGACATAGCACTTCTTATTTCCCCTTTCAAGCCTGGATGCTTTAAGCGAAGAGTAGCTACCATGTTTGTAACTTACTGAGGTAGATGAAGGGACGGTTACAATACAATAAAGTGAATAAAGAATAGGCGATATAGCTAATGATCATAGCTGAATACATCTTCATCTTAACAATGCGGCAAATAGAAAGATATTTCATTTTAAAATTAAAATTTTTGCAGATAGGTGCTACTGCACCTATCTGCAAAAATTTTAGAGGCACAATTACACACGGAACATGCAGAATTTCTTTAAATAGTACGAAATAAAAACAGTACTCCATACCGAATACGATATCGTTCGCAATTAGCTAAGTCCACACAAAGGATGGTGATAACATAAGTTTCTTTCAGCCGCCCCGGGCCGCGTTGTGGTCGATGATCGATAAAGCCATAACATAAATTTTGTTTCATTTCCCCCAACCACAGCATGTTGTGGCTATGTATTTTTCGATGAGTTTCGCTCGAAATAATTAATACCCTCTCGGTTCTATCCACGGTAATATAACAGTTCACTGTCGGTTTATGACTAAGAACTATGAAAACAATGACGTGTGTTGCGTAGGTGTAGAAATGTTATGTTTCACGGAATAATAACTTTGTTAAATTAATGCAACATTATAATTTTGTACGCTTTGTATTAAATAAATCTCTCTTTCATTTCATTTATTGCATTCATATATATAATTTTTTTAGGCAACTAATATTATCGAGGGTTCACGGGCAAAATGTATTAAGCGACATCCAGGCCGATATTGAGTTATATACATATTCGGAATCGCCGGATTTTTCTGCGTCGTTTGCACTCGGTTTTGTGCTGATCTGAGCACTTTTTTGGCGCTTAAAACAATAGTAAATTTAGGCGCAGTTCGGAGTAGCTTTGATTGAAGCGACAACATTTTTTTACAATTTAAGAAAAAATTGACTTCATACAGGCCAAATATTTAGTGTTTTTGACTTGAGCTATTTTCCCCAGCATAAGTTTGGAAGATAAGGTGTTTGAATCGTCTTGCCTGCGCCTAAAATATATACATACCGTCGCTTAAAGCATTTTGCTTGCACCTGAAATTCATACTTGATGTCACTTAAAACATTTAGCCTGCTGCTGAAATCCATACCTTATGTCGCTTAAACCATTTACCATGCGTCTGATATTAATACACACAAGCGCTTAAATCATTTTCATATTAAATAAAAATTCTTTATACTCGGCGGTTAAATCCTTCTTCTTGAACTGAATTAATAAAGACTCGTCTCATCAGGCATATTTTATTCTAAGTGGTGGAAGTTAAAACATTTTTACTCTACTGGAATTAGGCAATCTATATTCGTTAAGATAGTAAAAATTTTGTATAAATCGTTTATCCGTTGTCGGATAAGACATATCGACTGTGAACTGGCAACCGGTAATATCTCAATTTTGACAACTTTAGAGGAAAACATATTTGCTTCATTTAAACAACATATCGTATGTTAAAAAAATACGTAGTTAATTTTTTTTTTGAGCACACGTATTGAAAAACAAATGTAACATTATAATATGCTTCCTTCCAATATAAAATCGAGATATGACAATATAAATTAACACAAGAACAAACAACATTTTACTTGGAAAATTATGGGCGATCCCAACAAGATTGTCAGTCCACCTTGCAGGAGGCCTAGCTCTGCTACGACGTCTGGTGCGTAACTGCCACTCCAGAACTATTCTGCTCCAATGGCCATCGGTTCTCCTGGCTATGTATCCTGCAACTGTCACTCAAGCATGACTATTCGGAGAACCTTGTCGGTGACTTTGGTTCGCCAGCGTATCTCCTCAATTCTGATTCGATCTCTCAAGGAAACGCCAAGCATAGCTCTCTCCATCGTCCTTTGAGTGACAACACTGGCAACACACCCTGTTCAAAGGCTTTCGTCTAGAGACACTGCGGGATATCAGACGTGAAGACATCTATAGGAGCTGGTACGGCACGGACGTTAAGCATGATTTTCGTCTTGTTCGACCCACTTGTTGGGAGACTCTACAGACGCCACCGAGCATTGTGCCGAGGTCTACCATGGTCTCAACCATGACTACGATATTGTCAGTGAGTCGAAGGTGAGTTATGCAGTACTCGCCGTTGATGTTGATACCGATTTCTTCCCAGTCCAGAAGCTTGAAGACTTCACTTGAAGACGGCACCGGTGAATAGCTTCGGAAATATAACATCTCCCTGCCTCACCCCTCGCTGTAGTCGAATAGGTTTCGAGCTCTGGTTCTGGAGGCGGACTGACATTGTGGCGTTTTCGTACAAACACTTCAGTACTTCGACGTATCGATAGTCAATCTGGCACCGTTGGAGCGACTGCAGCACCACCGCCCAGGTTTCGATCGCATCGAAGGCTTTCTCATAGTCTACAAACGCCAAGCATAGAGGCTCCTTATACTCCTCGGGCTTCTATATGTGTTCAGTATGTGCTCTATAGTACTATTATCCTTTTCGGAAACTGGCTTGTTCAGAACGCTGTAAGTCGTGTAGCTTGCAAGCGAGATGATTCGTGATGAACCTTGAAAACAGCTTATAGACGTGGCTAAGAGAGATGGGTCTGCAATTCTTTAAAAAGGTATTGTCGAACTTTTTAAAAAATGGCACAACCACACTTCTGTGCCACGCCTGTGGCGTTTTACCTTCGTGTATGATGGAATTAAAAAGCTTACGAAGTATTTCCAAAGCGGGTATGTCGCCAGCTTTCAAAAGCTCTGTCGTAAATCTGTCATCACCCGGTGCCTTGTTGTTTATGAGCTGTTTTAGAACCCATCTCGCATTGAGGTGATGAGGACCTGGTCGAGTTCAACGCCAATAAAACACAGGTGTGCGCATTCTCAGCCAAGGTATCTCCATTCCTTCCCCATCCCTCTCTTCTAGACACTCCACTACCGATTCAAGACAGCCTCAATATCCTGGGTATGGACATACGCAGAAATCTCAACCAGAAGAACTACATCGAGGGTGTCATCAAATCCGCATCTCGGAAACTCGGGAGTCCTGAACAAGGTGAGGAGGTTTTTCGCGCCGGAGCAGTTGTGTCTGTTATACAAGACCCAGGTTCGCTCCTGCGTGGAATACTGCTCTCACCTTTGGAATGGCTCCGCTCAGTACTTATTGGACGCCCTCGATAGGTTGCAGCGGCGTGCTGTCCGTATCATCGGGGATCCAGTGGCCACTAAAACTCTTGAGTCACTGCAATTACGCAGAGACGTGGCCTCAATGGCTGTCTTCTACCGCATCTATCACGGTGAGTGCTCCGAAGAACTCTTTCAACTAATCCCACCCTCTCCTTTCCTACCCGAACGACACGTGCTGGGTTGAAGTGCCACTCTTGCACGGTAGAACAGATACCGTCACGCACCAAACGGTTCGGCGCCTCTTATCTCTGCCGTACCATTAAGATGTGGAACTCTTTACCAGTCCAAGTGTTTCCCTCCACTTATGATCCCGGGTCCTTTAAGCCGGGCGTGAAAAAGCTTTACTCAAGGCCATCAAGATGTGGGCCATCATGCCATAATGCCATGCTGGCTGCTGGCATGATGGCCATCACTATGGGACTTCACTGACTGATTAACATCAGGTAGCATGGAGTCAATTTGTTCGGCAGAAAAAAAAAAAAAACACTTATCTCGTGCATGCTGACGTCCGGGATGTCTTCGGTATGGTGTCGGGTCAATCTAGCTCTAGGGTCGCGTGTGGTCACGGGGTCGTGTATAACATTACATAGAATCTTTCGATCTCCTCCAAGAATTGAGGTCTGGATGACACAACACTGCCATCCTCCATCTTCAGCTTTGTCAGCTGACTTTGCCCGATAGAAAGATCTCTCTAGAATACATTAGAGCCTTTGTTCCGCTCGACCGCCTCTTGAAAACATTTGGTGTTTTATCGGCGGATATCGTAGGTCAGAGACTTAGATATCTGTCTAATGAGGCGCCGATATTTTGGCATGTCGCAGCCAATATCAAGACGGATAAATCATTTATAATCACTGAGAATTTCCGTTATTATTTATGCTCTATCGAATCCATCCAAGCAATTGGCTAGTTAGTCATGAGGCGGGTAGGGAGTTAGAACATAGTCCTCCAATCCCTAATCAGCAAGCCTGTGTGGCACGTTGCGCTAGAACATTAAGCCATAAATGCTGATAACATAACTAAAGGGGGTAAAAGGCGTGAGCCTTTTATCCGCGAAGGGTGTATTACACACCCACTTTTCGCCAGTTATGTTTCGGTCGCAATTTAATAGCTTAGTAGTAGTTAAAATAATATTATTATTTTTAGAAAAGCCTTTTTTTGTTGTTATCACCAGCTTGTTAGCTGAATATTTTTCAAATAGCGAAAAATGTTAATCCTTGTGCCACTATTATAAAAAAAACGATCACTTGTCTGATTTTAAACACGTATTTGTTTTATTTTAAAATTTCTTTAGATTTTTCATTTGTAGGAAATAAACAATAGTCCAAATTAATGTTGATCTAACCGCCAATCCTAATTATACATACAAATTAATTGTTATTTCAAACAATTTACTTTTAGAGAAAAGTGCTACATAAATCATTTTAATCTGCAACTACTTTATGATATTTCAATTGCTTAAACCGATTAGCCTGATTTTATTTTAGTATTCCAATGGTTGTTCATATATTTAGCCTTACACAAAATAATACCAGAGTATCGCTTAAATCGTTTTTCCTATACCTGTATTGTGAAGTTTATGGCACTTATATCATTTAGCCTGTTTCTAAATAAAAGTAAACTGGGGTAATATTGTATCAAGCGACTTTTATTTCTATTAATAGTAGCTTAAAAGAAATGAAAACTTTACTCAATTATGCAGTTTTTGTCATGGAACTCAACTTCGGTCACTTTTTCGTTAATAACCTTATACTTTTTTTATAACGATTTTTTTTCGTAAAATTGAAACTTTAAAACGGTCTCCTGTAAAGTTTAAAAAATGTCGCTTAATACATTTTGCCCGTGAACCCTCGTTATGTTGATTATAAATATAGTTAGATCGCTGAGTTGGTTTGATGACTGAAATGAAATGAATTTGTTATTCGCATTAAATGTCTTGTCAAAAGGGAACTTTGAATATCATAGAAAGGTATATATATAATTAAGCAAGTACCCTGTACTAGTAACTATGTATGTTGTAGGTATTTTACCTGGGTAAGGCTCTTCATAATTTAATCAGTAACCTCATGTATAGTATAGCCTATACACACATACAAAAACCATGTCATGTCGTTAATCTTCGTTTTAACCGACGACCCCAGCAGATATTGGAAACATAGCCATATTTATATTGAATTTTATACTTAAGGACGCGTTTACGCTTGTATCAAAAAAACACATATTTCCGGTACATTTTACGACAATTTTAGATAATAACTAATAAAACTAATGATTACGATAAATTGATTACTTTTTTATCTATAAATCAATCTAAAAATAAAAAAAAATTTAATTATTATTAATGTAAAATCGATTCGAAACTACCTCTTAAATCAAAAATAGGCATATACTGCTGTCTTTGGGTACAATTTTCTCTCTATTTTTACATTTATTTAGTTATTCAAAGTTAGAATAGGGTAGTAAATATAGTCAACTCAAAAACAATTTAATTATACTTTTCAAAATATTGTAAATTGACTCAAAAAAAGCAAAAAATCATCTTTCATTTTTCTTCAATTTTGCTCGCATACGTGTGTCTTAATGTGTGGCAATAAGGTTCGTTTTATTTAGCCACTTTCTTGATTTACATATCCAAATTCTGCAACGAGATCTCAGTCTGCGCTTGAGCGCCGTCGGGAGTGGACTCTATGTCGCTTGTCGCTGCAGCCCGAAGACGAAAAAAGCAATATACGAATACAAAATATTCGCTAAAATCAATTTGATACTTCTCGTATTCTGTGCGAATTACGTACAAGTAAATTTCTTTTGTATAAATGGACATTATTACTTTATTTTCTCCGTTATGTTGAGTCAGGATATATTTCGGTATTTAGATATTATTTTGTTTCTTGCGTTGAAATCTGGTAAGATTATCTGGACTGATGGTATACTATGCCTTTCAAGTGTTGCGACTGGAACTCATAAAAGAGTAGACCTAGTTATGCCAGGTTGGGGCTCATTTTATTTGTTTTGGTGAGACCCTACCACTGGTACTAGTGAAGTAACCTTCCAAGGTTATTCGATGAGTCTTGCTGGTACTCATATGTGAGTAAAGCTACGCATGCCGAGTTTGGGCTCATTTTGTTTGTACATAAGAGACCCTACCACTGGAACTTATGAAGTAACCTTCCAGGGTTATTCGATGACTCTTACTGGTCATTGAATAACCCTGGAAGGTTACTTCATAAGTTCCAGTGGCCTACCACTGGAACTTATGAAGTAACCTTCCAGGGTTATTCAATGACTCTTGCTGGTACTCATGTGTGAGTAGAGCTAGGCATACCGAGTTTGGGCTCGTTTTGTTTGTACATAAGAGACCCTACCACTGGAACTTATGAAGTAACCTTCCAGGGTTATTCAATGACCCTTGCTGGTACTCATGTGTGAGTAGAGTTAGGCATGACGAGTTTAGGCTCATTTTGTTTGTACATAAGGGACCCTACCACTGGAACTTATAAAGTAACCTTCCATGGTTATTCAATGACTCTTGCTGGTACTCATGTGTGAGTAGACCTAGGCATGCCGAGTTTGGGCTCATTTTGTTTGTACATAAGAGACCCTACCACTGCATTTTATTAAGTAACCTTCCGTGGAAGTAAACTTCCATATGAGTACCAGCAAGAGTCATCGAATAACCCTGGAAGGTTACTTCATAAGTTCCAGTGGTAGGGTCACTTATGTACAAACAAAATGAGCCCAAACTCGGCATGCATAGCTCTACTCACATATGAGAACCAGCAAGAGTCATTGAATAACCCTGAAAGGTTACTTCATAAGTTACAGTGGTTGGGTCTCTTATGTATAAACAAAATGAGCTCAAACTCGGCATGCCTAGCTCTACTCACATATGAGTACCAGCAGGAGTCATCGAATAACCCTGGAAGGTTACTTCATAAGTTCCAGTGGTAGGGTCACTTATGTACAAACAAAATGAGCCCAAACTCGGCATGCCTAGCTCTACTCACATATGAGAACCAGCAAGAGTCATTGAATAACCCTGGAAGGTTACTTCATAAGTTGCAGTGGTAGGGTCTCTTATGTACAAACAAAATGAGCCCAAACTCGGCATGCCTAGCTCTACTCACATAAGAGTACCAGTAAGACTCATCGAATAACCTTGGAAGGTTACTTCACTAGTACCAGTGGTATGGTCTCACTAAAACAAATAAAATGAGCCCCAACCTGGCATAACTAGGTCTACTCTTTTATGAGTTCCAGTCGCAACACTTGAATGGGATGGTAATAGATACATATCACAAAAAATTCTAAGTCTCAAAGTTATTTAGTTGAACTACATTTCCGCAAGTTACCGTACGTAGTACGTACTGTTGCCGCCGTGTCGCTGTAGTGACGCGATTTCATTTAAATACCAAATAATTAGATATTTCCTTATCTTTATACCTTTTTCTTTCACCAACTTGTGTGTTGACCCTTAAACGAATGAGGTAATGCATCCAACTCAGTAGTAGTATGCATTACTGAAGTTTTGTAAGCTAGCAGCGTTCCTAAGGCCTCTCGCGTCACAATTAAAATCTAGTGCAGTCACTGGATTTTAATTGTGACGCGAGAGGCCTTATGAAAACTAACTAGTACGTCAACGTACATAATCAAAACTTAGATTCGGAACAAATAAATGTATAAGTATTAGGTGGTAACATCTCAAAGACTGCATAATCAAAGACATGGTGCAGTGTGGAAGTACTCAGACGAGAACTTAGCGGCGGAAAAGAATACTTAGTGTCACTAGCCAATTTCATTCCGCGGGTATCGTAAAAGGGGAATGAGGTAAATCGTCTGGCTAGAGCGGTAAAGTACTCACAATGCTATTGTGACCCAAATTAGGAGAGGCCTCAGTACAGCATACATACATACATACATGATAGGCTCACGTCTATATCCCCGAAGAGGTAGGCAGAGGAATATTGCTACACCCACTTTTCGCCAGATTTGTTTTAGTCCCACGTAATAGGGGGCGAGCCCATTGCCACACCGGGCACATTACCAGACTCCGTGCTGGTACTGAGAATTTCCTAACGGAAAACCCAATAACACTTTGCCCGACCCGGGAATCGAACCCGAGACCTCCCAATCCCACGCGCACATTTATGGCGCGAGACCAACGAGGCAGTCTACAGAAATACAGTTTTAGCAGAGATAATTACACGTCCCCTAGTCAAACAGAACGGTTAGCAAAGCTATCATGTCATTAATGTATTATTCAGTTCTAATGTTGTAGCAATCGCATGCATACTGTAAACAGTTCGCTGATTGGATCACTGGTTTATTCTATTTATATTGCTATTTAATAAGTTATGTAATCAAGCCTTTGATGAAGTGGGATTCGAAATATTTTGCTAATATCGAGATCGACGTTCTCACAAGCAGGTTTTGCAATTTAGAGGCTTGACATTTTTTGTTATAAAACTTGTAATAATTTAGATGAAATAAATCTTTAACGGTTTAGGAAGATCAGGTAGTGCTCGCATTGTCAGCATTTTTTCATATTCATAATTGGTGTCGGTATATTTCGTACATGTAAAGATTCCCAAAATAACGAAATTGGCTCAAGGCACAACAAGTAAGATGTAAATAAATACTGAAATAAAGAGCGTCAAATTACTTCTAAATTTAGAATTAATCTGTACAAAGAAATAGGGGAGAGTCGACCGAAATATTGCTGAAAGGTTTTCTCTCACGCAGATTTATTACGTAGTGTCATCGCTTAAGTAATGCTGAAAGCGCCATTATTACTCAGTCACTTCAGTAAATGGTGAATTAAGCAATTTTGGTTAACCTGCATACCTAGTGCGAAGCAGATTATCGTTAACCCACTTACGACGGGATGACGCTTAGTTCCCTTAATGGATGTGTAATACGATTCGCTGTTTGATGTCCATTTTCTTTGCTGATCCCGAACAGGCTTACTCTCAACATACTCTGGTATTGTGGAATTAATGTAACTGATTTACATACCTGTCTTATGTTTCCGCGAAAAGCAATCTAGTTTTTATGGACTTTATCGGGGTTTATTTCTGGGTATTGGTTCTTTTATTATAAAGTAACCACTGTAGCCTGGTAGCCCTTGACTACTGCTTGTGTGTCTCTCTATCAAGTTTTTATCTTTATCCCTTAGAGGAATAGTTATAGGATCCTCAGCTACTAAGCTATAAGCTGCAAGTCAACACCATGTGGCTTTGAATCCAATCGCTTTAATTTGAAAACGCACGTCTTGTTAAAGTATGTATTTCTAATCACAGTCATAATCATTATCATCCTACCGTTATTTTGGTTGCATTCAAAGGTTCACCTTGGATTCCGTAGTTTGCTTGTGGTTACTGGTCTGACAGTTTGACACTCTCGTCTTATTAGTTTTTCCACAGAGCAACTGTCATCTGACCTTCGCGATCCAAAGGTGTCAGTATCTTCAAGGGTTCTGAATCCCATAACGACTGGACCAACAGCATAATATGCTCTCCAAGGTAAGGCTTAATTAACAATTTTCATACTTAGTCTAACGTTTGTTTCTCGAAGGGGTAGGCATAGATTACGGACCGCCATTTGCAACTTTTTAATACGCATATAACTTCGACAACACCTGCGTGCCGTATAACTCAATAAAAGTCTGTTGGTATCATCTCCTGATGTGTAGTAACATTACTTGTCTATTATTAGCTTTTCGGGATGTAGCCTGGGAATGCTATAATTGATACCGCTATTCCCGTAACGTAATAACTCAGGTAGAGTGTTATGAATAAAAGGTACGTTCACGGATATAATATCATATTAGATCTAGAAACCTTATACACTACGAAAGGCAAAAATAAAAGCAAATATTTAATATATTTCATGTAGCTTTTACGTAATAATATTAAACTGTATAAAATATTTTCATTGATAGAACGTTGCAGAGGGAATTTACTTACATTTCGAGAAGTATTCTCAAAGTCCTACGAAATTAATGTGATTACACTTGGTTCTAGTCTGTTCGGCAATCTTGCTTCAAAAAATACTTTTAATCCTCTCCCGTTTAAATTATGAACTTATACTTGTCATTAGTGACGTAAAATATATAATACAATGTCTATACAAAATCTATAGCGAAGTGATTTATTTCATTGACTTATGTACTATTTCAAGACAATGAATTAATGACAAACCTAAGTATGGCGTTATTGCGGTTGAATCCAAGACTTCTGCCTAAAAACCCGAGGCCCGCTTTCTAATCTTGTCAGATATAACAATACTTTCCACGAATAATACATATACCTGTGTATTTCATAATGTCAGCATATTATAAAATCTTTTGTTTGAAATATTACAAAATCTTTAAAGCGGAGGAGTGGTTTGAAAGCGATGGGGTTATTGGACCGTTTACTGTAAATGGTCCTTTAAAGCTCTTTCTCTCGTATTTCCACCTCTACTATTTTTATTATGAATAACAATGGAAGTTTTTTGCAGGTTCCCGGTACGTTATCGATTTACGGTAGTTGTTAATTGCGAAGTATCTTGTTGAATATTACACAGCCGAGAAACGAGGTTAATGCATTCACTTAGAAAGTTTCAGGGTAGCTTTCTTTTTGTGCACAGCTTAGTTTTTACCATCTTGTTGAAGTTGCTTGTAGGAGCATTACAACACCGTAAATTAATTATAAAGACCTCATAATTATTTTTGCTTCGATAACATAATGAATGTTCCTTAAGAAAGTATTGACTGATAGGTAGGTACACCAGCTTTAATCTCTGCACAACGCTCACTTTTAAAATAGTTAAATAATACATACATTCGCTGTGGTGAGCATACCACCTAATCAACATAGCATGACGACATATTGCTGTGAACATTATTATATTGTATGTCGGTTGGCGTTGGTTTAAGCGGCCGCCTCGACGCGTGACACTGCGCCGAGTTTTGTGGGTTCGATCCCCACACGAGACAACACTTTGTTTGCTGCATAAGTTGTTGTTTCGAGTCTGGGTGTTCATTGTGTCCGTTACTTGTATGTCTGTAAAGTCCCCCGCAACACAGGATTTAGTCCTAGTGCGGGAGATGTCTTTTAAAAAAAAACTTTAAAAAAAATTGTACATGGGTACCTGGATCGTATGTAAAGATCATATTATTCCTTTCTTAAAGTTCTGGCCAACTCTGAAATCGGGAAATGTAGGTAAGTTTCTTATCTTAAGACGAGAATCAGGACTGGCGGCTTTAGATGCCTCTCCCTGAGGCGTCATAACGCGCTGACGTAAATGCCGCAACACGCGGACATCCATCCATGGGGTAACCTATGCAAACGTTGCTAAACTTTTCTGGTCAACTGATCGGGAAAGTTCAGCAACCAATAATAACAAACGGTGAGTTAAGCAACGCTATAGACACGACTGGATGACACATAGTTATGGTATAAACCTTTCAAAAGACCCAAACTTAAGTCAAAAAACATAGGTCACAAAAATACTCTTGTGATAGTGTCTGTTACCAGAAAATAACTAACAGAGACAAAATTACTGCATTGTCATAATTTTTTGCAATATCTCAATATATAAAATCCTTGCGTTACTGACAGACACGCTACAGCCGAAACTACTGATTACAAGAAGGTGAAATTTAGCATGTATGTTTCTTGAGGAGTTTAGGGTAGCACTAAGAGAGGATTTTTGGAAATTCCACCCCTAAGGTGGTAAAACTAGGAGTCAAAGTTTGTATGAAACTTTTTATTCCTTCAATGGTTTGACTCCAAACTTTGTATATTAGTTCCTCAAACGACGATAGAGAACATTAAGAATATTTTTTCTTGAAATTCCTCCCCTAAGGGGGTAAGATAGGGGGTCAAAGTTTGTATGTAACTTTTTATCTCTCTAATGGATTGACTTCAAACTTTGTATATTGGTTCCTTAAACGACGATAGTGAACACTAAGAATTTGTTTTTTTTTTAATTCCGATCCTCAGGGTGTAAGATAGGGGTCAAAGTGTGTTACTTATTATTCCTTCAGAGGATTGACTTCAAACTTTATATATTGGTTCCTCAAATGATGATAATGAACACTAAGAATTTGTATCTTTGGAAATTTCTCCCCTAAGGGGGTAAGATAGGGGTCTAAGTATGTATGAACTTTTATTCCTTTAATGGATTGACTTCAAACTATGTATATTGGTTCCTCAAACGACGAAAGTGAACATTAAGAATTTGTTTTTTGAAAAATCCTACCCTCAGGAGGTTAGATAGGGGTTCAAAGTCTGTATTAAACGAAAATTATTATTCCTTCAGTGGATTGACTTCAAACTCTGTATATTGGTTACTCTAATGACCTTAGTAAACATTAAGAAAACTTTTTTGGAATTTCTTACCCTAAATGGTTAAAAAGGGGAGTCGGAATTTGTATGAAACCTTTTTATTCCTTCATTGGATTAACTTCAAACTTTGTATATAGGTTCCTCAAATGACGTTAGTGAAACTAAAAAAGAAGTTTTTGAAGTCGCTCCCCTATGGGGGTTAAGCAAGAGTGTCCCATTTTGTAATATAAAAAACCTTCAATAGATTCACTTGAAACTTTGTATATTGGTTCCTCAAACGATGATAGTGTACACTAAGAATTTGTTTTTGAAAATTTCTACCCTCAGGGGGTAAGATAGGGGTTCAAAGTATGTATGAAACGAAACTTATTATTCCTTCAGTGGATTGACTTCAAACTTTGTATATTGGTTCCTCAAATGACATAGTGAACACTAAGAATTAGTTTTTTTTATTTCTACCTTCAGGGGGTAAAATAGGGGTTCAAAGTGTGTATGAAACCTATTATTCCTTCAGTGGATAGACTTCAAACTTTGTATATTGGTTCCTTAAATGATAATAGTGAACACTAAGAATTATTTTGCTTGGAAATTCCACCCCTAAGCGGGTAAGATTGAGGCTCAAAGTTTGTATGTAGCTTTTTATTCCTTTAATGGATTGACTTCAAAATTTGTGGGTATATTGGTTCTTCAAACGACAAAATTGAACAGTAAGAATTTGTTTTTTGAAAATTCCAACCCTCAGGGGTTAGATAGGGGTTCAAAGTGTGTATTAAACGAAATGTATTATTTCTCCAGTGGGTTGACTTTAAACTTTGTATATTGGTTTCTCTAATGACCTTAGTAAACATTAAGAAAATCTTTTTGGAATTTATTACCCTAAAGGGTTAAAAAGGAGAGTCGGAATTTGTTTGAAACCTTTTTATTCCTTCATTAGATTAACTTCAAACTTTGTATATAGGTTCCTCATATGACGTTAGTGAACACCAAGAAAGGAGTTTTCGAAGTCACTCCCCTATGGGGCTTAAGAAAGGGCGTCCCATTTAGTAATATAAAAAAAAACTTCAATGAATTCATCCGATATACAAAGTTTCAAACTTTGTATATCGGTTCCTCAAGTGACGTTAGTGAATTCACCACTAAAACGGGGAGTTCAAAACGGGGTCCCAGTTTGTATGAAACTCTTAATTCCTTCACTCGATTTTTTATCGTCCCTGATGTGCATTTAATTTTCATTAATTTCAATTTATGCAGCTGTCTCTCATCTAAGCGCTCTTCATCTTCACTAACTGAAATGTAGGATGGTTCTTTATATGACCAATAGAAGCCAAAATACTTAAAACTGTCATTTTGCTATTTTTATTTATTTTTAAGCAGGTAAGTAAGCACTTTTCATCAGTTATCTGCTTTGTCCAAATGCTGACCAAGGCTTCTCTCATTTCTTTAACCTAAAATACTAAGAAAGGGTTTTTGAACTTGGATAATTTATGTCGCTGAGATATACAAAGGTATACTGCTACGGAATCCTTGACTACTTTAATTTTAACTAGCTTTTGCAAGCAGCTACGCCTCAATGAAATTTCATAGTTTGTGCGAGTGTTTTCATGAACCATTATTAAAATACACATCTAAATCTGGTTCGGTGATACACCGAAACCGTAGGTTCTAGGCGACTTGGAGAAGGAAATGGACTGTATGCAAAGGATAGCGGGTTTTAGCCGCCTAGGATTGGAATGGGAGAGATGATTGTGAGTGGGTATAGGATATTTTTTATTTTATTTTATAACTTTATGCACAAAATTTGTACAGAGGCGGACTTAATGCCGAAGGCATTATCTCCCAGTCAACCTTTGGGTGATGCAGAGAAACATGTAATAGGTGCATTTATTAAATTAAAAAGCAAGAACAATGAAAACAAAAACCTACTTATTATTATGAAATAATATATACCTAATATACATACTTATACATACCATAAATATATACTATATATATATATTAATAAACACAATAATATATATTTTATAATTCTAATAAATATATACATATAATATAAAATAAATAAACTATGAAATACCTATGACGATTCAGTTAGTGCATCTAAATAATTCTGCCGGACTCTGGTTTTAAACGTGAAACGGTTAGTGGACATCCTGATATCAAGAGGGAGGGCATTCCAGAGAAGGATATAGATTGTATATTAAAGGATGAATGGACTAGGCTAGAACTGTGAGAAGGACAAAGAAGCAGAAGAATATTAGAGGAACGAAGATTTTTCTCATGAGTATTACAGAGAAATTGAAAATGGGAAGTTAAATAGGCGGGCGCACAAGGAGAGTGTAGTAAAGAATGAAGAGTACTCAAAGCACGCAAGCTACGCCGTTGACAAATGGGTAACCACCGTAACATTAATCGGTACTCAGAAATGTGGTCAAATTTGCGGAGATTAAAAACGAATCTAATGCAATTATTGAAAAGGCGATCGAGCTTATTGAGAAGATCTGCATTAAGGTCGAGATAGCACACGTCACCATAGTCGATGATGGGAAATATTAAAGTCTGTACTAGCATTGTTTTAGTCCTGAATGGCAAAAAGTTCGTCAGGCGATAAAGCGAACGCAAGGCACCAGTGACTTTACGACTTACATTCACAACCTGGACCCAGGTTGTGAATGTAAGTCGTAAAGTCAATTAAGGTTCGCATCAATATATAAGCCAAGATCCTTAACACTTGAACTGAACGGAATAATAGATCCATCAAAAATGACAGCTGGTAAAGATTGCAAGTCAACCCTGTTTAGAATACGGGAACTGCCAACGAGTATGGCCTGACATTTAGCAGGGTTCACTGCCAGTCCAAACTGCTCAGACCAGACCCTGATTGTGTTCAGATCTTGGTTTATCGCTGCTATGGCTGAATCTAGATTTTCTAAGTTGCACTGTGTATAAAGCTGTAGATCATCAGCATACAGATGATACGCACAATGAAGTTCGAGAGTAAGGAGATTAATAAATAATGCAAACAGAAGAGGAGAAAGTATTCCGCCTTGAGGAACACCAGCGTTCAAATTACGCCATATCGATGAAGATTCATCAACACGAACCGACTGCTGGCGCCCTCGAAGATAAGAGGAGAACCATTCTAGTGCCATAGGTGAGATCATTAGATAGGATAGGACTGAAAGGAGAAGGTCGTGACTGACGTTGTTAAAGGCGTTTGAGAAGTCCACCAAGACCAAAAGTGTAAGTCTGGTGTCCTCCACCCCCGCCCTCACATCGCCAGTCACCTTGAGCAATGCGGTGACAGTACTATGTCCAGGTCTGAATCCAGATTGAAAAGGTGACAGGATGTTGTTTTGGTAAACAAACCTGGACATCTGCCTCTGAACGCATGACTCAAGTACCTTGGATAGAAAGGGAAGAATGGATATGGGACGGTAATGTGTCAGGAGAGTGGGATTTGCTATTTTGGGCAGAGGACGCACATAGGCTTTACGCCATATGTCGGGAAATTGACCAGAGTCAAGGGAAAATGTTAGGATGTGGGTAATTACAGGTAAAATTTGTTCAAGGATAGCCATGATCATGCGACGACTAATGTCATCGCATCCCATGGCTTTGGACTTAATTGATAGGATAATCTTTTTAATCTCACCTGATGATAAAGGAGAAAAAGAGAAGGAATTAATGTTCAGACGAGGTAAGCTAGACAAGTAGGCTATGGTTTGACTTTTAATTTGGTCGTCCATAGTGGGAGTAGTAGAAAAATGACGATTAATGTCATCCAAACTAATAGTCGCCAGTAGAACTACTTGGCCTTGAGGTTTCCCAATGCCTAGTGTCCTTAAAAACTTCCATATATTAGCAGGGGATGAGTTAGTAACATTTTCAGAGATATGTCGGCGTTTAGCGTTGCGTACCATCTGGTTGCACCTGTTCCTAGCTGTCTTAAAAAGAGACCAATTGTCGTCGCACCGATCCTTTTTATATTTTCGGAAAGCCCGGTTCCTACGTCGCATCGCCATCCGAATGCCCTCGGTCATCCAAGGTGCAGGTGGACGCCTTAATTTGATTTTTCTAATGGGAGCATGCACATCGAACAACCTAGTAACCGTCTTGTTAAAAATATCCACTTTGTCATCGATAGTGTTAGCTGACATCAGCGGTTTCCACTCGATATTTGCAGCATCCGTCCTCAACTTTTCAAAGTCTGTTCGCCCATAACAACGCAAGTACAGTACTTTAGGACACGGCTTAGGAGGCTTCAGGAAATACGAGAGGAAGACAAGGTCATGACGGGAGAAGCCAGGAGCAGGATGTTGACCATGAGAGCGGACCGAGGTAGGAGTAGAGGTGAGGATTAAGTCTAACCAGGTATCCTCCCCGTTAAGGTTGTGGTGAGTGGCATTAAGAGGCAAAACGTGGAGGCTGGTAGACTCGAGGATGTGGATAAGTTTAAGGGAGCGAGGTGAATGATGGGATAAAAGGTCGGTGTTAAAATCGCCCATGATGATATGGTGTGCATACTCAGAACCCAACGATTCTAAAACCGATTCCAAATCAGTGAAGTAGTTGACCGAAGGAGGACAGTATACCACTCCAAGAACCAATTTGGTTCCCCTGACCCAAACCTCAAGGAAAAGATACTCCGCACAAATAGACTGTTGGGAAGAGGAAGATAACGTTTTATAAGGTAAATTGCTACAGAGATAAATAGCAACGCCTCCGCCGCGTCTGTCAAGCCGGTCGTTCCGGATTAAGACGAAGTCAGAAAGAGGGTATGAGGTAGAAAGCAGGTGAGGTTTGAGCCAGCTCTCAGAGATCAGGATGGCATGAACGTTGGTGTCGGTGAATGTTTCTACAAGTTCGTTATAATGGCTTGGCACGCTTTGTGCATTTATATGACACACGTTTAGAAAATTATTTGTTCTTAAATTAAACTGCTCATGTAGTATATTATTTAGAGATTGACTGTCATCAATTGAGCAAAAACTGTCGTCGGCAGACAAAATAACTGAATCATTTGCAGGAAGAAAAGAATTGTCATCAGAAATAGACATAAATAATAATAAATAAATAAATAAATAAAATATACAAAAATAAACGTACTAATAATAAATAAATAAAAATTATATAATTATGCACAGCGTGTCAATTAAATGCTTACCTCTGCACCACCCGCCAACTGACAGCACTAAACAATAATAAAATTTTGTTATTTCAATATAACAGTTACACAATAAGCAAGTACACAAAAATTAAGATTCAAATATAACATCACAAAATAAAAACTAATCACTCACAAGATAGTTTACATAATAATTTTTCAAAATAATCTGTAGATAGTTTTTGAACGCACCGCAAGTGTCAAGCAAAGCATCATATGTCACTTTGAAGTTTGACAGCAACATTGTAAATATTGAAATTGTTAAAACTACTGCAAAACACCTACATTTTATATAAACATTTGCACTGAATAAGTAATTGTGATAGCAAAAAGTGGGTGATCAAATACATGCAATGCGTAATGTTATGAAAACATAATGGTGGCTCAATAAAAAGAATAACAAATACCACAGTAAACATACCGAATATGTAACATGACATTGTAAATAGAAAACGCAAGACGCTCCCGGATGCGCAAAGACTAGAAATGAAGCATTATTAGCAATACATAGATCAGTTGGAAGAACCCGATAAAGATACCTTTGGATACTTCTGAAGTAATGGCGTCAACTCGTCTAAGGATGTTACTTTGACACGGCTTCCATCAGGGCACTTGATGTTCACAATGCCGTCTTGAGTCCAGCATCCCCGCATGCCGAAATGCAGTCTCGCCTTACTAAAAACAGCCTGCCGTGCCTTGGTCAAGGACTCCCTGACAGAGATAGATAAGCCTTTTAACTTGGTCTTTGCTCTCCAAGCTGCGGCCTTCACCACCAAGTTGGTAAACTTCACCACGATGGGCCGGTGATGTTCCTTGCCATTGCTCCCCAGTCGATGGCATGTCTCTATAGATGTATCAGAGACATCCTTCATGGCCAATTTAGAACGAAGAACATCTAGAATAATGGCTGCACAATCTTCCTTGTTGTGTTCAGGAATGCCAGAAAATATCAAGTTCTTCCTCCGATGTCTTGCATCCATGTTATCAATAACTTGTGCACATGCAGCAATCTGCTTCCGCAACAATCCGAGCATAGAGAAGGTCAGCTCTCGAAACGTACGGAACTCCTCGGCGACCTTAGCTACAGCATCCTTGGCCGATCCACATTGTAGCTGTGCCTGAAGCTCGTCCATTTTCTTTGTTACGCTTTCTTCAAGGCTCCTCTGTGCCTCCACTATATCTGCGTATTGTGACATATTTGAGTGTAACTTACAGAATGTCAAGTGTAAAATGTGGTGAAACTGTTGATCAGTTGGCAGGTGGTGTTTATGCAGTGTTCTCAAGTGTCACATACAGGACTACTAACACTTGAGCATATAACTGTATGTATGTAAGTTATAATTACTACAAAATCTATGCTGTATATGTGGTAAAACTATTTAAAATATATTTCCGATTTTCAAAAGCGTGGTAACTTTATTTGCACCTACCGCCGAATTATATTCCAAGGATGGAGGGCACTTATCTTATACGGCAATCTTCTTCGTTTCCGAAGGGCAGTCTCCTGGTGGTTTCGTGATGCAGTTGCTAGTTTTCACTTCACTACACAGTCACTTCCACTTGCGAGCGGTTTTTTAAGAGGCAATAACTATAGCGGGAGCGGCGCGGTGATCCGGTATAGCGGATGCGTATCGCGAATCGAATGTTTTTGAAAGTTCTGGACTGTCACTTGCGTCGATGATCGCAGCGACCAATCCGCGGAAGGCGTGCCTCTCCTTAGGGATGGGATAGAGAGGGATAGAAACAAAGGCATCGCTCGCATTGGCCAAGCAGCGAACAACCATTGACGTTGATGCGATTAGTTATAGATAGGAAGGTAGATGGCGCTACCATATCCCCCCGGCCCTGAAGGGTTGCCTTTAATAAAAATAGAATTGAACTTAGCTATGTTGGGTGTACTACCGCATAACCCATCAATAGGCTAAGACAGCGATATGACAATAAAATTAATCTAAATGAACTTTAGCGAAAACTACAAACGCAAAAATAGCGAAAACTACTAACTAAATACTTACACTAAGAGGTAGGTCCAACTTCAGGCTAGATCTCACTGAGTTGGAAGCGGACAGAGACGTACAACAGGGCGCACGTAACTCCCTTTAGCGGTTTACACGGTAACAACGCAGGTTGATCAGTGCCTCGACTTGTGCAAGGACAGTTAAAAGCTCTTCGTAAGAGAGGATCTGTTGACCTATAACTTTGAAGAGATGCGTTTTAATTACTTTGACCATGCTTTCCCAACATCCACCGAAATGTGGTGATGCTGGTGGAATAAACTTCCAGTCAATATGATCTATGGAAAGTTCTTCCTGAAGACGAGTACGATAACCCGCGACGTGATTGAAACAAGTAGCGGGAACAAGTTCAATCAATTTACTAACGTGGTTGGCGACAAAAGTCTGCCAGCGATGAGGAGAAGAATGAATCCAAGCGAGCACTACTTTGGAGTCGGAAAATGCGTATAATTTATGAAATAAAACGACGTATTCCCAGAGACGACTGGCAACGACTGACAATCTTTTATTTCTTACTATGGAAGTAAACACACAATTTAAAATACATGTCTATATGTCTATTGACAATAAAAGACAGATGGCCAGTTCGATACATGGCCAGTGCTAATACATACTGTGTAGATATTAAACCTTCAACACCCCCACTATATCTAACAATATGTATATACACAATTATTACAACTTTGAATACCTAATATATCCAAAAACTTAATACATCAGCTGGCATCTCACAGCTGTAGGCAAATTACTTCACATTTACAATTGTATTTACCACACATTCAATACAAAAGTAAAATATCTCAATAGACGCTTTACATTGCACAATGTCCTCTAGAATAGCAATTATAAAAGTAACTCAAAAATCTAACTGCATAAGTAATATCAGGCCTGGTTAGAACTGCTAAGTACATTAGACAACCAATAGCTTGCTGATATGGGAATTTTCCAACATAGTTTTCCCCATGACTAGATATAGATTCCAAACTTGTTACCTTCTGGGCTTGTTGTTTATCTTCAAGACTAGATGTTGATTCAACCTTCTGGGCTTGCCCTGGTTTAACTTCATCCCCCACTGAAGCAACATTCTGGTCTTGTACTAGAATCGTACATTCAGACTTGATTTTTGGCTCAATAATAACTACATCCCTTAATGTAAACACAGTCCTTGATTCTGGATTATAGACTCTGTATCCTTTTATATTATCTGGATATCCTGTAAGAATACATTTTACAGATTTCTTATACCATTTTGTAAGCTTTTGTTTAGCATCATGTAGCATGACAGTGCTACCGAATATTCTGATATCACTGATATCTGGTTTCGTGCCAGTCCATAATTCATATGGCGTTCTATTATCCAACGCAGCAGCCACAGTTCTATTCTGCAGATACACTGCCGTATTGGTGGCCTCACCCCAAATCTCTTTTCCCAGGTTTGCATCAAACAGTAGACATCTCGCTTTTTCTACGACTGTGCGATTGTACCTTTCGCACAAACCATTTTGTTCTGGGCTGTCTGGGCTTTTCTGGTGGATAATACCAGCACTGTTTAGGTAATCTCCAAATTCCTTATTGCAATACTCTAAACCATTATCGCTTCTTATCACTTTAATTGTTCTATTTGTTTGATTTTCCACCTGTGCTTTGAAGTTCTTGAAAACCTTCAGAGATTCATTCTTGTGCTTTAGAAAATAAACAAACGTAAAGCGACTGTAGTCATCGACAAATAACAAGAAATACCTTGCTCCTCCTATCGATGTAGTCTCCATAGGGCCACAAATATCTGTGTGCACTAAATCTAGCAAGTTACTGCTTCTCTGACCACTGCCTTTAAATGGTAAGCGACACTGTTTACCTTCACAGCATGTTGTGCAAGAAGCCTTGCTTATATCTATTTTCTCATCAAATGACATTCCCAAAACAGTATTTTTCATTTTATTTAAATATTCCTTGTTGACATGTCCTAATCTGCGATGCCATGTTACTCCTGACACAGCTGATGCAGCCAAATACTCCTGAGATATCAAGTTTACCTTGTATACTCCATTGACTAATACTGCTGTAGCGACTAACTGTTTCTTTTTATTGAAAACATAACAGCCTTTTTCTGTAAAAGACACACTATTTCCTTTTCTAATTAATTGACTGACTGATAGTAGGTTAGTAGTCAGGGATGGTATACAGCGTACGTCTTCTACCACGATGTCGTACTCGCAATCATCAGTTGTAGTAGTTATTTTAACATTGCCAGAACATAATACAGTCAACTTCTCGCTATTAGCTACGACAATTTCTTTGTTTTGTTCGTATTTGGCATTCATTACCCAACTTTCATTAGCTGTTAGGTGTACACTTGCCCCGGAGTCAATATACCACTCATTTTTGTTGAAATTCGCACTTAAAAATACAGCACTGAATGCGTTTGATTGCACTCTTTCAGTATTTTTCTTCTGTGCAAAATTATTTTCATTCATGCACTGACTTTTGAAATGGCCGATTTGTTTACACCGGTAGCATTTCACTGCCGTGTTTGACTTTGACAGAACAGTACTGTCAACATTATACTTTTTCTTGGCCATAGACAAATTCTTTTTATTTTGCTTTGCATGCATTTGCCTTTATGCAATGTTTCAAGCCTTCCAGAACCAAGAAATTTTCTGCTGCGAAACACCACTCCGAATAATTATCGCGTCCCTTTAGTTTCGGCACATTTACTAGGTAGTTGCTAGCCATTTTGTCGAACTGATATACTGGAACTTACTGCGATAATTAAAATTACATCTAAATCGCACTGAATACTGTCTTTTAACACTTGCAAAATACAAAATTCTTGCTAAAAAAAACTCAATAGCGATTTTATGAGCTCTCTGGGCCCATAACCTGAAATAAAACGACGTATTCCCAGAGACGAGTGGCAACGACTGACAATCTTTTATTTCTTACTATGGAAGTAAACACACAATTTAAAATACATGTCTATATGTCTATTGACAATAAAAGACAGATGGCCAGTACGATACATGGCCAGTGCTAATACATACTGTGTAGATATTAAACCTTCAACAATTTATTAATGGGGTAGTGGGGCAAAACTGTGTCTTGAACCTTGCGGAGCAACTGAGAAAGCAGAAGGGCCGCGCACAACTCCAGTCTCGCAACTGAAATGGTTTTAACAGGCGAGACCTTAGACTTGGCACAAACTAACTGCACCGAGTAGTTAGAACCAATGCGGACTTGCAGATATACGACTCCGCCGTAAGCACGCTCGCTGGCGTCAGCGAAACCTATTAAGGTGATGGTACATCCATCTACCAACCCAAGATGACGCGGAATAGTAAATTGATTGAGCGCGGTAAGCTCAATACAAAACTGGCCCAAGCAGCGACAATATGGTCAGGGGGTGTTTCATCCCACTCACACTTTGATAGCCAAAGCTCTTTGATCAAGAGCTTGGCGTACAAAATTGTGGGAGCCACAAAACCCATTATGTCCCATAGTCGAGCCACTGTGGACAGCATAGTGCGCTTGGTGCACTTATCATCTGGTGGTGAGACGTCAAACCGAAAACTATCGCAGGATTTGTCTCAGCGTAAACCGAGAACCTTATGCGGTACAGACTTCTCAAACTCAATGTCTGGAGAAGCTTTATGAGAATCTGGTATGCGTGCGAGAACCTCCTTAGAGTTACTTGTCCATTTGACAATATCAATTTGGCCTCGCTTGAAAAGCTGAATAAGCTCTTCACTAAGTGAAATTGCTAGCGGAGCGGGTATGACACTACAGGCAGTGTCATCCATATACAAAGCGGGAGTGTAGTATAGTACAGTGTAGCGTAGCGTAGCTTAGCAAAGCATAGCATAGCGTAGCATAGCATAGCATAGCATAGCGTAGCATAGCGTAGCATAGCATGGCGTAGCATAGCATAGCATAGCTAATTAGTGCTTTATCTTACGCACAGTTTTAGCACCCACCTTGGTCTCTTGAAGAGCAGAACAACAACAAGACGTAATACAATGAGAAGTATGTAACGTAGGTACGGTACCCATAATCACATACCCAAGTACCGTCTCAATAGCGGGCGGTAAATCATATCGCTCACTACGTACTATTTTAGTTAGTAGCAAGTGCGGAAATATTGAAGCTCCGATCAAAAGATCAATGCCTGCCGGATTCGCAAACTCCGCGTCGGCTAGCGGCAATGACTCGAGGTGAGTGAGTGATGCTACGTCTACATTAGCGTTCGGCAATGCGTCCGTGATACGCTCCACGATAAGCGAAGAAATGTTAAAATTAATATTCCTATCAAAACGCGAATGTATTTTAATATCTACGGAACCCCTGCAATGCTTTTCTGATCCGCCTATCCCTTTGACGGTTGAGTTAGTATTTTTACAGTTATTCCATAATCCGAGGCGTTTGAAGCATTCCGATGTTATTAGATTGGTCTGAGATGCGCTATCTAGCAGACAACGTACCATGTGCGGCGACCCATTAGCATCATATGCGATAACTTGCGCTGTCGCTAACAGAACAGTCTTAGACGTCATACGTACAAAACGATACCTCGCCCTGAGGCGTGCAGGGGGAGGGCACCGTGGCCTGCATCTGCGATGTAAGTGTGTCAAGGTTAGCGGCTTGGCTTGACAACGGGTTATCTTTATTAAAATGAAGCAATAAATTATGTTTTTTTATTGCAAAAGCGGCACTTTGTCTTACTAGAACAATTACTTTTTTTATGTTTTATGCTTAAGCAATTAATGCAAGCTTTGTTATCTTTTACGCATTTAAAACGAGCGGTTGCATTCTGATTATCGAAGGCGGGACACTTATATAAATGGTCGTGCACTATATTACTGCACAGACACTTCTGTGAATTATTACTATTAGATTCCGAACATGTTACGTAAGATTGTGGATTAGGGACCGAGTTATTATTACTATTTCGCGATTTATTCAACCTTTGTTTGTTGCTGTTAGTGTTAGACGGGCCAGGTGAACCCGACTACGTATTATGAAATATTCGACACTGATCTTTGATGAACGAAATAAAACTATCTAGTGTAGGTATTTTATTATTGCGTTCCGTCATCTCGAATGCGCGAATTGTATCAGTGTCAAACTTTTTTAAAGCGAGTTGAAGCAACATAAAGTCGGAAAGATCTTCTAATTTTAAATTCCTAAGAGAATTAACCGCGGTTACGAAGTTATCAATAAACAGCTGGAAATTCGAGACAGACGCGTTGCCGGACAGTTTGAGATTTAAAGCTTGGTCAAGGTAGGTAGACGCTAGGACGCGCGTGTCTTGATATCTGTCAAGTAGTGACTGAAATATGACCTGATAATTCTCAGCACTGGGTGTGACACCTGCAAATACGGACTGGGCTTTCGGTGACAGTTTACCTATTAAATAGTACAACCTGTCAGCATCTGTCAGAGAACCATTATCGTGCACTGTAGACTTAAAACTCGCATAGAATAACGGCCAATTTCGTATATCTCCGTCAAACGACATAATCTCGATTGGCGGTAGTCTCGGTTTGCGGGCAACGGGCTCTGCTGAACATTTACCCTCCAATTGCGATTGTATACGCTTAATAATACAATAAAGATCTGATGAAAAACCGAACTATCAAGCGTATACCTCATTGGTATACGCTTGATAGTTCGGTTTTTCATCAGGATTGATAGAAAGTAATCTTGCGTTATAATCGTCTAACAACTTATGAAAATCTGTTCGAATACTATCTACTGTCATACAATAACTGAGAAATGCTTCGCTATTACTGTCAGAAATAGAAGCGGTTTTTGAACGCTCGTATATGTTTTGAATGCGCTCAAATAAAATATTGCGTTTTGCTTCTAAGATTATCATCTCTTTGTCTTCCGACACGCGTGACTTCTTTTGTTGTGACATGCTTACGTAAGTATAAGCTAATGAGAACGAAACAAAATAAGAATATCTAATGTACCTATTATTTTACCTAAGTAGGCTAAGTAGGCAACACTTTAGAGCTATGGAATTAAAAGTTGCTTGAAATATGAGATTTATAAGACAACTATGATAGTTCCAGAATTCATAATTTAGTAAGTAGGTAGCTACATAAAAGTTTACCTACTGATGCGGGCGGAAACAACCATGTGACGGTTATTTGAATATATTAGGAGTATAGCTAGGTGCTATAACTGCCTAGGTATAGCGATGTAACGTATAAAAACGTAAATGAATCCGACTCGTATGGATCAAAAAAATGGTTCGGCGATAAACCGAAACCGTAGGTTCTAGGCGACTTGGAGAAGGAAATGGACTGTATGCAAAGGATAGCGGGTTTTAGCCGCCTAGGATTGGAATGGGAGAGATGATTGTGAGTGGGTATAGGATATTCCAAGGATGGAGGGCACTTACCTTATACGGCAATCTTCTTCGTTTCCGAAGGGCAGTCTCCTGATGGTTTCGTGATGCAGCTGCTTGTTTTCACTTCACTACACAGTCACTTCCACTTGCGAGCGGTTTTTTAAGAAGTAATAACTATAGCGGGAGCGGCGCGGTGATCCGTTATAGCGGATGCGTATCGCGAATCGAATGTTTTTGAAAGTTCTGGACTGTCACTCGCGTCGACGATCGCAGCGACCAATCCGCGGAAGGCGTGCCTCTCCTTAGGGATGGGATAGAGAGGGATAGAAACAAAGGCATCGCTCGCATTGGCCAAGCAGCGACCAACCATTGACGTTGATGCGATTATATATAGGAAAGATAGATGGCGCTACCAAAATCGATACAGTCATTTTTGAGATAATGTCTGTCTATTTATTCAGAATAAATAGACAGACAGAAAAACAATTTAAATAAATCATTGGGTACTGGAAACTGCAACATTATGCAATACAGTTTTTTTTGAGATTACAGACAGTTTGTTTATTTTTTTTATAGTCTCACGCCTGTATCCCCGAAGGGTTAGGCAGAGGTGTAATATTACACCCACATTTCGCCATTGTTAATTATCGCTTGTCCCGTGCCTCGGAGAGCACGTTAAGCCGTCGGTCCCGGTTGTCATGAAGATCTTTGACAGTCGTTACAGGGCGTCAGTACCTTCTAAATAAACTGACACTAGTCTAAACCATGGAATATCGCTATCCCTTCGGGTTGCGGAGGTCAGACAGGCAGTCGCTCCGTGGAAAAGCTAATATTCAGCCAAATCCGGTTAGACTAGAAAGCGGACCCCAGATTGAAAACTGGGATAACGCTAAGAGGATGATGATTTCGCCATGTTGCATATTAGGTCCCATATAATAGGGGGCGAGGCTATTGCCGTTACTGGACACATTGACAGACTCCGTGCTGCTACTGAGAATTCGGCAAAACTCAGTAATACTTTTGCCCGACCCGGGAATCGAACCCGAGACCTCTCGCTTAGCAGACGCATACGCTATCCACTGTACCACGGAGGCAGTCAAATATTATTTATTTGTATAATCTGTCTGTATATAAAATCCTTGCGTTACTGATTGACTGACAGACATGCTACAGCCGAAACAACTGAGCGCAAGTACATGAAATTTAGCATGTAGTTATTTTCCTTGAGGAGGGTAGGGGTGTTTGAACAAAATATTTTATCTAATCGTAATTTACGCGTGCGAAGTAGCGGGAAAAAGCTAGTATACATATAGGCACGTTATACTTACCTTGATTGGTAAACACGCCTATCAAAATATCAGTGGTTTGTTTGTTAAAGATATTTGTTGGTCGAACCTCCGGATATTTTTTGTAGGTGTCGTATCATATGGCGGCAGAAATTCGATACTATTGACCCGGGGCACACAAATATTTTTCTTGTAATAAGAGAAACGATAAACTAGTTTTTTTCGTTTGTCATGGCGTTTAGATAGTAAATCAAAGATTTAGCTCTGGAAAACAGACTATTGCTTGGCATTGTTAGTTGTCTCACTTGCCGTTGCACTAGTATGAGTGATAATTAATGTTATGGTAATTATATCATGAAAGAGCTGATACTGGCCAGTTCAGAAGGCTGGGGCCAGACTCTCACGGTGTTCTCTTTGGTAGTAGAAATTAGGCTTCTCGAAGAGATGCTCGATGAAACGGAGCGGTAGATCTTCGTCAGAGTAGGTTATTTGGCCCAGCGTTTAAAGTGATACATGTTTGTTGTACACAAAAATTGTGTGCTCGATGAGCTGGGTTAGAGCCAGGCAAAGACACAAACATATGAGCGCAGATAGTAGAATATAGAAGGTAGCATGGCCTTTATAGAAAGTTATAGTAGGTCAGAGCTTAACATACTATTTAAACGCAGTGTTATCTGGTATTCTGGGAATACAAAATCCATCTAAAATAAGTCCAAATTGCCAAAGAACCTGCAAGGAAACTGAGCTGCGACATATCCTTTCAACCCTACCAACTTCAGCCCCAAAAATAGATGTAATTAAATTATCATTCCATTCGTCGACAAAGTAACTACTAGTCGTAACCAGTTGGTAGCAGATTGAATCGGACCGCACTCTTAAAGTGGTTATATTCGTGACCAGAATGCGAAGCCGAATAGGGACGAGATTATCTGCAATCTTGACCCAGTTAGTCACATGAAACACTCGCATGTGAGCTGATTGAGAGGTCCAATATAGTCATAAAACTGAGATAGGGTAATCGCCCACTCAGGATGATGGGGGTCAATGGCAATTCAATAAACATAGAAAATTTGGCGATGCTCTAGCAATGTAGGGTTTTCGATTAAACATTTGAATTATTTGTATGATTTTTACAGCTAATTTCTAATGTATTCGAATATAATTGATTGATGATAAGTATTTTGAATGCATAAAATAAAAATCTTTAAGAAATGGAAATATTGGGAAATAGTTTTATGTTTCTTTTGTGCCTTGAATGTTGTGAAAGCATAATTATTTAATAGTAGAGGCGCCCACGACTTTAAATTGGGATTAAATCGAGCGTCATTGAGACCTATTGGGTTGCAAAGCTAAGATGATAATAATGTACACCTCTCCATCGGTGGGGTGAGCGGCTATTGATTTTCAAAACTTAAAAAGCGGCTGTTGCATTAATCCCTCCAGATAATCGTCGGATTAAGAAAAAGCAGGTTAGAATGAAGTATATACATTTTAATCTGACGTGCTTGAGTATCTCAAAATAGCGAATCCTTTTTGCACGTTCTTATAGTAACTAGGAGTTTGCGTCACACCCAAATCGTCAGATTATTCAATGAGAGCCTTTTTTAGGTCCACTTAACTTCCCCTTAGAAAATCTGACACGCTCGATTAATTTTCTTTTTTTGCATTTTAAAATCTTTCGTACGACCACGTCCACTATGAAAACGATCAGATTAACTTTCCTACTTTATTAAAAATACGTAGGCCATGGATGCTATCAATATCTGACGCGCTCGAGTAAATCCCGAAATCCCTTCATGGGCTCCCCTACTATAAGGTACTCTTTAGTCAAGCCGTCCACAATAAATTATCAGCGTCACTCATAGCTTGTGATTAATGAGGCGCCAGATAACCTGTTTATTTTTATCACTGACCAAATCACCGTCAACAATGACTGCTGTAACTATTTTGCTTTATTAATCGCTGTGCTTTCTTTTACTAGCACTGTACAATCTCTACATATATCACATAAGGTAAGTTTAGCCATTACCAGTCGCATAATACCCCAAACTACTATAACATCGAGGATAAATCTTCCAACCAAAATGCACTTTAGGTACGTTTTCCGCGCCAATTTATCCGAGTTGGCACTAACATATCCTCTCGAAATGACTATGCAAGCGATGTGTAGGGTTTAGTCGTGCGTATACGCGCCTACAAATTACACACTATTACAATATTCGAATCGATTCTGTTCTATCGAGATGTATGTTTTTCTGTGATGAAAAAAACTATGAACGTAATTGCAGCTTGCTGTGACAAAGGATGTGTTTATTGAAGTGGTAATCGTCACCAAGTTAAAAGGTTCAGTCAAATAAAATGCTTTCTACGAATACGTTCGATTCAGACATCACATGCTATTTGACAACGTAGCATCAAGTTGTATGTGCCATCACGGTACACCGGGCTTTGGATTATTATAAAACAGGAAGAGGTAAACGAATCTGTCTGCTACTAACACATATTACATGGTACTTAAGCCCTTGTCACCTTTGCAGATCACAGTGGCCTTACTCATGGTCGGGGTGAAAATTGGCTTTTCCACACTGAAGATTGATTTACTTTCAATTCATTTGCGAATTTAGCTACGGATTTATAATTCTCAAGAACGACCTGAGCCGTGCCTGTCGTCGTAAGCTTACACTTCACCATTTGAAGCCTCTTTTAAAGATATTACGTCAGACAAACTTGTATTTTAGCTTTTTTTATGAGGGCCTCATGCTGCTATGTAGCTTGCGGTATAATAATACCACGAGTTCATTACTACGGAAAGGCCTGCGATAACTGACTACGAGTTAACAGACTCAACATATATTCGGGAATATTCTGGAATACGAGGCGTAGGTTCTCTCACGACGATGTCCTTTGTACTTAATGAAAGCTTAGGAATCTAAAGGCAGTGGTTTTTGTATTTGGCTTTGTGTGCCTGAATCATAATATGGATTTTTGCACAGAGTCATTGCATACAAAAATATATATACTGAGTAACTGATAATACCCCTTATGTTTGTGGCACAACAAAAACCGCTTACTGAGCTGTACTGTATAAACTTAAATCAATTCAGCAGAACCCTTCATATTACTATTATTTATTGCTAAACTAAAAACATTATATTAGTCCGGGCGCTTTTAACTGCGCAGTAATATAAACACAGTAAAAAATACATAAATGCCCATTTTATTACTATACTTATAATGTTTAGTGATTTATCTTCAACACTTATACACAAAAAACTTGCGTATTTTCTTTTACAACCTACATATGTTAGGATTATTATTCATGAAATAATGTATGAGCCTTCATACATTTATATTTCAGCTTGTTAGTACGTGTTATTGTTGGTGAAAATGGATAATTTTTTCTTACCGACACAACTGATGCCACTTTTGAAATATTCCATCTTACATAAAGTATATTTAGATAATATTAGAAATGTGGTGAATCATGTTATGAACAACTGTTTAAGTGTTTATCTTGAGAAACAGTTTATTACATAAAATAGTGTCGAGTTATAATTTTTTTCGAATACCATAATGATGCGCGAGTAATCTTAAACAATTAGAAAATCAGCCAAAAATAGAAGCCAATTAGAAAATGTAGCCGAGATAACTGGTGATGGATAGCTGTCAAACAGCGTACAACCAGTTGTCTTCTTGAACGTATATCGCTCTATGCAAGACATGCAATACGCTCTTTCCCTTTAAGAACCTGGAGAACCTATTCATAGCTGTAACTCATGGTTATTTGACTGTGATCATCTGTAAAGTAGCGGTATCCATACTGTTTTAACCTGCTTTTTTCAGTTACGTTTCTTTTCCTTATAAGTATTCGTTTCTTGCGGTAAAAAACGAATAAAACATTTCTTTATGCCGTTCTAACTCAGCCATGTCTTTGACTACTAACCATTTATTAGGCTACTAGCTCCTCTGCCACTAACAGCTATTAAACTGTTTCAACTAATTAATTGCAAATTCAAGCAATCTTGTCAACCCAACATAGCCTTAGCATTAGACAATAAAGTTGAGGCTGATATAAATGTAACCTATTTGTGAGGACTAAAAATATTACAATTCGTAGTGCTTGCTTAGAACAAACATTTTACTCGTCGTTTACTCCCCCATTGCTTCATGAATGGATCATTAGTACCTTTTATTACACCATGATAGACAAAAGCGCGCAGTTATTATTTCTAGTAAACATTTTGATAAAAAATAACAAACAAAAACCGTTGCTGAATGTAAAACATTTTTAGAGTGGTCCTTGTAATATTTTGGCAACAGTCTATTAAAACTTGAGTCGAAGACCCCTCGGGGTGCGGCCCGGTCCAACAAAAACGTCTAAAACGACACAGATAAGGTTTAACTCACAGCACATTACATATAATATAGGTATAAATATTTTATAGCTTTAGGTACAGACGACTTAGCTCATTTGTCCATCAAATATTTGTCAGAATTGTCCCTTTTTATATCCATTATTTGATAAAAGGACAGGATCGTTTGAGCTGTAAGGTCTCGTTTCAAGGAAGAACTTTGTCTTTATAAAAAGTTTATAAAAGTACAAAACTCATTTAGTCACGAGTTCAGGACCTTTCGTTAGGAAACGGGCAGAAATATTGAGTGGGTTGGAAGTCAAATATACAAATCTTAAAATAGAATGTAATTATAGAAGTTCAGCATATGTTTCCGTAGTTTTCTATCGGGAAGTGGGAAGTTCGGGTAGTGTGGATGACAAGCTGTAAATATGTTTACAAAATATAATTCTCTATACACATCAAAAGTTGTTGAATAAATTCAGGCAGATAAAAACAAGTTTTATTTATAAAAGGTATCATTTCGTGCCAAGCGTTCAACTCTTAGTGAAGTGAAGTACCCGTTTCTCCTCAATATTTCGTAATCTCGGACCCATATCTAAATGGGAACAATCTATCGAGGGCGATGGGACTACTTAGGCATTAGATATGACCAGGCTTTTCATTTATGACCTAGATTCATCTAAGACTGAGCTTACGTCAGTGTTAGAACGTAGACGTTTTTGTGTCTAGGATCTAAACTGAAGTTTGCTTAGATCTAGTTTTCACGAAGACTAGACTAATTTTTATGACTATTATATCATCGTCGCCACCAAATATTATATCATCTGCAAACATACATACATTATAGGAATCTGTCAGAAAGAGGACAGCTAGAATTTGGTAGCAATCTAAGTACATAGGTATTTTTATAAAGTTAAAAATTTATGTAAATCCTAAACAATGCCTCAAAGCTGTGGATTCTAAAAAAAAAACGGAACATTACGCGTGAGGCTAAATTTTTTTCTTGGTGTATTTTCAACAGACTTCAAAAATGCACATTAGAGCCAAACCACTAATTTGGTCCTATGGTTTTGGAGCAAAATGGCGGTAATGGCAGGACGGACAGAAACACGAATGATATTATAAGGATTTCATCTTTAGCTTTTGTCATAACTCCAAAAACCGGGAGGTTCTATGTTCTTAGCCTATATTTGTTTGTCGAGTGAATGTTTGTAATTTTTCTCGCAATGGGTACGTTATTAGAAGTGCGCGCGTTATGCTGTTTTAAAAGAAAAAAACTATGAGTTCTTTGTATATGTACAATACAGACATAATATTACAAGAAACTTTCTTTGTTCTGTTTACATTTGAAGGTGCGGTAAGTTGAGCGTACATTAGTATGTACGCTAACACAATATAATCTAAACACAATATAATCTATTTATTTTATTTATTTATTTATTTTAAGGAAACTCAACAGCTTTTAGACAAATACATTACAAGTTGCCTTACACTAACTCTAAGCCAATTACAGAGCTCCACGACATTTCAATAGGTGGTAGAAAGTTGTGTTTTTAATGCTACATTATAATAACAAAGCTAATTTAAACTCATATACATACACCAATCACGCTGCTTCAACTGGCGAAACAGTGGTATGGGTACATTATAATTATAAAGCTAATTCAAACACAATATACATACACCAATCACGCCGCTACACCCGGCGAAACAGCGGTATGGGTACATATAAAAAGGAAAGAAAAAGAACAGAAACTGGCATTATGCTACGCATCGTAACGTTATCAGTGACAGGAATCTGTCACTGCTAACGTTACACTACGCAGCAACAGTAACAGGAACGTTACATAGTAACAGCAGCATAGTAACAGGAATCAGTAACAGGAACCTGCGGTGAGTTCAAGAACAATTCTACTTTTAATGCTACAATTATAATTACAAAGCTGCTTCACCAGGTGAAACAGTGGTATTGGTATATTAAAATTACAATTATAAAGCTAATTTAAACATATGTATATATACATACACTAATCACGCTGCTACACCCGGCGAAACAGCGGTATGAGTACAAATAAAAAGGAAAGAAAATTAGCAAAACTGGCGTTACGTTACGTAACGTAACGTTATCAGTGACAAGAATCTGTCACTGACAACACCACGCCACGCAGCAACAGTAACAGGAACGCTACGTAGTAACAGTAACATAGTAACAGGAATCCGTAACAGAAACCTGCGGTGAGTCCAAAAACAATTCTACTTTTAATGCTACATTATAATTACAAAGCTAATTCAAACACATATACATTCACCAATCACGCTGCTTCGCCTGGCGAAACAGTGGTATGGGTACATTATAATTACAAAGCTAATTCGAACACATATACATACACCAATCACGCTGCTTCACCCGGCGAAACAGCGGTATGGGTACATATAAAAAGGGAAGAAAATTAACAAAACTGGCGTTACGTTACGTAACGTAACGTTATCAGTGACAGACAACGCCACGCCACGCAGCAGCAGTAACAGGAACGTTACGTGGTAACAGTAACATAGTAACAGGAATCAGTAACAGGAACCTGCGGTGAGTTCAAGAACAATTCTATTTTTAAAACTGTTTTTAGATAGAAGGAATATATCAATATCACTGAATTTATTGTTGTAAGTTCGAAGTAATCGCGGTACAATTGAATTGCTGCCATAATTAGTGCGATGATGAGGTACGGAAAAAAGTCTAGTATTTCTGGTACGTGTTTTAGGAGTATTGAACGGAACAGTAGATAAGAGCTGAGGACTATCAAATCCGCCACGCAATACATCATACAAAAAGCACATATCTAGCATGACGCGTCTGTCAACAAGTGGCAAAATTCGATAATGCCTGCAGTCGTCTATGTAACCGTTATGGCGCTTACGCGATTTGAAGTTAAGATGCTTTATGAAATGCTTTTGAATGCGTTCAATTTGTTCAATATAGACATTATACTGAGGGGACCAGACCTGGCTGCCGTACTCTAAGGTGCTACGTACATAGGCGAAGAAAACAGTTTTCAATGAACTAATTTTTTTAAACGGTGCACATGTGCGTATGACAAACCCTAAATTACGCATTGCTTTTTGTGTTATGGCTTCAATATGTTGTGCGAGTAGCATCTTTGAGTCCAGCTGTACTCCCAGATCGCACACAGACTGTGCTCTTTCAATCAGGCAGTTTCCGAATCTGTAACCGTATTTTATGGGGTCGTTCTTACGACTAAAACTGATTACTTGACATTTGTTGATGTTTACCGATATATTATTTGATTCATAGTACTTGAATAATGCGTCTAAATCTCTCTGTACCATTTCACAGTCAATACGAGTACGAATCTTTAAATATATTTTTGTATCATCTGCGTATAAGAGATGGTTAGCGTACCTAAAGCATTTGTAAATGTCATATATATACGCACAATAAAAAAGAGGACCCAGGTGTGAGCCTTGTGGCACGCCGGAAGGAACATCAACAAAATCTGATTTAAAACCACCTATGACCACTGCCTGGGAGCGATTCGAGAGATAGGATCGGACCCATCGAAGCAGATCGCCACGGATACCCAGACATTGTAATTTTTTCAATAAGATAAGGTGGTCGACGCGGTCGAAGGCCTTCTCAAAATCTGTGTATATGACATCAACTTGGCCTGAACTTTCCATACCACACAGTACATCATGAGAAAAAGTTCCCAGATTCGTTGTGGTTGACCGGCCTTTAAGAAAACCGTGCTGATTGTGAGGAATACCGGCTGATATAACAGGATAAATACGGTTGTAAACAATTTTTTCAAACAATTTTCCTAGAGTGCTGAGAATTGAGATAGGACGATAATTTTTTATATCAGATTTTGATCCTTTCTTATGTATTGGTATAATATGTGCTTTTTTCCATATATGTGGGAAAACACACTCTTTCATTGACTTATTGAATAGTAGCGTTACAGGATATGCTAGATATTTTGCACAATTAGATAGAAATATAGCCGGTATTCCGTCACAGCCAGGCCCTTTTGATTTATCCAGTGAGAGCAACATACTCTCCACAGTATTTACCGTAATGGACATATTTGTTATAATATTACAGTTATCGTCCTCGATATTGTTTACTAATGCGGGATTCAAAGTCTGAGAGAACATACTTTGGAAGAAGTTGTTAAATGCAGTGCTAATACTGCTTCCGTCTCTATAGGCCACACCATCCAAGTTAAAATGCTTCGGATATTGGCTTCCCTTGCGCTTGGATTTAACGTAAGTCCAAAATAATTTGGGTTGTCGCGCTATACTGTCCTCTAATTGGGCATTATGTTTGACAATGTTATCCTTTTGCATCTTATGTTGACGTGCACGAAGGAGTGAAAATTCAATATAATCTCGGGGGTTGTTATACTTTAGCCAACGTTTGTGGACCTTATTTTTTTCTCGAATAACATTTCCGAGCGCCCGGTTATACCATGCGGGAAATTTAAAATTGTTCTTATTTTTATTTAAAGGAACAAACTGTAAAATACATTCGTTTAGTATAGAGTAAAACTTATCTACTGCGTCGTTAGTTGAATAGTCATTTAATAAGTTATACCATTCAATTTTATTTAGGTGGGCATTTATGGAATTGTAGTCACATTTGTAAAAATTATGGCGCGCAGACATTCTTTCCCTCAGCGGAGACAGTAGTAAGTCCGTACATTCAATCTCTAAAGAGGGATGGTGACCATCCTCAGGCAGAACGGGGTGAAGACATCGCGCCACATTAACGTGCATATTAGAAAATACTAAGTCTAAGGTTCTGTTGCGTGCATTTAATACGTAGCTGTACTGTCTAAGACCCAAAAAACACAAATCCTCAATAAATTTTACAGCACTGCGCTGGACTTCTTGTGTCCCAATATGATCTAAAAAACACTCGTCACTTAACCAACGCAAACAAGGGAGATTAAAATCACCGACGAGTATAACTGTTTGAGTAGGACACAACTGCGTCAGGTGTGCTAATTTATTGTAAATGTTTTCCACGTGATATGGAATGTAAGGAGCGTCCGGGGGCACATACGCAAGTAAGATGTGCAGGTCTTCTTTAGAACCAGTTGTGTGCGATGGTAATGTAACACAAAGAAGCTCCGTTCGTTCGCATGACAAATCGTAGCAAATATTCGCCATATACTCACGTTTGACACAGACCATTACGCCGCCCCCCGTTCTTTTACCTGATGCTACCAGATTGCGGTCACGACGGAACACATCGTACCTAGTATCACACAGCTCTGAGTTCAGTATATCTTCCTGAAGCCAGGTCTCGGTAAATAAAAGAATATCGTAATTATTGCACAAAATACTGGTAAACAAATCAAAGCACTTAGTACGAAGACCACGCACATTTTGATAAAAGACATTTAGTTTATTTGCAACCATTATGTAGTAATTGAGCAAAACTAGACACTACCAACGTAACATAGAATGATAGGCCCGCTACAAAATGTCTCACAGTTCTAAAGACACTCGTTAGGAGATATGCAAGGCCACCCGCCGAACAAATAAACATCTGGGGCAACATATTAAAAACAAATAGGGATATTTATCGTTATTTCAACGCGTACATTGACATAAACATGACGTATAAATTATTATTTACACACATTTACGTATATTTATCATTACAACACGAACAAGAATGAGAATATAGCTCGGAAGTAAAATAAAACAAAATCTATAGACCGCATGGCGACAACCCAAACCACTCGACAACACTTCTCTCGAACTTAATATTGTCATTATCAATTTATATCGTGTTAAGATATAGGAACGTGCTAAACAAACGTCCCGTACAACAAGCAAGCGAAACTTAAACTTACGTATCAAAGCCATAGCCATCGATAACAATTGTCTCACATTAATATTGATTATAAGAATAATTTTATAACTATATAATCTAACTTTAATTAGTATTAAAGTTAGATTATATTGTGTTTACGTTTTATTTAACAGTTAACAACAAAAGCAGGCAGTATACAAGTTCAACCCAATTTCACTTAAAATTGTTTGTGCATAAACAAAATTGCGTATCACTCCATGAATATTTATTATATGTTGTATGTATAATGGGAAGTGGTGACATAAACGAATCACAAGAAAGACAATGAAAAACGATGCTTCTCATTCAGCTTTACAATTCATTGCTTTTCCTCATCAATCTTTTGATTGGTTTTGGTATAAAAACAAAGCAATGAAAACGCAAATACCATTATGTATGTTCAATCTTGTATAATGTACGGTTAAATTATGTTATTTAAGATTTACTGCATATCTTCTTATTATATTCTTATGTGAATGGGACAGGAGGAAGGGGAAGACTTAGATGGACTATCTCTGACCAGATTGGAGACATCCTAAAAATGGACATGTTAGAAGTACCCTTAACCGAAGAGCATGCATGAGAAATTTGATGGGAGTGAATGAAGCAAGAAAGATATGTCAGGATCGTTGCAAATAGCGTTCCGTAGTCTCTGCCTACCCCTCAGGGAAACATGCGTGAGTCTATGTATGTATGTATATATGTTCTTACTCTGATGGTTGGATAATCTTCTTGAAGTTTTCTTTCTTGTAGAAAAAAGAATAAGTACGAATTTTCTCCTTCTGTTGTAGCATCATTTCTTTAAGACACATGAAATGTTTATCTCTATCAGAAATATAGGGTTCTTTCATCGGGTTCTTTGTTAAGACTGGAGAGTGGCTTCCAAGTTAGGCTTGAAAATTTATAAAGACTTACGGCTATTTTCAATATTCGATCCATACATTGATTTCGAGATTCGAGATTCGTGTTTCTCATATTTTGTATGGAGCTTATGTCAAAAACGAATCTAAAATCTACAGATCTATCTATAGATCGAATATTGAAGTCCGTAGTTAATCTTCTGAAGTAGAGTTGTACTCTTATCTCCTTTTCGTTGTTTCTATAGTTGTATTCTGTTTGTGATTTCATTCCTGGATCTGGCTGATATATTATTATTAATCTTTAACATTTTTCTATTTATCTGTAACATTATCGAGATTCTGACTTTGCCTTGTTGGAAGCAATGATGACTTTAACTCTATATTACGCAAGGCTTAATAGTCTCCATCCAAACCTTCGGCGAATATGTATCTTTTTTAAATTCTGTAAATGTAAAAATCGTGCAATCAGATTGACACAAATGTAGGTCACAAGTGATAGGTAAATAATCATTAAAGATATGTTAAGTGTACCGAATCCTTATTGATCCATTAATGTTGAACCACTTCAAGTTTCGGAATAGTCTTGCAAAGTAATAGTAGTGGAGATAAAAGTACTTGCATTTTAGGCTACAGACGTATTAGCATTTTAGATTTTACAAGACAACCTGAGTGAGACACGATAATAAGGGAGAGAGTGCTACAATTACGTTTTGATTTCTTTGCAGCCAGTGAAACGACGTAATGAATTCAGTCTCAATTGAACGACCTAAAATTTCGATTCTTTATCATAATAATATAATTCTGTGATTTTATTTGTAGATATAACCTAGTAAGTATAAATACCAACATACTGTTCTGCCGAAGGCATCGGGTTTCAAATCCAAGTCGTGCACTACTGACTTTTCGAGAGCTGCTAATTTATCGTATTGTTATCTAATTATCAATCATTGCTTACTCCATGATATGAAATATTGAGTAGCGGAAGTCAGAAGACAGTCACTCTTTGGAATAGCTAATATATATCAAATAAAGATAGACTACATCGTAGATCTCAAGCTCTAAGGCTTAAAGAAAAATCATAAAGATTACAAACCATAGCATTATAATATGATTTGTTGACAGCGACAGATTCCAATTACTTAAGATTTCTACGAATCAAATAGCGGTAGATTATACTTATTTTCATATAATATTTTAAGGTATTTTATCTTCTAAGCTTATCCCTCCCCTATAGCGGCTTGCCGAGACTTAAGTCAAAGCGGTTTAAAAAATTCCAATGTTTATTTCATCCGTTAGCAGAAGCTATATAGACTTCGCCCGCAGCTTTGTGAATCATATACCTGCGTGAATCATACACCTAAACCTCACAAATCGCACACTCAATGCTGAAAACCGGACAGAAAGGACGGTCGGTGACTTAATTTTATAATATGTATAGAAAGATAATGTAAGAAGGATTCCGAATGGCGATTTATTTCTAAGAAAGTAAAATTAGCCCCACAAAGTTCTTAGTAACCTTAGTACTGGCCCTTAGCGCACACTTCTAACTTTTCGAAGATAGATGGGTATTAGTGGTCAAGCAAAACTTTGTGAGGACTTTACGTATGAATGTTTTCAAAGAGGCGTGATGTCTAATAATATACAGTGGATCACTGTGTACCAACACTGTCTAGTCTGATAGCAATTAAGCAACGAATAATAATGTAAAATCACCCTATAATTGTGCCTTTTAAAAGCAATCTAACAGTCAATCACTAACGTTTATCTATGTAAAAACTACGTATACAGCAATATTTGCAACAAACATGAATGCCTAGCGTATGCGTCTGCTGATCGGTCTCAGGTTCGAGTCCCGGATTGGCAAAAGTGTAACTAAGTTTTTCCGAATTCTCAGTAGCAGCACGGACTCTGGCAATGTGCCCGGTAACGGCAATAGTTTCGCCCCCTATTACGTGGGACCTAAAATGCATGAGCCGAAATGTAGGTGTAATATTACACCACTGCGTGCCCCTTCGGGGATACAAACATGAAGATATAAAAAAAAACACCAGCATCTTTCCGCCGTGAGTATTATTTGAACGCGTCCGAGTCATATTAATTACATACAGAAAGGTGAATTATGCCTATGAGACTTTGCACGATTCACACTTACCGCTGCGCTGCTACGCAAGTCAGCTTTATTGAAAACCTGTTTCAGTAGACACCCTGTCTATTACAAAAGATCCTAAGATCGAACTAGACGTTCATGATAAAACTATTCAAACATAAAAAGCCCACTCGATGACTAAAATATACTTAAGTATAAATATAGCATTAGCCTGTCTTATCGACGATTTCTATAAAAATGGTCCTATTTTATGCTCCTACAAAAGTCTATTTTCAAATTTATAATATTAGCCGGGCTTAGTACTATTAGGATATAATACTTCAAAGACAAAGATAATGAAAGTAAGAACGGTACATTGAATCGTTTTATCCAGGCCGCTGTCAAAATCCCTGAAAAAAGCCGACCCTAGCTAATGATGGAAGAGATAAGCCACCCAAACAACAATATCTGCTCGTCACTGCTACTGTAAACAACAGAAATATCTGCGACTGACATTTCAAAACCTTCTTTTATTTCGTACCAACGATAAAATATCTATTAATTGTAATAAAAAATCTTATCTGTTTTTTTCGGGTAAGTGTGCTGTCATACTGAGCAGAATATTCCGATACGAAGCGAAAAGAAAGTTACCTAATAATTGTACGTTGAGTAGCTTAGGTATGTTGGACGTACGTACGACTTAGTCTTACTGGCATACTTCTTAGTCTTCTGGTGTCAACTGTGACTTAGACAAAAAAGCTCTGTTCAGATGGGACTTGATAGAAAGTAGGAGCACAACTTTGAATATTAATGTTAGCACAAGATTTTTTCTAGTAAAATCATTTTCTGTGCTTGAGAAAATGCCAACGTCCTTTGAATGCCCAGATTTGATTTAAATGTAATATTTTTTAACAAAATTATATCTAAATATTTGTAAGGCTTTTCCGCAGCGGTTAACGTATCCTACGCTTCAATCTCTGGTTCAGCCAAGTCATAATCATAATTCCGCATATAAAGCAAACAATAAGGGAAGTCCTCAAGATTTGAATAAGACAGTTCAAGTGGAGCGTTCACATCGCAAATTCAGCTGTTCGACTTTGTTCCGTGTTAACTGTTATTACGAAAGTTCGTTTTAGGGTTGCTTCTATGTAGTTCAACGGCGCAATAAAAATGCAAATACAATGAGTCCCGGAGCTAACATTTGTACTTATATCTGAGAGCTGAGAACCTTCTGATTTTGAGGATCCATTTCGAAAAGCTTTGTGTTGGATGTGGTCGTGTAAATGAACTCGGTCTTGTATTAGATTCTGTGATGTCAAAGTGAAAAGAAATGTGAATATAAGTTTGTGAGGCAGATTATGAGGTAAAACAAATGTACCTTCCTATAATTTTCATTTTTTAGATATTACATTTCCTGATGCTGAAGAATTAATTCCGACGGGCATTTAATAATTTTAATCCCCATCGTAATTATTTTTATATACTGCTCTGAATTTAGGAAAGGTTTTATATCTTTGCACCCATTATTTAAACGATTTTATGCAGAGTGATTTCTGTACGGTGATTAAAAAAAAGCAGGTTACAGAAATCATTGTGTCCAATCTGTTTGACTCATAATAAAGTTTCAGAGGATTATTTATTTATTTAAACAGGAGTCAACAATCGGTTGATATAAACATTAGATATGATAACGATTCTTTTTACTTACTTGAAGTGAGATAGTGTCCAACCTATATTTTCAATTTAAAATACATTCCACCGCAACATAACTGAACACATACATATATACATAGACTCACGCCTGTTTCCCAGAGGGGTAGGCAGAGACTACGGAACGCCATTTGCAATGATCCTGACATATCTCTCTTGCTTCATTCACTCCCATCAGATTCCTCATGCATACTCTTCTGTTCAGGGTACTTCTAACCTGTCCTGTTTTTATGATGTCTCCCTTCGTCCTGTCCCATTCACACTTGCTTAGCATACCTTTCTCGATGCTTGTCACTACATCTGCTTTTACCCCACAACACTCTTTTATCACACAATTCTTTACTCTGTCAGTCAAAGACACACCACACATACTTCTAAGTGCTCTCATTTCTACAGCATTTATTTTACTTTCAAGACTCTTCTGCCATACCCAACTTTCACTAACACCTCTCTATACACAGCCAGGCGTGCCTTTTAGGACACCTTTTGGCCGTTCATAAACTCCTTCAGAGCTCCATTCACTCTATTACCTGCATTAACTCTTCTTTCAATATCTTCTACATTCTTACCATCTCTTGTAAACAGCGTCCCTAAATATACAAACTCATTCACTTGCTCCACTCGTTGTCATCGATAGCTGAACACAAACACATCCATAATTTCTACACGATTATTACACACGCTCACTAATTCCAAAGTCACGATAAGTACTTTTATTTAGTAAGCCGTACTTTTGACTCGCATCTCAAGACCAAGTAAGCTTACATGGGTTAGCAAACTCGGAGAACAATTCCTCGGGGCAAACATCCTGTACGTTGAACATTTGAGATTTTCAGACAATCTTTGAAAGCATCCTTTGATGTCCCGCGAGTGCCCGATTTCAACTGAATAGCACGTAATTTAGCGTAATACCTCACATATATTCTGTACAATTTTATTTTATGTTTTTGAGATTTTTCAGTTGTATATGCAGTGTTGGTGGTATTTGAGCTTTTGAAAGTATTTACTTCGATTTGGATAAGAGCAGAGGGCCTTATATGTTTTATGGTTAGAAATACATTGAAGGCGAATTACATGCACCTAATTACAATCAAAGTAAAAGTCTTGTATAAGAACGATAAGCATCATAGATTAAAAATTAATAGGTACGTGTCTTTATATGCAACTTTTGGTGCACTTAAAAAATTATTGTATCTCAAACAGTACAGGATTTAGCAGCTCCATTCTATAAATGTTGGACCGCCCGCCGTCCGCTAGGCCCGAGAGGCGGCGCACGTGTTTCGCGTGCGCCTCTCGTAGCGTTAGTAGACTACGTCGTTCTTTTGCGATCGTAGTATGAAAGAGGATGTATGTGGGCAAGTATGTTGGATGCAAATGGATGCATGTGAGAGACGGGGCCCGCCTCGGCGGGTCAGCTCAGGCGGGGTCGCGGCAGTAATGCTAACGTAGTTCCCGTGACCCCGCTATTTAATGGGATCGGATAGAGGAACACCATGGTGGTTTTACTGGGTAGTCCCGGCGCTTCTCGTCGGGGAGTCCAACACTCTCCCTAGCCTGAGCCCCTTTAGGGGCCCAGCCTTTGGGGGTTAGCCCGTAAATAGTTTGGTTTTCATCATGAGTAAAAAGAAAAAAAAAAGCTCCATTCTATAAATAGGAGCTATAGGTACATATTTTTGCCACAGGCACTATCTTTTTCATCAGCAACCTTAAACTTGAAACCTATTTTATGCAAAAAGTTCATGAAGTAACAAAACTGTAATAAAGTGTCCCGTAAGCAATTATTTGACGCAAAACTTAATTCATACTGCTAACCTACTTTCAGTTTAAGGAGTAATGAGCGTTTTCACGAACTTAGACAGTAATTATTTCGAGATGCTTTACTTCTTCAACTTATTCTAGCGTAAGCTGTAAAAATGGCGAAATGGAAAGCGCTTGAGAGTTCGCAGGCTTAAATACGTATCATAACATGCATAGACATTGTAAGTACTGTAACTGTACCAAATTATACTTACAAAATGTTAGTTTGTTGCATATTTCATTTAAAAGTTTAAGTAGAATGCTGTGCTCAATAGCGATGTTAGTATTTACTGACTGTAGTTTTTTTATATTAACGGCCAAATTAAGTACACAGGTTTATTCCATAACTTTTTAATAAACTTGTGTTTTATCAACCATGCTATTGATAAAAGACGTCACGATTTGCCTACACGACAAATACTATTGCAGTTTTCTGATCGCCTTTCAAATCTCGTCGTTGAAAATGGCTGCAACCTTTGAAATACATTCAGACGATCTATGTCATACCTAACTATGACATAGATCATCTAGATTTATTTCTAAGAGCTAACTCCTTAAGGCATTGCAAGGTTAAGTTTTATTTGACCTTCTTGCCCTCGTTGAATGATCCTTATTTTAGCGGTCACCTTTATCACCCGCATTAGATTACACGAACCAAAAAACAAATTAACCCTCGAACAATATCAATCGTCCCTAATACAAAATTCCATACAATTAGATTGCCGATAATAGGAGTACGGTAACAGCTTTAACCTTTTAACTATAACGTTTTTCAACTTTCCCAAACCCTGCCTTGACCTATATCCCTAATAATTTAACACCTCAGCGACGTTTTCTACCCGTAAATATTCCTAGTATCGGCTACGAAGACGGTGCTACTAAAGTTACGATCTATTTTGAACTTTAAGTTAAAGGTGAACATTTTTAATTTGTTTGAAAAGGTTACAGAGTATAAGTTTCCGTTGAAATTGAACTACTTTTGGGGATTGTATCACGGCCAATTTTGTGTCTGGATGGTTTTTTAGCAGTAATTTTGTAAAAAAAGGCAGCGATAGCTTAGTTGTGTATCGTAGAGTCTGCTACGCTGAGTGCTACGAGCTACGAGTCAAACCTGCAAGGTGTAACACTGACATTTCGAAGTCAAAAGTACTTTTTAGGGTTCCGTACCTCACAAGGTAAAAAAGGAACCCTTATAAGATCACTGTCTTGTCCGTCTGTCTGTCTGTCTGTCTGTCCGTGTGTCACCACCGATTTTCTCAGGAACGGGTGGACCTAGCAAATTTAAATTTATACCAAATACTGAGGTCTATTTTTGCTATTAGGTGTATAAAAATCAGGCTCCTGGTTCAACCCGATACAAAGATATGGTCAAAATTAATTTTTTCGAAAGCTCGTAAGTACCAAAATTTACCTGAATTTTTTAATTTTCGGAATTTTTCCTTTACTTGTGCTGTAAGACCTTGGTTTTGACCAAAATTGACAATTCTAGGTCAACCGTAAGTACCCTATAGGTTTTGGGTCGAAAACCTATATGGTAGTTCCCGTTGAACTAGAATCACGAAATTTGGCCAAAAGCAGGGTCTTACAGCACAAATAAAGGAAAAATTACAAAAACTAAAAAAGTTGAAAATTTAAGGGTGTCCCCATACATACATAGTAGACTCCATTTAAGATAGTCCTCTAAGATGTATGGGCGCTCATACAGATTTAGAGGACTAGCGTACTTAGCACCAACCTCAAATAAGGTAAAATGCGTACGGAACCCTCGGTGCGTGGGTCAGACTCGCACTTGCCCCATTTTTTTATTTGTGAAGTAACTCCTCGCGAGGAACCCTGCATATCTAAGTTTAATAATCTTCAAATGAGTGAAATCTGCCAATTTGGAGGCGTGATAGTCAAAATACTTGCCTCTAACACGTTACAAGCTCAAGACATAAAATAAAACTTTTGTTACAATATAAACAAGGCTACTGTTCAATATATACAAATTCTAAGGCGTCCTTCTAAGGGTTCCTAACTCATTAAAATTCTAATCTCAAAGCTTTAAATATTAAAAGTACTGAACACTCTAATAAAAATACTAGTTACCTGCGAAATCACATTCTGTATATCGTGTCAGGATTATGCTGTATTCAGGTCATTGCAAATGCCTTTAAACTTTGAACTGAAGGCAATATAAATTCCTAATTAAATAAGAAAACAAAGTACCTCGCATAACTTGCCGTCAAATAATATAACTCAGGTGGAAAGATAAGCCCCTTAAATAGTTTTACCTCCAGCGGATAGGCATTGTATTATAACGAATAAACTCCTCTTTGTTCTTAGCCAAGTTCACGTTGAACTAAGCGAGTAAACGTCCTCCATGTTTTTATTACATCACACGTGTAGGAATATTATATCATCCATTTCACGTAGACAGCTTTGGTTTAGTAATTTCGTCGCATACTCATAGGTAGCTAGTCACAGGCTTTATGTATTTGTCCTAAAATTCAGGCCAAACATTATGTATACATGTATTTTTATTGTCATTGGGGATATGTAAACTGTGCCTTTGTTTCGAGTACTGCTAAGTGCCAGCAACCAAACAAACAAATAAACAAACTCTACTAATCCTTGCGGGTAGCGGATTGATGCGGGCGGCTCAATATTGGTCTATGTGGAGAGCCTTAGCAAGGCCTATGTGCAACACTGGACGTCTATCGCGTGATATTATGATACGTGCTACTAAAGGCTTCTGGCTTACACCTTAATGACTGAAATGCATTCAACTCTTCCTCAAACTGTTTACTCTAACCAAATATCAAAATCCATCACCCGTCCTGAGTGAAATTCAATTAAATTTTATCTTTATCCAAGTAATCCTTACGTTAAAGGTCAAAACCTAATGATATGCTAAAATACCCAACCACAAAATAGTTTAATATTTAAATTGTCATTAAGAATTTATAATAGCTACTACGTAAAACAAAAAATGTTAGTAATTTATTGCCGAAAAGTAACCTTATTTGCAATACAAATGCCAGATATTAATTACCACAAAATATTCATTTGTAGATTTTCCATTTAACTAACTCAGCGTTTTAGTTTTGAGACAAGACATAATAAAATATAATACCTATAATTTATTATGTATCTAATGATCTGAATATTTCACAGGTCGTTTTTTTATTTTATTATAGCGTTCATAATGTAGACATACATACATACATAACGTCACGCCTTTTATCCCCGAAGGGGTAGGCAGAGGTGTATTTCTACACCCACTTTTCGCCAGATATACTTTAGTCCCACGTAATAAGAGGCGAGCCTATTGCCGTACCGGGCACATTTCCAGACTCCGTGCGGCTACTGAGAATTTCGTGACAGAAAAACCCAATAACACTGCCCGACCCAGGAATCGAACCCAGGACCTCCCGATCCCACGCGCACATTTATGCCGCGAGACCAACGAGGCAGTCGTATAGGGTTTGATGTCGAGTTTTCTGTCTCTACGCAAAGATGGTATTTGCATCGTGTTATCCCTTAGTCGCCTCTTACGACACCCACGGTAAGATAGGGGGTGGTGACACTTGTATTCTATGCCGTCAACCACACGGCATTTGTCATAATTTAGATAGAATTTGTCATAATCTAATATTTGTGAAAATAACAACACAGTTGGTTAAGTGTGCCATAGCAATCTGCAAGGTACTCTTATAGTTTCGCCATCTCTGTCTGCTTGTACATCTATACTTTATCGGGGACTATAGGTACTAAAAGCTTTTCTATGCTTTTAAATTTGTTATGAGGAGTCAATATCTCTAAATGACCTGGCGCTGGTCTAAACCATGGAATATTGCTATCTCTTTGAGTTGCGGCGTTAAGTCAGGTCAGTCGATCAGACGATCTATGTAAAGCTAATATCCATTCAAATCTGGTTGGACTCAAAAACTGGGATAACGCTCGGAAGATCATAGGACACAGGACTAGACTATGAAAGACGGTGTTCGTTCAGTGGCAAACCTAATATTCTGTCCAATCTGGATAGCATAGAAAGCGAATAACTACGGTGGCTTGGATGTCACTAGGATTGCAGTAACATGATGATAAATACAAATCAAGCTGAAATTCTTTAGAATACATTTGTCTTAAAAAACTTTTAAAAACTTTTAATCGGCTTAAGTTCTTAAGTTACCCATTATTGTTCTAGAGATACTCCTCAGTTTCTATAAGGCAGCAATAGGAGCTCAAAAGAGGCCTCTGTACCCTAATTCTCGTAGGTTTTTATTTTACTCCAATGAACTTATGTAATCGTAATTGTTTGGTTCCTTGCTTAGAGGTTGCACTGCAATAAAGCGTGTGGGTACCAAATTCTACGAATGAGGCTCAATCTTTTTCTACCGTTTGTGACGTCACTGTGACGTCGCGATGACACCGGCCGCCTGCACCTTCGCCCCTCATCTCAGACACCACACCTCGAGCTGCATATAAATACCGAGACGTTGGGAGCGCGCTCCCTTTTTTGCATTCGGCTGAACAGCGGCAAGCAAAGCTAAGTACATCAGCTATTCTTCCTGAACGACCCCCGGAAGCGTATCCCCAACAAGATTCCCTACTACGTCGAATCACGTGACCCTGGTTCCATAGAATTGCCTTAATAATGTTTAAATTAGTGTTTTGCTAAAGGGTGAAAATCATTTAAAATTACAATTGTGACAAAAATGAATCAAAAATGAAAATGTAACAAAGATGAAACGCGTAACAAAAAATAACAAAAATTAAATATTAGGGCTCGGTTACAACACACATTATTATCTGAATGTTCAACGTTGTTGAAACATTTATTTTATTGATTTAGTATAATTACGGTGTTTCGCAATAAAACACTGAATTGTTTTATCATTTGTTTTATTAATTAAATATGAACAAACAAAAAGACATACGGATCCATATTATATACAACAAAAATACACTCATATATTTTATACAACATTAGAATCACGCTCTATTAATAAAATTTTATCAGCAATGTGATTGCGACTTTATTTCATTTTTGTTATTTCATTTTTGTAACGGTAATTAAAATCATAACAAAAATGAAAAACCGCTGTACTTTGTAAGTAACTTCAAATACGTTAAGCCAAACAGAAATCTCATGACTCATTGCGATTTCTGTTCATATTCATTTCAATAAATGTCAACAATAAATTACTTAGTTGATTAATTTAATAATATAAGGATTCCCTCATTCACGTTGTTGGAAACAAAACAAAACTGACAAATAAGAATTCGAATTTTGCTAGCTGACAAAAAAACACGCGTCAATTCACTATTTTCACTCGAGGACAAAATGGCCGACTCATATTAGATTCCACCATGTGATTGGCTCGTTATAGTTTGAGTGATGCCATTTTACAAATCCTAAATAATACCAAATTGGACGTTACAAAAATGAATAAAAAAATGAACAAAATAATGGACATTATTTTGTACCCAAAATTTAAATATTTTAATTAATAAATATAAATATTTTTGTAATCAAGGGCCATCAACTACGTTTTGACAAAAAGTTCATCAATAACTAAATACTTTAGGTAATAAATTTATTCAGATAACTTTTGTCATGCAGCCCGTGAAGAGGACACATTATTTTGTACGGATATTATCCGACTTTGATGAGAACGAAGGAAATTATGCGCAACAGATATAGATGTGTGTGTTATATAGTTAGATGATATACACCAGATGACCGGTAGTTTTTACATAGTAAAAATAACTGTATCACAAAATATCGGGTGTGGACAAATTTTGCAATCAAAATGGTCATTTTAAATGATTTTCACCCTAAAGGATGTGTTAAATTCTTTAATGAATTAAATAATTTTTTATTGTAACAGCAATTACGAATTTCATTTAACCACACCTAAGTAGGGATAACGTTACACGTTATATTACATTTATAAAAGATCATCTACATTATTGAAGAAGTTTTTTTATCAGTTTTACTAAAACTGTATTGTATACCTACCACCTCTGGAGAGACTTTAACACCATAATATTTATAAGTAACTTAATAAACATAGACTAAACATGATGCCGCGTTTTATACCGCGTAGCAAAATTTTATGACGTACAATTTTTAGCCTGATTACATTTTCCAGTATTAAATATTCACACACTTTTCCACCACCGCAAATTGATAACAAACTAGGCTTTATGCTTTATTAAATAACACTCTTTCCTTAAAATGAAAGGGCGCAAAAAATACACAGCCTCAATTAAGTTGCCTGTTGGTTATTGTGAGTAAAATTCGTAATTTTCCTTAGGAACTAAAACTTAAAGTCAGTTATGCGAAGCCAATGACGAAAGACAATAAAAAGCGTATACATCATGCGATAATCGAAATCTACCGACCGATATAAAATTGTTTTCGGTACGGCGTTCTCGAAGTTGCGTGAACACCAGATGTTATTTATCGGTGGATGCGAGGACGTGTGTACCGAAACTGTGGTAAAGGCAGGATTCATAACCCACATTTGTGTTTGTAATGTTTTAGAAGAAGTTGAACGACACTGGGTTACGGACACTCGTGTTTTTGTCTCGCGTATATAAATTCTGTAATGGGGGTTATGGAATGTTTGAGCCTGTTTGGTTTTATATAGATTCATTCGAACGGTTAATGTGTCAGGATATATTATTGTTGATAACATTTACAAGAATATTATACACCAGGTCATATTCGTGTCTTCGTCTGCACAGGTGTTGATTAACACTACTAAGCGTAAACTATGTGATATTCTGAAGAACTATAATACAACAAACTTTCACGTTAATTAGGTTTATAAGCAGGGTAGAAATGAACATACATACATACATATCGTCACGCCTTTTATCCCCGAAGGGGTTGGCAGAAGTGTATTTCTACACCCACTTTTCGCCAGATATACTTTAGTCCCACATAATAAGGGGCGAGCCTATTGCCGTACCGGGCACATTTCCAGACTCCGTGCTGCTACTGAGAATTTCGTGACAGAAAAACCCAATAACACTGCCCGACCCAGGAATCGAACCCGGGACCTCCCGATCCCACGCGCACATTTATGCCGCGAGACCAACGAGGCAGTCGTATAGGGTTTGATGTCGAGTTTTCCGTCCCTACGCAAAGATGGTATTTGCATCGTGTTATCCCTTAGTCGCCTCTTACGACACCCACGGGAAGATAGCGGGTGGTGACACTTGTATTCTATGCCGTCAACAATACGGTCAACATACAAACAACGGTAAAAATGAAATTTCTATTTATTTCGTTCTGTTGAAAGCAAGACTCATTCATAATAGCTCAAAAGATATGGCACGGGTAAATATGAAAATAGGTTAGTAATTTTTCCTAGACGCTCGTTTAGAGAGTTTTCTTGTGAAGGCGTTCAATTTATGTTCCTTTTGTTAAATTACTCACATGTTTCATAGACAGGTTTCTCTGTTCTATTATTTGTACTACAAAGACTTGTAGGTTTATTAAAAGTAATAAACACTTAATTATAATATTTCAAATCAAATCAAATCAAATCAAATCATCTTTATTGTGGATCATAGGTAATTGTACATAATACAGATGGTCTTAATTAAATATTCTGCGAGCAGCTATGTCCTACCCTTAAGGCGTACAATAATTATAATGTAGGTAAGTCATCTATACTGATTTTACATCATATTATTATAATATATAAAAAACATGCATGTCAACAATAATAATTATAATAACACATCGCAAATTATAGTTAATTAAATATTAATTTTAATAAATTTCAGTAAACAGTTTTGTAACTAAAAGGACTTTCTACTTCATCAACTCGAAAAAACATGTTGCTCATCACGTATGTATACAAAACGCATCATGACCCAGGCAGATTATATTTTAATAGTGATTTGTCGGAAAAGAAGTCTTTCATAGAGTAATAGCATTTGCTCACTAACAGTTCATGGAGTTTCTTTTTAAATGATTTTACTTCAGTAATTGCTCTTATAGGTCTTGGAATATTATTGTATATACGGGGAGCCGCGCAGAAAATACTTTTGTGTAAGAAATGAGTCTTACTAGGAACTATGTCTAGCTTGTCCTGATGCCGTATAAGGGTTCGATATTTAAATAGAGCAGTATTATTTTTGACAAAAACTGCGACCTCAAAAATATACAGACACGGTAATGTTAATATGTTCATTTGTTTGAAAAATGGTTCACACGATTCGGTTTTTTGTAGGTTGAAAATTGCCCTGACACACCGTTTCTGTGCAATGAACGCGCGTTCCTTATCAACACTATTGCCCCAAAATATCAAACCGTATCTAAGGTTAGAGCTGACGTAACCATGGTATGCCGTTATTAGTGTTGGTAGGTTTGCAATTTTGCTTAATCTGTGAAGTGCATATGAGAAGTTGCTTAATTTTTTGCAGATATAGTCGACTTGTTTTTTCCAATTTATTTTGTCATCAACGTGTAACCCTAGAAATTTTGTTGTTTCTGTTTCTTCAATGTGTTTATCTTGATACTTGATGTTTAAAGTACCCGTACGTCGAGTTCTTATTTTAAAATTCATTATTTTGGTCTTGTCAATATTAATCATTAATTTATTTGAATTATTTGTCTAATTACTTACATTTTCTTGAAGCAAGATGTTTTTTTCGCCATTAGCTTGTAGCAAATGAAATTCAGAGCCATACCAAAAGCCTTTAATCTAAACATTCAACTTCAAAAAACAAAGCGTGGGTGATTCCATTTTCGAATCAGCACAGAGCCGCCATTACTGTAGAACAACTTCGAAGGAATCCCTTAACTCACACGTGACTGATTACAAACAAAAAAAGATTTGACTCGTCTTATCCTAAAGTTTTTTTCCTTATTGGAAATTTCCCGGCTGTCCCTCGTCAAAAAGTTCGATGAAGGATTAGGCCAAGTTCCGCAGCTGATTAGGATCAGAATTCCGATACCTGATGACAGCGTTTGGATGAGCGGCCCCTCGACTCCGTAAAGTTTTATGCCTTTAACTTTGTACGTACCTACCAAGTGCGATATCCGTTAGGGAGCTTACAATCTTGAGAGCTGCCACCCTCAGCTTTCCTTGCGTTTGCTATAGTTACCTATTTTTTTTATTGAAAATGTCTTGTATATCATTGCAATGAGATTGCTGTGAAATATATTTAGTAGTCAACGGAAAATACCTACATTGATGAGGTTTATAAACTCATCTCTATATGTTTCATATAATTATGATCTTTGCTGTAAATTTTGCATTATTATAGTAATCTTGAAAGTAGATACTATCTCAATGTATAGGAAATATATTTTGTCAATAGAGTGAAGGCCGTATGTAATAATAATAATATTGTTTTATTAGTTTGTTTTACACTACATCAAATGATTTCAACATCACCTCAAGGCTTCATTTACGCATACATGCCTGTACCTACATAGAATACCCATTAAGCTCGCAATATTTTCATTACGAAATAAAACATACCTAGCATCACAGAGCGCATTTACACAATAAAACAGGATTAACGTAAGTAGTAGCTATTATTTACACGGCCCCATGATCCAACCATTTTACATTTAATTTTGTTCATTCATATGCATACAATCCTCTGGATTTGTTTTACAAGACATTTAGCTGTGGATTTGTAATAGGAAGTGGTCAAAATGACAAATCTGCATGTAAATGGTATGGCTTGCACAACTCGCATGTGCAGAGTAGCGCCCTTATTAAGGCCTATTCACATGCATACCAATCCAGTGTATACGGTATCATGGAACCTACTATGTCACGCAGCACCGTAGAAATCCATACATGTGTATGCACGTGCGTATTTGTTGACAGACTAACTCCACACGAGCACGGTAATATAACCTAACAGTATTGTAACTCGGCCGCCTTCGTGAGTTATATACCTACCAGACGCGCCGCATGCGAGCTGCGGCGCGATCGCGGCTGTGGGTACTCTTGGCACAGTCCGCACAGTCTAATGGGTACTCTGCTCGAGGCGCGTAGGTATAACTCGAGTTTCGAGCGTTTGTATGGAGTTACAATACTGGTAGATATTATTACCGTGACACGAGATATGGCTGCTAAAGCTCAAGTAGTCAGTGTTCGTATCCTGACGTTCTAATCAGTGCATTGAATTTCTTTCTGGTGAATAGAAAGTGGACAAATCTGCTTGTATAGTATACAACTCGCGACACAGCTTGCAATTTGCGGTGTTATTAATAATCACTTTATTGGTACCAACAAACATAAAGCAATACAATGTTTTCTTAACCTATAGTACATTAACTGCTTATTTAGAATATTCAGTGCACTCTGACGTCTACCGATACCTTCCAGATACAACATAATTAAACAGACGTAGTATTACAAATCTTAAAACACTACAAACAAAACTTAAATAATAAAAATACAATCATGTTAGCCTTTCGACAACGTGTAACGTTACGCATGACACAAATTCGTACATCCTTGGCGTATTTGTCCGAAATAACGCAGCTCAAGGCGCATGTAGTCAATGTCGTTGTTTACTTTTGTAGTTTGACACTAATAAAATATTGGCGAACAAACCAGCTTTTTGGTTCTGGGCTCGATTCTCGTCATCATGCGCAACGGCAACGGTACACCACGCTATGTCATACAAACATGCGTTTTTATGCGCGCGTGGATTTGACAGCGGACTTGGTGCAATACGCACGGCACGTAATTTACAACGCTCCATTAATTGCAAGAAATTGGTTCATGATTATTAAGAAGCATTAAAGAGGCTTATTAATGTAAGCGGTAAGCTTTATGCAAAGTGCTTCCAATAATCCTAAAAGTAAATTTTCATTTTATTTAGTGGTTCTATGTTGCTCCGTATTTTGTATTTCTTTATTCTTTACCTGAGATATCTTAGACAGTTTTCTAGTAAGTGGCCTGACATTTAATCAGATTTGTTATAAAATTCAAAATAAGTTGTGGCACAGAATACACATTTTCTAATAGATTTTCCTCTGGATTTCGAACAGCGTATGAAAATGGATTAAAGGAAGTCTTTAGTTTGACTGTTAGCTAGTTTAAGACACTTTTCTGGATTATTCCCATCAAACCGCAGAGTGCGAATTTAACAAAAGAAATGATTTAGTAATTACGTACCAAAATATACACTCTTCAGTACACGAGTAAAGTGTTACTAATTAGTAACACTTTACTTCAACACAGACGAAGTCTTTCAAAATAAGCTATATCGCCAAGTACTCCAATCAGCCGTCCCACGCATTAGCCTTTATGATATTACCTTTTCAAAGTATTACTAATAATAAGCAGGTAATATGTAGGTACATCTCATAAAAGGCTCCCTCTAAAGTTTATTTGGTGCGCCTAATAAAACCCAGTAGTTTGCAGCAAAACAACTTTTGTAGTTTAAATTAAACATAAAAGAACACTATGTTCCAGCCTAGTTCTGTTTTAGTGCATACTAGATTATTGTGCTACTAGACGAAATAACAAAACTATATGAAAATTAAATGTGTCGCCCCATTTTATGTCTGGCAATAAGAAATTAATATTTTTTGTGAGTAATTTGTAGAGAAAACTCATTACTCAAAGCGAATTGTTTGTTTGGGCGCAGGCTTTATGGCAATAATATAAGACCTTGAATTTAAGCTTCTTTACTTATTCTGGTCGCTTACTTTTTATATTGTTTGGATATTATTTTTATTCCTTTGGGAATATCTGCTTGGACCGACCGGTGTTAGTGCAGTTCTCGTGACTTAAAAACCGTTGCTGATTGATTACAGACACTCATTTTCTTTTGCTGTAGTACTATTATTATGTATTGAAACAAAACTATTACTCAATTGTCAGCTATCAGTTCAAACAGTAGCATGCAGTTACAATCACTCGATTCATGTTAATTGTACAGTATGGTTTTGTAAGGTGTACACTCTATAGATACAACAGTCCAGTAATAGGTATATCACTCTTATATAGAAATGGTTCCATTGATGACTACAAACGTCTTAGCATTCAAAACCCAGAACGGTTTAGTTCACGTGTTAGAGTCTTATACTTAAAACAACTCTCAGATTTAAGCTGATAGGGTGTAATTATTTTTTATAACATACATACATACATAGACTCACGCCTGTTTCTCGGAGGGGTAGGCAGAGACTACGGAACGCCATTTGCAACGATCTTGACATATCTCTCTTGCTTGATTCACTCCCATCAGATTCCTCATGCATGCTCTTCTGTTCAGGGTACTTCTCACCTGTCCTGTTTTTAGGATGTCTCCAATCTGGTCAGAGAACGTCCGCCTAGGTCTTCCCCTTCGTCCTGTCCCTTCCACACTTGCCTTATATTATCTGCTTGGTCAGTCTTTCGTCATCCATCCTCTCCACGTGGCCAAACCATCTTAGCATACCTTTCTCGATGCTTTTCACTACATCTTCTTTAACTCACAACACTCTCTTATCACACAATTCTTTACTCTGTCAGTCAGAAAAACGCCACTCATACTTCTCAGTGCTCTCATTTCTACAGCATTTATTCTACTTTCATGACTCTTCTGCCATACTCAGCTATCACTACCATACATAAGAGTAGGTACTAACACCCCTCTATGCACAGCCAAACGTGCTTTTTTGGACATGTTTTGGCTATTCATAAACGCCTTCAGAGCTCCATTCACTCTATTTCCTGCATTAACTCTTCTTTCAATATCTTCTACATTCTTACCATCTCTTGTAAACAGCGTACCTAAATATACAAACTCATTCACTTGCTCCACTCGCTGTCCATCGATCATAACATTACAAGCCGTAACGCATTCCTCCTTTTCAAAAACCATAACTTTCGTTTTACTTACATTCACTTTCATTCCTTTCCTCTCTAACGCACTATGAATGATTGTTACCATCTCCTGCAACTCCTCCGCTAAAGACGCAAGTATAACCTGATGATCAGCATAAAGGAGGCATTTGACAAGTAACTCATTCATCCTTAATCCACAATCACTATGTTTTAAATCTTGCAAACAACTGTCCATGAAGAGGTTGAACAGCCACGGCGACGCTATGCATCCCTGTCTAACACCTGTGTTAATGGTAAACCAGTCAGTGTATGTCCCGTTTATCCTCACACAAGCTCTAGAATCTTCATAAAGGGATTTCAGAGCTCGAATGAGGCTGCTGTTCACCCCATACATCGACAGTACCGACTAAATTTCATTTCTCACCACTTTATCGTAAGCCTTTTCCAAATCCACGAATGTGCAGTAGACCTTTCGACCTTTGGCCAAAAATTTCTCGGCTATGCATCGCAAGGAAAAGACTTGATCCGTACACCCCATACCCTTTTGGAATCCCGCTTGTACATCCCATATTTTCTTGTCGGTTACTTTCATAACTCTTTCAATCATATTTTTTATTAACAACTACAAAATATAATACAAACTTACTCCATCAAAACACTCAGCATTAATTTGTCAACTCATATTAGTACTCGTCTCAGTAATAACTACTGAGTATGTTGCAGAAAGTTTTCTGTCTTAATCAATAGTGCTAGATAAACAGTGTGACTTATCCACATTAGTTTTTTCGTCCTTTCAGTTTAGACTAGTCGGCGAGCTACATAAGTACTAAACGAGTACAGTCAACCACCGTAATATTTGTTTTCATACACTTACTGAGTAGCTTTGAAAATTTATACCCCTACAGTGCTTTCCCTGCTTCTCTTTTTTGAAATAAAATAAATTTCAAATAAGAGAGAACAGAATATTTAACGGGTACTTTATATATGAATAATGGACAACGATTTTAGTAAAGCATTTTAGATATACATATTGGAAAACAAAGCATGCTCAACTGGGACAGCATTGGGTATCACACAAATCTCTGTATTATTTACGGTGGCCAGGCCGGTGACCATGAGTGATATGATTGTAAACAGAGGCCTGCCCTAAATCCTGCCAGATCTCTTCAGACTCTCGGCTTTTTCGCGTCGATGGTAACAATTGCTTGCCTATCCTCGCCACAAACTATGATTTGAAGGCTCCCGTAGAGGCCCTTAAAGTCGTCCTTGATCACATATGCACACCGCTTTGCTATTAAATATAAATAAAACATTTAGTTTAATTATAACCATTACATATTAGTGTCGGTTGACTGTACACTCGTATATTATTCATTTGTACATTAGGCACTATGATTTTATAGGCTTTACTGTTTTCTAGTTACAACTTATATGTCAAGCTTACATAGGTAGATTTGCCTAATGGGGTCAGTAAAAGTATCTATTTGTGTCCTTTTAATACGTTTAAGAGATGACAAAACCTTTTTGTACTTATTTATACCTTGTGTTTGACCTTACATTTATTGGAAAAGATCACATCTCACCATATATTTCGGCTATTTAATGAAACAACCCCTATATGCCTGCATCTATCTACGCCTATAAATTTTATTTTAACATAACCGATTCCTTACGAAAATTTCAGCTTCTTGTGCCCAATAGTTGGCAGTGCCTTGACTGTCGGTCAGTCAGCGGAGCAAGAATTTTATGTTTTATTTTATACATACAGATATCTATAGTATTTTTATGATGTTTTAGAATTTGTCTTCGTTTCCTTGAGTGACGATGCTCATGATTGGGATCTTTATTTTAGCTCGATAATTCTTAAAATCTCTATAGCAATGAGGGTTTTCTGAAATGATGCCCACTAGGCGGCAGCACTGATACATCAGATCCAGAAAACTGTCAAAAGTGTCAAAGCGCCTATAACTTTGCACAAGTTTGCACATCTGTGTTTGCTTGTTTCATGTGTGTGTACGCGCTTGTACCTATCTTCACAGCTGCTATCTGACAGAGTTTGGACCTGACGTCTGGCGGCAGAAAACTTTCAACCACCTCATTGTGCTTTTTACTGTAGATAAATATTGCTACCTATTTCAGGACGCAGATATAACTTCTCTTGAACATCATTTTATCTGCATTATTTTACTGAAGAACAACCCTTTTGTTTTACCAGTGGTTAAAAAGAAGTACTAAGCGCACAAGAGCTATACTGTTGCTATGACGAATCTTCATGTAAGTAATTTGAATCATCAATCATCACTGATCTCCAAGGACTCAGATCCACTGCCCCAGTTTCAAGTGTAACATCAACATATTCAAATCGATAGCTTATCTCCTCACGATTAAATAACTTATAACCCCCGCTTGAGTAATGGCAGTTATACATCTTAATTTGCAATCAACTTTCAAGGTTTGACTTAGTTTTGATATATCATCCAGTATACTCCAGCGTAATTAAATTCACAAATTATGAACCGTAAAATATGATTATATTTTATGTGAAAAGCTAATTTGTATAGTTTTCGACCATTTATTTGTTGAGGTTATAAAGGATATGAAATTCGTTAATCTTTCTCGGCTGTCGGATTTTAAATTTACAGCTATTAATGAAAGCCTATCCGAAGGACACAAAGTTCAATTGGATTAGCAATTTTGGCATGAATGGCATGTTATACTTACATTTAATATTATTTAGTATATATTGCTTTGTAAAACGCCTGTATGCGCCTTGGCCCACGTAGTATAGTCTCACGCCTTTTATCCCCGAAGGGGTAGGCAGAGGTGTAATATTACACCCACATTTCGCCATGAATTTTTGGTCCAACGTAATAGTGGGCGAGCCTATTGCCGTTACCGGGCACATCACCAGACTCCGTGCTGCTATTGAGAATTTGGAAAAACCCAGTAACACTTTTGCACGACCCGGGAATCGAACCCGGGACCTCCGATCAGCAGTTGCATACGCTATCCACTGGACCACGGAGGCATTCTCTCGTAGTATCTTGCAGAAATGATGTAGGTATATCAGAGACCACGAGCGTCTTGTGGTGATGTTAGTTAACCTAATATTAACGTAGTAAGTTCAAATGAAGCCTAAACGCTGGTTGGTTTGTTCGATGAGCGCATTTTTTACGTGTGATATCTGGTTAGAATAGAAAGCGGACACCAAGTAAGGAAGTTAGAAGTAAGGTCCCAAGGCGTAAGTCTCCTATACGACCGGGACATGAAGATGACGACCTTGCTCTCTATGTAGTGTCTACGCAGCAATATTTATTCACAACAATTATAATAGAACAAATTCATCTTTGTTAAATTAGGTTAGCACATCGGAGCCTCTGATTTTCTTTGCCTTGACTTGAACAATTATACTTGTTAAGTACCTACAACCATCATGTTCACGGGCGGATGAATAATCTCATCTGTAAACGAGGCACTTGCTACAGTGCCGAAATGTTGGATACTTGAAACAAAGATACGCTTTACAGAAGCAGAAATACGTAAAACTAGTATTGATAACTTCGAAAGCCTTAATTCCAGTAAGTAATTAAAATATGTAGGTAATATGGAACTGTGTCCGGTGTATAGTATATTCGCACCATATAGTGTAAAATCTAAAACATATATCTCTGTTTACGATCTGAAATAATAAACAGGGAAAATTCACACCCATGAACATAATTTAACACATTACTGTGTACGTATAGTTTAACGACGTAACATAGTAAGAGTATACGTATATTTGGGTTTCGCTTTAAATATAGAGTAGGTCATACATTTTAAATGATCACATTGTTTGATAGCCTGTTTAATCTTTCAAGCCAATAATGCGGTACGCCACTAATACGCGTATAAAACTGAACATTATAGAGAACAAAATTCTTTGTGAAATATTCAATGGAACCGCAACATAAATTCCCTGGACGTACATTGAAAATTTACGAATGAAACTTAACGAGAACAAAGAATATATTATATTATGTCCATTACAGTGTTTTTAATAGGGATGAGAACCGCTTGTATTATTTATTGCAAATTAGTTGTAATGTTACGACTATTCAATTTATTTAATGTTGAAATGAGTTGAATAGAAGGCACTGTGGGCATAATACTACTACATAGTGGGCATAGGACTCATAATATTGTTGATTTACTTATTATGCAGTCATATTAAGTATTAACATTTTGTGCTCATTCCAGGCGGTCCGGAATTGTTCCTATTCTTAGTTTTACTGAAAATGAATGGCAGAAAAATCCAAACGACACAAAATTTTGTATGCTTAGTAAATAGCAGAATGCTCGATACCTTTTATAAATATAGCACCTAAAGCAAAGCTCATACAATTTTGCTCATGGTGTCGGGGGTGGTATTAGCTATTAGCATTGAACTATATCGGAGACAATATGGCTCTTTGTGAATATACATAAATAAGATTTGATATTTCCAAACACACTAAAAGAATGCTACCTATCGTAAAGAGCTATCTAGTCCAACGAAGTTTTATTACAATACAAGGACTTTGTACAAAGACAAGACTTAGATCTAGATCTGGGATTTTTTAAAAAGGTCTTAATAGTTTTAATTGCGCTATTTATGTACACAAATAGTGACAGATGGTTCACGAGAATGTAGCATTGAATCTAGTAGATACCTAATAACTTGTAAACTGCTGCGGAATATATTATTATGTATATCTACTATATTTAGTACACGTTTTTACATAAGGCCCACAAAGTTTTACATAATGTAACCTGAGCGTTATCGAGCTCCGTAAACAAAGACAGTATATAAAAGTGGAGAGAGATCAGTTTAGGATACCTTAATGCTGTTAGAATTTGATCCACTCAAGCAAACATAGATTTAGGTTGTAAGGTAGGCAGGCAGTTAATAAGTTTCAGCGGAAATTTATATACGGTCATTACAGTAGCCATCGGCCCTTTGCCGCATTAAAAGACCTTTTAAAACATAAGCCGATTAATAAAACGTTATTACATTAAACCGTAATAAACGAATATTAAAGCTTACTCAAATAAAGCTACTTAAATAAATTACGTAAATGTACATTTCTAAATGGTATAGTATAATTAATTAAATATTTTTTGCCCCAGCGGTACGCAGAATTCATAAGGATTTCTTTATTGCCTAATCAAGTGAAAAATGCCCCAACTCATCTGGAAGACGTATTACCTGTTTATTTATTTATTTATTAAACTTCATACATACACTGTAGAGATATATGTATAGGCGGACTTAATGCCTAAGGCATTCTCTACCAGTCTACCTTTTGGGTGGTGCAGAGATTGAACAAAGTAGGTGTAAATTGAAGTTACTATAGGTAGAGAAGGACAATTCTTCGTATTAAGTAAAACTAATCAAGATAATATATAGGTATATATAAAGATAATTTATGCTAAAAATATATAAACAAATAATATTCTTAAATAAGAATACGCTATATACATACACACACGCACTTATATATATATATATATACAGTACATAAATATAATCATATATATTTTACACGTGTATGAAAAAATATTGTCCAATTACAATAAGTTAGATTACACCATACTTTACGTAACACGTATTTTGTTTTTAGTTCGCGTAGCGCTCTAGATTGTAGCTTAACCTGAATAAAGTGTCGTCATATTTCATTGTTACAGTTTGTTCTACCTATATATTCACGTGACGTTTACAATAATTTATCCCCTAACGCATCCCACGTAGGTAGATATCGATTGGATTCGATGACGCGGGGCGCAACAGGCTACAGGTCAGGGCTATTTGAAATAGTTTGCTGGGCGCTTATTATAGCCGCAGTAAGGTCTAGAATGGCCTGCACTGATTTCGTGAACTGTGTTGTACAATTGCACTAGGAATTCAGGTTTCCCCGGGACCTGAGGAAAGAGACAGATAGCTCAAAACAGGGAAGCGAGAGCTCACCGAGCAAATTGACGCGCCCTGGGATGCATTCTGACCTTTTGTGAAACGTTAAAATTGGATACACTGTACTGTAAAATTAATTAACGTTGTGTTGAGCCCGCTCTTTGTTATATTTTGTTTAACTGTGAAATATTGTTCTTTTGTTTTATGAAATTACACATGATTGACTACAGACTGTAATTGATTACACGGAAAATATTTGTTGTATTTCTTTAATTTTATTTGCTGTTGTTTATTAAGTGAGTAATATTATAATATTTATGGCCGTTGCTAGCGAGAAAGCATTGGTATTTACTTAGACCCTGAAAATACACTATTGTTACTGACACATATTTTCAAACTGAACGTTTTCATACTTCTCGTATAAGCAATAGTCTCATATTATTGTGAATCGTCTATTTGTTTACCGAGACAATTGTATAGTTTATTATTGTTCACTTACAAAAATATTCACCTAAGTCTTATCCCATGAACTCAAACTACGGCATAGTACAACATGCAACAGTCGAATCATGTCAGTCATGATGAATTTTTACCCTTATTATATTCTAGTACAGTATGAAACTCATCTACCAAAGCAATACTTTCCTTGATTTAGTACTCGTATAACTGAATAGTTTTATAGCACTAAAAGCTTATTTAAATACATAATGATATGTCTTTGACTGCCTTCGTGGTCCAGTAGCGTATGCGACTGCTGATCGGAGGTCCCGGGTTCGATTCCCGGGTCGGGCAAAGTGTTACTGGGTTTTCCCAAATTCTCAGCAGCACGGAGTCTGGTGATGTGCCCGGTAACGGCAATAGGCTTGCCCCCTTTCCACCAGGTAAATGCAATCGCAGTTCTATTTATAGCGAGCCCGGGCAAACCTCTACCGCGGTAACTCGAACGTCATTCAAACTACATCACGTTTTTAAACCCTTACAATAATAATATAATAAAACAATGTTTTTGTGTGACACATCATTATTTTTTTATTATTTTTTATAGACTCACGCCTGTATCCACCAAGGGGTACGCAGAGGTGTAATATTACACCCACATTTCGCCATGAATTTGTTGGTCCCACGTAATAGGGGGCGAGCCTATTGCCGTACCGAGTACATTACCAGACTCCGTGCTGCTACTGAGAATTTCCTAACGGAAACCCAATAACATTTTGCCCGACCCGGGAATCGAACCCGAGACCTCCCAATTCCACGCGCATATTTATGCCGCGAGACCAACGTTTTGTTCCTCCTCTCAAGCCTACGTGCTTTAAACGAAGATTAGCTATCATATTATTGTATGTCAGATCGACAAAGTGAGGGTCCAATTTGAAACTAAATCAGAACTATCAAAATATATTAAAGAATAATCGAAATACCTCGTGATCATGACTGGTGTAACCTTCGTATATCAAAATAGACGTGTAAAATGGTATAATACTCTTTCATTTAGAAGTTTCCCATGAGGAGTAGTGGATCGGTTGTAACCAGAACAAGCAGAATTTCTTTAAATATTACGAAATAAAAACAGTAACTCATGCCGAATACGATATCGTTCGCAATTAGCTAAGTACACACAAAGGGTGGTTATGACATAAGTTTGTTCTAGCCGCCCCGGACCGCGTTGTGGTCGATTATCGATAAGGTCATAACATAAATTTTGTTTCATTTCCCCCAACCACAACATGTTGTGGCTATGTTTTTTGCGATGAGTTTATCTCGCATTAATTTATACACTCTCGGTTCTATCCACGGTTATTATAACAGTTTACTGACGGTTTATTATTATGAACTCTGAAAACAATGACGTGTGTTGCGTCGGTGTAGAAATGTTATGTTTCACGGAATAATAACTTTTTTAAATTAATGCAACGCGCCTACACTCTCACGCGCACAGTTATCACATGAGTAAATAAACCGAACAGAGAGACAGCTTCTTAAGAGCTTGTAAATTTGTTACCTATTTTGGTAGGGTTGTCACAATAGGTTAAGACAAATCGCTTGTTCGGTATACGACAGATTCTGGATTGGACAGATTCGTGATTTGGCAGATTCCCAACACGACAGATTCGTGGATTGGGCAGATTCTTGGACTCGACGGATTCGCTATACGGCAGAAGTACAGCTGTTGTAAATAAAATAGCGAGTGGAACCAAAAAAGGCATGCACCTGAAACTTTTAAAAGCACGGAATAAAAATATACATTCGTTACCAAGGACACGACGTGACGACGTGATTTATTTGACATTCCCAACGATACCACTAAGTAATCGTGTTGAATATTTTCTGGTAATAATTATGATCTATTTTGCTAATAAACATAGGAATCTCCTTTAGCTATTATGGCCACTAGTTTTACCACGGGGATAGGTATTTTATTTTTTATTTATTTATTTAACTTTCTGCACAACACAAAAAATATGTGGTACATAGGCGGACTTAATGCCTTAGGCATTCTCTACCAGTCAACCTAGGGTGATGCAGAGATAGTTGATAGTAGGTGCGTGATTATTATAAAATTATTATTTGGTATTAGATAATAATTACTAGATATATATAAGTAAATTACTACTTAAACTATATACATATACTTAAATATATACATTTAATATATAGGTACACATATAAAGAATAAATAAGTATAAATACATATATATATGTATATGAATAAATACTTGCCAATTATAGATATATACATAAATAATATATAAGTCAGTAAATCCAGTCAGTCTGTGATTATCCTGCCATTTTACTCCTTACAAACTCTCGAGCTTTTAACTTGAAAGTGAGCCGATTGTTTGCCATCCTGATTTCGAGAGGGAGCGCATTCCATAATAACACAGATTGGACAAAGAAGGAAGAGTTGACGAATCCAGAACTATGAGAGGGACACAAAAGTAGACGATTATTAGATGACCGCAGGTTTTTGTCGTGATTTGAGCATAAATATTGTAGATAAGGACTTAGGTAAGAAGGAAGAGATGGAGAGTTAAGAAAAGAGAAAATAGTAGTGAGAACACGCAAACTACGGCGTTGACGAATAGTTAGCCATTTGAGTTGGGAGCGGTATTCAGAGACATGGTCGTATTTTCGAAGGTTGTAAACAAATCGAATGCAGTTATTGAGAAGCCGGTCTAGTTTGTTGAGAAGGTCTGCATTCAGGTCAAAATAGCACACATCACCATAGTCGATAATAGGGAAGATTAAGGTCTGCATGAGCATTACCTTAGTGCTAGGAGGGAGGAAGTTCTTCAAGCGGTACAAAGAACGTAAGCATCCTGTCACTCTTTGACTAATAGATGTAACTTGAGCCCGCCAGTTCAGGTGACTATCCATGTGTAAGCCCAAATTTTTAACAACTGGACTGAATGGTATTGCTATCTGGTTATACATGACTGACGGAAGCGTTGAAAACTCAATTTTGTTGATGATGCGTTGGCTACCAATGATGATTGCCTGGCATTTAGCGGGGTTCACAGCAACACCAAATCGTTGTGACCAATCATGTATAATGGACAGTGCTTGATTTACACCATCGATAGCGGAGGCGATGTCGTCCACTCCTGCCTGTGTATATAGCTGCAAGTCGTCAGCATACAAGTGATACGCACACCGAAGATTCTGGGTCAGGAGATTTATAAAAATAGAAAATAATAATGGAGAGAGAATGCCGCCTTGAGGAACGCCAGACTGGAGGTCACACCATGATGACGAAGACTCACCGTGGCGAACCGACTGCTGACGTCCCATGAGATATTCAGAGAACCATTTCAGCGCCTCTGGAGAGATCTGAAGGCTGGAGAGGATGGATAAAAGGATTTCGTGATTGACAGTGTTAAAGGCGTTCGTGAAATCGACCAAAGCTAGCACCGTAACTTTGGTGTCTTCCATTCCCGCCCTAACATCTCCAGTCACTTTCAAAAGAGCGGTCACTGTGCTGTGTCCAGGTCTGAATCCGGATTGAAATCGGTTCAATAGTTGATTATTAATGACAAATTTAGAAAGTTGTCTGTGGACACAAGCTTCAAGCACCTTTGAGAGAAAAGGAAGGATTGATATGGGTCGGAAGTGGCTTGGGAGGGAAGGGTTAGGGATCTTAGGCAAAGGAGTTACTAAGGCTTTCCGCCATAGTGAGGGAAACGCACCTGTGTCGAGGGAAAAGTTGATAATATGCGTAATGGCTGGTAACAATTGATCAACTATAGGAACAATCATTTTTCGACTTATGTTATCGCAACCTGTAGCGTTGGATTTGATGGAAAGGATAGTCTTCTTGATCTCCCCCGGGGTCACTGAAGAAAATTTAAAAGCGTCTATATTAAGACGAGGAAGATTACGCAAGTAATTCACAGTGAGACACTTGGTAGGATGATCCAAATAATTATAAGTGGTGAAATGTTTATTGATTTCATCCAAACCAATTGTCCACTGGAGATCAAAATTGCGCTGCTTGCCAATACCTATACCTAGGTATCTAAAATAAGTTTAAAAAGAAATTGTGTAAGACAAATGAACGTCTACAAAACAAATGACTATAAAATGATCAACCATCGATAGGGCTTACAAAAAACAGGTGCATGCGATTTTCGACCTTATTGACAATTCATGACAGACTTTTATTTGGTATTTTCTTGCTTTCTGACATTGATACGTTATTAAAATTGTAAATTCTGAGTTACGTCAATAAGGTCGAAAATCGCATGCACCTGTTTTTTGTAATCCCTATCGATGGCTGATTACTTTCTGATAGTCATTGGTTTTGTAAACATTAATTGCTTTTACACAATTTCACAACTAATGAGTTGTTAAGTATTTCGTTGCCAACATTGACAATATTTATTTCAAGATCGAAATATTCGCGAAACTTTTGCTCGAGCAATTCAACAAATGCGACAAAATTATCGGGAGTTATACCTAATTAAAAAACCCATTTGTACGTTACCATTGTTAAAATCTTTATAATGATTTAATTATTTCATCTAGTATTATTCATACACACAGAACAATAAACAACCATTATTAATAATAAAACACCACTTTTTTACATTAAAATATTAAAACTTGCAACGTACAAAACAAACAACGTGCGTCGTAATAACCCTAAGATTGTCAACTGCCTGGGCCTACGTAAACCGGTTCTTTCCACTCTCGCCGCGTACACGACAAGCGGCCAGTGGTCACGCACACATAAGCCGCGTGCTCGTAGTAGTGCAACCGATTCGCGCTGTTGTATGAAGCTGTGTCTCTGTTCCGTTTATCTACTCATGTGCAGTTATGCCGCGAGACCAACGAGGCAGGCAAGTATAACAGTGGACTGCAAAGGCTGTATGACGATGCAGATCCAATTCAGTAGTCAACTTATCTCATTCTTTTGTGTCACAGTTTCATTGCTCGCTACAATAGAAACGGAGTATGCATCTATACGTAATCACGCATTACCTAGTCAACAGCGCAAAATAAAGTTTTAGCAGAGATCACACGTCCGCTAGTTAAACAGAACGGTTAGCAAAGCTTTCATGTCATTAATGTATTATTCAGTTCTAATGTTGGAGCAATCGCATGCATACTGTAAACAGTTCGCTGATTGGATGACTGGTTTATTCTATTCATATTGCTATTTAATAAGTTAATATGTAATCAAGCCTTTGATGAAGTGGGATCCGAAATATTTTGTTAATTATCGAGATCGACGTTCTCACAAGCAGGTTTTGCAATTTAGAGTCTTGACATTTTTTGTTATAAAACTTGTAATAATTTAGATGAAATAAATCTTTAACGGTTTAGGAAGATCAGGTAGTGCTCGCATTGTCAGTATTTTAAGTGATTAGATTAATGAAGAGTCAAGGTTGTTAAAGTACAGCTATGTAAGCAGAGAAATAATGGTATTTACACACAATCATTTTCCAACGTAGCTGCGTGCTAATTATCTCAAAAGATTTGCAATCACCTCGCAATTTAAAGGCAATACTAAAAACCATTTATTTATAGATACAAGAGGTCCAAAATTAAAATTGTTCTACCTACGAAATGGTAAGCAGTTACCAAAGTATAGTAACGATGAACTCGTTGCTATATTTTGCGGTGTTTATTTGTGCGTCACCTGATCTAAAAATAAACTTTTACTTTTTCTAAAGTACAAAGCAAGTGGGCTATTTATATTCACTTAAAATAATTAAAGTAAAAGTTCGTAATGACTCAAAATCACTTCTAAAATTTGTGTATTTTATATTTTTACAGCTCACCAAATTGAACTAACGACTCGTAATTGTAATGTTTCTCTACATGTTATCACCATGATTGTTGTTAAATTGTATACCATTTACATCTAGTTTATGATTGTATATAAAGTTCTCATATAATGTTTATAGTTACGTAATATATTACAGCAGGTATATCAATAACATTCGTTATTTGTATCAATCCACTGACACGCTTTGTAAACAAACACAAGTTTTCTCTTTACGACAGAAGTATGATAAGTTGTTTGAGTTTGCTACGGCATCCAGCGTGAAAAATCGATGCACCATTGCAAGGATACCAAACAAATATCGAAGTTAAACAATTATTCCATATCAATAGAACAGTCACGTTGTTTACCTGTGCTTTTAGTTCTTTGTAACTTTCGAACAGCTTCTACGGAGAACTTGCTTGAAAGTCAAAGTAGGAACTATTGAGAGTTTTATGCATTGAAAAAACAGCCGTCTTGGAGTTCGGAACTGACCATTGACCAACACTTGTTTTGTCTGATGACGCAATTCAGAAACAACTCTTAGTCTATTTTATTATTCTACAAGCATATAAGTCACCGATCCTCCTCAACGGCGAACCGAATTCCATTGTAGGTATTTCATAATCCCTAGATGCTTTACATTCATAATTGGTGTCGGTATATTTCGTTCATGTAAAGATTCCCAAAAAAACGAAATTGGCTCAAGGCACAACAATTAATATGTAAATAAATACTAAAATAAAGAGCGTCAAATTACTTCTAAATTTAGAATGAATCTGTACAAAGAAATTGGGGAGAGTCGACTGAAATATTGCTGAAAGATTTTCTCTCACGCAGATTTACTACGTAGTGCCATCGCTTAAGTAATGCTGAAAGCGCCAGTATTACTCACTCACTTCAGCAAATGGTGAATTAAGCAATTTTGGTTAACGTAGATACCTAGTGCGAGGCAGATTATCGTTAACCCACTTACGACGGGGATGACGCTTAGTTCCCTTAATGGATGTGTAATACAATTTGCTGTTTGATGTCCATTTTCTGTGCTGATCCCGAACAGGCTTACTCTCAACATACTCTGGTATTGTGGGATTAATGTAACTAATTTACATACCTGTCTTATGTTTCCGCGAAAAGCAAACTGGCTTTTATGGACTTTATCTTGGTTTATTTTTGGGTATTGGTTCTTTTATTATAGAGTAAACACTGCAGGTGGGTAGCCCTTGACTACTGCTTGTGTGATGTAAGGTCTCTCCATCTAGGTTTTATGAAATATCATCCCTTAAGAGGAATAGTTATAGGATCCTCAGCTACTAAGCCATAAGCTGAAAGGCAACACTATGGGGCTTTTAATCCAATCAATCCAAAACGCACGTCTTGTTAAAGTATGTATTTGTAGTCACAGTCATCATCATTATCCACCTAGCGTTATTTTGGTTGCATCCAAAGGTTCACCTTGGATCCCTTGGTTTGCTTGTGGTTACTAGTCTGACAGTATGACACGTTTTATTAGTTTTTCCACAGAACAACTGTCCTCTAACTTTCGCGACCCAGTATCTTGAAGGTGCCGAATCCCATACCGACTGGACCTATAGCATATTATGCTCATCATGCTGTGTTCCGAAGGGGTAGGCAGAGATTACGGACCGCCATTTGCAACTTTTTAATACGCACATAACGTCGACAACACATGCGTGCCGTATAACTCAATAAAAGTCTGTTGGTATCATCTCCTGATTTGTAGTAACATTATTTGTCTATTATTAGCTTTACGGGATGTAGCCTAGGAATGCTGTGATTGATATATATTCCCGCTATTCCCGTAACGTAATAACTTAGGTAAAGTGTTACGTTCACGGATATAATATCATATTAGATCTAGAAACTAATACATTACGAAAGGCAAAAATAAAAGCAAATATTTAATATATTTCGTGTAGCTTTTACGTAATAATATAAAACTGTATACAATATTTTTATTGATAGAACGTTGCAGAGGGAATTATACTTACATTTAGAGAAGTATTTTCAAAGTCCTACGAAATTAATGTGATTACACTTGGATCTAGCCTGTTCGGCATTCTTGCTTCAAAAAAGCTTTTAATCCTCTCCCGTTTAAATTATGAACTTAGACTTGTCATTAGTGACGTATAATATATAATACAATGTTTATGCAAAATCTATAGCTAAGCGATTTATTTCATCGACTTACGAACGTTATTCCGGTTGAATCCAAGACTTCTGCCTAACAACCCGAGGCCCGCTTTCTAATCTATTCAGATATAACAATACTTTCAACGAGTAATACATATACCTATGTATTTCATAACCTCAGCATTTTATAAAATCTTTTGTTTGAAATGTTACAAAATTTGTAAAGCGAAGGAGTGGTTTGAAAGCGATGGGGGTTATTGGACCGTTCACTGTAAATGGTCCTTTAAAGCTCTTTCTCTCGTATTTCCACCGCTACTATTTTAATTATGAAAAAAATGAAGTAACTTGCAAGTTCCCGGTACGTAATCGATTTACGGTAGTTGTTAGTTGCGAAGTATCTCGTTGAATATTACACAGCCGAGAAACGAGGTTAAGGCATTCACTTAGCAAGTTTCAGGGTAGCTTTCTTTTTGTGCACAGCTTAGTTTTTACTGTCTTGTTGGAATTGCTTGAAGAAGCATTACAACACCGTAAAAGTAATGATAAAGACGTCATAATTATTTTTGCTTCGATAGTCTCTCTTTTTACTTTTTTTCGACTTATTTTGTAGGCGACTAGTACTCAAACGATCCTAGTTAATTATTGGGTGGTTGGATAAACAGCTATCCAAAATGTAACATAATGAATGTTCCTTAAAAAGGTATTGACTGATAGGTAGGTACACCAGCTTTTAATCTCTACACAACCATCGCTTTTAAAATAGTTAAATAATACATTCGCTGTGGTGAGCTTACTAACTAATCAACATATCATGACAATACATTGCTGTGAACATTATTATATTGTACATGGGTACCTGGATCGTAAGTAAAGATCATATTATTCCTTTCTTAAAGTTCTGGCTAACTCTGAAATCGAGGAATGTAGGCTGGCGGCTTTAGATGCCTTTCCCTGAGGCGTCATAACGCGCTGACGTAAATGCCGCAACACGCGGACATCCATCCATGGGGTAACCTATGCAAACGTTGCTAAACTTTACTGATCAACTGATCGGGAAAGTTCAGCAACCAGTAGTAACAAACGGTCAGTTAAGCAACGCTATAGACACGACTGGATGATACATAGTTATTGTATAAACCTTTCAAAACTGCCAAACTCAACTGTGTCGAAGTACTGACAGTTCTGAATTTATAAATGTTAATAATTGTGAAGACCGAATGAGGGTAGGTGCCGAAACCCGCACTTCTCGGAGGCAGCGCCGACGGACATCAGTCATCCCGTGACCACGGCTGGTGTAACCCATGCCGAAACTTCGGGGCAAATAAAAAGGTATTTCATCTTTCTTTTCGTTTAGTTAACACGATTTAGACCCGTTACATAATCATTAGTATGTGTACAAATCGTGGTAGTTTAAAAGTACTTATCCCAAACTCAAGTCAACAAACATAGGTCACAAAAATACCACCCTTGTGATAGAGCCTGTTACTTACCAGAAAATAACTGACAGAGACAAAATTACTGCATTTTCATGAACTTTTGCAATATACCTATATATTCACCTTATACTTACTTTGATCGGTAAACAAGCCTATTAAAATATCGGTGGTTTGTTTGTTAAACATATTGGTTGGTCGGCACGGGATATTTTTTTGTAGGTGTCGTATCATAATATGATACGACACCTACATACTTATTATGACGGCAGTAATTCAATACTATTGCCCTGGGCCACACAAATATTTTTCTTGCAATAAGATAAACGATAAACTAGTTTTTTTGTTTGTCATGGCTTCAAGATAGTTAATAAAAGATGTAGTTCTAGATAATATGTTATTGCCTAGACATTAATGAAACTAATGGTACTTATATCACTAAAGAGCCGACAGAGGGAGCATATTATGAAGAGAACAGCACTGTAAGCGAAGGAAAATATGATACAAACCCTATACCAACCCGTTTGGCCAGCGTGGTATAGGTAGGCCAATTCCTCCTTTCAAAGGAGAGGCCTAGTCCAGCAGTGGACTGTTAAAGGCTGATGATGATCATGTTGGTTGCATACACCAATTGTGTGCGCGATGTTAAAAAGGTTAGAGAAAGATTTGTAGGTGATGTGTAAAGGTACTAGGTCAGGCAAAAAAGTTTGCATATACTTGTAGATAGTAGAATATGGAGGGTAGCATGGAGTTTATAGAAGATCAGAGTACCTCAGAGTTTAACATACTCCTAGAACGCTGCTTACTCTCGTATTCCGAGATCACAAAATCGACCTAAAACAGATCCAAATTGCCGAAGAACCTACAGGGAAATTGAGCTGCGACATATCCGGATACCCCTAACAACTTCAGCCCCAAAAGTAAATGTAGTTAAATTATCGTTTCATTCGTCGACAAAGTAGCTACTAGTCGTAACCAGTCGGTAGCAGATTGAATCGGACCGCGCTCTTTAAGTGGTTATATTCATGACCAGAATGCGAAGCCGAATAGGGACGAGTTTATCTGCAATCTTGACCCAGTTAGTCACATGAAACACTCGCATGTGAGCTGATTGAGAGGTCCAATCTAGTCATAAAATTTAGATAGGGTAATCGCCCACTTAGGACGTTGGCGGTCAATGGCAATTCAATAAGCATTGAATATTTTGCGATGCCCTAGCGATGTAGGGTTTTTATTAAATGCAAGCATATAATTTGTATGATTTTTACAGCGAATTGCTTATGTATTCGAATATAATTTATTGATGATGATTGTTATTTGAATGCAATAAACATCTTAATGAAATAAAATATTAGGAAATAATTTTATGTGTCTTTTGCAATTTGAATATTGTGGCACGATAATAATCATATAATACGCTCAACTAATTTTTAGTCAAGCCATCCATAATAAGTTATCAGCGTCACATACTTAAGGAATTCAATATTCGAATTATAGATAGATCTGTAGATTTTAGATTCGTTTTTGACATAAGCGCCATACAAAATATGTCAAACACGAATCTAAAATCTACAGATCCATCTATAGTGCGAATATTGAAAATGGCGCCATATCCTTTATATTTTTATCACTGACCAAATCACCGTCAACAATGACTTCTGTAGCTATTTTGCTTTATTATTTGCTGTGCTTTTACTAGCACTGTACAATCTCTACATATATCACCTAAGGTAAGTTTTGCTATTACCAGTCGCATATTGCCCCAAACTACTATAACATCGAGGATAAATCTTCCAACCAAAATGCACTTTAGATACGTTTTCCGCGACAATTTATCCGAGTTGGCACGAACATATCCTCTCGGAATGACTATGCAAGCGATGTGTAGGGTTCAGTTGTGCGTATACGCACTTACAAATTCAATATTCGAATTGATTCTGTTCTATTGAGATGTATGTTTTTCTGTGATGGAAATCTATGAACGTAATTGCAGCTTGCTGTGACAATGGATGTGTTTATTGAATCGGTAAACATCACCAAGTTAAAAGGTTCAGTCGAACAAAAATGCTTTCTACGAATAAGTTCGATTCATTTAAAATGTCGGGCATCGCATGCTATTTGACAGCGTAGCATCAAGTTGTAAGTGCTATCACCGTGCACCGTAACGAGTACGAGTACTAGCACATATTAGGTACTTAAGCTCTTGTCACCTTTTGCAGATGGTGGCCTTACTCATTTTCGGGGTGAACAAATAAATTGGCTTTTCCACAGTGAAGATTGATTTACTTTCAATCCATTTGCGAATTTAAGCGATGATCCCGCTATGATTAAATTCATAAAAGTCTCATAGTACTAGTAGGTTTAGTAAACATGTATGTGTTAAATTGCACAACCTATGTACCTACATGCAAACATTCACGAACTATCAATGCTCACCAACAGTACTTTGTTATTATTTGCGTTGTGTAAAAACCAGTCTGTGGCTGCACAAAGTCATAACATAAGAGGTACCTCTTAAACTCAATTACGTCTGCGTAAAACAACCGCAGCTTAACTGTGCAACCCGCCGATGCCTTAGCTTTAGCTACATTAACAAAAGGCAATTTGCGTTCACCAACTACTTACTCCGTCTATTACCTTCTTGCTCCAAGCTACGGATTTAAGTTTCCCAAGAACTACCTGAGCCGTGCCTGTTACACTTCACCATTTGAAGCCTCTTTTAAAGATATTACGTCAGACAAACTTATATTTGAGCTATTTTTATGAGGCCCTCATGTTGCTATGTTGGTTGCGGTATTATAATACCACGAGTTTACACGGGAATATTCTGGAATACGAGGCCTAGGTTTTCTCACGACGATTTCTCTTGCAGTTAATGAAAGCTTAGGAATCTAAAGGCAGTGGGTTTTGTATTTGGCTATGTGTGCCTGAATCATAATATGGATTGTTGCACAGAGTCCATTTCATACAAAAATATATATACTGAGTAACTGATAATACCACTTGTGTTTGTGGCACAACAAAAAAACGCTTACTGAGCTGTACTATATAAACTTAAATCAATTCAGCAGAACCCTTTATATTACTATTATTTATTGCTAAACTAATAACATTATATTAGTCCGGGCGCTTTTAACTGCGCAGTAATATAACCACAGTAAAAAAATACATAAATACCAATTTTATTATTATACTTGTAATGTTTAGTGATTTATCTTCAACACTTATACACAAAAAACTTGCGTATTTTCTTTTATAACCTACATAATTATACATATTAGGATTATTATTCATGGAATAATGTATGAGCCTTCATACATTTATATTTCAGCTTGTTAGTACGCGTTATTGTTGGTGAAAATGGATTAATTTTTCTTACCAACACAGTTGATGCCACTTTTGAAATATTCCACCTTACATAAAGTATATTTAGATAATATTAGAAATGTGGTGGAACATGTTATGAACAACTGTTTAAGTGTTTATCTTATGAAACAGTTTATTACATAAAATAGTGTAGAGTTATAATTGTTTTAAAAATACCATAATGATGCACGAGTAATCTTAAACAATTAGAAAATCAGGCAAAAATAGAAGCCAATTAGAAAATATAGCCAAGATAACTGGTGATGGACGGCTGTCAAACAGCGTCCAACCAGTTGCCTTCTTGAACGTATATAGCTATATGTAAGACATGCAATACGGTCTATCCCTTTAAAACCTATTCATAGCTGTAACACATGGTTATTTTTCTGTGATCATCTATAAAGTAGCGGTATCCATACTGTTTTAACCTGCTTTTTCCAGTTACGTTTCTTTTCCTTATAAGTATTCGTTTCTTGCGGTAAAAAACGAATAAAACATTTCTTTGTGCCGTTCTAACTCAGCCATGTCTTTGACTACTAACCATCTATTAGGCTACTAGCTCCTCTGCCACCAACAGCTATTAAACTGTTTCAACTAATTAATTGCAAATTCAAGCAATCTTGTCGACCCAACATAGCTTTAGCATTAGATAATAAAGTTGTCGTGGCTGATATAAATGTAACCTATTTGTACATACATACATACATACATAGACTCACGCCTGTTTCCCGGAGGGGTAGGCAGAGACTACGGAACGCCATTTGCGATGATCCTGACATATCTCTCTTGCTTCATTCACTCCTATCAGATTTCTCATGCATGCTCTTCTGTTCAGGGTACTTCTCACCTGTCCTGTTTTTAGGATGTCTCCAATCTGGTCAGAGAACGTCCGCCTAGGTCTTCAATTCGTGCTGTCCCTTCCACACTTGCCTTATATATCTGCTTGGTCAGTCTTTCGTCATCCATCCTCTCCACGTGCCCAAACCATCTTAGCATACCTTTCTCGATGCTTGTCACTATATCTTCTTTTACCCCACAACACTCTCTTATCACACAATTCTTGATTCTGTCAGTCAGAGCAACACCACACATACTTCTCAGTGCTCTCATTTCTACAGCATTTATTCTACTTTCATGACTCTTCTGCCATACCCAACTATCACTACCATACATAAGAGTAGGTACTAACACCCCTCTCAACCTATTTGTGAGGACTAAAAATATCACAATTCATAGTGCTTGCTTAGAACAAACATTTTACTCGTCGTTTACTCCCCCATTGCTTCATGAATGGATCATTAGTACCTTTTATTACACCATGATAGACAAAAGCGCGCAATAATTATTTCTAGTAAACATTTTATAAAAAATAACAATCAAAAACCATTGCTGAATGTAAAACATTTTTTAGGGTGGCTTGTAATATTTCGGCAACAGTCTATTAAAACTTGAGTCGAAGACCCCTCGTGGTGCGGCCCAGTCCAACAAAAACGTCTGAAACGACACAGATAAGGTTTAACTCTCAGCACATTACATAAAATATTGGTATAAATATTTTATAGCTTTAGGTACAGACGACTTAACTCATTTGTCCATCAAATATTTGTCAGAATTGTCCCTTTTTATATCCAATATTTGATGAAAGGACATATCGTTTGAGCTGTAAGGTTTCGTTTCAAGGAAGAACTTTGTCTATATAAAAAGCTAATACAAGTACAAAACTCATTTAGTCACGAGTTCAGGACCTTTCGTTGGGAAACGGGAAGAAATATTTAGTGGGTTGGAAGTCAAATATACAAATCTTAAAATAGAATGCAATTATAGAAGTTCAGCTTATGTTTCCGTAGTTTTAGAGATAATTCCCTACATCTAGCTAAAGTTCAGTCGGTATTTTAATATGATGAATTTACAAGCATCTATTTTTCTAGATGTATAAGTATTATAGCAACTGACTTAAATACTCTTGATTTAAATACTGATATTGAGTTTTCGCGCTAAGTTGACTTCGTACATAGATATACATTAATCATAGACTATAGATCACCTCAGTTCCGTTTACATACACGTTATTTTGTCTGGGCGGCAATTTGCCAATTCAAGTAAAACAATTTTCATGAAGTAAGCCTTATTTTTGCCTCCAAGTAAATTAAAAGTCGACGGAGCGAGAATTGTTGGTAAATGGTGTCCTTAAAATGCTCTCTGACGCCTAAATTAGGCAATATCCGAGGCCGCGATTGTGGCAAATTTGTCCCAATTTCTTCGGTTGGAATATCGGCGATTAGGTACACGGTGAACACTTTTCGTACTTTGATCCTTGACCCATTTCCGTACACAAGGGAACTGTGTTCCAACACATGTGAAAAAACATATCGTAAAATAAGCGTGCGCCAATATTTTCTCTTTTTTTCTGTACACACGGCAAAATAGGGTTTGTAAAGGTAAGTTATAGATGGTTATTTTTGCTCTTGTTTACCTCGGGTAAAGTGTTAAACTTGTATCTTATTTTGTGTGCTCTATAGATACAAACTTGCGTGTTTATATAAAATCATTTTTGTGGGAACAACATATGGTTATCTTTTTGGTATAGGATTTTTATCTAATGGAATTTCTTAAGTTAATCAAAAGGTAGAATCGACACATAGGACAAAGGTTAATATTATTAATAATGACACCTAGTGGCTATATTATTGATAAGGAGTTCGTGATTGTGTCAATGAAAAAGTGGGTATAAGTATGACTTTGGATTTCTGGGACACTGGGCAGGTGTATTAATTGGTTGATGTTGATAGGATAAAGTCGTAACGCCAGGATCAGTTCTCACTAGAATAGAATGGTGGTTTATTGTTGCGTCATTATCATACTAAGTCCAGTGTTTGGTAGTGGCATCAATTGTTCATTATTATTTAAAGCATAAGGAAAAAATGCCTTGTTATCGCTTTGGGTTTGGAGGTCAGACGGCAGGAGCTTTGTTGAAAAGCTAATACCCAGTCAAATATGGATAGACTAGTAAGCGATGCTACTGCGATAACGCTAGGGAGATGACCATTTTAATTACTGAAAGTAATAATTTCCTGCCCGTATGTGTTATCAAGGGAACTAATCGAAATCGGTTGAACAGACAGGCAAATATTTTCCTCGGATTTATAATGAAAGTGTGGATGTCAACCTGTAAATATGTTTACAAAGTATAATTCTCTATACACATAAAACGTTGCTGAAAAAATTTAGACAGATAAAAACAAGTTTTATTTATAAAAGGTATCATTTCGTGCCAAGTGTTCAACTCTTAGTGAAGTCAAGTGCCGGTTTTTCTTCAATATTTCGTAATCTCGGACCCAAATCTAAATTTTATCAATCTATCGAGAGCGATGGGAGTTCTTAGGCATTAGATATTACTTTAGGCTTTTCGTTTATGACCTAGATTCATCTTAGACTAAGCTTACGTCAGTGTTAGAACCTAGTCGTTTTTGTGTCTAGGATCTAGACTGAAGTATTGCGTAGATCTACTTTTCACGAAGACTAGACTAATTTTTATGACTGTCACCACGAAATATTATATTGTCTACAAACATACATACGTTATAGGAATCTGTTAGAAAAAGGACAGCAAGAATGGGGCAGCAATCTAAGTAGGTATTTCTATAAAGTTAAAAAGTAATGTAGGTGCGATATGTTAACTGACACAACACTTTAAATTGTTTGTGCTTAAACAAAATGAGTATCACTCCATGAACAATTTATTTTATGTTGTATGGATAGTGGGAAGTGTTGACATAAACGAATCACAAGGAAGACAATGAAGAACGATGCTTCTTATTTAGCTCTACAATTCACTGCGTTTCCTCATCAATCGTTTGATTGGTTTTGGTATAGAAACAAAGCAATGAAAACGCAAATACCATTTTGCATATTCACTCTTGTATAAATATGTTTTTTAAGATTTACATAGTTTGAATTAAAAATATAGAAGTTACTGCACATCTTCTTACTCTGATGATTGGGTGATCTTCTTGCAATTTTCTGTCTTGTATAAAAGAGAAAATGTACGAATTTTCTCCTTCTGTTGTAGCATAATTTCTTTAAGGTAAAAGTTATATCTCTATCAGAAATATAGAGTTCTTTCATGGGGGATCTTTGTTTAGACTGAAGAACGGCTTCTAAGTCAGGCTAGGAAATGTATAAAGCCTTAATCTTCCGAAGTAAAGTTGTATTCTTATCTCCCTTTCGTTGTTTCTATAGTTGTGCTCTATTTCTGATTTCATTCCTGGTAGTGTCAGATGTACCCAAGGACGTCGCGAGATTTAAAAAAAATAAATTTTTCTCATTTTCCATATTAACTTACCTCCCCTAGGATGTACCGATTAAATTTTAATATTTATTTCTTTATCAGTATCATTATCGAGATTCTGACTTTGTCTTGTTGAAAGCAAGACGACTTTAACTCTATATTACGCAAGCTTTAATGGCGTGCAGACGAAAATAGTACATTATAAATCTCATTCCAAACCTTCGGCGAATTTGTATCTTTTTATAAATTCTGTAAATGTAAAAATCGTGCAATGAGATTGACACAAATGTTGGTCACAATTGGTAGGTCAATAATCATTAAAGAGATGTTCAGTGGACCGAATCCTTATTGATCCTTTAATGTTGAACCACTTCAAGTTTCGGAATGGGCTTGCAAAGTAATAGCAGCGAAGATAAAAGTATTTGCATTTTAGGCTACAGATGTATTAGCATTTTGGATTTTACAAGACAACCTGAGTGAGATACGATAATTCGGGAGAGAGTGCTATTATTACATTTTGATATATTTACAGCCAATGAAACGAAGTAATGAATTCAGTATCGATTGAAGGTGATGAAATTTCGATTATTGTCCTTATCTAGTGAGATTGTATTTATAGAGATAGCTTAGTGTAGATATCAACAGACTGTCTGGCAGAAGGCATCGCACTACTGAATTTTTGAGAGCAGCAAATTTGCCTTCGTATTAAATTTTATTGTTAATTATTGCTTGCCCCATGTCAAGGAATATAGACTAGCTGAAGTCAGAGGGCATTCGCTCTGCGGTAAAGCTAATATCTATCAAATATGTTAAGACTACATCGTGGAGCCCAAGAGTAAAGAAAAACCATAAAGATTACAAACCATAGCATTATAATAATCGGTTCACAGCGCCAGACTCCAATTACTTAAGATTTTTACTTATCAAATAGCGGTAGATTATACTGGTATTCGTATAATACTTTAAGGTTTTTTTCCTTCTAAGCTTATCCCTGCCCCTATAGCGGCTTGCCAAGGCTTAAGTCAAAGCGGTTTAAAAAACTCCAATATTTATTTCATCCGTTAGCAGAAGCTATATCGACTTCGCCCGCAGCTTCGTGAATCATATACCTGCGTGAATCATACACCTAAAGTTCACAAATCGCACATTCAATGCTGAAAACCGGACAAAAACCCGTTCGGTACTTTTTGAGTTCACCGCGCTTATATAGACAGAAAGGACTGTCGGTGACTTCATTTTATACTATGTATAGAAAGATTATGTAAGAAGGATTCTGAATGGCGATTTATTTTGAAGAAAGTAAAATTAGCCCTACAAAGTTCTTAGTAACCTTAGTACTGGCCCTTAGCGCACACTTCTAACTTTTCGAAGTTAGATGGGTATTAGTGGTCAAGCAAAACTTTGTGAGGACTTTATGTATGAATGTTTTCAAAGAGGCGTAATGCCTAATAATATACCATGGATCACTGTGTACCAACACTTTTTAATCTAATAGCAATTAAGCAACGAATAATATTGTAAAATCACCCTATGATTGTGCCTTTTAAAAGCAATCTAACAGTCAATGACAAAATTTTATGTATGTAAAAACTACATATACATCAATATTTGCGACAAACATGACTGCCTAGCGTATACGTCTGCTGATCAGGAGGTCCAAGATCGAACTAGAAGTTCATAATAAAACTATTCAAACATAAAAAGGGCTCTCGATGACTAAAATATAAGTATAAATATAGCTTTAGCCTGTCTTACTAACGATTTTTATAAAATGGTCCTATTTTATGCTCCTACAAAAGTCTATTTTCACATTTATAATATTAGCCTGGCTTAGTACTATTAGGATATAATACTTCAAAGACAAGGATAATGAAAGTAAGAACGGGTCATGGAATCATTTTATCCAGGCCGCTGTCAAAATCCCCAAACAAAAGCCGACCCAAGCTAATGACTAAAGAGATAAGCCGACCAAACAATAATATCTTCTCGTCACTGCTACTGTAAACAACAGAAATATCTGCGACTGACATTACAAAACCTCCTTTTATTTCGTAATAACGATAACAGATTTATTGTAATAAAAAATCTTATCTGTTGTTTCGGCTAAGTGTGCTGTCATACTGAGCAGAATATTCCGACACGAAGCGAAAAGAAACTTACCTAATAATTGTACGTAGAGTAGCTTAGGTATGTTGGCCGTCGACTTAGTCTTACTGGCATACTTCTTAGTCTTCTGGTGTCAACTGTGACTTAGACAAAAAAACTCGGTTCAGACGGGACTTGACAAAATGTATGAGCACAACTTTGAATATTAATGTTAGCTCAATATTTATTCTAGTAAAATCTTTTCTATGCTTGAGAAAATGCCCATCTCCTTTGAATGCCCAGATTTGATTTAAATGTAATATTTTTAACAAAAATACACCACTATTTTTTAATTAGTACAAAAAATTTAACAGAGCACTAAGTATCTTTAACTGATCATATTTATGTAGTTAAAAAATAAAAACATTAAGTCCCAAAACTGTCCACAAAAATACGTGATTATTGGTAAATGCATAACTAATACTATGACCGACCCACGTACTTTCATAGTAAAATGAACCATTGATAAATTTCACCCCCCCCCCCCGCGCCTCTGCGCCTGCGCCACGCCCCGACGATGCGACAAACAGTGCTAAATTGCTAGTGAAAGTGAGCGTATCTAATTTCGTTGCAAAAGTTAATTGTTTGTCTACGTTTGCCCGACGCGATGGCCTATCATATGGATCAATCTCCAAAACGAGCGTATTCGTGTGATCGCTCTGGCGCTTTTCAGATATTGATATTTAATGGTGATTATGTATCTCATTCCAAATAATGATATTCAAGTGGTAGATTTTTACTATTGGCCTTCAATTTACACAAACAATTACGGAAATATTAAAGTTCAAAAAATTTCGCGACCAGAGCAATCATAATTGGTACCAAAGCAATCATCAATGGTGAAATCATTGAAACAAAAATATAAATATTGCTAATATATTATTTTTATTTAATCGTTTTCAGTCATATTCAGTGTACGTGTAACAAGATCAGTAAGAGAAATGTATTATTTTTGAATATTTAAGGCATATTATCCGTCATACATATCAAAAATAAGAATCTTTTATAAAAAATAATTTTATAAAAACAAATTAACAACGAGGTTATTAATTAAATGTTATATGCATAGTTCATCGTTTGGCATTGTTACAGTCGTGTACTATTACTTAAAATAGATTTATAACGCACAAGTAATGCAAAATATCATCGCTCTGGTCTTTTTGGACAGAGCAATCAGAGCCATAGCGATCAGTAAAAGTCACAAAATCATAAATATATCCGAATTTAAAAGCAATAGAAAGTTGTGATTTCATCTCATAAAAATCATCATAACGATCACTTAATTCACATAAAAAAACACATTCACAGGCTTACTACTGAATTTAAATAACATGCCATAGCAATCATAAAATTCGAGAACCAAATCCAGAACAATCATAAACTTACCTTCGTAATGTTGGAACGCGGGACGTGGCACACGAAGTATCCTCCTCGGCGGTTAGACCACTACTGATGTTGCCCCGCGGGAGGGGAATAGAGTGTCTATAACGCGTAACTAGGGATAAGTGCGATGTTTTACCTCAGCGCAGAGCTATGAGATAAAATGCCCGGTCACGATTTTAAATTCAAATTGTGGAAAAATTATTGTTAATATAACTAAAAATATTTTATTACAATGAAGATTAACTATTTGTTATGTAATATAAATAAGTTGTTTGATGTGATCCTTCTCATTAAAAAGTTAAAAAATATTTTTTTCATTCAATCGGTAGTTGGGTCAACCCAGAGCGATCAGCATTTTAGGGTTTAAGATTTTTTTTAATAATCAAAATAAACTTATTCATAATATTAGCCTTGTACCATGTAGATTAGACACCGAACTGTCTATAAAAAAATATTTTGAAAATGTTTTTCGATTTTAAAATGGTTTTATCCCGCCCGACACGAAAAAAATGGCTCTGGAGATCGACCCATATCAGTTCATATCACGGAAGTATGTAGCTATGCTTCGTGCGTACTTTTTGAGTGGAAAAATCGCGAGTGCAGCTGTATCCATGGACATCTTATTGTGAGTGTACAAAAGTGAGCCGGTCAGTGTCAAACAATTAAAACAGTGCATATTGGATGCTTTTGACAACGGTGGTGGACATTTCGAAGGACAATGGAAATACTTGTAAGTTTAGTAAATAATACGTACTTAAGTAAATAATAATTTGATGCGGGTGGCTCAAAATCGGTCTGTGTTCTCCACACACCTTGAGGAAGGCCTATGTCCAGCAGTGGACGTCTCTAGGCTGACATGATGATGATAAAATAATATTTGTAAATAGCAGATGATTCTAACTTCATAAATACGCCAAAATTACTCTTTTCTTTTAGTCCAGAACACCTTCTTTTATTTTGATATTTGTTTGCTTTCTAATTACATACCTCCGTATTTAATTACTTGTTAAACGATAAATTTTACCGGTCCTAAGCCCGAATGAAGTATGAAGGAGAGGGTAGAATTAACAAAATTAAAAAATAACTACCTACATTTATTATTTTTCTTCATTTTATTTTCTATGGCTACCTACATCATAAGTGCGACAGAGAGAATGCGAATGAGCAGGATGAAATATTATCAATGAATTAGTGAATGGATTGTAAAATATGACTATGATTTATGTGAGATTTTCTGCAATAAACAAATGATAATAACTTTGCTCTTTATTGATATTATGAATACATACATAAATGATAATAATATCTTCGCTAATTTTTGTACTAATTGAAAAATAGTGGTGTATATCAAAATATTTGTAAGGCTTTGCCGCAGCAGTTAACGTATCCTACGCTTCAATCTCTGGTTCAGCCAAGTCATAATCATAATTCTGCATATAAACCAAAAAATAAGGGAAGTCCTCAAGATTTGAATAAGACAATTCAAGTGGAGCGTTCACATCGCAACTTCAGCTCTTCGACTTTTGTTCCGTGTTAACTGTTATTACGAAAGTTCGTTTTAGGGTTGCTTCTATGTAGTTCAACGGCGCAATAAAAATGCTAATACAATGAGTCCCAGAGCTAACATTTGTACTAATATCTGAGAGTTGAGAACCTTCTGATTCTAAGGATCCATTTCGAGAAGCTTTGTGTTGGATGTGGTCGTGTAATTGAACTTGGTCTTGTATTAGATTCTGTAATGTAATAGTGAAATAAAATATGAATAAAATTTTTGTGAGGCAGATAATAAGATTTAAAATTGTATAACGTTGTTTATATTTTTTAGTCACGGTATTATATTTCCTGATGCTGATGACCTATTTCGACTGCACGGTTGGCGTAGTGGTTTAAGCGGCCGCCTCGCCACTTAACACTGTGTCGAGTGTTGTGGGTTCGATCCCCACACGAGACAACACCCAGACTCGAAACAACATATTGTGGATCACTCAAAGATCCACAAATTGTTGTTTCGACTCTGGGTGTTCATTGTGTCCGTTAGTTGTATGTTTGTAAAGTCCCCCGAAACACAGGATTTAGTCCTAATGCGGGAGTTGTCAGAGATCTTCAACAGAAAGACGCATCATTGTTAAATGATTTTTGTAAAATTGTCATCATCATCATCATCGTCAGCCTTTAACAGTCCACTGCTGGACTAGGCCTCTCCTTTGAAAGGAGGAATTGGCCTACTATACCACGCTGGCCAAACGGGTTGGTAAAGGGTTTGTATCAAGTTTTACTTCTCTTACAGTGATGTTCTCTGCATAATATGAGCCGACAGAGGGATCTGTCGGCTCTTACGACACCCATGGAATGATATGGGGTGATGACATTCCGTATTCTTAATCCGTCTCCACACGGACAAAACAGGTTACAGAAAAACAGGTAACAGAAATTATTCAGTGTTCGATCAATTTAACAAGGTTTTAGAAAATTATCAATTCATTGAAGCAGCATGAGTCAACATAGTCAACAAGTAGCGTCTGCTTCTTTAAAATCTATTGATATGATTATACAATCATGAGATATGATACCAATTCTATTTACTTAATGTAACTTGAAGTGAGATAATGTCAACCTACATTTAAAATAGGTACTCGTACATCCCACGGCCTCCTAACTGAACTCAAACATCCATAATCTCTAAAACATTTATACACACGCACACTAATCCCCACGTCACAATGATATAAAAACTTTTATTTAGTAAGCCGTACTTATGACTCGCGACTCAAAATCAAGTAAGTTTATATGGGTTAGCAAACTCGGAGAGCAATTCCTCTGGGCAAACTTCCTGTACGTTGAACATTTGAGATTTTCAGAAAATCTTTGAAAGCATCCTTTGATGTCCCGCGAGTGCCCGATTTCATCTGAATAGCACGTAATTTAGCGTAATAGCTCACATATATTCTGTTCAATTTTACTTTATGTTTTAAATATTTTACAGTTGTATACGCAGTGGTGGTGGTATTTGAATTTTGTATTGTAACTATTTACTTTGATTTGAATATTAGCAGAGCGATGTTAGATTTACGTAGAAAAAATGTCTTTGTTTTATAGTTAAAAATACATTTAAGGCGCATTACATGCACTAAATTTCACATTTAAAGCCAATAAGCATCTTAGATGAAATGTTAATCTGCAGCTATAAAACAAAACTCTAATTACATTTGTTACAATATTGGTAACTTAAACAGCCCAAGGCTTAGCAGCCATATCCTACAAACAGGAACCATTGGTATACATATTTTTGCCACAGCAGGCAGTATCTTTTTCATCAGTAACGTTAAACTTTAAACCAATTCTATGCAGTAAATTAATGAAGTACAAAAACTCATAAAGTGTCCCGTAAGCAATTATCTGGAGCAAAACTTAATTCATACTGCTAACCTACTTTCAGTTTAAGGAGTAATGAGCGTTTTAACGAACTTAGAGAGTACCTAATAAAAATTTCGAGTTGCCCCGGAGTTTTTCAACGTATTCTAGCGCAAGCTGTAAAAATGGCGGCAAGGAAATCGCTTGAGAGTTCGCAGGCTTAAATACATATCTTAACATACATAAACACTGTAAGTACTGTAACTGTACGAAATGATACTTACAGAATGTTAGTTTGTTCCAAATTTTATTTAAAAGCTTAAGTTTTAATGCTGCGCTCAATAGCGATGTTGGTAGTCACCGACTGTTTTTAATAATAACGTCCAAGTACAAGTTACGCATTAAAAGTGATGTTAATATTACATTTTCATACTAAAATTGTGCTTTATCAACCATGTTATTGATAAATAAATGACACGCTTTACCGATCGTCGTATTCAATTCCTGTATCCTAATCGCATTTCATGTCCCGTCGTTGAAAATAGTTGCTGCCTTTGAAATAAATTCATGTGACCTACATACGTCAGACCTGACCATGACATAGATCATCTAGATTTATTTGTATGAGCTAACTTCTTGAGGCATTAAAGACATCACATAAAGACATATTTATTCGTGCATTTTTGTTGTTTACAAAATAATTATGTACAAGTCAAAACTTTGTTCTAGACACACATTCTAATGCGAAATTGTATTTGACCTTCTAGCATTAGATTACATGAACCAAAAAAAAAGATTAGCCCTCGAACAACATCGATCGTCCCTAATACAAAATTCCACACAATTAGATTGCCGATAATAGCAGTACGGTAACAGCTTTAAACTTTATACTATAACATTATTCAACTTTCCCAAACCCTGCCTTGACCTATATCCCTCCTAATTTACCCCTCTGTGTCGTTTTCTACCCGTAAATATTCCTAGTATCGGCTACGAAGACGGTACTACTAAAGTTACGAGCTATTTTGAACTTTAAGTTAACGGTGTACATTTTCAATTTGTTTGAAAAGGTTACGGAGTATAAGTTTCCGTTAAAATTGAACTACTTTTGGGAATTTTATCACGACCAATTTTGTGTCCGGATGGTTTTTTAGTAGTAATTTTGTAAAAAAGGCTATAGCTTAGTTGTGTGTCGTAGAGTCTGCTACGCTGATTGCTACGACCTACGAGTTGTATCACTGTCATTTTGAAGTTAAAAGCACTTTTTCATTTGTGAAGTAACACCTCACGAGGTACCCTGCAAGTCTAAGTTTTCCGAATAGTCTTCAAATGGGTGAAATGAAAGGCGTGTTAGTCAAAATACTTGCCTCTAATACCTTACAAGCTCAAGACATAAAATAAAACTTTCGTTACAATATAAACAAGGCAACTTTTCAATATATACAAATTCTAATGCTACCTACCTTCTAAGGATTCCCTCCTCATTAAAATTCTAATCTCATAGCTTTAAATATTAAAAGCACTGAACTCTCTAATAAAAATACTAGTTATCTGCGCAATCCGATTCTGTATATCGTGCCAGGCTTGTGCTGTTTTAAGTCATTACAAATGCCTTTATGCTTTGCAATGAAGGCAAAATAAATTCTTAATTAAATAAGAAAACAAAGTACCTCGCATAACTAGCTGTCAAATACTTAGGTAGAAAGATAAGCCCCTTAAATAGTTTTACCTCAAGCGGGTAAGCATTGTATTATAACGAATAAACTCCTCTTTGTTCTTAGCCAAGTTTACGTTGAACTAAGCGAGTAAACGTCCTCCATGTTTTTATTGCACACACGTGTAGGAATATTATATCATCCATTCCACGTAGACAAGCTCGGTTTAGTCATTTCCTCGCATACTCGTCGGTACATAGTCACAGACTTTAATGTATCTGTTCTAAAATTCAGGCAAAGCATTATGTATACTGCCTCCGTGGTCCAGTGGGTAAGCGTGTGCGACTGCTATTCGGAGGTCCCGGGTTCGATTCCCGGGCAAAATTGTTACTGGGTTTTCCGAATTCTCAGTAGCAGCACGGAGTCTGGTGAAGTGCCCGGTAACGGCAATAGGCTCGCCCCCTTTTACGTGGGACCGAACAATTCATGGCGAAATGTGGGTGTAATATTACACCTCTACCTACACCTTCGGGGATACAAGCGTGAGTCTATAAAAATAATATTAAAAAAGTATTTTTTAATTGTCATTAGGGATATGCAATCAGTGCCTTTGTTTCGAGTACTGCTAAGTGCCAGCAACCAAACAAACAAATAAACAAACTCTACTATTCTTCTCGGGCAGCGTATTGATGCGGGCGGCTCAATATTGGTCTATATGGAGAGCATTAGTAAGGCCTATGTCCGACAGTGGACGTCTATCACGTGATATTATGATATGTGCTACTAACCTATCATAATATCACAAGATACTGGCGTACACCTTTATGACTGACTAGCTGTTTCCTGCGGTTTCACCGGCGTCCTTAGGGAACTACTTCACGTACCCGTTTATTTATAGCCTAAGTTACTCCTTGGTACATCAGCTATCCACCAGTGAAAGTTTCGTCAAAATCGGTCCAGCCGTTCCAGAGATTAGCGAAAACAGACAGACCGACAGACAGACCGACAGACAAACATTTTAATAAATGTCATTTCGGTATATGTACCGTGTATACATCCTTAGGCATGTAAAAAGCAGTTATTTTAATATTACAAACAGACACTTCAATTTTATTTATGTGTGCTTATAGATGTATAGATTGATTTCGCCATAACTTTCAAAACAAACGTCCAATTTTTATGAATTAAAGACTAAATATTATCTACATAAACAGTACTGTATGACAAAATAAGATAAAGGCTCCTAATACCGAGGTATTTCGTGACATTTGGAAGCAAGCAGGAAAAATAAGCTTTTGTAAATATTTTAACCCATGTAAAAATATTATTTCAGCTAAAATGGACATAAACTTTGTATAACTTCTATTTTTATATGTCTTTTCAAAAGTTTTTTCATGGAAAAAATAGTTTTATAGCAAAGTTGATTTTCCCTAATTCCGAGGTATTTTAAGGCTTGAAACCTAATACGGCGGTAGTCAGTTCCAAATTCCGAGGTAGAATAAAAAGGAGTTAATTGGTTCCGTACAGCAATTTTATAAGTTAAATAATAATAGTAAAATAGTAGTGCTATTTTTTGAAAATGTGCTCCTACTCTAGTCACAAAGGAGTTTATAAATAAAATAATAAATATTTTAAAAAATTTATTAAATTTCAAGTAGATATTTTACTTATTATAAATTATTAATAACACACATATTCATTCATATAAAATTTGTATATATCTAAGTAGGTAGGTATCAAACGCTAAATTGTATCGGGGTGGCCGGCGCGTGTATAAAGGATTCCGGTATGGCGCGAAAGTTTTGGTTTAAGGAACCCTAAAATAATATATTTGTGGTTGCCATATACCTCGGTATAAGGCTCTATGAAGATTCTTATACGGAGGCATACCTTTGGTATTAGGAGCTCATAGAGCCCAACACCGAGGTATACAAAAATCCTACCTCGGAATTAGGAGAAATTCCTGTAACTTGTAATCCTAATTCCGACCCATAAAAATTCGGCCGAATACATAACTTATTCAATTCTTACTGGTACCAACATTTCTGTGATTGAAAAGTGTTAATATCAGTCAAAATCTGTACAAAATAACTACATTTTACTAGACTAAAGAGCTACTACTTATTTAGGCCTTTCAAAGAAAATGTTGTTTTCTGGATCATGTTTGACAACATTTAGTAAGATTTCTATCCCATAAAACATACCACGGAATTAGGTTTTTACTTAAAAAGAATATTAATAATTTTAAATGTACAAACGCCTCATTAAAAAAATATTGTATTAAAAGTAATAAGCAAGTGAATACGATGTAGTGTTTCTCCTATTACCGATGTACCTCCGAATTAAGAACTACGCTTTAAAAACGTACCATACCTCCGTGGTATTTTGTTTTACATTTTTAGATACTAAATCAATTTAAAACATAAATTATCTTAATAATTATGGCAAGTAAAATAACACAAACTACTGAAAAAATGAAAAACCTTCAACACTTTATGATAAAATCACAGCAAAAACTTAAGTTAAAAAAATGAACTCACTTACCTAACAGGATCCGTGTTTATATGAAAAAACCACTCGTGTTGACGCCGTGGCAGAGACTGATTGATTTTAGCTAGTTGCTCCGGGGTTACACTTACGAACTTTACGTAGGTGAGCAAGTTTGAAACATGGAATAAGTGAATCCTGTTTTTAAGTAGTTACATAATAATATTCAAAAGATAAGAACGAAAACAAAAATACCTCGGAATTAGGAGCCGATTTTGACTACCTCGGTATTAGGAGTCTTTACCTTAGTTTATTTTGATAAGGAGTAATGACACGTGTAAAATGAATGCGTTTAAATGAAGTCCTAAAAAAATTCAAGATTTTTAAATAAAAAATGGTTATATGGCTTATTATATGGCTTAACTTGAAATAGATAGGTATAGTGTGTCGCGGACTTTTTTGTAGATATTTTTAAGGTTTTTAATTAATTAGAATATTTTATGGTTCTATCTTTTATAGTTTAGGCGGCGTACGACAAATAAGGAACTTTTTTGGATGATTTTTACACCCGGGTCCGAAAAACCCAAATATCTTACGGAACCTTATTTTTTTCTAAATTAAAATATAGCCTATGTTACTCGCAGATAATGTAACTTTCTAATGGTGAAAGAATTTTTAAAATCGGTCCAGTCGTTTTTGAGTTTATCCATTACAAACAAACAAACAAACCAACAAACAAGAATACAAATTTTTCTTCTTTATAATATTAGTGTAAACATGCATTCAACTCTTTTTCAAACTGTTTACTCTAACCAAATATCAAAATCCATCACCCGTCCTGAGTTTAATTAAATTTTATCTTTATCCAAGTAATCCTTACGTTAAAGGTCAAAATCTAATAATATGCTAAAATACCTAACCACAAAGAGTGTAATTTAAATTGTCATTAAGAATTTATAATAGCTATTACGTTAAACAAAAAATGCTTTATTGTTAGTAATTTATTGCCGAAAAGTAACCTTATTTGCAATACAAATGCCAGATAAACCCCTTGTATGCCGGAACGCAGATCTACGCGAGACACAATAGCTTTTTAATTGTGTCTGGCATTCCGGCATACAAGAGGTTCATAACCATAAAATATTAATCTGTAGATTTTTGCATTTAACTAATTCAGCGTTTTAGTTTTAAGACAAGACATAATAAAATATAATACCTATAATTTATTATGTATCTAATGATCTGAATATTTCACAGGTCGTTTTGTTATTTTATTATAGCGTACTAGCCGTTACCCGCGGTTTCAGCCGCGTCCTGATGAAACTACTTTGCGTACCCGATAAACCCAAATATTTTATGGACCCCTATTTTTTCTAAAATAAAATATAGCCTTTATTACTCGCAGATAATGTAGCTTTCTAATGGTGAAAGAATTTTTAAAATCGGTCTAGTAGTTTTTGAGTTTATCCATTACAAACAAACAAACAAACAAAAATACAAAATTTTCCTTTTTATAATATTAGTGTAGACATAATGTAGAATTTGCCAAAAACTAATATCTGTGTCAAAATAACAACACATTTGGTTTAGGTTACCATAGCAATCTACAAGGCATTCTTATAGTTTTGCCATCTCTGTCTGCTTGTCCATCTGTATTTTATCGGGGACTATAGGTACGAAAAGCTTTTATATGCTTTAAAAATTGTTTTTGGGGGCCAAAAGATTTTCGCAAGTCTCCTGAACCCTAAGACATAATTATTTAAAATACGCCGCAAAAATAATAAAAATAAATGAAATGATAAACTTTCAATATTGTAATGCATTTTTATAAAATCCTTACAGAGGCCTACTAGCAAGAACCCTGAGGCGCTACAGTTTAATAAAGTTATATTAAAGCCTTAAATAGCGCATTAAAGCTATAATAATTCATTATAGCCAAAATAATTTTCACGTAAATAAATTTCCTTCTTCTTTATCCTTGACTTTGGTCGTGAATTTGAGTTGAAAACTTCTTCGTATAAAAAATTTATTATCTTTGTATGGGAGTCTCTATGATATGTTGTTAATAATGAAATTATATATCATGTTTCTTTAAATAGGGTGCATAGGGTTCCCACCAAGAACTTAGGGTCCCAAGCCAACGTCACCTGCAAGGGTGCACCTGCCGATCAACGGACGAGGCTCTGGCAAACAAAATGTCCCAATAAGCGGCAATAGGCTCGCCACCTATTACGTGGGATCAAAACACTGGCGAAAAGTGGGCGTTTAATATGCCTCTGCCTACCCCTTCGGGGAAACAGGCGTGAGTCTATGTATGTATGTATGTATGTTTCTTTAAATTGTAAGTTATCGTGTGCCCGGACCTATGCAAATACGTTGGGTTGTTGGTTCCAGCTGTCATGAAGATCTTTGACAGTCGTTATGAGGAGCCGGATACCTCTGAATGATCTGACGCTGGTCTACACTATGGAATATTGCTATCCCTCTGCGGAGGTCAGACAGGTGGTCGATCTGGAAAAAAGCTAATATTCTGTCAAATCTGGTTGGACTAGTAAGCGGACCATGACTAGTCACGACCCTCCTAGTGTTATGTGTGTTACAGGAAGGGGTCTTAGTCTAGACCCAGGACTATCATAATTCTTTTGACTTGCGAATGTCAGATGAAGTTCGCTCTGCGGTAAAGCTAATATTATGTTCAATCTAGCTAGCATAGAATGTGAATAACTCCATGGTCTTGGATGAAACTGGGATTACGGTAGGATGATGATGAATACAAATCATGATGAAATTCTTTAGAACACATTTATTTTGTACTTACATCTAATCTTTGCAACATGAACCAACGACTGAAAAGGATGTATACGCTTAAAACCTTTTAATTGGCGTACAAGTCTGAAGCTCTCGAAAACTTATTTAAGTAATCAAAATCATAAGTACTTATGTATTTTTGTATAAAAGAAGCTCTTCAGTTTCTATAGGGCAAAAATAGGCTGGAAGGAAGTATGGCCGATGCGCCCTAATTCTCATGGGTAATTACAAAGGTAATTACCTGAATTTACTTATACAATTCTCCCGTTCCTTGCTTGGTGTTTGCATTGTAGTAACGTGTGTGTACGCCGAGTTTTATCAAGGAACGATTTTCTAACGTCATTTTTTATGTACATGAGAACATCTATATTGTTAAAGAATTCTGAAGTACTTTTTTATCAGCTTTACTATAATGGTATGCCTACCAGCTCTAGAGACTTTAATACAACAATATTTATTATAATAAACATAGACTAAACATGATGCCGCGTTTTAGACCGCGTAGCAAAATTTTATGACGTAAATTTTTTATCCAGATTAAATTTTTTCAGTATTAATTAATATTCACATACTTTTCCACCACCGAAACCTGATAACAAACTAGGTTTTATACTTTATTAAATAACACTTTTTCATACAAATAAACGGGCGCAAAAAAACACAGCCTCAATTAAGTTGCCTGTTGTTTATTGTGTGTAAAATTTGTAATTTCCATTAGGAACTAAAACTTGAAGTAAATTATGCGAAGCATTTAAAAAGACAAAAAAAGCCTATATATCATGCCATAATCGAAATCTACCGACCGACATAAAATTGTTTTCGGTACGACGTTTGCGAAGTTGCGCGAACACCAGATGTTATTTATCGGTGGATGCGAGGACGTGTGGACCGTAACTGTGGTAAAGGCAGGATTCATAACCCACATTTGTGTTTGTAATGTTTTAGGATAAGTTGAACGAAACTGGGTTATGGACACTCGTGTTTTTGTCTCGCGTATATAAATTCTGTAATGGGGGTTATGGAACGTTTGAGCCTGTTTGGTTTCATGTAGGTTTATTCGTACGATTAATGTATCACCGTATAATGTATTACCCGGGACCTCCGATCAGCATACGCTTACGCTATCCACTAGACCACGGAGGCTGTCATGTTATGTGATATTCTGAAGAAATACATTACTACAAACTTTCACGTTTATTAGGTTTATTAATAAGATAGAAATGAAATGTCTCTTTATATCGTTCTATTTTGAAGCAAGTCTCATTCATTTCATATTAAAAGATAAAGTACCGGCAAATATGAAAATAGGTTAGTAATTGCTCCTAGACGCTCGTTTAGAGAGTTTTTTGTAAAGGCGTTAAATTTATGTTCCTTTTGTTAAATTACTCACAACTTTCATTGACAGGTTCCTTTGTTCTATTATTTGTATTACAAAGACTTGTAGGGTTATTAAAAGTAGTAATAAATATTAAAGATTATGTAACGAGTCCGAATCGTGTTAATGAACGAAAAGACATATGAAATACCTTTCTATTTGTCCCGACGACGTTTCGGCATGGGTTACACCAGCCGTGGTCACGGGATGACTAATGTTCGTCAGCGCTGCCTCCGAGAAGTGCGGGTTTCGGAACCTACCCAACCAGCAAAACAGTCTCAGAACTCGCACTTTTTAAGAGTGGTAGGCTTAAAGCGCTCTTATATTTGTTTCAGAACATACCATCTATCCTATATTACTTTTAGTCAAGCCGGTATGGCCTCAAGAACGCTCAGTTTTATAACCAAGTCTCATATGTATATAAGAGCATTTACTAAGACTAGTTGCACTTGAGAAAAACTTGCTCTTATTTGGTTATTTTTTAAGCTCGTTTGATTTTATATTAGACTAGCTGTGCCCGCGACTTCGTTCGCCTAAATGTAAAAATGTAATTAGCATGACATTTATGCCAAACGTGTACAATATTTATAACTTTCATATGTATATTATATAATACATGTCCTTAGATAACAAAATAAATTAATATTAGGATAACACAATTATAACTACTTAAATACTACAACTAAAATTAAATTAAAATATAAAAGTACAATACAAATAAATAAGAAAATGTATATTCAAAAGGCGTCGTGAAAGTCCTCCACATCGCCGTCTATTGGGAATGTGCCCAGAAGACTGGCAGCATTGCCACGCTGTATGGCAATGCTAATTTTTTGTGCTAGATACATGCCAGCCTTCTGGTCACGCGAGGCGTCGACAAGTCTCTTCGCAAGCTCTCTATAGAGAGATCTAGCACTTGGACCCCATAACCCCAACGTTTCGACTCCAAACGGCTCAAATACATAATCCCCTACGAGATTTACGTATTTGCGCCGTTTCAGAGTCTCCGCTGTGGCAGCAGCAGCGCCCGCACAACCCGCTGTGCTAGGAAGATGAGATGGCGCAAGGGTATCGACACACGTTGCGTCCCATACCAAAGGCCTACCCAACTTCCAAGGCAGTAGGGACATTCCATCTGGTCTTTTACCATCGTTGCGTGCCAAACCCTGAGGTTCAAGTTGGGCTGGAACGCCAGCGGTGACAAGAGCCCGACGGAGAATGTCATTCAGGTTGCTATGTCGTGAAATACGACCTGCGCTCCTGCTGCATGATAAGCCATGGTGACCAAGGCTGTCGACCGCCTCCCCACAGTGACAACGATGTGGAGCGACACACGGCGCACCTAAACGGAGGCAAGAAGCGAGGCGGAAGGTCGTATCGTCCAACATGGTTCCTATGTTGGACGATGGCAGTGCTTGAAGCCAGAGCCCCGACTCCCACTCTCCCACAGCCATCAAACGAGCACGCTCTGCAGCATTGTACGATGTGCTAAGGAGATTTTCTCGTACTGCGCTGCAAAGCGGTCCGTCCCACTGCCTCTGAGAGGATAAATTTCGGGGCAACTCAGTGCTTGGACAAGCCATTTTCCAAGCATTAATGGCATCGATCTTACACGGCACCTCAGAATCGACCAGTGTGGGTGCTAAGATTTTCCTGGTCAATTCTGCAGTGCTGTGGACCGATGACAGAAATGCTGGTAAGCTCACGTCGGAAATTTTGCGTACGCCAAGCCCACCCAGGCGAACAGGTAATGTCGCCTGTAGCCATGCTCGGTCGTTCAGAGCCACATTTAAAATGTTGCTTAGGGTGTTTTGTAAAATTTTGTCAATATTGACTAGTGGGCTTGGGTTTTTCCAAAAAGGCGATGAACGTAAAGCGTGTGTGAACTTAGGCACAAAAAGACAGTATCGAATAATAGTGAAAGCCGAATGTATATTAATTTTGAGCAGGCGGTCCGAAATTTCACTAAAATTTTGAATTTTTTCATGAATAAAAGAATCAAAACCTTCTTCAAATATTGGGGACCCAAGAAGGCGAAGAGTACTTTTTTTAATATGCGTTATACTGGGTGCCAGGGTTTGAAATTTGGAAAGTATTGCGGATTGGTCTAAAGTATTTTGGATATTTGTAATTTAGATTGGAGGCCGAAATATTACAATTTTCTTTAATTTTGGCTGTTAAGATTTTTTTTGTTTGCCGGTCTTCCTGTGCATGTAGAATTCTGTAAGGGAAAGTGAGTAGTTGTTCCCAAGCCGTTACTGAATGCTCCCGTACCACGAGGCCTATGCACTGGGTTAGATTTTGGGCTACTGAAGGCCTTGCGCCACGGGGAATTCGTTTCAGGATGGGAATGGAATTTTTTATTTTGCTTATAAGCTGCCAAAAAGGGATATCAGAAGGGGTTGTCGGCTCATTCATTGAATTGTGATGTGTGGATGTGTTGGGGCCAGAAAGTACATTTTGGTGTTTGTGGATTTTACCAAAATATACTTTTAGGCCCCGCTCACCTTTAAAATAACGTGCCTGGGAACAAACAGGGCAGCGCACCAGAGCAGGCGATGTGCAAGATTGACTCGCACCTACTTCCTCATCACTTTTGCCACCGTTAAAGAACATATATGACGATAAAAACTTCAATACACTTAAAAGTAAATACTATAAAATAAACACAAATTAATGACGTTTGTCATTGCGTAAAATTATTTTTCTGTCCGTGGCGGCGGCGGCTCGTGAGTGCCAGTACGCTAGCCGAGTCCGGCGGCATTGAGTTCGTAGATCCATCGCAAACTAGCCACCACCTCACGCCACTCAACGTGAACTCCTTACTAAGCTGCTTTATTAAATCACATCATACAGGAACCGACATTGATTTCTTGATGATAATAAAAGAATAAAAGATACTTTAGGTTAAATTATATTCTTATTCACGGACGTGAATTGGTGCTTAACATTGAATTTTTTGACATCTGATATACTTCAATAATTTTGTAGGCTCTTGTGATACTTTCTTCTAATAATATTAGTTTTTAGTAACCTTGACGGTTGCTTTTATTTCTCCATTATTGTCATTGCATATCTTATTAATTATAACAAAGAAACAATTATGTATTTTTTATCTCTCTGCCTCTTATTCATATTAATTAATATTTATTTTAATATAAAGTAGTGGGACAAGAAAAGATACCAAATGTACGTTTTTTCTGATAATGATGTAACCGCTTTAATTTGACATTTATCCTTTAGCGATAAATGTCTTTAGAGAATTTCTTTATACACAACATTACTTGTTTTACCACCTTCACATAGAACATGTAAATTTTTTTACCGCTTACTCGTGAACATGCCACATATAACTGACCATGTGAAAAACACCATGTTCGGGGTTCGATTCCAGCTGTTTCAAGTCTGTCCCTGCGATTTATTTAGAAAATACACACAGGGCTACGAATAACCAGCTCTGCCGAAAGTAAGATAGCCCCGTTGAGGTAGTCAAGAGGTATCTGAATTTAGGCCTCAGTCTCCCACCCACGGATTCCCACGTACGTGAGGTGTGGGAATTTGGGAATAATGAGACACCTGTATAAGTACAGAACACGAAAGAACGATAGACATCAAAGAAACGCAACCACATTCATTATTCAAAAGAAACGACAAAGACACCATCATCATTGTCTTGCCCGGGTCCCAATTTAATTGGAGTCGGCGCAGTATGTCCTTCGCTTCCATACTTCTCTGTCACCAGTCATCCGATCGTTTATATCCCTTTCTCTTTCATATCCATCCTCACACAGTCCATCCATCTTTTCCTTGGCCGCCCTCTCCCTTTTCGTCCTTCTACGTGCATATTCATCACTTTCTTACCTGCGTACATCTCACCTCTTCGCATAACATGTCCATACCAGGCCAACCGAATCCCTTTTACCTTTTCATCAATGGGCGCCACTTTCATACTACCTCTAATTTAATATATCCTAATTCTGTCCATTCTTGTCACTCCACACATCCATCGTAACATTCTCATCTCAGCAACATGCAATCGTTTCTCATCCATCTACTTTGTAGCTCAACTCTCAGCCCCTTACAGTACAACAGGCCTTACAACCGTCTTATACATGCGGCCTTTTAACTTCACAGGCATTTTGTGATCGCATATTGTGCCTGAGACCTGTCGCCATTTCATCCATCCTGCGTTAATTCATTGCCTAACATCCCGATCAATTTCTCCGTCATCTTGCAGGAGTGAACCTAGGTAGCGAAAATTGGAGCATACTGGTAGAGGTGTACCGCCGAGCGTAACCGGTATAGAACTGGAGAGACCGCCAAAGTCACAGAACATATACTCTGTCTTGGTTCTGCTTATTCTCAGGCCTACATTCTCCAATCTCTGCCGCCACTCCTCCAGCTTGCTCTGCACCTTTTGTCCACTCTCTGCTACCAGAACGATGTCATCGGCAAACAGCATGCACCAGGGTGCCTCTTCCTGTATATCCGATGATATAGCATCCATAATTAACAGGAAGAGATAGGGGCTAAAGGCCGACCCCTGGTGCAAGCCTACGACCACATCGAATCTGGCTGTGATACCGGCCGCGGATTGGACTTGACAAAGACAGCAATCCGACGAAAACAAAAGAAAATTAACCGAGAACCTCATCAATCCACGGATAATCTTAACACCGCCATTCAGAAAATGACGTCATTTGCTCAACCCGAGATAGAAAATGATATGGACTAATCGACAATTTATTGAAAAAAGGATCTATAGTCATTGTTTTTATCATTTAAAATAAAATGAAATGATTATATAACTATTATAATTATAAACATAATAATTTGAAATTAATGAGATTGACCGTTTAAATTAAGTGGTAAGTGGACATTGTAATAAATTTAGACACAGAGACTTTTTGATTATGAAAGTGCCGAATATTATACTCTATTAATTTTTTAATAACAGAAAGATACTCGACACATAATTATTGTCTTTTTTGCAAGAAACATTTATTTTGCTAGAAAATTATTTGAAAATAGTGACATCTATCGGTCGGAAGGATAACTATAAATATGCTCGGTTCCAGTAATTTATTTATCGAAAATACATAAAAATATACTGACGAAATTAAGAATCGCCTCCTTTTTGAAAGTCGAGTAAATAGCCATAAAACACTTTGAAGATACCTATTTAGACTAACTATACTTTTACTAACAAACTTATAATGATCATAGTTGGCACCACATATTTAACCAGTTTTGTATGATCTCTGTTTTGTTTGGGACTACGAACAAAGGAGAGGTCAAGCTGTACACCGATAACCACTCAACCGATTGTGATGTAAAATATACTATTTTATAGGTTTGAGTATCCTTTGCACATGAGTGTAAGTTTCATTGAAATCAATTTCGCCATTTTAGAGATCTTTAGCAATATAGGGAAAGACGTCGGACAGACAGACAGACATAAATTCTAAAAATTATCAAGTATTGCTTTTTAGCATTTTCCTAGATTTTTTATATCTTTAATGTACAGACTTTTTCACCTCTACAGTTTTATTATAGTATATAGACTTACTAAATGCTATTGTAAGATGTCAGACTAATATCAGCATAGCATAAGAGCACTGTGAGGACGTGCATTTCTGATCTTATTTGAAACTAATATAAGATCAATAGCACTCGATAAGTATGATATTAGAGTAATTTTGGATCAACATACTTACAATACAAAAGACAAGACCCATATAAGAGCGTTTAAATATGGAGTTATCTTTAGTATACCGAATGCTAAAATTAGAATAAACAATCTTACATTAGTCTAATAGTGCGCTTGTAAAATGCTGCTATACTAATGGCGACACTATCAATACAAATTAACAAATAAAATAATTAAACGAGAACATGAAATACCTTATTTAACAAGGCGCATGAATTTTGAAGCGTAAAATGAGGTCTAATTAACAGTAAATAATAAATTCCAATACGATTACTTACCGTAAAACTTTAATACACGCACTTGATAATAACGGCACTTTAGTATAAACATTAACTTTACGCAACTTTAATTAAATAAAAAAATATTGTTTTCATTTAATTTCATACGAACTTATAAGTTGGATCTGACGTAAAATTCTCAAAATATTCTAATCTTAGCCCAATATAAGCCTATGCAGGCTCACAAGATACATACGTAAAAGCAATATAAGCCTATGTCGGCTTAAATTAATTTTGGCTAGATTTCTGTAAGTGCAAACAGCATTCAATTAGACTGATATTAGAACGATATTAAACTAAATATGCTTATAATTGGTGCCCAAATCCAGGCTTATATCATTATATAGGAGTAATGTAAGAGCAAAAAAACAGTAGTCTTGAGATTGTTGTAAGCCTAGTTTTTGCTGGTTGGGTACCCTCACTTGGTCTTCACAATTATTAACATTTATATGTTCGGAACTGTCGGTACTTCGACACACAACACTAATGGTATCTTCACACTGGCACGTAATATCACCTCGTCGGTGTCTACATTTGCTGATGACAGGATTCCAAGATGTAGATAAACGGTAACCACCATCCCGGTTGAAATTTGCGTGCTTTTTGATTTCAACCGCTTCCCGTGCTATTCTTGAAAACTAGTGACGGTCTGTGGAGAGAACCTGGGGCCGATGTAGCTCAATCCAGTGATTGGATCCTGACTCCAACAAATTCAGACCCGCTACATAATCTTTAATATGTGTACAAATCGTGGTAGTTTAAAAGTAGTTAGTAATAAATACTTATGAGAATATTGGATTAACTTTGTTTAATGTTCTTGTAGCAAAATATTTGTTTCGCTTTCAGCTTGTATGTGAAATTTGGAGCCATACCAAAAGCGTTTAATCCAAAGATTCAACTTCGAAAAACAAAGCTTAGATAATTCCATTTTCGAATCAGCATAAAACCGCTATTAGGTACTGTAGAACAACTTCGAAGGAATCCTTTAACTCACACGTGACTGATTACAAACAAAAAAAGATTTGACTCGTCTTATCCTAAAGTTTTTTCCTTATTGGAAATTGCCCGGCTGTCCCTCGTCAAAAAGTTCGATGAAGAATTAGGCCAAGTTCCGCAGCTGATTAGGATCCGAATCCCGATACCTGATGACAGCGTTTGGATTTGCGGCCCCTCGACTCCGTAAAGTTTTATGCCCTTAACCTTGTACGTACCTACCAAGTGCGATATCCGTTAGGGTGCTTACAAGCTTGAGAGCTGACTCCTTCAGGTTTCTTTGCGTTTGCTGTAGATAAATCGTATATGTATATTTTATTGAAAAAGTCTGCCACATAATTGCATTGAGATTGCTGTAAAATATATCTAGTAGTAAACGGGCAATACGTACATTGACGAGGTTTATAATCAGATTTAGGTGTTATAATCGTTGCTATGAATTTAACATTATCATAGTAATCTATAGAAAGTAGTTACTATCTTAATGTATAGGAAATGTATTTTGCCAATATAGTGAGGGCCGCATGTAATAATAATATGTTTATTTAAGTATTTTGCTTTACACTACATCAAATGGATACAGGCTTCATTTACACATACATTCCTGTACATAATGTGCGCAGAAGCTATTATTTACAGGGCCCATGATCTAACTGTTTTACCTTTAATTTTGTTCATTCCTACTTTTATATTTTTCTATTCTTTCTTATTCCTATTATTAGTTAATTTAAGTTATGCATTAAAAATGACATCATAAAAGCCTCCACTCAATTGCGTATAATCCGCCGGATTTGTTGTACAGGAGATTTTGCCGTGGATTTGTAATAGGAAGTGGCCAACATGACAAATCTGCGTGTGTATGGTGTGGCTTGCGACTCACAGTCGCAGGTGTAGCATTACAGTGCCCTTGGTAAAGCCTATTCACATGCGTACCAAGCCGTACATTTGTGTGCATGCGCGTATTTGTTGGAAAACCAGCGCTGACACGCGATACTTTACTGCGCTTCAATCAACGCATTGGATTCGTTACTGGTGTATAGGTAGCGGATACTATACTTGCTTAGTATAATTATATCTTGGCTCGGAACTTGCGGTGTCCGCCTTTCGATAACGCGTAACATACGCGCGCGCTCATTTGACGGCAAACTAGTATTTTACAATGCTCAGCTAGAGGTTCAAGTAGTCAGTGGTGTACCTTGATATTGTAGTTTGTCAGTGATAAAATATATTGGCGAAAAATCTGCTTCTTTGGTTCTTAATTCAGATCGAAATTTTCGTCGTAATAAGCAACACTGCACAGAGGTCTGGTGTCATTCAAATCAATGGGTATTTATGCGCACGCGGATTTGTCAGCGGACTTGTATTGCACGGTACGTACTTTACAACGCTCCATTGATCACAAGAAATTGGTTCATAAATATTAAGAAGCATTAGCTATAGAGGCTTAATAATGTAAGCGGTAGGCTTTATGCAAAGTGCTTCCAATAATCCTAAAAGTAAGTTAACATTTTATTTAGTGGTCTATGTTGCTCCGTATTACCTATAAATTTCTTGATTCTTTATTTGAGACTAGAGGAGCCTATGGCCATACCTGCGCTAATCAAGGCTACTGTTTCGCTCCCGTGGCTCATGGCGTGATGTTATGTAGATAGATAGATAGACAAATGGGCTATCTAACACTGAAATAATTTTTCAAATCGGACCAGTAATTCCTAAGATTAGCGCGTTCAACCATACAAACAAACTCTTTAGCTTTATATATCAGTATTAGATATCTTAGACAATTTCTAATCTTAATATATAAAATCCTTGCGTTACTGACTGACTGACAGACACGCTACAGCTGAAACTATTGGGCACAGGAAGCTGAAATTTGGCATGTATGTTCCTTGGGGACCGTAGGGGTGCACTAAGAAGGGATTGCCCGAAATTCCCACGGGATCGGCCAAAACGGGTAAATTTAAAATAAATGCAGGCGTAGCTGCTGGCGTCCTCTAGTTCTTAATAATTCCTGAGTAGAGAATTGTGGCACAGAGTAGACATAATTTTGGAACTTTCATTGCGTATTAAGTTTGGATTTAAAATAAAGAAATAAACGGCGCGTGATAATGCTGTCAAAGACAACTTTGACAGCATGTTCACTTGCTGTGTGTTTGTTGGTTGCCGATCGTCAAAATACGGACTACCTTAGTTTGCCGATCAGCTACCAAGTTGAAGATACTTTACTCAATTCTTGCCATCATACCTCATAGTATGAATTTTACAGACTAAAAATAATGTGTAGTATATATGTACTAAAATATTATAGACTCAGTATACAGTAAAGCGTAACTAATTAAATTCAACACAGACGATGACTTTCAAAATAAGCTATATCGCCAAGTCCTCCGATCTTGTACTGACTAATAATAAGCAGGTACATAATATGTAGCTACATCTTATAAAAGGCCCTCCCTAAGGTTTATTTTGTACGCCTAATAAAACTCAGTAGGTTGCAGTAAAACTACTTTTTTTGTTTGAATTAAACATAAAAGAACACTATGTAACAGCCTAGTTCTGTTTTAGTGCGTACTAGATTATTATGCTACTAGACGAAATAACAAAACTATGTAAAAATTAAATGTGTCGCCCCATTTTATGTCTGGCACTAAGAAATTAATATTTTTTGTAAGTAATTTGTAGAGAGAACTCATTACTCAAAGCGAATTGTTTGTTTAGGTGCGGGCTTTATTAGGCAATAATATAAGACCTTGAATTTAAGCTTCTTTACTTATTCTGGTTGCTTGCTTTTAATATTGTTTGGATTTTATTTTTATTCATTTGCAATATCTGCTTGGACTGATCGGTGGTGGCGCGGTTCTCGTACCTTCAAAATCTATCGATCACCAAAGACAGATATCTGTATGTTTTAGTACCATAATTATTTAATGAAACTATACTGTTTTTCTCGAGTCTCAGCCTAACAGTCCGAACAATAGCATCCAAATACAGTTAAACAATATTCCAGTGATAAGAATAATATCACCTTTATATATAAATAGTCGCACTGATGGCTAACGTCTTCTCAGCATTCAAAACCAAGCACGAAAAGTAATAATTTTTTATTAACATCTACAAAATATAATACTAACTTACTCCATCAAAACACTCAGCATTAATTTGTCAACTCTTATTAGTACTCGTATCAGCAATAACTACTATGTTCCAGAAAGTTTTCTGTCTTAATCAATAGTGCTAGATACAGTGTGACTTATCCACATTAGTTCTTTCGTCCTTTTAGTCTAGACTAGTCGGCGAGCTACATAAGTACTAAACGAGTACAGTCAACCACCGTAATATTTGTTTTCATACAGTTACTTAGTAGCTTTGAAAGCAAGAAATACCTATTGAGTTCTTTCCTTGATTTTCATTTTTGAAATACAAGAAAACATTTTTAAAATAAGATATATTTAGCAGAAGAATAAATAGGTCAATTTATATTCATATATAAACTGACCTATTTATTCATATATAAACTGACCTATTTAAATCGTCGTTCATTATTCATAATTATAATGAACGACAATTTTAGTAAAGCATTTTGGATATATTATTGGAAACCAAAGGAAGCTAAAATTGGGACAACATTCGGTATCTGTACCTGTTATTTAAGGTAATCTTTTGGAGTTTTGGCTTTGTTGCCGCAGTGGCTACCCTTGCTTGCTTATTCTCGTCACACATTATCATTTGAGTTTAGGCCGTAGAGCATTCTTGATTTTAATGGGGATATGAATGTAGCAAAGATGGGCATCAGAGATCTTACTAGTGCGGGTAGCGTTGATACTGGTCTGATGTGACAGTTCCTTCTTAATCTGAACTGCCGCTGTTAATTTTCTGTCACCAAGCAGATTGATATTCTGAAAGAGAGCCTGAAATTCTTTCTCTTCCATTCCTACTGCTACTACTACTTCCCACGGTAGGTTTTCATGAATGTTAAATACTACATCGCATCATATAAAGACACGTGAATTTGCTATCAAATAGGAATAGGAATATTTAGTGTAATTAAAACCACATGGAAAACACATTAGTGTCGGTTGACTGTACGCTCGTATATTATTTATTTGTACATTAGGCACTATGATTTTACAGGCTTTGATGTTTTATAGTTACAATATATATGTCAACCTACATAGGTAGATTTGCCTAATGGGGTCAGTAAGAGTATCTATTTGTGTCCTTTTGATAATTTATGAATTATCGGAAAATACTGTTAAGAGATGACAAGTACCCCTTTACGTACTTATTTATACCTTGTATTAGGCCTTACATTTATTGGAAAAGATCACATTTAACTATATATATTGGCTAACTCCGCCATTGCCGGTCCCAAGCCCGGATGCAAAAGGAGGAGGGTTGGAAGAGGAGAGCTGAATAACCTACCGTAAAACAGCAACGCCGAGCATCGGGCGGCGGTAAACTATCCCGACCCCTTTATACACCCACGATATAGAGAGTGGCCTTCAGTGACCATGAGGAATTAAATCCCCTCAAAAAGACTGCCATGGAAGGATCTGGGCGCCCACCACGATGTACCTGTCCAAGAAACCCCCCCTCCCCCCCAATGAATGGATATGAAGACGGATAGTGCTATTTCGTTGGACGATCCGACTAACCACCGGCGGCGTTCGGTTACCGGGCCGGACGGTGTGAAATTGGCGACCGAAGCCTCTGCTAGAAAGGGTCACCAGGTCCTAGCAGGTGGTATTGCTACTGGTGACAAAAGCAGGATCTCAATTAGAGATCATCGACGTATTGGCACCTGGAACGTCCGTAGATTACTGTGTCCAGACAAGCTGGACATTGTGGAGAGAGAGGCCGAATCGCATGAATTAACCTTGCTTGGAATGACCGAGACGCATATGAGAGGACAAGGGCATCTCAGAACCACTAATGGCAACACCTTATACTTCTCAGGCCCTACAGACTTTAGTAAAAACGGAGTTGGCATATGGCTATATGCCAACTCCGTTTTTACTAAAACTACTTTTTACGTGTATAACTTTGTGGTAGGATATAATCCAGTCTCAGACAGGATTATGTCCTTGAAACTCAACACAAGCCCCTGCATACTGCACATTGTCGTGGTATACGCCCCCACATCCACTTCGGAGGAGGGAAAGTGTGATGAATTCTATGCAGAGCTTGAAGCAGTACTCTCCAAAATTCCTAACCGGGATATATCAATGGTGTTAGGTGATTGGAACGCAAAGATAGGTACTCGTAGCACACTAGACGACGAACATATTAGGGACACAGTTGGAAAATATTGTCTCGGCGCCAGAAATGATAGGGGTACCCGACTACTTGAGTTCTGTATCGACAAAAAGTTTACAATACTGAACACCTGTTTCCAGCAGCATTCTAGACGTCTCTACACCTGGGTGTCGCCTGGCGATCGATGTCGCAACCAAATTGATTACATACTAATCAATAGCCGCTGGAGAACTTCAGTCACAAAGGTCAAAACCTTTCCTGGGGCTGATTGTGGCTCTGACCATTGTCTTTTGGTTGCTAATTTCGCCTTGCGTCTATAATCAATCAGGAAAAAATGTGCTAAACCTCAACCACGCAACTTAGCGCCAACAGAACAACAGCAATTCCAATCCGCACTTGACACTGCTATAGCGAGTGATCCATTACCTGCAAGTGCGAACCCGGAGGAATAGTGGGAGCACCTAAAAGAACGCATCAATAAGTCAATTAGGGACATACCTATGGTTTCTCCAGACAATTGTAAACAAATGTGGCTTTCCAATGACACCTGGAAATTAATACAACTAAGGAAGGAGCTTAAGTCCAGAGGTCTATTGAGCCAAATTGATAGACATATGATATTCAGAGACAATGCCGGTACGATAAAGACAACTTCGTTGTACGCATCTGTCAAGAGATTAAGGAGCATGCACACAAAGTGCAGAGCTCGGACCTTTACAAGAAAGTGAAACTTCTGTCTAGAAAGTTTAAACCTAGATCATGGTTTATTGAGGATGAAGATGGCACTCTTATACAAGATTTAGAGGCAGTTGCAGATAGATGGCGAAGGTATTGCAAGGAGCTATACGATAATCCGCATGAGCGCAGACCACCCCAAGACTCAAATTCGTGGAACAGGATGGCACTGGAACCGCCCATTCTTCGGTCGGAGATCACAGCCGCCATACACACGCTCAAGTTAAAAAAGGCACCCGGACCAGATCAACTCTCTGCGGAGATTTTGAGAGCAATGGGTCCTCTAGTTATAGACGCTCTACACAAGATTTGTGACAACATCTGGCGCACTGGTGTATGGCCCTCTGACTGGATAAAATCCATTATACTTCCACTACATAAAAAGGGGTCCACCACCAAATGTAGTAATTACAGAACTTTAGCGCTTATATCCCATGCTAGTAAAATAATGCTCCATATTATCAACAACAGAATTCGACACTTTCTGGATTGGCAAATCCCGCAGGAGCAGGCGGGCTTTGTTAAAGGCAAGGGCACTCGAGAGCAAATTCTGAACATCCGTCATCTGATCGAAAAAGCCTACGAATTCAACGCACCCCCCATTCTATGCTTCATTGACTATAGCAAAGCTTTTGACTGTGTGGTATGGTCCGATCTCTGGAACGTGCTGAAAGAACTGAGAGTACCTTACGTAATGTCGTTACGTAATGTCTCTTCAATTAAAACATTTAGAATTCGCTTAAAGCAATATTTACTGGATGCGGAGCGAAAGTGGGACATGATTAATCTGAATGCCTCTTTCATATAATTGAGGTAAGCCGACCAGACCAGACTAGACTAGACGAAAAATTATAAATTGCCTTATACAACCTTATTTTAAATAATACGACATTGAATAGTTTCCTTTTTATATTAAATTTACTTTTTGTGTAAATTAAAAAAGTAAATTAATTTTAATATTATTATTGCATGCTGTTATGTCATTCCATTGTTTTGTTTTCGCTCATATGTTCGATGACAGTATCCGTGCTATCACAAGTGGAACTAGTTGAAAATCAGCGCCAGGCTTTTAAGCGTGGCATATGCTGAACTAGGTTCCTTTTTGGTGAAAAGCGACACAGCAATTTTATTAATGTAATTTAATTTATTAGCGTATCCATATCTCAAATTACAATGTTTTAATTATTTAAATATATATATAGGTACATATATATATAGTTTTTTTTTTCTTTATTTTATTATGTAATGAACTAATTATAATTATCCATGATTTTAATTTATAATTCTATTGTAATTTTATATCTTAATTCTATTGTAATTCTATCAATTGTAATCTTCTGTTTCTTTGTTTCTTCTTTTGTCCGCAATATTGTATGTGTCAATTTTCATTCCAAATAAATGCTTTTTTTTTCTTTCTTTCTTTACCTCCACACCTTGTCGCGCTTATCCGCTCGCTATACCTGAACAGCCAAGGTATCGTCAAAATAGAGGGCTGTGTATCAGCGCCTTTTAGTTTTGCCAAAGAAGTTAGACAGGGATGCATTTTATCTCCCATTCTCTTTAATGTATACGGAGAATACATCATTCGACGTGCGTGCGAGGACTGGGAAGGTGGAGTGACAATTGGTGGGACCAAAATAACTAATCTCCGCTACGCACACGACACCACACTAGTCGCAGCAAGTGAGGCCGAAATGGTGGACCTCCTAGCCCGTATCGAGAACACAAGTTTACAGCTGGGTCTCAAGATAAACCAAGACAAAACCAAACTAATGGTAATAGACCGTGCCAACAAACTGGAGTTAACGGGAGCTCTCAGCCTAGACCTTGTGGACGACTTTATTTACCTGGGGGCCAACATCAGTAATAATGGGTCATGCGAAAAGGAAATAAGAAGGCGAATAGGCATGGCCAAAAATGCCATGGCTCAACTGGCGAAAATATGGAGAGACCGGAATATCTCGCGGAACACAAAAAAGAAACTTGTCCAGACGTTGATGTTCTCCATATTCAGCTATGGCTCTGAAACATGGGTTCTGAAAAAAGCTGACAGAGACCGCATCGACGCTTTTGAAATGTGGTGTTGGCGAAAAATGCTACAGATCCCTTGGACTGCCTTCCGCACCAATGCGTCTATTCTGCGAGATCTTAACATAAAAACAAGACTATCCACCATCTGTCTTCGCAGAATACTGGAATTTTCCGGACATATTGCCCGCAAAGACGGTCATAACATGGAACAGCTGATGGTGACAGGCAAGGTTAACGGCAAAAGACCTAGAGGCCGCAGTCCAATAAGATGGTCGGACCAAATCCGATCCTCACTGAACACCGAACTCCACAAAGCCCTCCACGAAGCAAAAGACCGGAACAGATGGAGGGAGATAGTCACTGAAAAATTGATTCAGCGGGGGAGTCACGACCCTCAGCAATGAGGAATACGACGCGAGGAGGAGGATTGGCTATTGAATGAAATAACCCTTATAAAATACAAGAGGATGCCTGCGACTATGCCTTTACATTTTATTATACTTTAACAGATTCTTTCCGAAAATGTCAGCTTTTGCGCCCAGTAGTTTCACTTGTGCGTTATATATCGGTCAGTCGGTATGATATGTCAGTCAGTCTGCGACGTAAAAATTTTATATTTTACTAGAAGACGCCAGCAGCTACGCCTGAATTTTTTTTTAATTTATCCGTTTTGGCCGATCCCGTGGGAATTTCGAGAAATCCCTTCTTAATGCACCCGTACGGTCCCCAAGGAACATACATGCCAAATTTCAGCTTCCTGCGCCCAATAGTTTCGGCCGTAGCGTGTCTGTCAGTCAGTCAGTAACGCAAGGATTTTATATATTAAGATTTTATACTAGCCGACCCGGCAAACTTCGTACCGCCGTATTTTTTTTATATCTATTATTTTTGTAAACTTTTTTTTTAATACGTACCTTCTCCTGACAATAACGAACACATAAAAGAAAGATATATCCAATTTGGTGCAGTCGTTTGGAAGTAATGCGCGTTAAAACAATTCGGTGGTCCATTGTTATTTATATAGATAAAAAGATCTCTATAGTATATTGATGACGTTTTTTTCGTTTTAGAGTTTGCCTTCGTTTTCTTGAGTGACTATGCTCATGATTGGGATAATTATTTGAGCTCGATAATTGTTAAAATCTCTATAGCAATTATTATACATATTACTGTAGATAAATATTGCTATTACAAGACACAGATAGAACTTCTCTTGAACATAATTTTATCTGCATTATTTCGCTGAGAAACAATCATTTTGATTTACCAGTGCTTAAAAAGAAATAAAATTGTTACTTAGCTTGCGAGAGCTATACATTTGCTTTGAAGAATCTTCATGTAAGTCATTTGAATCATCAATCATCCCAGTTCTCCAAGGACTCAGTTCCACTGCCCCAGTTTCAAGTGTAACATCAACATATTCAAATCGATAGCTTATCTCCTCACGATTAAATAACTTATAACCCCCACTTGATTAGTGGTAGTTATACGTCTTTATTTGTTATCTACTTTATAGGTCTGACTAAGTTTTGATATATCATCCATCTGCTTTAGAGTAATTAAATTTTCAAATGATGAACCGTAAAATATGATTACATTTTGTGTGAAAGGCTAATTTGTATTATACAAATAAATGGTCAAAAATTTTGACCATTTATTTGTTAAGGTTATAAAGGATATGGAATTCGTTTATCTCTCCCAGCTAGGCGTAGGTGTAGGCGTCTGGTTTTAAATTTAAAGCTATCAATGAAAGCCTATCCGAAGGACACAAAGTGCAAGTGGATTAGAAATTTTTGAATGTATTGCATGTTTTACTTACATTTAATATTATTTAGTATATATTGCTTTATAGAACGCATGTAGGCGCCTTGACCCTCGCAGTATAGTCTCACGCCTTTTATCCCCGCAGGTGTAGGCAGAGGTGTAATATTACACCCACATTTTGCCATGAATTTTTGGTCCAACGTAATAGAGGGCTAGCCTATTGCCGTTACCGACACCTCACCAGACTCCGTGCTGCTACTGAGAATTCGGAAAAACCCAGTAGCACTTTTGCACGACCCGGGAATCGAACACGGGACCTCCGATCAGCAGTCGCATACGCTATCCACTAGACCACGGAGGCAGTCACACACACCCAAAGAAAACTTAAACAAAATAATCAAGAAAGTATGTTGAAGCTAGAAACAACTTTCTATATCAATATTACATCCATACAGTATGATTACTTTTGATTTCTAGGTTAATGTGATTACAATGAACTAGTCCATTAGCGTGGTATTTTCAGCAGCCTAGTTTATTCTAACCTTGGTCTAGTGATTACTGTTATTCATCATCATCCTCTTAGCGCTATCCCAGTTTTCAATCTGGGGTCCGCTTTCTAGTCTAACCGGCAGGGCGATTCAGAATGTCACGACAAGTAATCGTACGATATGTCAAATTATTGTCCTCGTCTTTCAGGCGCCTATCAGAGATATTTTGAACAAATATTCATTGAATTCGGTTTATTTATTAATTTACTTCATACTGAATGCATAAAATTGATAGGAAATGCGATAGTTTTGACAAAAAATGAGGTAGCCCGATCGACAATTAACGGAATCGAATGTCAAATGAGATATCGAACGATTCTGAATCGCGCCCCGGATTTGGCTGAATATTAGCTTTTCCACGGAGCGACTGCCTGTCTGACCTCCGCAACCCGAAGGGATAGCGATATTCCATGGTTTAGACTAGTGTCAGTTTATTTAGAAGGTACTGACGCCCTGTAACGACTGTCAAAGATCTTCATGACAACCGGGACCGACGGCTTAACGTGCTCTCCGAGGCACGGGACAAGCGATAATTAACAATTCAATACGCACATAACTCCGAAAAGTCATTGGTGCGCGCCGTGGATTCGAACCCGATACCCTCTGCATGGCAGTCTGTTGGTATATCCACTCGGCTATCGCTGCCTTATTAGTGATTACTGTTATTATTTATACAAAATCGGGGGGATGGGCCTCGTTAGCCTTGGATGGCAACCCGTCTAGGAGAAGGAAAACTCCGAAATTAAATCACTCTCTTTGGGGGGATGGGCCTCGTCAGCTTTGGATGGCAACCCGTCTAGGAGAAGGAAAACTTCGAAATAAAACCAACATTCAGGGAGCATACCCGAAAACAAACCCCAATCCAAGGTGTCAACCGACCCGTGCCGAGGGATTCATGGCCAGAGGGCAAGCTGGTCGCTAACGGAGGGTGCATGTGTTGGTGGTCACAGGGCACAGCTAGGATTCCATCTTACCCCCGTATAGGGCTCTGCGGGGATGGACATTCTAAATCCCTATTACTCGTGGGAACGCTATGAGAACTGAAAATAATATTTCTCCAGACGGCGGCGACGCGGTTCGCAACCCATCACGTCTCGTTTCCCGCGAGGGGGAAAAGCGACCTACGGAAAGCCGGTTTGCAACATTAAATGTTGGAGGAGGAATGGATGGTAAATTGAATGAAGTATGCCAGATGATGGATGATAGAAAGATTGATGTTCAATGTGTGAATGAGACAAAAAGGAAAGGTTGTGGACCCACCAAGCATGACAGCTACACGGCTTATTGGTCTGGGGTAGACAGTACCACCAGAGCCTGCAAGGGAGTTGGTTTAATACTGTCTGCGCGAATGAATGAGTGCGTTAAGGAATATGAATGTGTAAATGCTAGACTATTGTGGATGAGAATGAAATTAGGACTTACTCGTCTCTTATGCCGGTCAATATAGTAGCGGGTATGTCACAGCAAGAACAAGACGAAAGGCAGGAATTTTGGGAGAACTTAAGAGCGATTTTGAGGAAATGTAAGGATAACGAAAGATTGATCTTGTTAGGTGATTTCAATGGATGGGTGGGAGTAAAACGAGATGGATTTGAAAGGGTTTTAGGTGGATTTGGTGATGAGAGTGTAAATGAAAATGGAAAAGCTTTGCTTGAGGTTTGTTTAGAGTGGAGCCTTTGTGTGACAAACACAATGTTTGATCACAAAAGGATACACATGTATACGCGTGAGGCTAAGAATGTTAGAAGAAGTATGATTGATTTTGTAATTGTCGATTAACGTTTGAGAAAGAATGTGTTAGATACAAGGGTGTATCGAGGGATCGGCATTCACACAGACCACTTCTTGGTGATGAGCCAGATAAGTGGACTCTTTAAAGGATGGCGACACCGAGAACATTATGAAAATAGGGTCCTAGAAAGAATAAAAGTAGAAAATCTGCAAGAAAAAGATGTTAAAGATGAGTATAAGAGAAGATTGATAGCAAGATTTGAGAGGTTCGATGGCATAAATGATATAGAAGAATTATGGCAATATTTTAAAGAAGAGATAGTATGTGTAGCGTCTGAAGTATGTGGTGTGATCAAGAGACGGAAAGTACGAAAGGTTAAGAATACATGGTGGGACAAGGATGTACAATCAGCAGTGTCAGAGAAGAAGAAAGCTTGGTTAGATTGGTTGGCTGCCAGAGCAAATGAAAGAATGGGAAAGGCAACGAGTGATGAAATAGATGAAGCAAGGAAGGAGTTTGTTAGGTCAAAAAGAATTGTGAAAGAAATTGTTAAAAGGAAAAAAGAGGAAAAGAAAGATGAGTTTGATAGCAGACTACCTGAAGATTTCCGGAGAAACATAAAGTTTTTCTGGAAATCCGTTCGTGCAGTTCGAGGAAGAACTCAATCCTCAGAATACACGTCAATCAGAGACAAGAATGGAAAGATACTGAATGGTGAATCATGCGTGCTGAAGAGCTGGAAGGAGTATTTTGAAGGTCTATATGAAAGAACGGCGATAGAGACATCGATCGACGAAATTAATGGTAATAATAGCAATGATGAAAGCGATATTGGTGTAGAAGAGATTGTGAAGGCGTTGGAAAGTATGAAATTAGGTAAGGCTGCAGGATATGATAGGATTACAGTTGAAATGCTGAAGGCTGGACAGGGCATCATAGTTGGTCAGCTGCAGCGCTTATTTAACTTGTGCTGGAGCACCGGCCGAGTACCTGATGACTGGACCACAGCGGTGGTTGTGCCTCTTTATAATGGAAAAGGCTCGCAACAAGACTGCAAGAACTATAGAGGCATTAGCCTTCTCAGCATTGTTGGCAAATTGTATGCGAAGGATTGAAAGAGTTATGGAAGTAACCGACAAAAAAATATGGGATGTACAAGCAGGATTCCGAAAGGGTATGGGGTGCACGGATCAAATCTTTTCCTTGCGGTGCGTAGCTGAAAAATTCTTGGCCAAAGGTCAAAAGGTCTTACGATAAAGTGGTGAGGAATGAAATGTGTTCAGTACTGTCGATGTGTGGGGTGAACAGCAGCCTCATACGAGCTCTGAAATCCCTTTATGAAGATTCTAGAGCTTGTGTGAGGATAAATGGGTCGTACACGGATTGGTTTACCATCGAAACAGGTGTTAGACAGGGATGTGTAGCGTCGCCGTGGCTGTTCAACCTCTTCATGGACAGTTGTTTGCAAGATTTGAAAAATAGTGACTGTGGATTAAGGATGAATGAGTTACTTGTCAAATGCCTCCTTTATGCTGATGATCAGATTATACTTGCGTCTTCAGCGGAGGAGTTGCAGGAGATGGTAAGAATCATGCATGGTGCGTTAGAGAGGAAGGGAATGAAAGTAAATGTAAGTAAAACGAAAGTTATGGTTTTTGAAAAGGAGGAATGCGTTACGGCTTGTAATGTTATGATCGATAGACAGCGAGTGGAGCAAGTGAATGAGTTTGTATATTTAGGTACGCTGTTTACAAGAGATGGTAGGAATGTAGAAGATATTGAAAGAAGAGTTAATGCAGGTAATAGAGTGAATGGAGCTCTGAAGGCGTTTATGAATAGCCAAAACGTGTCCAAAAAGGCACGTTTGGCTGTACATAGAGGGGTGTTAGTACCTACTCTTATGTATGGTAGTGATAGTTGGGTATGGCAGAAGAGTCATGAAAGTAGAATAAATGCTGTAGAAATGAGAGCACTGCGAAGTATGTGTGGTGTTTCTTTGACTGACAGAGTAAAGAATTGTGTGATAAGAGAGTGTTGTGGGATAAAAGAAGATGTAGTGACAAGCATCGAGAAAGGTATGCTAAGATGGTTTGGACACGTGGAGAGGATGGATGACGAAAGACTGACCAAGCAGATATATAAGGCAAGTGTGGAAGGGACAGGACGAAGAGGAAGACCTAGGCGGACGTTCTCTGACCAGATTGGAGACATCCTAAAAACAGGACAGGTTAGAAGCACCCTGAACAGAAGAGCATGCATGAGGAATCTGATGGGAGTGAATGAAGCAAGAGAGATATGTCAAGATCGTTGCAAATTGCGCTCCGTAGTCTCTGCCTACCCCTCCGGGAAACAGGCGTGAGTCTATGTATGTATGTATGTTATACAAAAGTACATAATGATACTTAATGTACTTTATTACAAATAAATGTTTTGTTTCGGTTCAAACTTCGATAACGTAAATAGCCCATATCAGTGATAATGATGTTCTGTCATTATGTATTTTTTGTATATATATATATATATATATATATTGTGTAGAATTCGGGCTAAGAATGGGTATTTTTTAACACAGGTCAGTGGAAGCGATTAATTCATCCAGTCTTAGCCCAAGACAAAGGATCTAACACATGGGCCAAGTTTCTTGGCGCTAAGAATTAAACAACTTACTTACCAAATATCTCCTGGTGATGTTCTTGAGTGGAGTCCTGGAGGCAAGTTAGACACACACGAGACTAAAATTGGCCAATATTAGCAAGTGAATTATCTTTACTTTACCAGACTCCACGCAGCGTCTTCAATCAGCAAATTCTTCCGGCACCAACCACGTGCATCGGATTCACTCAAGTTTTACAATGTTCGTTAAAATGCTATTTTTATCACAATTAACCGGTGCCAGTTATTGATCAAGGAAGTGGCAATCAAACGGGTTCTAAATACAAGATCAAAACGCTCACAACACGAAATCTATCCAGAGCAGATTTTTTCGCTGACCGCGGGAAACGACAAAGAAAGAAAAAAATTGACAGTTCAGTGTGACCATTGTCAGAAATTTTCAATAGACTAAACAAAATGTTACTCAATCGATCTAATCGATTTGACTTATAATAAAAACTAATTCTATTTCAAACATCCACCCGCCCCGGACCGGCCTACCGGTCCGCTAATCGGTTGGTAGACGTGACAATGTTGCAACCGCTCTCCTCAGAATCGAACCGTCCACCAAGACCTCAGCAAATCGGGGAACTCCATCAGCCCCAGTTACCAAACGAAGGATGCGCCCCCTGCGCCATCTGAGTGGCGGAAGGTTAGCCTCCTTGATCAAAACGAGGTCTCCAATCTTGGGTGGATCGGTCTTGTCGGTCCACTTAACGCGTTGCTGGAGTATGTGCAAATATTCCAAATTCCAGCGTTTCCAAAAGCTCTGAGTAATCTGGCGTACCAATTCAAAACGCGAGAGACGACCAGGTCTCGTATCAATATAGGGGTACTCAGGCAAGGCGACAAGTGGGCGACCAATCAAAAAATGGCCCGGCGTAAGGGCCTCCAAATCATTCGGATCTGAGGAGATCGGGCACAATGGCCGAGAGTTCAAAACGGCCTCAATCTTACAAAACACAGTTGCGAGTTCCTCAAATGTAAGAACAGACTCACCGATTGTCCTGCGCAAGTGTGTTTTGGCCGATTTTACGGCGGCCTCAAATATACCACCCCAGTGTGGACAATTTGGTGGGGAAAACAACCAATTTATCCCACGTCGGGCAAGCCTATCACCTATATCAGCTTTGTTGGTTTCAAGGAAATTAACAACATCATTCAAATAATTATAGGTGCCCTTGAAGTTAGTGCCGCAGTCAGAACGGATCAAGGAAGGCATCCCTCTGCGGGATACAAATCTGTCAAATGTGGCTACAAACGCCTCGGTCGTAAGCGAGGAGACCAGTTCTAAGTGTACGGCCTTTGTGGAGAGACAAACAAAAACACACAAGTAGGCCTTAACAGTCTTGCTGTTTCGAAGTGTCGACGTTTTCACCAAAAAAGGACCAGCGAAGTCCGTGCCAACACCGTCAAACGTCCTGCTTTCAGTTACGCGATCTGCCGGTAAGTCCCCCATAAAGGGCTGCATGGTGGAAGCCTTGAGCTTATAACAAGGGATGCAGCGAAAGACTACCCTCCGAATAATTCTTCGGGCAGACAAGATCCAAAACTCGCGTTGCAAAATGGCCAAGAGCGCATTACAACCAGCATGCGAATTTTTAAGGTGACGGTCAGTTACCAACAAGCGTACCAAATGACCGTCCTTAGGTAACAAAAGGGGGTGACGTGCTCCGTAAGGGAGGTTGGCGTTCTTGAGACGCCCTCCAACGCGCAAGAGACCCGTATCGTCCAAAAAGGGGTTCAATTTAGAGACAGCTCCCGACAATTTCAATTTCCCTGACTTGAGGATAGCAATCTCCTTCTCAAAGTGCGCCAATTGCACAGAACGAACCCAAAAGGTGAGGGACTCCTGTCGTTCCTGTGGTGAGAGAAACGGTGTCAGTCGTTTCTGTTGTGGGTGCCTAAAATTAAAAACAAAACGCTTTATCCAAGCAGTGACACCTAACAACTTGTCAAGGGAGCTGTAGCGATTCAACAAAAAATCGGGGTCGAAGGCGCATTCCACCTTCTCAAGAGCGAGTGTTCGTAGACCCGGCAAATTAGAAGTATTCAAAACTGGCGTTCGAGGCCAAGCAATTTCTGGTCGACTCAACCATTCCGGACCCCACCACAGCGAATGACCTATCAAACTAGGCGTCAAGCATCCGCGCGAGGCACAATCAGCGGGGTTGAGCTCACCTGGCACGTGTCTCCAAACAAGTTTGACTTCGGATTTCTGGATTTGGGAAACGCGATTAGCGACAAATACCTCCAAGGTGTGGACAGAAGCCTTCAACCAACAAAGAACAATTTGGCTGTCTGTCCAGGCGTAGGTCCCATTAATGCAAATGCTTTTACCCAAAGTACTAGACACGTGGTTCAACAAGCGTACAAGAAGGGCTGCTCCCGAGAGCTCCAATTTTGGAATGGTCAGAGATGTCCGAAGGGGTGCCACCTTGCTCTTTGCCATGATCAGGGAAACCCTCACCTGACCTGAGGCACTAACTGTGCGCAAGTACACCACGGCGGCGTGACCACGTTCCGAGGCGTCACAAAACCCGTGAAGGGTGGCCTTGTACTTCCCGGGAGGAAGGATGGGACGAGGCAAGGAGATCTCGTTGACGGCAGGAAGTGAGGATACAAAAGAGGTCCATTCCTCAACAAGAGTGCCGTGCAGAGGTTCGTCCCAGGTCAATCCTGCTGTCCAAAGCTTCTGCAAGAAGCATTTTGCCCAAAAAATAATTGGACAGATCCAACCGTTCGGATCAAAGGTTCTGGCGACAGTAGACAATACGAGACGTTTAGTCCAAGAACACGGCAATTTCAAGTCTACGTTATATGTAAAGATGTCTTGGACTGGTCTGTACTGAACGCCGAGAACAGCCATCATGGCGGGGTTGTCAACAATCTCAAACAAATGTGGATCCTGCTGATGATCCTCTGGCAAGCCTTCCAAAAGCGCTGGTGAGTTGGAAATCCATTTACGCAACTCATAACCAGCGGAGGCCAAAATACCTATCAATTCGTCCCGCAGGAGGATCGCCTCGTCCGCTGTGGAGGCGCCCGAGCAAATGTCATCGACGTAAATATCGTCCTTCAAGATGGCGGAGGCTCTTGGGAAACGTAGGCCTTCGCGGTCTGCGAGCTCCCAAAGAGAACGTATTGCCAAGTAGGGGCTTGACCTTAACCCGTACGTATTTGTATTGAGCTCGTAGACGACCATGGGATCGCGAGGAGACTCTCTCCAAAGGATCAGCTGGAAGCGACGGTCATCAGGGTGGATAATCGTCTGCCTGAACATCATTTTTATGTCGGCCACAAAGACAACCTGATGTCGTCGGAAGCTGGTGATGACGTCACAAAGGTCCTTGACCAACTTGGGACCAGAATGCAAGCACTGGTTCAAGGATACGCCTGTTGAAGTCTGCGCAGAACCATCAAACACTGTGCGCAGCTTGCCAGTCGATGGCTTCAATACCGCATGATGCGGGAGAAAGTAATGCTCCACCGAACGCCAATCCAAATTTGACACAGACATGTGTCCCAACTGTTCATATTCCCTCATGAACTCAATGTACTTCTGTCTGAGCTCCGGATCACGACCCATGCGGCGCTCCATGGCCAACAACCTCTTTTCGGCTAAAGGTCGTGACTCACCAAGCGGAGGCCGAACAGACAGGAAGGGAAGCCTCGTAATAATCCGACCAGAACGGAGTCGACCAGTGTTGTTCTGGAAGAACAGCTCGCACTCCTCATGTTCTGGATTCAAACGGGCAACTTGAGGGGGCTCCTCTACCTCCCAAAACCTCTGAACTGCATCAGAGAGAGCAGAGCCTACAGCCAACAAATTATCAAGTTCGGGTGGAGGGGGGTCCCTAGGTACAGGTCCCATCAAAGCAAATCCAAATATGGTCGGGATGGCAGTCAAACCATTTGGCACCAAGACCCGTTTCCCACCAATCAAAATTCCACCGAGGACATCAGAGCCAATCAACAAGTCGATTTGTCCCGGTGTGTAAAATTTGGGGTCTGCCAGTTCCAATCCCGATGTCAAATTCACCACAGCAGCAGGTAGCTGTTTCTGTGGGTGCATACCCAAAATATTCTTCAGCACAATAGCCAAGGTTATAATCCTCGGGTGTGAAGATTCAACAGGGCCAAACAAAACCTTAACTTGCCCTTCAACATTAGAGGCTACGTCCCCTATGCCCCGTATACAATTTGGAAAAGAGCCCATATTTAATTTAACCTGCCCTACCAAATAAGTGGAAACAATGCAACCTTGTGAACCTGTGTCCAATATAGCACGGACAACAACAGAGGTCCCCGTGGGTCCCCAGACCCTAACAGCAACCGTTGGTAGGATAACGGTCTCAATGGGGGAGGTTGGCGTTATAGGGCAGGGGTCAATGACCTATTGTTGCCTGGGCGGCGACCGTTGGCCAGGACCAGGCAAATCAAAATGGGGGTGCGGCTTGAAGTCCTCAAGGGCGCGATGACTCGATCCGCGCGCCATCTGTGGGGGGTCATAGTGACGCACCCGCCCAAAACGAGGTGGGCGCGAGTCAAGGCGGGGACGCTCCGCCAAAGGAGGGGAGTACCTGGGGCAGCAGTCATGGTGCTGGTGACGTTGCGCGGTCGCACATTCAGGTGCGCGAGAGAGAGGAGGCGTGCGCACGCTACGGTTCTCCAAGCGGGGCGAGTGGCGATCAACTGAGCGAGGCGACTCTCGGCTACGCGCCGGTGAGCCTCGGCTGCCACCTTCAAAACACCCGCCCGTGCGCGGCGTCGGCTGGTTGGACAAGCGGCCAACCTCTCTGGCATTCATACAAAGAATGTCCAAATGCTGTCCTCCACAGTGAGGACAGGGGCGAGAATTTGGGCAGTCTCGCTGGTAGTGGGACCCCAAACAAGAGAAGCAAAGGCGGCGGGCATTCGCGATGCGCCTACGAGAGGCGACATGCAGGTCCAAGAATGCCCTACAACTGGCCGTTCTGTGCCCCGTGACCTTGCAGTAGGAGCACTCCACTGGGCTCTGCGTGACTGCAAAGCGAGGAGGGCGCCGGTCAACACTGGCTCGGGTGTGAACGCGAGCCTGCTCCTTGACCTTGGGCGGCTGCGACTTAGCCGGCGTGTCACCACCGGAGTTGTCCAAGACCCGGCACTCATCCTCCAGGAACTTCTCCAGGTCAGCAAAGGGGGGCAGATGGGTCGCGCTATCCCCACCAAAGCGCTGTTCAAAACGCGACCTCAGGTCGGCAGGCAGCTTCTTCAGCACAATGTGCACCAATAGATAGGACCATTGGTCCACGGGCAGGTCAAGGCACTTAAGTGCGTTGATGGCCACCAAAAGCGGGTTCAACAGTTGGGTGCGCAACCCAGAGACCCGGGTGAGCGTCGGCAAGCCCAAAATCTGCTCGATGTGCGTGTCGGCGAGGCCACGCTTATTATGGTACCTACGGGTGATTAGGTCCCGAGCCGTCTGGTACGCCTCGTCAGACACGGGCAGATGCTGGATGAGGCCCTTTGCCTCCCCATCCAGTACCGACATTAGATAGGCCAACTTTTGTGCCGGCCGAAGGTCAGCCCTATCATTGACCAGGCTGTCGAACAAGTTAATGAAGCCCAGGTAGCTTCCTAGGCAGCCATCAAAATGGGGGAGGTCCAAAGTAGGGAGCCTACTCACCAGCCCCGGTGCTGACCTAGGAAGCTCCTGCTTCAGGCCGGGTTGCCCTTCCCTATCGGCAACTAGTTGTCTCGCAGTATTGGAGACAGCATCATACAGGTCTAAGACCTGGGCATAGTCTTCGCTGACCTTATTTCGCTGGTCAGCGGTGAAATCATTGATTGACACTTCAAGACAGCAAGTGCTGAAAGTGCGGAATTGCTGTTCCACACTTGCCAGGCGATCGTCAATCCGCTCGTACCTTTGAAGTAGGGCCTGCTGGCGATCAGGCCGGTTCACTAAAGCACTGGCTGAGGCAAACCAGCGCAAATCTGATGCAATAGCACCAGCAGCCGCACGCAAGTCCTTGATAGCTGACATAATCAAAATTTCAAAAGAGCCCGGACAAGCGTTAAACAATATTAACAATCAAACTTAATTTTTCTTAATTCTTTGAAACCAACAAGGTATTAGCCTGTTTATTGCAAGTGCAGGCAAGTGACAGGTATTTACTGCCCAACAAAATTAAAAGTTTCAGTATATTGAAACAAACACAAAAGTTATCAAAGTTATAACTTATAACAAATTAATAAAGTTGAAACTTCAACTTAATTAGTTAATTATTTGCAACAGACAGACTAACTGTGTTATTTATGATATACAATATGAAGTAAGCACAGAATATGTGTTACCTAGCAATATTATCTATATTCTAACAAACAAAGTTTATTAATGTGACCCGCCCAAGTGGCAAGGTCAAGTTTGATTATTACAATGTTTATGAATAATTATGCAATAAACTAAATTTACTAAATTTATTGATACATACAGCTGTTATGTATCCAAACAAACTGACTTATTAATGCAACAACAAATTTAAGTTAGATTTTCCAACAATACAAATCAACAATTACTGATTGAGGTTATGTGACAATGTGTTTCAAATTATCTAGGTCAACTTATACAATTAAATATTATGTATTTTAGACAATAACTGACCTGACAAACACTACAATACTGTCTACAAGGTGATAAGATACAAGCTCATACCAATCTGAGTTTATACTCAGTAATGCAACAGCGGCTAAATTTCAACCACGCTCTGCTACCAAAAATTATGTGTAGAATTCGGGCTAAGAATGGGTATTTTTTAACACAGGTCAGTGGAAGCGATTAATTCATCCAGTCTTAGCCCAAGACAAAGGATCTAACACATGGGCCAAGTTTCTTGGCGCTAAGAATTAAACAACTTACTTACCAAATATCTCCTGGTGATGTTCTTGAGTGGAGTCCTGGAGGCAAGTTAGACACACACGAGACTAAAATTGGCCAATATTAGCAAGTGAATTATCTTTACTTTATCAGACTCCACGCAGCGTCTTCAATCAGCAAATTCTTCCGGCACCAACCACGTGCATCGGATTCACTCAAGTTTTACAATGTTCGTTAAAATGCTATTTTTATCACAATTAACCGGTGCCAGTTATTGATCAAGGAAGTGGCAATCAAACGGGTTCTAAATACAAGATCAAAACGCTCACAACACGAAATCTATCCAGAGCAGATTTTTTCGCTGACCGCGGGAAACGACAAAGAAAGAAAAAAATTGACAGTTCAGTGTGACCATTGTCAGAAATTTTCAATAGACTAAACAAAATGTTACTCAATCGATCTAATCGATTTGACTTATAATAAAAACTAATTCTATTTCAAACATATATATATATATATATATATAAAAACTGATATTTACGTGATCGAAGTTTGAACCGAAACAAAACATTTATTTGTAATAAATTAGAAGGTTAGGTTTGAAGTTATAGTCTTGATTCTACTTGTATAGGCAGGTATGAGGCAGGCAGAGGAGGTTACTGATACTCTTTCCTAAATAGTCGTACACTTTAAACCACCGCGGTGTTCGGTTGGTGTTCACCGGCCGCGGCGGAGTAAGCAAACCATGCACATCTAATCGTTGCCACTGCTGCCCGTTGTAGAGCCGTAACAGCTGATAATGCGAGTTTTCATGTTCATATCTACATGGCTATTTTTATTAGACTTTTCCGGAAAATTCAATCGCCAAGGGCCTCAGTGTCATGTACTGAATCAATTTTCGGTACGCTGTTCCCTTAGCCAACAAAGCTTGTCCTGTCAACAAAGTCACCAAAATTAAAATATGAACCAACACGTTTTTAACTTAACATATAAATACATACACAGTGTTTACACTCAAATTACGCCATACAACGACGCGCGAAATAAAAAGCCAATACTAAAAAAGAAAATCGCGTACAGCTCACAAAAACGCAATACGGCTACACAGAAGGCGGAACTACATTGCGAACGCTTGGGTTTATGGCTTGTCGTAAAAGTTCACACTGGAACGTCAGTGCTTCTATTAATCTAGCCTATTTGCTGGGACGCTTCATGAATGTTCATGAAGCGTCCCAGCAAATAGGCATAATAACTAAGGTTGTTTCAAAGGACTTTTTGTACAGCCAAAAAAACTTAACATATGTTTTTGAAATGGAGAATTTCCGTTTATAAGAGACACCTGGCACTGCATGTACTCTATTCTCAAATAAAGTGATACAGGTCTAACACTACTAATATTCGTGTGATATCTGGTTAGAATAGAGAGCGGACCCCAAGTAAGGAAGTTAGAAGTAAGGCCCCTAGGCGTAACTGCGTAAGTCTCCTATACGATCGGGATAATGCTAACATGAAGATGATGACCTCGCTCTCGATGTAGTGTCTATGCAGCAGTATTTATTCACAACAATAGAACAAAAATCTTTGTAAAATTAAGTTAGCACAGCGGAGCCTCTGATTTTCTTGCCTTGACTTGAACAATAATACTTGTTTAGTACAAGGATCATGTTCACGGCCACCCCGTAGGATCTCCACCTTGTCGTGGTGGGGGGGCTCAGTTACCGTGGATTGGGCACCCGCGGTGAAGCTAAGAGAGATCCCAGGAGTGGAAGCTCCGCTTGGGCTTAGAGGGGCCTGCGCAGGATGCGTCCAACGGTGCGGGTGCGGGGGACAGTCTTGTCTGTCCCTCGCAGTCGGGCGCGGTCGCGGGAGGAGAGGCGTGTCGGTGTTGCGTTGCCGCGCGCCCTATCTCCCGCGACTAAATGGGGGTGTACCATTCGATGCATCGCGGTGGGGCCGCACTATTCGATGCGTCGCGGTGGGGCCGCAGAGGAAGAGGAGATGCGGTGTTGCGTTGCCGTCCTCCCTATCCTCTGCGGCCGCTGGGTGTTTTGGCGGCGGAGCCCAACACCTTATTCCGCCGCCAAAGGGGTTTTGTTCGGGGCCCGCCTGACCATCTGGCGGGCCAATACCTGTCAGGGGGTAGCGAAGAATGCTTATGCGATTCCCTACCCTCTGATCCACGGGTACATGAGAAAGTCGAGGTGGTTTTTAGTGGTTACACCACATACTCCGGCTCTCATTTCCCCAAGAGTCGGAGATCCGAAGGGATTTTCCACCTCGTAAAAAAAAAGGATCATGTTCACGGGCGGATGAATAATCTCATCTGTAAACGAGGCACTTGCTCCAGTGCCGAAATGTTGGATACTTGAAACAAAAGTAGGTACGCATTACAGAACCAGAAATGCGTAAAACTAGTGTTGACAACTGCGAAAGCCTTAATTCCAGTAATTAAAATATGTTGGTAATATGGAACTGAGTCCGGTGTATAGTATATTCGCACCATATAGTGTAAAATCTAAAACATATATCTCTGTTTACGATCTGAAATAATAAACAGGGAAAATTCACACCCATGAACATAATTTAACACATGCCTGTGTACGTATAGATTAACGACGTAACATAGTAAGAGTATACGTATATTTGGGATTCGCTTTAAACATAGAGTAGGTCATACATTTTAAATGATCACATTGGTTGATAGCTCATTTAACCTTTCAAGCCAATAATGCGGTACGCCACTAATCTTAATATATAAAATCCTTGCGTTACTGACTGACTGACAGACACGCTACAGCCGAAACTATTGGGCGCAGGAAGCTGAAATTTGGCATGTATGTTTCTTGGGGACCGTAGGGGTGCACTAAGAATGAATTTCCCGAAATTCCCACGGGATCGGCCAAAACGGGTAAATTTAAAAAAATTGCAGGCGTAGCTGCTGGCGTCCTCTAGTACGTGTATAAAACTGAACAATATAGAGAACAAAATACTTTGTGAAACATTCAATAGAACCGCAACATAAATACCCTGGACGTACATTGAAAATTGACCTATGAAACCTAACGAGAACAAAGAATATATTACATAATCATATACCGATTTGTCCGTTACAGTGTTTTTAATAAGGATGAAACAGCTTGCATTATTTATTGCAAATGAGTTGTAATGTTACGGCTATTAAATTTAATTAATAAATTTAATAATTAAATTTATTTGTTGAAATGAGTTGAATAGAAGACACTGAGCATAATACTACTACATAGTGGGCATAGGACTAATCATAAAACTGTTGATTTACTTATTATGGAGTCATATTAATTATTAACACTTTATGCTTATCCGAGGCGTTCCGGGATTGTTCCTAGACTTAATTTTACTGAAAATGCATAGCAGAAAAATCCAAACGATACAAAATTTTATATGCTTACTGTCTTACTAATAAAAAAATATTACTCACACGTTTAACGTATGAATACTTACACAGCGTTTAACGTCTGTATAGGAGTTATACAGGGTTTACACAACATCGCTACTAATAAACGCAAAGCAAGCTTGTGTAACTACTCGCTGTGTGTACACGCAGCTACAAATGAACCTAAACAAGCCCAATATTAGGCGAACTCCCTTAGTGTGACCAACCTGTTATTGAGTAGTTCAGCCATATATTGTGTAGCTGTGTTCAGTTATTCTTCTATGAGCTGTGTGTACGTCAAATATGCTTGACAACCTTTTACGAAGTACGTTCAAAAACTTGTAATCGTAACTTCGTTTTAGTAATTTAATTGTATTTTACAGTTTATATAGAATTTTACTAGATTAATTATATATTAAATGGGGTTTCTTCTTAAAAATATCCCTTATCTATCAATCTGGTGATACTAGTAAATAAAACTATAATGTACAAAAACTAAAGAGTAATGGTTGTTTTTTTCTGAAGGAAAAATATGTTTTGATTTGTACTCATAGCTTCCGAACGCCTCCACCGACAATTACATTCATTTCATAGATCAAAGACATATAACCTTCCTAGTCCAACCTCTCTGTCATAGATTGCGGGCATAAACTAAGTAAAGTGACAACCTCAGCGTCCTCAGCTGGCCAAATAGCCGCCATCTTGCTCTTACGCATTCCTTGTACAAGGGTGCAAGCGTGTGTAGAGCTTGTGTAAGTCTAAATAGATGTTTTGATCTCTTATAACGCATGTATACCCGCAATCTGTCAAAATATTTTTTATTAGTTGCGTTTTTGGGCCTTATATAAAAACGTGGACTATCCACGTTTTTATATAAAGCCCGCAAAGTAAATATAGTAGATATACATAATAATATTAATAATATATTCCGTAGCAGTTTACAAGTTATTATCTACTAGATTCAATGCTACATTCTTGTGAACCATCTGTCTCTATTTGTGTAAATAAATAGCGCAAATAAAACTATTAAGACCCTTTTTAAAAATCCTAGATATAGATCTTAGTCTCGTCTTGTATACATAGTCATTGTATTGTAATAAAACTTCGTTGGACTAGATAGCTCTTTACGAAAGGTAGCATTCTGTAAGTGTGTTTGGAAATTTTAAATCTTATTTAGGTATTTATATTCACAAAGAGCCATATTGTCTCCGATATAGTTCCTTGCTAATGGCTAATACCACCCTCGACACCATGAGCAAGAATGTATGAGCTTTGTTCTAGGTGCTATATTTATAAAATGTAGTGAGCATTCTACTATTTACTAACTGTCTTACTAATAAAAAAATATGACACAGTGTATACAAGTACTATAAGCATTGCGTAACAAAAACGCAACTAATAAAAAATATTTTGATAGATTGCGTGTATACATGCGTTATAAGCTACACAATATATGGCTGAACTACTCAATAACAGGTTGGTCACACTAAGGGAGTTCGCCTAATATTGGGCTTGTTTAGGTTAATTTGTAGCTGCGTGTACACACAGCGAGTAGTTACACAAGCTTGTCTTTGCGTTTATTAGTAGCGATGTTGTGTAAATCCTGTATAACTCCTATACAGACGTTATACGCTGTGTAAGTATTCATACGTTAAACGTGTGAGTAATATTTTTTTATTAGTAAGACAGTAAGCATATAAAATTTTGTATCGTTTGGATTTTTCTGCTATGCATTTTCAGTAAAATTAAGTCTAGGAACAATCCCGGAACGCCTCGGATAAGCATAAAGTGTTAATACTTAATATGACTCCATAATAAGTAAATCAACAGTTTTATGATTAGTCCTATGCCCACTATGTAGTAGTATTATGCCCACAGTGTCTTCTATTCAACTCATTTCAACAAATAAATTTAATTATTAAATTTATTAATTAAATTTAATAGCCGTAACATTACAACTCATTTGCAATAAATAATGCAAGCGGTTTCATCCTTATTAAAAACACTGTAACGGACAAATCGGTATATGATTATGTAATATATTCTTTGTTCTCGTTAGGTTTCATAGGTCAATTTTCAATGTACGTCCAGGGTATTTATGTTGCGGTTCTATTGAATGTTTCACAAAGTATTTTGTTCTCTATATTGTTCAGTTTTATATACGTACTAGAGGACGCCAGCAGCTACGCCTGCAATTTTTTTAAATTTACCCGTTTTGGCCGATCCCGTGGGAATTTCGGGAAATTCCTTCTTAGTGCACCCCTACGGTCCCCAAGGAACATACATGCCAAATTTCAGCTTCCTGCGCCCAATAGTTTCGGCTGTAGCGTGTCTGTCAGTCAGTCAGTAACGCAAGGATTTTATATATTAAGATTAGTGGCGTACCGCATTATTGGCTTGAAAGGTTAAATGAGCTATCAAACAATGTGATCATTTAAAATGTATGACCTACTCTATGTTTAAAGCGAATCCCAAATATACGTATACTCTTAATATGTTACGTCGTTAAACTATACGTACACAGTCATGTGTTAAATTATGTTCATGGGTGTGAATTTTCCCTGATTATTATTTCAGATCGTAAACAGAGATATATGTTTTAGATTATACACTATATGGTGCGAATATACTATACACCGGACTCAGTTCCATATTACCAACATATTTTAATTACTGGAATTAAGGCTTTCGCAGTTTTCAACACTAGTTTTACGCATTTCTGGTTCTGTAATGCGTACCTACTTTTGTTTCAAGTATCCAACATTTTGGCACTGGAGCAAGTGCCTCGTTTACAGATGAGATTATTCATCCGCCCGTGAACATAATCCTTTTTTTTTACGAGGTGGAAAATCCCTTCGGATCTCCGACTCTTGGGGAAATGAGAGCCGGAGTATGTGGTGTAACCACTAAAAACCACCTCGACTTTCTCATGTACCCGTGTATCGGAGGGTAGGGAATCGCATAAGCATTCTTCGCTACCCCCTGACAGGTATTGGCCCGCCAGATGGTCAGGCGGGCCCCGAACAAAACCCCTTTGGCGGCGGAATAAGGTGTTGGGCTCCGCCGCCAAAACACCCAGCGGCCGCAGAGGATAGGGAGGACGGCAACGCAACACCGCATCTCCTCTTCCTCTGCGGCCCCACCGCGACGCATCGAATAGTGCGGCCCCACCGCGATGCATCGAATGGTACGCCCCCATTTAGTCGCGGGAGATAGGGCGCGCGGCAACGCAACACCGACACGCCTCTCCTCCCGCGACCCGCGCCCGACTGCGAGGGACAGACAGGACTGTCCCCCGCACCCGCACCGTTGGACGCAGGCCCCTCTAAGCCCACGCGGAGCTTCCACTCCTGGGATCTCTCTTAGCTTCACCGCCGGTGCCCAATCCACGGTTACTGAGCCCCCCCACCACGACAAGGTGGAGATCCTACGGGGTGGCCGTGAACATGATCCTTGTACTAAACAAGTATTATTGTTCAAGTCAAGGCAAGAAAATCAGAGGCTCCGCTGTGCTAACTTAATTTTACAAAGATTTTTGTTCTATTGTTGTGAATAAATACTGCTGCATAGACACTACATCGAGAGCGAGGTCATCATCTTCATCCCAACGAAGTTTTATTACAATACAAGGACTATGTATACAAGACGAGACAAAGATCTATATCTCGGATTTTTAAAAAGGGTCTTAATAGTTTTATTTGCGCTATTTATTTACACAAATAGAGACAAATGGTTCACAAGAATGTAGCATTGAATCTAGTAGATAATAACTTGTAAACTGCTACGGAATATATTATTAATATTATTATGTATATCTACTATATTTACTTTGTGGGCCTTATATAAAAACGTGGACTAACCACGTTTTTATATAAGGCCCACAAAATTTTACATAATATAACCTGTACGTTATCGAGCTCCGTAAACAAAGACAATATATAAAAGTGGAGAGAGATCAGTTTAGGGTACCTTAATGCTGTTAGAATTTGATCCGCTCAAGCGAACATAGATTTAGGTTGGAAGGTAGGCAGGTAGTTAATAAGTTTCAGTTGAAATTTATATACGGTCATTACAGTAGCCAACGGCCCTTAGTCGCTTTTAAAAACCCTTTAAAATATAAGCCGATTTATAAAACCGATTTATATTACATTAAACAGTAATAAACGAATATTAAAGCTCAAATAAAGCTACTTAAATAAATTACGTACATGTACACTTCTAAATGGTATAGTATAATTAATTAAATATTTTTTGCCCCAGCGGTTCGCAGAATTCATTAGGATTCCTTTATTGCCTAATCAACTGAAAAATGGCCCAACTCATCTGGAAGACGTATTACCTATTTACGCGTGTATGAAAAAATATTATACAATTACAATAAGTTACATTACACCATTTACGTAACACTTATTTTGTTTTTGCAGAAGAGCATGCATGAGAAACTTGATGGGAGTGAATGAAGCAAAAGAGGTATGTCAGGGTCGTTGCAAATGGCGTTTCGTAGTCTCTGCCTACCCCTCCGGGAAACAGGCGTGAGTCTATGTATGTATGTATGTATTTTGTTTTTAGTTCGCGTAACGCCCTAGATTGTAGCTTAACCTGAATAAGGTGTCGTCATATTTCATTGTTACAGTTTGGTCTACCTATATATTCACGTGACGTTTACAATAATTTATCCCCTAACGCATCCCACGTAGGTAGATATCGATTGGATTCGATGACGCGGGGCGCAACAGGCTACAGGTTAGGGCCGTTTGAAATTATAGGCGCTTATTATAGCCGCAGTAAGGTCTAGAATTGCCTGCACTGATTTCGTAAACTGTGTTGTACAAGTGCAATTAAAGGAATTCAGGTTTCCCCGGGACCTGAGAAAAGAGACAGATAGCTCAAAACAGGGAAGCGAGAGTTCACCGAGCAAATTGACGCGCCTTGGCACGCATTCTGACCTTTTGTTAAACGTAAAAATTGGATACACTGTACTGTAAAATAAATTAACGTTGTGTTAAGCCCGCTCTTTGTTATATTTTGTTTAACTGTGAAATATTGTTCCTTTGTTTTATGAAATTACACATGATTGAGTACAGACTGTAATTGATTACACGAAAAATATTTGTTGTATTTCTTTATTTTATTTGCTGTTGTTTATTAAGGGAGTAATATTATAATATTTATGGCTGTTTCTAGCGACAAAGCATTGGTATTTACTTAAATCCGTCTTCTTCTTCTTGTGTATCAATGGTGGTTTTAGATGACAGACGACCAGTATTCTGCTACAGCTATAGCGTTGTTTGTGGCCTTATACAGCTCAGCCAAAGAGCATTTAATCGGACAGGAGGGGCAAGAAAGCAAGTGTGGCATGTCCTGTCTTGTCGCTCCACAATCGCACCGGACAGAGTCCTCAGCCACATAGCCCCATCTATACAGATTGTATCTGCAGCGACCCACTTGTGTTCGGAGTCGGTTTAGGGACTTCCAGGTGGACCAGGGCAGGTCCTGCCCTGGGGGAAGCTCCTCTGTAGGCACAATGTAGGAATCAGGAGGAGCATGCTTTTCATGCCACAAGTTACGGCGTGCCTCAGCTGGACTGTCTGTAAGAGGTTTCGTGTGGCTTAGGAAACTTTTACGGCTCCATAGGCGGGTTGAAACTGTTTCCTTATTATGGAGTGGATGTCGAGAGTCTCTTGTTTCGACTTCTCGATGGAAAACGCCACACTCCTTCGCACCTCTGGAGGTGCAATACCTGCCAGAGGGTACACCATATTAAGCGGTGTTGGCTTCAGGCAGCCTGTTATTATACGGCAGGTGTTTTTAAGTGCAGCATCTACTTCTCTTGCATGTGCTGAAATGTACCACACTGGGCACGCTTATTCATCAGCAGATAAGCAGAGTGCAAGTGGCGATGTGCGAAGCACGTGAGGCCCCCCAAGAAGTCGAAACAAGCCGGCTTATGAGATTGTTGCGGGTGTTAACCTTCATTTTCGTTTTACGACAGTGCTCTTTGTAGGTCAGAGATCTATCAAGGCTGACCCCAAGGTATACGGGATTAGCGCAGGATAAGATGTTGTAACCTCGCCAGCTAATCTTAAGGTTTCGGCCAGCATGTTTATTGTGCAGGTGAAATGCACAAGATAGCGTTTTATTAGGGTTGTGTCGAAGGGCATTCTCGTCACAATAACGGCCTAGATCGTCCAAAGCTTTCATCAGCGTGTCTTCGACGTCCTCGAAGGTACTCGTTCGAGTTTCTATTGCCAGATCGTCAGCGTATAAAAATCTTTCCGTTCCGGGTGGGCTGGGTAGTTCCGGGTGGGCAGTGTAATATTATAATATTACTCCCTTAATAAACAACAGCAAATAGTAGATATTCCAGTATCGATTGTGATAATTTCTATGGAATTTGCTGATACGCAGCATGCTGATTTCAGGGACATGTTAGGTCTTGTGAAGATGAGATGGCACTGCCGTATTTTTGGTGAGGAATTTCAGCTGTTAGAGTCATTCCTGGAACCATAGGTCTAGTTTGGTGTCCGCCTCGGTGGGTCTCCTGCACACAAAGTACATCACAGTGAGTTTTGTCGCAGAGCTCAGCGAGCATCTGTGCTTTCTCATTTGAGAAGCCCTCTATGTTTATGGTAACATACGTAACGTATAACGTACATAACGTATACATTAAGTGCAGGAACCGTTAATGGCAGTTGGATTTGGCTCTGTTAAGAGCCTTTGTGACTGGGAGTCGGTATTTGGGTTTGAGCCGTACGTGGCCGTTGATGATTCGCCATTGTGGTGAATAGGATTGGTCAGCCTAGGCACTGCGTTACCGTGCCTAGCTGCTTCCGGGGTGCGCCGCGGGGAGGCTCCTTTCATGCACCCCACCACACTTAAACCCTGAAACTACACTATTGTTACTGACACATATTTTTGAACTGAACGTTTTCATATTTCTCGTATAAGCAATAGTCTCATATTATTGTCAATCGTCTATTTGTTTACAGAGACAATAAAATTGTATAATTTATTAATGTTCACTTACAAAAGTATTCATTACCTACTTACATGCCACATACATTTTTCGATCATACTAAGTCTTATCCCATGAACTCAAACTACGCCATAGTACAACATGCAACAGTCCAATCATGTCAGTCATGATGAATTTTTACGCTTATTATATTCTAGTACAGTATGAAACTTATCTACAAAAACAATACTTTTATTGTTTCAGTATAACTGAATAATTTTCAAGCACTAAAAGCGTATTTAAATACATAATGACGTGCCGTGACATTATGCATATGCTGCCGTTCTCTAACTAAAATGCCGTTAAGTGACATTTTGTCATTTTTGAGTTTCTTAGACCATATTTTATCAGAAAAAAAGCTCTATCGATCTGTCTGACAACAGTTTCAATAGCTCTTATGGTTATTGAGATATAAAAACATGAAATGCCGTTAAATGCACAAATCATCTATCATACCTACGCTAAAACGCCGTTATGTGACATTGCTAAGCTAAAATGCGGCTAAAGCTACATAGCCACATATTTTATAAAATAATTCGTTATTTTTTGCCTAGCTAAATTGCCATTAAATCATTTTCTAGTGCGGCAAAAATACTTTAACGGCTTTTTAGCTTAGCTATTTTTATTATTGATGTGTAAAAATCATATCTATAAAGCCACTATTTAAGAATCCTATGTTTAAATGCCGCAAAAAGCCTTTTGCCGCATTTAAGTGTTTATTTTTAAAATATATTTATTTTACAATATACAATTGGAATTCTTATATAACGGCAACTATTTCATAATCTAGAAAATAATTATAATATTGTTCAAGACTAAATTGTCGCTATCCAACATAACTAATCTAAAATGCCGCTAAGTATTCTCGCGCGCGTATAAGTTCAGCTGATTCACCGCACGCGGTGACGAGACGCGGTGCGGGTGATTAGTTATTTCGTAACCATGGGTAATAACATTCCCAAGTATGTACCAACTTTTCTCAGAAGCGCGCTTTTTTGTTATGTTTCACCAAACTGTGGTCTTTAAGTCTACAGTATTTTTACCAAACAGACATTTATGTGTATGTGTATCTTCGCTTCGCTTTTTACTAAAGCAATGTTACTGAAGCATTACTCTTATGTACTATTTCCACCTAATGTGCACAGTCATGTTAATTTATACAGTTTTTCAGTATAAATTAACATTACTACACAGTGTAAAGTCACAATTTCTTCACCAGTGACTGCTTGCGTATTTCCTTGCGTCATTTTGCAAAACCCGTGAACGGCCCGATACCATAGTTGACAATGAAGAATAAATGTAATCATGGAAGCAAATTCAATGCAAACCCCGTCAGAGTTAACGGTAGGCTTCGGTGTGAGTTACGATTTATGAAACAATGTTAATTCTTTTAAAACAAATTAGAAATGAAACAGCTGGAGAAATGATTAAGCGAACTGCACTAACAAACACTCATTGAGTGCTGTGTTAGTTTACTCAAATGTAGCAATAAAGAGGACATTTTGAATCGTTTCGTTTCTTGTGATGAAAAAATGGGTCCGGTACCACGATAGGAAACACTCATCAACGTGTCGAACCAAGAAAAACTGACCAAATCCTACAAAAGTGCAAGTTCACTCAAAAAAAGTACTGGTTGTTATCTAGGGGACCAGTGCTGGTATCATGCACTGCAGCTTTTCAAGATCTGGACACATATACGGTAGATTTGTATTGAGAACAATTGCAAACTATGATGGGAAGGTTCCTGTTAAACAACCGACACTGGTCAATTGTTATAATCATATCTTTATGCGTTATAGTTCACTGCTGCTTCAAAACAACTGAAATTTAGGCCACATAGGTACTTCGCGAAAGAACGTTGCTAAATAAGAGGGAGCTGAGGTAAGAAAATCCTCGACACCCTCCATATTCCCCAGGGCCTGTCACTTGCTCCAACAGATTATCCCTCTATTGGAAATAAAAGAATTTCATGAGGAAAATTTCAAAGAAATTTCAAATTGATTTATTCTCGCCCCCACGATTTCTACAACAATTAAATCAATCAACTACCCATAAACTAAGGGCAAATGCATAAACCTTCACTTTATTCGCAAATTTTATTTTAAACTTAGGTTGCATTTGTTTTTTTAACCGTTACTGTCCCATTGTTAGGCACAGGTCTTCCCACACTCTTCCATAAATCCCGATCTTTGGTTTTATCTTGCCAGTCTACCAAAAAACTATTAAATCCTAATCATCCTGCCATCATTTTTGCGGCCTGCCCCAGTGTCACCTTCAGGGTTTCATTGGGTGGCATTGTGTATCCACTTTTCGAGATGCATCCTAGAGACATGTCCCACTCAGTTCCATTGTAACTTCGCCGCTTTGACGCCCACATCGATTATGCATAATCATCAAAAGTGTATAACGGTGTTTTGAATTTTTGGTCAGTCTTATAAACACGCTTCTTTTCATGGCACAATGGCAAACCATGAGCTAGGACTTTTAAAAATCGGTCTATTTTAATGTAAAATTTTAGATGTCTGATTTTATAACATAATGATTATACTATTTTTCTTCTTAACTTTTATGGCTTTAATGTCCATGGCATGTTAATGAATAAAAACTAAAGCATGTTGAGGTTTAATTTTGACATAATACTGGTTTATTTTATATTAGAAACTAAAAACTTTCAAGACCATAGAAGTTACCGACCATAGAAGTAAGACCGGAACCAGAGAAAAGCTGGAATTCTCGATAAATTATCCAATTAATAATAAAAAGGTCAATTATTAGTACCGAGTAATTTTAAATAACTAAATAATTGCTTTGTTAATTATTTTATACCTTAATTTAGCAAAGTTCCTCATTAAAAAAATGTTGTGATCGAGGTGAATTTAATAATAATAATAATAATAATAATATTCTACCACATTCACACAACACCATCTAGTCCCAAACTAAGCAGAAGCTTGTACTTTGGGTACTAGATAATGGATAAACATACATATATACCTTTTTTTTTGTAAATACATACATATTATACATAGAAACACCCAGACCAAGACAAACATCCATGTTCATGCACACAAATGTTTGACTTGAGCGGGAATCGAACCCGCGACCTTCGGCGTAGCAGTCGCTTACACTCCCGCGGCGCCAACCGGTCGTCCAATTTAAGAAAAAGAACACATTTTATGGATCTTTTTTAAATGCTGCCATATTGTTATGCAGTAAGTATCAAAACATTTGATAACATATTATTAAAATAATGATAGATTTAGGAATTAATAAAGAATTTAATTGAATTGTTTGTTTTTATTTGATTCTCTTTTATCTTTATGACGTGTATTGCATAGCTAAAATGCCGTTATCGTCAAAGGTTTTGTACTTAGCGGCATTTTAGCAATGTGATCAATAAAAAAATGTCTATAACAAAAATATACTTCAGGTATTATTGATATTTACTTGTCTTGATTGCCGTTAAATGACTTAGCGGCATTATAGCGTAGTTCGATTCCACTTGTTTACGCAATAATGCTAACCTATATTATCTCTAGTACTTTTAACGGCTTTTAAGGTGTGTATTATATCGATTTTTTAAGAGTGGTAATATAACTGCAATATTAGGACATAACCATTAGCAAAAATGCCGTTAAGGTATGCATAACGGCATTATAGTCATGTTTTAGGACTAGATATTTTACTTTGCGAAAATATGAAATATTTTCTTTCTTTATTTTTTTTTTTATTTACGGCAACGTTTTCGAATGGTACCAGCACTGACTAAAAGAGCTTTTAATTACATATTTTTTGGTATTTTAAAGGTTCACATGTGACTTCAAGTTAGGAAGTAGCACTCATTTGAAATTATTTCACCGTTTTTCGCGCGTATCTCAAAATGTGGTTTTAGTGCTTAACGGCATTATAGTTGAAGGACGGCAGTATGACGAGCGGTTGGCGCAGCAGGAGTGTAAGCGACTGCTACCCCGATGGTCGCTGGTTCGATTCCCGCTCAAGTCAAACATTTGTGTGCATGAACATGGATGTTTGTCTTGGTCTGGGTGTTTCTATGTATAATATGTATGTATTTACAAAAAAAAGGATATATGTATGTTTATCCATTATCTAGTATCCATAGTACAAGCTCTGCTTAGTTTGGGACTAGATGGTGATGTGTGTATGAGGTAGAATCAAAAAAATGATATGTGTCACACACGACATTGTAAAGGTTTAAAATCGTGACATAGTTTGAATACCGTTCGAGTTACCGCGATAGGGGTTTGCCCGGGCTAGCTATAAATAGAACTGCGATTGAATTTTACCTTTGCACTTTCAGTAGGTACGCTGCCCCATACTACGTACTGTATCGATTTTATACAACATTGATTTGACTATTTAGAATGGTTTGCTGTTATAATATATGATAGGTGAAACTTAGGCATAAAATAGATAGAAGAGATGATAATACAACGAACTTCACGGATTCTGGAGATCTTGGACAAATGTTTATATTATTGAGTAATTTCCTTGATGGTGAAAGGAAACGAAATTTTGTGATATGATTTTGAAATGTCCTTGATAAACGTATCTAAATATTAAGGTTTTTTTTGTAGCTCCTGTAGACCTAAGTTTAAAGCAACATCTGCCCCAGACGTTACTGTCATAGTATGTCGCATACTCGTACTACTTGGCATATAATATGATCGTAAACCTTTATTATCATCAGCAGCCTTTTGTTTGCTACTACTGAACATAGGCTTCTCGTAATTGGTGTCAGAATATAGTAATGACTACTACTACTGTGCTAAGCTGGCCAGACTTGTTAGTTTATTATTTTTTTATAGTCTCACGCCTGTATCCCCGAAGGCGCAGGCGGAGGTGTAAATATTGCACCCACATTTCGCCATGAATTTTTAGGTCCCACGTAATAGGGGGCGAGCCTATTGCCGTTACCGCCCGGTACAACATCATACTCCGGGCTGCTACTGAGTATTCGGAAAAACCCAGTAACAGTTTTGCCCAAACCGGGAATCGAACCCGGTAACTGCGATCTGCAGCCGCATACGCTATCCACTGGACCACGGCGGCAGTATAGGGTTTGATGTCGACTTTTCCTCTCCTCTTTCACCGCATAATATTATTTGCTTCGTGTCTTTTCTTACTCACCTCTTACATCTACGGAATGAAAAGGGAAGTGAAACTCTGTATTCTTAATCTGTTATTACAGTCGTAAACCTTAGAAAAATAAAGTTATTATATTGTAGTCATACTAATTGAGATAGCACGTTTAATTTCTCCTCTGAAGCCTGAGTGCTTTAAACGAAGATTAGCTATCATATTATTATATGTGAGATAGACAAAGTGAGGGTCCAATTTGAAACGAAATCAAAAGTATCAAAATATATTAAAGAATAAGCGAAACAGCTCGTGAACATGACTGGTGTAACCTCCATAATATCAAAATAGGCATTTAAAAAGGGTATTATACTCTTTCATCTAGAAGTTTCCCATGATGCATATGTGGATCGGTTGTACCCAGAACGAGCAGAATTTCTTTAAATAATCTTAATATATAAAATCCTTGCGTTACTGACTGACTGACAGACACGCTACAGCCGAAACTATTGGGCGCAGGAAGCTGAAATTTGGCATGTATGTTCCTTGGGGACCGTAGGGGTGCACTAAGAAGGGATTTCCCGAAATTCCCACGGGATCGGCCAAAACCGGTACATTTAAAAAAAATGCAGGCCTAGTTGCTGGCGTCCTCTAGTAAGAAATAAAAACAGTAAATCATGCCGAATACGATATCGTTCGCAATTAGCTAAGTCCACACAAAGGGTGGTTATAACATAAGTTTCTTCCAACCGCCCCGGGCCGCGTTGTGGTCGATTATCGATAAAGCTATAACATAAATTTTGTTTCATTTCCCCCAACCACAACATGTTGTGGCTATGTTTTTTGCGATGAATTTTGCTCGCATTAATTTATACCCTTTCGGTTCTATCCACGGTTATTATAACAGTTTACTGACGGTTTATTATTATGAACTCTGAAAACAATGACGTGTGTTGCGTCGGTGTAGAAATGTTATGTTTCACGGAATAATAGCTTTGATAAAGTGATGCAACATTACAACTTTGTACGCTTTGTATTTAATAAATCTCTCTTTCATAAGCTTTATTGCATATCTTCGTGTTGTTTTTTATGCATCATGATAAATGCTGATTATTTATGTGAATGCGAATTTTGGTGGTAGGGCCACGCTGTTTACAGCACGAATGGGCCGGCTCGAGCGGGGCAGTACCACCCTCCCACAGAAGATCGACGTAAAGTAACAGTATGTTTTGGTGGTAGGGCCACGCTGTTTACAGCACGAATGGGAGTTGAGACCACGGGATGGACGCATAATAGTCTCGCAGGCCATCCCAATCCACTGACGAGTAGTGCCACAAGCTTCGCTTTGTCTTCACTGGTTGTGGAGGTTAAGCGAGTGGCACTGTAGTGCGAACCAGACAGTGGTCGGAGGAACCCAAAGGGGCTTGTACTGTCACACTGTACTGGGCCGGGTTACTCGTCAGCACAAGGTCTAACAACGAGGGCGCTTGACCCGATATATCTGGTATCCTGGTGGGCTTGAGTACTAGTTGAGTCAAGTCATGCGTTAGAACAAATGCGTGAGCAGCTCGTCCCGCGTGGTCCGTTTTGGAAGAGCCCAGCCAGGTCTCATGGTGGGCATTGAAATCTCTCAAAAAGACCAACTCGGCGGTCGGGAACTGCTCCTGCGCATTATCTGCTGCCTGACTTAAGTAATCAAACAGTCGAGTTGTCTCGGAATCTCCGGTATGGGAACGGTAAATGCACACGTAAATCTGGGCCAATGAACCCAGACTTACTTGTACCCATAGGACAGAAAAGGACGGGTCCTCTAGGCAGCGTAGACGTCGACAGCAAATATCCGCTCTGACGAACAAGCATACCCCGGCTTTTGCGTGGAAGTTATCCTCCAGTGCATAACCTCATAATGCAAATAAGTCGTGTCGTCGGGACGGCGTATTTGAGTCTCAGTCAAGAAAAGCATGGCCGGTCGGGCCGTCTCGAGATGATGGTGGACGGCGTTGAGGTTCGAATGGAGTCCGCGGATGTTAGCGGACTCCATCTCAAAAAGTGAGTTGGTGGGGAACGAAGACGCCGCTGTTTGACCGGAACCATTTCTTAAAGCTGCCATAGAAGAAGAAAAGGTGGCGTGAAAAGAGGAGGCAGTCAACGCAGCAGCGCGTGACAAAGCGCAGAGTATTGTATTGCCATTATACTGTGAGGTATAGCGGTGGCCGACCCGCTGGACGGAAGGGCCCCCGTACCCTCCCGGAAGTGGTCGCCGCCGGGTCCCACCGTCCGGTCACCAACCGGCACGACGAGCCACCCCGAGATTATGCGCGGCCTGGTGGGGCAGCCTCCCGAGATGGTTAGTCCCAGTTGGGCCCCTATACTATGCCACGGGCGGCCAGCGGCACCACCGTTTCTACGGGTCTCCCTGGCCGGCGAGTCGACCCACACAATGACCCCACGGATACTCTACTGGTCCCACGTATGCTGCGGTAACCGCCCCCTCAGCTAATCCTCCTCATCCTCTCCTCCTTCCCCATATGGGCAATGAAGAGAGGATGGGGAGGGTATGGTTGGGCCTCCGGCACTCCCACTCACCGAACGAAACGCAACAGCATAGAACATACTGTTACTTTACGTCGATCTTCTGTGGGAGGGTGGTACTGCCCCGGTCGAGCCGGCCCATTCGTGTTGTAAACAGCGTGGCCCTACCACCAAAACATACTGTTACTTTACGTCGATCTTCTGTGGGAGGGTGGTACTGCCCCGCTCGAGCCGGCTCAGCCGGGCAGTACCACCCTCCCACAGAAGATCGACGTAAAGTAACAGTATGTTCTATGCTGTTGCATTTCGTTCGGTGAGTGGGAGTGCCGGAGGCCCAACCATACCCTCCCCATCCTCTCTTCATTGCCCATATGGGGAAGGAGGAGAGGATGAGGAGGATTAGCTGAGGGGGCGGTTACCGCAGCATACGTGGGACCAGTAGAGTATCCGTGGGGTCATTGTGTGGGTCGACTCGCCGGCCAGGGAGACCCGTAGAAACGGTGGTGCCGCTGGCCGCCCGTGGCATAGTATAGGGGCCCAACTGGGACTAACCATCTCGGGAGGCTGCCCCACCAGGCCGCGCATAATCTCGGGGTGGCTCGTCGTGCCGGTTGGTGACCGGACGGTGGGACCCGGCGGCGACCACTTCCGGGAGGGTACGGGGGCCCTTCCGTCCAGCGGGTCGGCCACCGCTATACCTCACAGTATAATGGCAATACAATACTCTGCGCTTTGTCACGCGCTGCTGCGTTGACTGCCTCCTCTTTTCACGCCACCTTTTCTTCTTCTATGGCAGCTTTAAGAAATGGTTCCGGTCAAACAGCGGCGTCTTCGTTCCCCACCAACTCACTTTTTGAGATGGAGTCCGCTAACATCCGCGGACTCCATTCGAACCTCAACGCCGTCCACCATCATCTCGAGACGGCCCGACCGGCCATGCTTTTCTTGACTGAGACTCAAATACGCCGTCCCGACGACACGACTTATTTGCATTATGAGGTTATGCACTGGAGGATAACTTCCACGCAAAAGCCGGGGTATGCTTGTTCGTCAGAGCGGATATTTGCTGTCGACGTCTACGCTGCCTAGAGGACCCGTCCTTTTCTGTCCTATGGGTACAAGTAAGTCTGGGTTCATTGGCCCAGATTTACGTGTGCATTTACCGTTCCCATACCGGAGATTCCGAGACAACTCGACTGTTTGATTACTTAAGTCAGGCAGCAGATAATGCGCAGGAGCAGTTCCCGACCGCCGAGTTGGTCTTTTTGAGAGATTTCAATGCCCACCATGAGACCTGGCTGGGCTCTTCCAAAACGGACCACGCGGGACGAGCTGCTCACGCATTTGTTCTAACGCATGACTTGACTCAACTAGTACTCAAGCCCACCAGGATACCAGATATATCGGGTCAAGCGCCCTCGTTGTTAGACCTTGTGCTGACGAGTAACCCGGCCCAGTACAGTGTGACAGTACAAGCCCCTTTGGGTTCCTCCGACCACTGTCTGGTTCGCACTACAGTGCCACTCGCTTCACCTCCACAACCAGTGAAGACAAAGCGATGCTTGTGGCACTACTCGTCAGTGGATTGGGATGGCCTGCGAGACTATTATGCGTCCATCCCGTGGTCTCAACGCTGCTTTGGTGGGAGGGATCTGTCGGAGAGTGCGTCTGCTGTTGCTGGGGAAATCATCTTGGGCATGGAATATTATATTCCATCCACTGACGTCTCCAGCAGCAGCGGAGTACGGCCTTGGTTCGGTCGCGAGTGCGCCGATGCTGTTAAACAAAAACAGTCGCCTGACCGCGCTTGGATCAGGGTTCGGTCTCGTCGCGATCCGAATGTCCATCTCATTAAGGCAACCTATAATAGAGCCACCAAGGTCTGCAAGCGGGTATACATAAGAGCGGATGCACAGCGCATTGCACGGTTTGGTCAAGAACTCTTGTCGCACCCCACGGGCAGCCGGGGATACTGGCGATTGGCCAAAGCCGTGCAATCTAATTTCTGCCAGCCTTCACTGGCGCCGTTGCGATGCCCTGATGGATCACTGGCCCATGGGCCGCAAGAGAAAGCTGACCTGCTTGTCAATCTCTTTGCGGCCAACTGCCGAATCGATGATCGTAGTGCGCAGCCGCCTTCGATTCCCTACTGCGGCCACTCCATGCCTGATATTAAAATCAGGCAATGCGATGTTCGCGCGACACTGCGGTCTCTCGATGTCCGGAAAGCCAGTGGACCTGACGGAATTCCAGCGGTTGTGCTTAGGAAATGCGCAGTCGAGTTGTCTCCAATGCTTACACGCCTGTATCGCCTATCATATGCCTCTGGCGTAGTGCCGCAGGCTTGGAAAGAGGTGAACGTACAACCAATTCCCAAGAAAGGGGATCGTTCTGATCCGGGCAACTATCGACCCATTGCTATCACCCCTATCCTCTGCAAGGTGTTTGAACGATTAATCAACAACCAACTCGTTCGCTACCTAGAAGATCACTCTCTCATCAGTGATCGTCAGTATGGCTTTAGACCGAAACGATCAACGGGTGATCTTCTAGTGTATGTCACTCACCTTTGGGGTGAGGCGATGGACAGGCATGGAGAGTCGTTGGCTATTAGTCTCGACATCTCCAAAGCCTTCGATAGAGTCTGGCATCGTGCGCTTCTTTTCAAGCTTCCAGCCTACGGCTTGCCGCTTCGATTGTGCAACTGGGTTGCCAGCTTCCTGCATGAGCGCCGTATACGAGTCCTTTGTGACGGTGAGTCATCGAAGTTCCTCCAGGTGAACGCTGGTGTGCCTCAGGGGTCCGTGTTATCGCCCACGCTTTTTCTTCTGCATATCAATGATATGCTCACTTTTGGGGGCATACATTGCTATGCAGATGACAGTACTGTACATGGGCGATATCTCGGAAACCCTGCAGCTAAGCAAGCCAATACTGAGGAATATAGGGGAACACTTGTTGCTGAGCTTGACCGGGTTCTGAATTGCATCTCGCGTTGGGGTGATGAGAACCTGGTCGAGTTCAACGCCAAGAAAACACAGGTGTCCGCATTCTCAGCCAAGGTATCTCCATTCCTTCCCCATCACTCTTTTCTGGACACTTCACTACCGATTCAAGACAGCCTCAATATCCTGGGTATGGACATACGCAGAAATCTCAACCAGAAGAACTACATCGAAGGTGTCATCAAATCTGCATCTCGGAAACTCGGATTCCTGAACAAGGTGAGGAGGTTTTTCACGCCGGAGCAGTTGTGTCTGTTATACAAGACCCAGGTTCGCTCCTGCGTGGAATACTGCTCTCACCTTTGGAATGGCTCCGCTCACTACTTATTGGACGCCCTCGATAGGTTGCAGCGGCGTACTGTCCGTATCATCGGGGATCCAGAGGCCACTAACTAGACTCTTGAGTCACTGCAATTACGCAGAGACGTGGCCTCAATGGCTGTCTTCTACCGCATCTATCACGGTGCTCCGAAGAGTTATTTCAACTAATCCCACCTTCTCCTTTCCTATCCCGAACGACACGTGCTGGGTTGAGGTGCCACTCTTACACGGTAAAACAGATACCGTCACGCACCAAACGGTTCGGCGCCTCTTATCTCTGCCGTACCATTAAGATGTGGAACTCTTTACCAGTCCACGTGTTTCCCTCCACCTATGATCCCGGGTCCTTTAAGCGGGGCGTGAAAAAGCTTTACTCAAGGCCGTCAAGGTGAGGGCCATCATGCCATAATGCCATGCTGGCTGCTGGGATGATGTCCATCACTATGGGACTTCACTGACTGCTTAACATCAGGCAGCATGGAGTCAAATTGTTCAGCAGAAAAAAAAAAAAAGGAAAGAAAGTATGGCTTTACAGCTAGACCGCTGTTGGTTTTGATGACTATAATTATTATGATGAAGATATTGAAATAGTTATTTCTTGAAAAACAACAAATCCTTAAAGAGCTAAAATAGTTCATGAAAATGTATATGAATTTCGGCACACACCTATCTACCTGTTATCTAGTTTTACAAAATACCTTTCTATGGATATACCAAGCAAGCAAAGCTGCGAGCAAAATACAGCTTATTATTCCTATAGCAACGTTCTCCGGAGCGTGCAAAAACTTTTCGAATATTAATACGCGTTTTAATGTCTGAACCTATATAGAAATCTGGCATTTTTGTTCATATTTCTAGGAACTGTATCTAACACTGCAAAGAGGGACGTATTCTACAAAGAGACTGGACTCTTTGACCCGTCGCACAAATCTGCTTGAATGTGCTTCACTTGAATTTGTGCTTTGGATGCCCGCATTGGTGAAATTTTTCTGTTGGTCAAAGCTAGTATGGACCCGGGCAATGTACCTACTTGAAGACGACAATAAGTTGGATTATGTTTAGACAAATGTTTTATGGGTTCAGAATATAGTAGCTAAGAAAGTAGGATGTTGGTAAGTAAGTACTAATTTACACGTCTCTTGCAAGATGGATTGCAGCCGCGCCCTATCTATCTTACTCTTACGCCAACGCAACCTGATGATGCTTCCACATTAAGTGCAAAATCATTAGATGTTTCCTTATTTTTATTTCTTTTTCTTTCAGCAACTTGTGTGTTGACCCTTAAACGAATTAGGCAATGAATACAACTAGTAACAAGTAGTTGTATGTAACAAGTAGTTGTTGCATTACCGAAGTTTTGTAAGCTAGCAGGGTTCCTAAGGCCTCTCGCGTCACAATTAAAATCTAGTGCAGTCACTAGATTTTAATTGTGACACGAGAGGCCTTATGAACACTTACTAGTTCATCAACGTACATAATCAAAACTTAGATTCGGAACAAATAAATGTTTATACATTGCGAGTAACCACCTTACACTTATGTATTAGGTGGTAGCATCTCAAAGACTGCATAATCAAACTCACAATACAGTGCAGTGTGGAAGTTCTCAGACGCAAACTTTGCGGCGGAAAAGAATACTTACTGTCACTACCCAATTTCATTCCGCGGGTATCGTAACATGGGAATAAGGTAAATCGTCTGGCTCGGTAAAGTACTCACAATGCTATTTTGACCCAAATAAGGAGAGCCCTAAGTACAGCATACATACATAGTCTCACGCCTATATCCCCGAAGAGGTAGGCAGAGTTATATTGCTACACCCACTTTTCGCCAGATTTGTTTTGGTCCCACATATTAGGGGGCGAGCCTATTGCCGTACCGGGCACATTACCAAACTTCGTGCTGCTACTGAGAATTTCCTAACGGCCAAACCCAATAACACTTTGCCCAACCCGGGGATCGAACCCAAGACCTCTCAATCCCACGCGCACCTTTATGCCGCGAGACCAACGAGGCAGTTAAGTACAGCAGTAGACTGCAAAAGGCTGTATGACGATGCAGATCCAATTCAGTAGTCAACTTATCTCGTGCTTTTGTATCACATTTTCATCGCTCGCTACAATAGAAACGGAGTATGCATCTATACGTAATCACGCATTACCTATTCAAAAGCACAAAATACAGTTTTAGCAGAGATAATTACACGTCCGCTAGTCAAACAGGCTAGCAAAGCTTTCATGTCATTCTAATGTTGGACCAATCGCATGCATACTGTTAACAGTTCGCTGATAGGATCACTGGTTTATTCTATTCATATTACTATTTAAGTAAATATTTAATCAAGCCTTTGATGAAATGGAATCCAAAATATTTTGCTAGTTATCGAGATCGACGTTCTCACAAGTAGATTTTGAAACCGTCTTGACAGAGTTTCTATGCGATATTATTAGCAATGTATACAGATTTACATAGAAGTGGAGACTGTCTCCAGTTTAGTTCGTAGTTGGCACCGTTGGCGGCGCTGGCGTCGTTCTCCGTCTCTTTTGCTCTTGTAGTTAAGATACACAGGAGGAACGTTCGTCTTTTATGCTCTCGTAGAGACAGCTGGCACAGCGCGACTGCCACGCCGCCAAGCGGCAATTTGGGTCACAGAAAGTTTGTTTTCAAAGCGCCCATAAGAAATGCGCCTCTATGTAAATATCTGAGCTCTTTGTAGCAAGATTATTTAACGGTTGTAGTAAAAGATAGATTTAGATAAAATTATTCTTCAAAAGTTCACGAAGATTAGATAGCGCTCGCATTGTCAAAATGTTTCTGAGTGATTAATAATAAAGATTCAATATTGCTAAATAATGACTTCACATAAGGATATAATTTATACTAGACACAATAATTTTCCCGCGTGGCTGTGTGCTTATTGTCTCAAACGTTTTGATATCACCTTGCAATAAGCGTAATTTTAGTAGTTTTCCTTAAGAAAGTAAAACAACGTCCTTAATGCAACTAAATACTTGTGAAACACAGAGAATACATGTGTCATCTTTGGAGTCATCTAAAAGTCTGTTGAGGCATCGTTAAATAAACAATACCTAATTGGATTGCGATACAATTATTAATACAACAAAAAAGCTATTTGTAGTAATCGTTCACAGTAAAACAAGCAGTTCAGAAAGTTCTAATTGAAAATTATGGTTCAGTGCACAGACCAATTAACATATAAATCGACAACCTGAATTTAAATACAGCTATAAAATTATATTATAGGGGACAAGAGCTAGACTCTTAAATGAACGAAAGAAAGCAGAAAATAAATATGGCACAATTTGTATTGTGCCATATTTATTTTGCACTTTATACACGTAGGCAAAGTTGCTGTATGTTTGTACATACAACAACTTTGCCTACGATCATTTGTTTATTTGAAAACAAAATGATAAGCAACTGCTTATCATTTGGTTTTCAAATAAACAAATGATAATATTCGTTATTTGTATCAATCAACTGACACGCTTTGTAAACAAACAAAAGTTTCCTCTTTACGACAGAAGTATGATAAGTTGTTTGAGTTTAGTTCGCTACGGCATCCAGCGTGAAAAATAGATGCACCATTGCAGGGATACCAAACAAATATCAAAGTTAAATGTATTCCATATCAATAGAACTGTCACGTTGTTTACCTTTACTTTTAGTTCTTTGTAACTTTCAAACAACTCTACGGGGAACTTGCTTGAAAGTCAAGTTGAAAGGAAACATGTGAGTTTTATGCATTGAGTAAACAGCCGTCTTGTACTTCAGAACTCTGGCTAATATCGATATCACGATGCTCCCCTGCGGTAGTCGTTCACGATAGTCATTCTGATTTGGATAGCATCAACGATCCACTGCTTGAAAAAAAAGAGTTTTCTTTTCAGAGCTCTCGTCTAGACAGTACATAATTATATACTGGCGGAAACGGCTATGCGAATCGATTTATGCAGGCAAATCTTGGCAATGATAATCCTGTGATGAACTGATTTAAGACGATACTGATGTGTTAATAAAAATAAATTGAGATGTTTCTTCTGTAGCTTATTTTGTAAGTAGTTAAAGCTGAAATCTGCGGCAATGCTTCTCTTCATGCCTCATATAAAAGCAAAGTTAAGAACCGCATTGTACTGCCTAATTACAATACCTTTTCCTCTTTTCAGTGCTCCTCTCATAATAATATTCCAAACCACATTGAGACAAACACAAAAGCCACCGCTTGTTCAAACATATCTGTACCATTAAACGTAACCAACTAAATCATTTATTATGATCATTTAAACCGTAGGGATTCACCTCGCATAATGAGTAGTTACAAAGACATCTCTCTCACAAAGACCCAAACACATTCCAGAACACACAAAAAAATATATACAGAAAAAGAAAAATAAATATAAAATAAATAATTATTATTATTTTATAATACGTATAAAATAATAATAATGTAATGATAATAAATTAAATAAAACTATGGATATATAAAAAAACACATTCCCATAATACATATTGTTTCATAAGTCCCAACAAACAATCTAATGTGTACTCGCTCACGTACGTATAAAGGCCAGCTTTATGAATTACGCACAAAGAAAATATATTTGACATTACTTGGCGACTAAATTAGGAGAATACATCAATATTCTGGTCGCTACGTCAGAGAATTGGTCCTATGTGAGAATTGATTGCCGGGCTTGTAAAGGCTGGTTAATATTGATGAGGAGATTCGCTGCGGCGTGGCTGCTGGTTTTAGTAAACATAATGTAATTATTCAGAATATAGGTGTAAAGTTGGGCAGGCAAATACACGTAAAACTCAGTCAATGTAGTTGAAAAGCAATTTTTAATGGCTAGCCTGTACTTTGCATTTTAAAAAAATATAGTAAGAAATTGGATGCAATATTTGTGCCGTTGATTATAGCGTTGATTACAACGTAGTATTAATACCAGATCACTATCATCATAGATATAGTATAGTATAGTATTTAACTATTCCATTACGCAGTAATAGAGTCATTAGTAAACAAATAGATAGGCAGTTTGCTCGTGGCCTCCGAGGACAGCTAAATTTAGTCATGTTTCAATAGACCTCCATTCAGAACTAGGCACTGAATATGGACGTCATCAATTTAATTAATTACTACCAATCAATACCCACGCATAATACTCGTACAATCAGCAGTAGTAACACGACCGTCCCTAATAGTATTACTACTGCCAACCAATCCCTTCATAAACATTGTAACACATAATAAAATTCTCAACAGGGGAACTCAACAATTCAATTGTTCAATCTTTTATGTGCACTACCCATAAAGCAAATTGTCCAAAATAAATCAATAAACTTGACCTGCCTGAACGCCAATGAAAAGTCCCATAAAAGGTTTATTAAAGTCCTCCTCGATAGCGTAAAAAGCCATAAATTCCTTTACGCATACCCCTGATTCAGTAGCGTAGAAGGAACATTATGCTGCCGAGTTAAATATAAGTAGGGTAGTGTGACGTAGAGATGATATTGTGAGCGCCGTGATCGAGGCAGGTAGCACGGTGCGGAGACTGCGTACTGCCCGGCTGACGTCTGCGTCGCGCGTGTGTATGTGCCCTGCTTCTATGTGTGTGACCTACATTCGCAGGGCTGTCAGCTCCCGTATAATAGCAGATAATACTGCCAACGTTAAAGGTTTATATGGAGCTTGACTGATCGTTACATTTCAGCATTCGCGTTCGGAACAGAGTGGTTAGAATATACTTTCATTTTATTAGTAGGTTTTATGGGTGAAAATAAACACTTTTGTGCAAACGTTTCGTATATTTTTTAGAAGATTGGCTGTAAAAATAGTTTTGTTGTAAAATGAAAAAGTTATATTTAAATGAGACGTGCTCATAGTTTATGTATTTTATAGTAAATCCGTTGTTGACAATTGTACATGGGCGTAAGCTTCCCCTTATACACCCATATAAGGGGAAGCTTACGGAGGTGGCCGGCCCCCGATGCGAACAGGCTGTCTTTCATTTAATGTAAGGGGTCACGATCGATGTAGCGCCGCCTACCGCGTCCGCATCCCTAGTTAAACGGCCCGAGTCAAGGGACCTAGCGGAAAAATGGAAGGCTGAATATTTTTTTGATGGAATGTCTGCTCGTGTGGAAGTATAGTTAACTTTATATAAGTAAAGTCGGCTAGTTATTTATAATATTTTTATCGAGTAATATGTTTAGATTACTAAAGCATATTTGACGGAGTATATAACTCTGTCAAATATGGTTATACTAGAAAGTGGGCCTTGAGCTGCAAGGCGAAAGGCTTGTAGACAACCAGGATAACACTAAGACGATGATGAATGTATATTTTTTTTATAGACTCACGCCTGTAACCCCGAAGGGGTAAGCAGAGGTGTAATATTACACCCACACTCCGCCATGAATTTTTAGGTCCCACGTAATAGGGGGCGAGGCTATTACCGTTACTGGGCACATCACCAGACTCCGTGCTGCTACTGAGAATTTGGAAAAACCCAGTAACACTTTGCCCGACCCGGGAATCAAACCCGGGACCTCCGATCAGCAGTCGCAGACGCTATCCACTGGATCACGGAGGCAGTCCGTGGTTGTATAGTGTATGTGTTAATATTAGTAGTAAACTATCTTCCTAATTTGGCACGAATTAATAGATATAATCGTAAGATCGTGTCTACAAATTCATGCCAATCATCACTTGTTCAGTGTTTGTCCAATCTGACAAAACCAAATTACAGAATGCCGTAATTTGAAAATGTTTCAAAATATTTCACAACTTATCTATTACGATGTGTATTGACGATAGTTTGCTGCATAAAAATATAACAGTAGTTAACCCTCAAATATACCGAAAGTTGTCTTAACTTTAGAGAATATCTATCTTTTTCGGTGACGGAATTAAATGGTCCATAGAAAAGGTAATATTCTATCAAAACTGGTTAGACAAGACAAAGGAAAAGTAAAATCACAATCAGAATGACGGTAAAACATAAGCAATAGGTTCTAGTTTGTCACCTATGAAATGAAATACAAAGGAAAGATTTTAACGACTAGGTAAAATATAGTATCTACTTGCCGTCGTACGTACCGTCATGATAAATACAAATGATTTCCAACAAACAAGATCTTGTACCACCGCTGTACGCATCAGATGAACTCAAACAACACAAACAGCTGAATAGGTCAAACGATTCACCCACTGCTCTCTGCCTACCCAACTTAAACATTTACCGTGATGGTCGAGCCAGGAACCATTCTCAAGCTCTCTTGCATACGCAAGTAAAACACAAGGTTTATTTTATGGTAGCAGACGACATTGACTTTCTCTTGGCACACAGCATGCAGATAATTTTTATACTTCGTGAACATTAAAATATATGGCAACCAGGAGCATTTCGTCGAAAACGAGTGATATCAATATTAGGAGTCTGTACTTATTAGGTATATTATATTAATATGTTCTATAATAATTAAATTATAATATACTTATTTTGTTCTGAGTGGGTCATAGATGTAATATTAAACCTTTTTGTTTAAATGTAATAATTATAAAACTAAAATAAACTCTAACACACTTACAGTGTGACAAAGTGATACGTTTGTAGCAGTGCATACATAAGTGGAGTCACGCCTACACATCCTTGAAAAGGTACGCAGGGATGAATTTCATGCTCATATTTCACTCTGTCTTCAGTCTTTTGTCGTCTACTTGCTGAATTCGTAACCAAATTTTACTTTGCCACTGATAACTGTGGAAAATTAGAATTAAGGCGAGGTTGCAGTACTTTTTAAGATTTTTGAACGTCTGAAAGTCTCATGAACTATGATATTTTTAATGAATAAAAATTAAAGTATAAAAGTTGAACATATCTTCTAGTAAATCGTAAAGATAGAAACACGATTTGGAATAATTGGCTCGATAAAAAAAAATTACAAACATGGCACTAAATCACAATTTTAAACGTGTACAGCTTAGAGATTCCATAATGAATTTATATGAAAGTATTATCAATAGAAACAGCTCTTTATTTTAAAATAAATGGTAAAAACAGATTTCGTAATTTCGTTATCAATTTTCTCCAAGAAAAAATATAGTCAAAATGTTGGCATTATATCGCTCGCCGGCCGTTCATCAGTGCCTGTCTAGGCGTGATTGAGGGCGGACGTACGTCGTTGCTCCGCAAAATCCCCCTCCACCCCCGCATTTACGTTTTCGCAAAAGTACAAAGTAATTCGTATTCCAAACTCAATCGTTCAAACCATAGACATACTAGTAAGAAACCGTAGACAGGTTACTGACAAGGTAACATGATGGAGCTTACGAGTGGCACGCATCGCGAAAAGCGTACGCACACTAATATAAATATGTCAAAACGACACACTAAGAATTAGATAAGAAGTGTAAGTGAGATTGCACATCTAATCGCAAGCGCGAAAAAGAGATAAACATATACTCTCTGTACCGACGCGCATTGTGACATCATGCTGACCGTTTCACAAACAATAATTTGACTCAGATGCGACATGATCACTTTGTCTGTCTTGAGTAAATTCAATTCGCCTCAAAGTAAATTTGATTAATTCATTTAAGGTAGGGAAATAAAAAGTCGATGTAATTTATATACAACATTTATTAAAAAAGTACATTTTATTCTTATCATTTCATTCAATGGAAACCTAAAACAGTACGTGAATATAAAAACTGAGCGCTGCGGACCCACCGTAGCCCAGGCAATACCCCTGGGGTATGGTGGGTCTTTTAAAGCTTAACCGTACTCCTGGCTGAAATGCTCGTAGTGTTGTATCAACGTGCTACGTGGACATTAAACTGAACAGTGTTATCCCTCGTATGATAATGACTTACTACTTACGTTTCTGTATTTTTAGACAAGCGAAGACAAGCGCTAGTACGATGATATAGTGCATCAAGGAGATAAATTAGAGAATAAAACGTTTAGGTATTACTGCTAATGGTTATAATGCTTTGTATATTATAGGTATAATCTGTGGTACTGTTGAAGACCCGTCATCATCATCCTAGCGCTGTCGGATCATTCCCACTAGTTCTATTGAACAGTTCTATGTATGTTTTACAAGGGTAGTGTCACAACATCGCGCTCATATCCGAATAAATATGTATGTATAAAAATGTGTTAAACGAATGAACGTCTACAAAACAATTAAACGTCTACGAAACAAATGAACGTCTACAAAACAAATGAACGTCTACAAAACAAATGAACGTCTACAAAACAAATGAACGTCCACAAAACAAATGTACGTTTACAAAACAAATGAACGTCTATAAAACAAATGACTACCAGAAAGTGATCAGCTATCGATAGTTATTGCAAAAAACAGGTGCATGCGATTTTCCGTGTCAATTATCCGTGTGGTGACGGATTAAGAATACGGAATGTCACCACCCCATATCATCCCATGGGTGTCGTAAGAGCCGACAGAGGGAGCATATTATGCAGAGAACAGCACTGTAAGAGAAGGAAAACTTGATACAAACCCTATACCAACCCGTTTGGCCAGCGTGGTAAAGTAGGCCAATTCCTCCTTTCAAAGGAGAGGCCTAGTCCAGCAGTGGACTGTTAAAGGCTGATAATGATGTGTTGATTCAGCCTCAAATCACTTTTATTACTTGACAAAAACACACATCAGTATTTTATTATTACGAATGTCCCATCTGGATACTTTGTTTTTTAGTCTTTGAACACGCACAATACTGCTACTCTTTTACACTCGCTAAATGCCAATTTTTTTATTCACTCTATTATTTGTGATACTGAATTTATTATAAATTGTAAATAAAACGTTGTAATACTCATGAATGGGAAGTGATTCCATAACTTTTAGTCATTTTCCTACTATAGTTTGGGCAAAATCTCATTACACACGACGGCATTTTCAAATGTAACGTATACACACGCGAGTAAAAGAGCGAGCGTTTCCGACCGCAGCGCGTACGCGACTAAAGCCAAATGAGACATTTAGCCTGTTTTTAATGTGCCACTTTTGAAGTTCGCATAACTCATCTACGGTTTTTTTTACGCTGCGCTGTGGCACACACACACACGAAACCCCCCCTCCCCTCCCCCCGCTCACTCGCTGACGCCACCGCCGTGTTTTTGTTTTTGCGGGGGGTGAGGTCGAGCTACGCACTGTACTGCAACCTCGCCTTAAGTAATAAAGGACCTTACCCGACCACGGAACCTAGCATTACTCGAACGATCATCAAAGTAAATCACAACCAACTGCACGGATGGCGTAGTGGTTTAAGCGGCCGCCTCGTCGCTTGACACTGCGCCGAGTGTCGTGGGTTCGATTCCTACACGAGACAACACTTTGTGTCATCCATAAATTGTTGTTTTGAGTCTGAGCGTTCATTGTGTCCGTTGGTTGTATGTTTGTAAAGTCCCCCGCGACACAGGATTTATTCCTAGTGCGGGAGTTGTCATAAAGAAAAAAAAACTAGAACCAGGCGATCTCACCTTGAAAGAAGCATAGTCTTGTCATGTCCAAGCATACATCCATCCACTTCATTGGCTCATAAGTCTGTGACGCACTTGCGATACGCACGACGAATGCGATATTTTTCGTTAACGTACTTATGTAGATCCATATGTATTTATTAATTATTATTTAATAACTCTATAGCTATATGTAGCAATTTTAATTTGAAGTTAGCAACAAGATCTGATCGTATTGAATTATGATTTCAATTCTGTGAACTGTGAGAAAGATAGTGTCTAAATCTAGCAGAATGTCGAGTTTTCTTTATATGGAAAAGCGCTTTCACCTATAAACAGCAATACAAAGAAAGCTTGTAGTACCTAAATTAAATAGAATGGCTGTGACATACATACAGGCAAACAGACAGACATGGCGAATCTATAAGGGTTCCAGTTTTTGCCATTTTTGGCTGTGCAAACATAAAAATGCGTCATTTGTGTAGAATTTTACAGCAGTTAAAAGGCTGGCAAATAAAAATATTTAGAACGTGGAAATTATGACATCATATTTCACATAAGTCACAATATAAAACAAAATATTTAAAAGAATGTTACACTCTGCATTTTGTTGGCTAGAAAATATGTCAACATAAATTTCTGTAAGTATATATAGAAGAGCTACGTTTAAAGGATGGCACCGTTACAAAATTGAAAACTAGATGACTTTATTTTGTAAGGAAAATAAATAAGAACGAAATGTAATGCCGTCTCCAAGTTACAGTAGAATCGTTTCCTTAAAAGCTTTTGCAAAAATTCTTATTATGTGTATTAAAATGATTTAGCATGATGTTGGAGAAAAACGCTACGAAGTACAAATCATCTCGAATTTAAGTACAAATTTGTTTGAAGTAAACGACAGATGATTTATAAATGGATTTATCATAAGCATGAATATCTGATTCGAGTTTCGTAGAACAACTTTGCGCTGTTATTTTGTTATTGATTCATAATTGCGGATTGCAGACGGCTCTGGTTACTGGATCGGCAAAAACTGTTGTGGGAATTTCTTATTGGGTATTTAATAAGAAATTCCCACAACAGTTTTTTACGTCAGGCTCAATCTAGAAATAAAAATTGCCACCAATAGGTACAGTTATATTTTATATTATAATTTATCAAGTAATGATTACAAGAAAACCAAGTATTTATTAGTGACACATTGACGTAGGCATAAATATCAGTAGACTCGCGCTGTTATATTGTCGAAATTGTAGATGTGTACACCATCTACTCTAAGCAAAGGTTTAATTCAATTTCTCGTAATAGGGGACACATTACCAACCTTTGTACTCTACTGGGAAGTACAACAAAAACGATAACAACTGGCTTAATTAATGTCAAATTAATAAAGAAAATTATATACAAATTGAGGAAAATGTAATGAAAAATCTTAGTATGTCTTATTTGTCAAACTGTAAATAATAAATTGTTCGAATTAGTCTTAATCCAGCATTTTTGCACAATATTATCCCCATGGCCAAAGAATATTCGTCTAGGCTCTCCAATGTCATATTTTAGTTTCTTGATCAAAAGATGTTTTATTAATGTAGATTGCCTTTGCTTATTAGTTATATTTTGATTAGTTTTCTTATTTTATAGTATTCATTACTTACTTGATCTACTACGAGATTCATCAAAAGGCGTGTTCTTTATACAGCGTTTAATGGTCTCATTTTCTGATGAGTATTATAAAACAAGCAAAAGAAACATGATGCCCACTGACGTAGGTAATAGAAACATGGGCAAAGTCAAAGCTTTCTGCTATTCAAACATAGTCAAAGACTTTTATACTGCCCCGTAAGAATAGTTTATTTTATAGAAATATAAACCGGCAAGTCAGATTTATTGTCGCCCACATTGTCAGAGCGCGGTGCTGTGCATTTATCCCGGCGAGTCCTCGGGGAAGCTTACTGTCACTGACAAACTAATACAGGGTATCTGGGTTTGTCCAAATGTTCCAACAGAAAATAAGTTATAATATCCTCCATTTGAGTTATAACTGTTATCTTACGTTCAGTGAGGCTGACAGCCTTATTAGCGATGCGATGTAGTATTAGTTCAATATTTATTGATGAAATGTGAATACTTACGTAAATTTTTCTACGAGTAAGTTTTTTTTCAATGAACCTCATACAAAAATCTGGTATGGGTAAACGGTGTTGAGTAGTATAGGAGCTCACAAGGAGCTAAACGCATGTGGTAAAAAGCTATGCGTATGCGGATACAGATCTGAGTCTATATTCTCGCATTAGTTACATTAACAACAACATTCTTTCAGACAGGCAATTTGGTTTTCGGCCTCACAGGTCAACAAGCCAGGCAGTTGAGCAACTCACTGACCACATTACAACTAATTTAGATAGTGGACAGCATGCTATTGGGATATTTCTAGACCTTGCTAAAGCTTTTGACTCTGTGTCGTCTTCTATACTGCTTAAGAAACTTGAATCTGTCGGTATAAGAGGTAAACAGTTAGCACTGTTTACTGATTACCTCTCTGACAGGTATCAATGTGTAAGAATAGGCAACAACATAAGTAACGATGTCCCTAACACTACATTTGGTGTACCCCAAGGAAGTATATTAGGAGCTACCCTGTTCTTGATATACATAAACGACCTTTGCAACCTAAAACTTCAAAATGGTGTCATTATGTCATATGCAGACGATACAGCACTTATTTTTACTGCAAAGTCGCTCGATGAGGTATATGAACTGGCTCAACTTGGCTTCAACACCGTAAACACTTGGCTATTTAAAAATTTGTTGACCCTAAATGCACATAAAACAAAGTACATTCATTTTACAATGAAAAACAATAGCAGACACATCTCATCTAACAGTTTAGTGGCTCACAACAAGCTTCACTCACATGGTGACACTTCATGCGCTTGCCCTACTTTAGAAAAAGCTGATTATATTAAATATCTAGGAATTACACTTGACACTAATCTGACCTTCCGCAAACATATCGAATTATTGTGTAAAAGAGTGCGGAAACTAATTTCCATATTTAAAAATATACGCGACGTTGTAAACTTAAAATTGTTAAGACAGGTTTACACTGCACTATGTGAATCCATCATCTCATATTGTATAACCGCATGGGGAGGGGCAGGTAAAACGATCCTACTGCCTTTAGAACGGGCTCAAAGAGCTATCTTAAAGGTAGCAACCCTTCGCCCTTTCATTTTTCCCACTTATGAGTTATATCAGTCCACCGGTGTTCTAACTGTGCGCCAATTATTTATTCTACGCACCATCCTAAAACAACACACCCTTCTTCCTTATACACCAATCCCATCAGGCAAAAGACGGAAAGATCTAGTCTGCACCAAACCTATAGGTAAACATGTTTATGTAAATAGATTCTTTGCTTTCCTCGGACCTTTCCTATATAATAAATTAAATAAAACCTTAGATTTATATAGCATAAGTTATAAGTAGTGTCATCTTGTTGTTACAAAACACCTAATGACAATGACCTACTCTGATACAGAGAATTTGCTTACTGTAATAAAATAGTGTGTAAGTACCTACGCTAAGTTACAACAAATCATAATATTAAGTCTACTTTCTATTACATATTGGCAGTTCATGATCATTATTATGTTAAAATATAGCCCTTTATTATTATTATTTAAGATTTTTTTCCTGAAACACAGGTGTTAAAGCCTAGTTCAGGTAAACATTAAAATAGCTACCTATATATACCAAATATAAGGTATTACCGTAATAAATAAAGTAACTACACATCAATGTACCACAATTTAACAAAGGCACTTATCGCATACATTATACTGAATTATAAAATTTAATTTAATTATTTTTACTGTAATATTTTTCCTATGTAACATGTAACGTTTATTTTCTTGAATAAAGTTATTATTATATTATTATATTAAAATTTTATTCATCTAAAGTAATATAAAATATATTTCAAGAAAAAAGGATATATATGCTTTTTGCTTTCATTGGTTTTGCAATTTTCAGTCTCTACAATGCTCTACAATCACTATGTGAAACAGATTAATCATTTCTGACAGGGAATGTATTAAGAGTATTATCATCGGCAGATGTAGACACTTCAACTACTGCAAAATATTATGCTAAAGGTAAAATATTTATCGTACAAATTATAATGCGGGTAAACCATACTTGAGAATAATAACGCTAAGAAGAGAAATATGGTGGTTTTATAAAGTTCACCTGTAGCTATCACTACACTTTTTGATCAAATTATGCAGTTAGACGAGCATCGCTGCACCTGGTTACACTCCGAAAATAAAGGTTCTCACAAGCTTCAGTGAATGCGGTAATTTGATCCTAACAATTTTAGCATACGTACATGTGCAGTCGTAATAGAGGTATTGGCTGACGGAATACAGGTATGGCAGCATCCGACAGACTGCTATGCAGATGGTCTCGGGTTCGAATCCACGGCACGCACCAATGACTTTTCGAGGTTATGTGCGTATTCAGTTTTTAATTATCGCTTGCTAAACGGTGAAGGAAAACATTGTGAGGAAACCTGCATGTCTGAGAGTTCACCACAATGTTCTCGAAAAACATGTGATATCTGCCAACCCACACTTGGCCAGCGTGGTGGGCTATGGCCTCACCCTTCTCATAGTGAGAAGAGGCCCGTGCCCAGCAGTGGGACAGTAAAGGGCTGATGATGATATGATACAGGTATGAAGCTTCGCTCAAACTAGAGCAAATTACAATAAATATTTTGGAACACTTTGTCCACATAATCCCTTCTTCGTTTATTCTAGGATTGTTTTGCTTGCGACGTAAAGTGTCCCGTAAAGGCCAAAATGAGAATCAAAATGCTTTATTAGAAAAACTTCCCACTAAGGTGCTACCCTACCGGTCTTTCTACATCGACAGCTTACCGTCAGGCAAAGGAAATTCGATTTACTATAAGTTAATAAGCTGGCACACACGGTTTAAGACGAATTAAAAGACTGAAGTGAAATAAAATAAAATTCGGGCAAGTGCGAGTCTGACACGCGCACCGAGGGTTCCGTACGCATTTTACCTTATTTGAGGTTGGTGCTAATTACACTAGTCCTCTAAACCTGTATGAGCGCCCATACAACTTAGAGTACTACCTTAAATGGAGTCTACTATGTATGTATGGGGACACCCTTAAAATTTCCTTTATTTGTGCTGTAAGACCCTGCTTTTGGCCAAATTTCCAATTCTGACATCGTGATTCTAGTTCAACGGGAACTAGAATATAGGTTTTCGACCCAAAACCTAAAGGGTACTTACGGTTGACCTAGAATTGTCAATTTTGGTTAAAACCAAGGTCTTACAGCACAAGTAAAGGGAAAGTTCTTAAAATTAAAAAAAGTTGAAATTTAAGGTTAATTTTGGTACTTTCAAGTTTCTGCAAAAATCTAATTGTGACCATATCTTTTTATCGGATTGACCCAGGACCCTGATTTTTATACACCTAATAGGAACCATAGACCTCAGTATCTGGTATAAATTTCAATTTGCTAGGTCCACCCGTTCCTGAGAAAATCGGTGGTGACACGGACAGACAGACAGACAGACGGATAAGAAAGTGATCTTATAAGGGTTCCTTTTTTTACCTTGTGAGGTACGGAACCCTAAAAAGTATCATTACGTACATTAAACTTTATTAAAAGATGACACCTAAATGGTTCTGTAATGAAAAACTATGACGATTAGCAACTCGTATAAACCACACCGAAAAAATATACATAAGTTATTACACCTTATTTTTTAAATAATTACGCGATCGAGTCTCATTAAATCAAATTAGTATCGTAGTTCTCACTTCTAACTGTCCAAATTATCTCTAAAGTACTTTATTTTCATTTCTGTAGCATAACTGCATTTAACCGCAATGATTTTTTTAAATATCGTAAGGGAATATTAAATTATATAGGGTGCCGAAGACAAGACGTGATAGAATGTTGATTAAAGATCGACAGACAAAAAGAAACGTTCCTTTCAAGAAAAATCGACGTCGACAACCAATTTCAGTCATCATTACAGAATCTGTTATGTACGTTGTGACGAAATCAGTTATTTTTACGACTGCCAGATGGTTTCCGATGTTTTTGTCGCGACAACAATATGCTTTGTTTGAATAGTGCGAAAACAGCCCTCGGGGAAAATACTAAGGTTTCATGACCTCGAAATTCTTCAATAGCGGCGGGGCCTATAGAACTTGATATTTTTATACTTTTGAAGTGAAAGTACTTTTATTGTTTGTGTGTAGATATTTTAAGGCCAATGTGTAGTAGGAAAATTAAGAAAGGCAATCGTTATAAATGAATTTCTCTCGTACATCCCTGTTCTTGTATTGGCGCCACTGTAAAAGCGTAACTTATATAAAAAATAAAGTTGACTAACGTTGTTCCACATAAATTTACATTACAGGTGGGACAATATTATAACAGCCAAAGTTAAATTAGCATGGACCAGAACATCTAACGGCTGAAATTACCTATAAAATTAAAGATTTTTACCAAGGCTCTCTGGCCTTCACACCTGAAATATGGCATATAGCGTTACCACTTGCAGACTGAAAAGCACACATGACCTCTCACCTTGCTGATTCTTACTTTTGCATAGTACTTGGTATACAAATACAACTTAACTTGCACATACAATTTAAGTTATACAATTTAAGTCGGACATAAAACGCGTCAAGGGAAAATCATCAGCGCTTGCCTACATTTTCAAGTTTTTATGACCCGTAATTAAGTTTTTACTGCTTCAAGCTCGATGTTACGCAATTAATATTAATTGGACCGATAATTAAAAATTACAAGCATTGGATAGCACGATGAAAGAATAATTTTCATTTCTACTTTGATTGCATTGCTTTTAATGTACCTACTTGAATGCAGTGAAAATTGTGGTGAACACAAGAATTATACCGACTTCAAACTATTTTAAGATAATGATTTCTTATAAGGCAAGTATTTTCTATGATGTTTTATTCACTTTGCATTTTATTAAGGAAATGTATACTGAAAATAAATACCACCAATGGACATAAATTATTTCACACAAGAGCACTTCAAAGTGTCTCCATATTCTTCATCCATATTTTATAAAAAAGCACCTAAGTATGATGGAGCTCACAACTTTTATAACCATTTTTTACAATTACAAAGACCTCAGTACCTGTATTAAAACTGAAACTTCAGCTGTAAATTATGAAACTGTTGTAAAAGTAAGAGCTTGCGGAAAGCTTCAAAATTATTTTATTACATAAATGACAAAGGAACTACTTTCCCAAGAATTTTTGGAAGTTTATACATTGATAGTACAACATTTCACATAACTTTTGATAGATAATAGCTGTTTTCACTTGCGATGTAGACCAATGAATACAGAAGCGCAGTTCTTAAGAATTTCGTGTGCCGATTCCAAGTGGGGACTGTCTCCACTTTAGTTCGTAGTTGGCGCCGACGACTTAATAAATATAAAAGTTATTTCAGAAGATATTTGAATTTTGTGACTTGAGATTGAAAGAACGATGGTTATAAATCATGGATTTTTTTATGTAATAAGCGCCAAACGAGCGGGTGGATCACCTTATGGTAAGCGATTACTGTGGCCCATGGACACAGGCACCAGAGAAGTCATATGTCTATTGTAGATCTTGAGTTGGGAAAATGAATAGGAGGAGGAGTGGGATGAGGGAGAAGGAATAGGGGATAGGGCCTCTGGCACTCTCTCTCTCTCTTTATCTCATGGTGATGTTTGTAATGCCACGATCATGCACACCTCTCAATTTACAGTGTTGAAGACTTGAACTTAGTGTTAAAGAACTCCTTCACACTGCCGGCAATGAACTGAACGATGAGCTTGTTATAGAGAAAGCTTTGCGCAAATAAGTCCCCATCAAGGTCAAATCGTTGTTGGAAAAAGAGTGCGTCTTTTGTCTCTGTGGTAGCAAAAATTATTTTAGTCCATTAGTGGTACAGGAAGTACTGTTGCAGTTTTTTTGTTTTGCTGGAATTAAAAATTGACTTGTATAGAAGTTCCTACAGTAAGACCATCTATCATAATTATCATCAAATATGAGAACTTGTTTTACACTAGCTCATATAGTCATCCTCATCACCATCATCTCTGTATACTGTATACAAACTGTTCGATTGCCTGCGCTGAGCTCGTGCATCTCCTTACTATAAGAAGGGCTAGGCCATAGTCCACCAAACTGGCCAAGTCCGGGTTGACAGACTTCACATGTATTTCGAGAACATTATGGCGAACTCTCAGACATGCAAGTATCCTCAGGTTCTTTTCTTCCACCGTTTAGCAAGCGATATTTAAAATATAAAACGCACATAGCTTTGAAAAGCCAGTGTTGCGTGTAGTAGGATTTAAATCACCTTGCATGTTAGTCTCGGGACCAGGCTATTACAATAGTTACACCAACCAAAACACAATATGGAACAAAATGGCAAGTATGTAACGTAATACTACACGTATTGCGTTATAATATCTCGCAGGCGCTTAACGCCAGCTTAGCCGTTCGCAATATTACCAAATATGGTCATGTTCACTAGCCAAAGGCAGTTGTGAGTCATAGGCCTATATCTATATAAGATGGGTGCGCGATCTAAGTCGATCACTTGCCCTACACACCGTCTCGCTGATGGTTGTAGTAACTACAACTACAATCCTACTTCTCTTTCTACTGTCCCGCTGGGGGTAAGCATATTCTAGTTGTCTGTGTGCCTATACGTTCTGTCTGTAGTATCTGTGTCTCCTAAGCATAACAGCCGATCTAGGGACCGCCTGTTCCTGACCGGTTGTTGTGTATTCTCTATGCTGTTTCCAGTTCTTCCTACGGGCTCACTGCACCTGTCTTCTTCCTACGGGCTCACTGCACCTGTCTTCTCTCTACGGGCTACAAGCCACGAGCTGCTGGCGCCGTGCCGCTACTAGCCAGCTGCCACCCAAGCCTCCGTTCCTGCCTACGAGCTCCTACAGCCAGGCCACGGACGCCTGAGCCTGACCGCTCGGCCCACATCGGCTGCACCGCTTGAGACCCCGCTCAGCCTGAACCTCGGCCACAGAGCTGCCTGCGCAGCGCACCTTGGCCAGCTCATCGGCGACCCTACGAGCAGCTACCCTGCGAGCGTCGGAGAGCAGCAGGAGTCTACGCTCCAGCCCTCAGGCCAGTGCTTACCTAGTTCGGTCATACTGTACGTAAGCGGTAGTGAGACATAATAAAGAACCTGTTCAGCCTAGCAGTGTTTCTCTCGAACCCCGACATCCTACCTGAGATCCTCCGTCTCAAGTAATAAAATTAAAGCAACATTTAGGAATATAGCACAAGTGTTATATTACAGTGTAATATGTCCGCTTGGTGACGGATTAAGAATACGAATTGTCACCACCTCATATCATCCCATGGGTGTCATAAGAGCCGACAGATGGAGCATATAATGCAGAGAACAGCACTGTAAGAGAAGGAAAACTTGATACAAACCCTATACCAACCCGTTTGGCTAGCGTGGTATAGTAGGCCAATTCCTCCTTTCAAAGGAGAGGCCTAGTCCAGCAGTGGACTGTTAAAGGCTGAAGATGATGATGATGATGATGTTATATTACATCCATATGTGGCAACTGTGAATATAATTTCTCACACAATTGAACACACAAACAGCACGAGCCTGCGTTTTATGCTCACAATAACATCCATTTCATTACAGTCATTACAATTATTTAACAAGAGACCCACCATTCACCCGAATTCAGATTAACCCCTCCAACGCCGGGCGTGAAAAATAAAAAATATCCGGTAGTGCCGGCTGCTTTACGTCTTGACCGAGCAACAGCTGACCGGCGTCATTGTGTTACCTATATCTCAGTTAGTTTTAAACGTATCACAAAAATAATGACGGTTTTGGCAGCCTTGAAATATGTTTTACAGCAGAAAGACTTTCAAAAACCAATGAACCGCTTTTGTAGTCGATATTCTGTTCTATTTAAAAATTAAAAGCTTCCAACATAAATTACAAAAGTGCTGAAGCTGGAAACAACAACTTTTCTCTGCAGTTCGTTGAAATAAAACTCGAAAACACGAAAAAATCCTCTTCAATAATGCTTTCAACACACACAATCTCACAAATATTTAGAATTTCAGCAATTATTCACAGCCCTTTATATACCTTACTTAATTAATTATTGAATTTAATCAACAGTTAACATCAACTTCACTAAAATTTTTATAAATCAACAAAAGTTTCAACACATAATCGGTGTACGAAACGGCCGCCATAGTCGCGCGCGAAACTGTGCCGATTTAGATACACTTTCGTAATTATCAAAATCATAAGTTTAGTATTTTATTATTGTTTACTTAATAGTTTGTGATAAATAAGAAAGGTTATGAGTAATAGTACCGACTTTTAACTACCTAATCTTACAAAACTTAAACGCGAACGGTTGTATTTACAACTTGCCGCCATTTTTGGTAATAATATATAATATAACTATAATAAATATAACTTTATTGTTTTTTTCGGTAATGATATATTGAAAATCGTTTTTCGTTATAATTTAAACAATGATCATATCTTAACAATATTTTACAGAAAACAAGATTAGTTTCCGAGTATAATTATGTATAATACATTTAGTGAAATTACGAGATTGCGTCGCTACACCTTTTTCAAAGCAGAGCTCTTGTCACTCTAACGCGCACGAAGTCAAACTTGTGGTAAACAATTTTCAGTCGTTATTTTTGCAAAAAATGTATATGAAAATGGCAACCAATTACAATGCAGAATTGAAAAGAATATTCATACTTTGCAATAGTGGGGCATTATTTTATTGGTGGAATTATATTAACGTCATTTAATAGTTGTGAAATATAGCGTTGTCGTTGCGGGACATACGTGTTTCCCGCAAGCACTGGACGAAACAAATTTTCCTGGGACATACGTATGTCCAGCCGGCGTCCCAGAGGTTAAAATCCCGGCGAACCAAAATATCTTCTATTATGCCTCTCCATAAATAAGATTCTATTGTCGTCATCGTCAATCGCTTGGCCGTTGATAGCGTTATCTGTGACGTCGTAAATATCAAGTTTGAGCGTCACAGCCTCAACCAGGTGGGGGATATTGAGGAATAACAGAAAACTTCGGGAGTACCCCATTTATCTTAGCTATTGTTCCCGAATTGGGGTCGTTTGGGGAAAATGCTTTTGTACTTCGTAATCTCGATCCAGTTATTTCACTTGCTTACCTACTTCCTTCTTTGTTTTGTAGAAAATGCTCTTTGGGTGATGAATTTTCTTGTAGAATTAGTGAAAATTTTTTAGCGTACGCGTAGCGTACGTAAAATATTGTTTCCAGCTTCAGCACTTTTGTAATTTATGTTGGAGGCTTTTAATTTTAAGATAGAACAGAATATCGACTACAAAAACGGTTCATTGGGTTTTGTAAGTCTTTCTGCTGATAACCAGATAAATGTGGGCATAGAAAACCAAAGGAAATATAGGAAACCAAATTAAATACAAAAAGAAACTAGCGGCTACACGCAAGTAATCGTGGTAGTGCCATTATATCACACATAGATCTAAATCACGCGACGCACCACACACACATCACTCAGGGTAGCGTAAAAGACGTTAGAGCCACATAACACTACGTTGTTCCACATATATTACGAATTACCCTGAAAATATTTCGGTGGAGTGGTTACACGGACTGGATTCGCTTGATAAGGACGTGACCTTATATAAGTTGACAAAAAAGAACGATTCCGGAAATACGTCTCAAATGACAATAAGTCGGTCCCATATCACTTTGAGATCTGATTTACCAAATGACATCTTTACCTCCATCTTAGAAAATTGTGTTTCCAATAACTGGCAATAATTTTGGATGAAGCAATACATAAATAATACCTATTTTTGGAAGGTACGTATAAAGGTAAAACGTCAAAGCACCAAGATTCATACGCATTAGGTTTGTTACCAGAAAACCATGTTGCCTGGATATAGACCAAGAGATAGACTGTCTTCTTAAGTTTTTGAATACATTTACAAAATTGCGATAAAAGCTCTCGATTTATATGCAAAGAGTTTCCCTGTCAATGGATGTTTTAGATACATCTATATACAGTCTGGCGGCTCACTACAGCGAAAAGTTATAAAAAACTTCGACTAACCAGACGAGGGCCTAAAATCAATTATTTCAAAAGTTTTATATAAGTGATTGAGGAAGTAATCCCTTTGAAACAATGAAAAATTTGATTCCACGGAGGCCATTTTTGTAGGCCACTGATATTGGATCGCATTATAAAAAGTCCAACGGCTTTTTCATTCGTCAAACAAAAGATATTATTTTAAGGTCAATTAAACTTTTGCCAAGGCGCAAACGCTGCGGAGTTTCTTAATTATAAAGGCTATATTTAGTTGTTTTTACTCCTTTTATAAAGTATCCATAATTGACCACATCTGACGTGGTTGAAAATTAAAAAGAAGCCCTTTTGATTGAAACGCCTACGTAAAGTTTTAAAATATGAATTTTATATTTTTAGGGTGAGTTTTCGTAGTTACTTTTAATTTTGTTTCTTTTAAGCAGACAGATTTAAGAAGTAATAGTATTTAACTTCTCAGAATGTTTTACAAAGATTATTATAAAGTAATATTTAAGATGGCATGTTGTGTTGAATGTGAGCAGCGAGATCGGGTTACTATAGTCAGGTCCGAGTTACATTAAATATCCACGAGAACGACATCCGACCAGCAGTCAAGTTGTTGCCCACCTTACTTATGTAAGAAAATACCAGAGACTTTATACATATTGGTGGTAATTTCCATTATCATATTAAAACCAAAGCGACCCTAACCATGAACATTAAATGATAACTAGTTTATTGCGAAAAAGAAGTAAACCACTAAAACCCCAAGTTTTACAGTACTCGAACGTCCATATAATCCAAAATAACAGAAATATCCTTCTAGAGCCAAACCACCAGCAGAAAATATAAATGGAAATATTATTATAACTGACTTATAACAAGTATTTGTGGGATTGAATTCGGAACTTGATAAGATAGCCTCCGCTAAGGAAGATATATCATTACCTGTACTGATATATCATTCATGTTGTCTAGTGATTTTATTGTAAGGTTTAAATACAATTGCATTAAAACTAACTATAAGAAAGTGGCTATTTACACATCAATTAAAACAATAATTTATATACTTAAATAACTAACAAATAAAGGCAATACATAAAAAAGTAAAAGCAAAATTTAATGGGCGTCATGGAAATCCTCCACATCGCCATCAATTGGAAGCGTGCCCAGAATGCTAGCAGCATTGCCACGTTGTATGGCAATGCTGATCTTTTGTGCCAAATGCAGGCCAGCCTTCTGGTCACGCGAGGCGTCAACAAGTCTCTTTGAAAGATCTCTAAAAAGAGATCTCGCACTTCGACCTCATGGTCCCAACATTTCAACTCCAAACGGCTCAGATAACGGCTCAAATACTTAATCCCTTACTAGAATTATGTATTTGCGCCTTTTGAGAGTCTCCGCTGAAGCAGCAGCAGCGCCCGCACAACCCGTTGTGCTAGGAAGATGAGATCGCGCAAGGGTGTCGACACATGTTGCGTCCCACACCAAAGGCCTAACCAGCTTCCATGGCAGTAAAAATATGCCGTCTGGACTCTTACCATCGTCGCGTGGCAAGCCCTAAGGTTCAAGTTGGGCTGGAACGCCAGTAGTGACAAGAGCCCGGCGAAGTATGTCATTGAGGTTGGCGTGTCGTGAAATACGACCTGCGCTCATGCTGCATGACAAACCATGGTGATCAAGGCTGTCGAGAGCCTCTCCACAGTGACAGCGATGTGGAGAAACACATGGCGCACCTAAACGAAGGCAAGAAGCAATGCGGAAAGTCGTATCGTCCAACATAGTACCTATGTTGGACGATACAGATGGCAGTGCCTGAAGCCAAAGCTCCGACTCCCACTCCCCCATAGCCAGCAAACCTGCACGCTCTGCAGCATTGGACGAGGTACTTAAGAGATTTTCTCGTGCCACGCTGCAAAGCACCCCGCCCACTGCCTCTGATAAGATGGGATTCGGGGTAACTCGGTGCTTGGACAAGCCATTCTCCAAGCATTCATGGCATCGGTCTTACACGGCACCTCAGAATCGACCAGTGTGGGTGCTAAAATTTTCCTGGTCAATTCTTCAGTGTTGTGGACCGAGGACAGGAATGCTGGTAAGCTTACGACGGAAATTTTGCGAACGCCAAGGCCACCCAGGCGTACAGGCAAAGACGCCTGTAGCCACACTCGGTCGTTCAGGGCCAGATTTAGAATTTTGCTTAAAGTAATTTGTATAAGTTTGTCAATTTGGGCGAGTTCATGTTTAGTAAATATTCTTAAAAACGTTATTTCATGTGAATAATATCGTTACTAGGGAGGGAACATTCCAACCGTAATTTTTTTGGTGAAGTGAAATGTTAGGAAATTCAATAAAGTGGTTATAAATTAATGGTGACTACCATATTTTGTCAATTCGTGAAATGTAGCATTACAATTTATTGCGAATTTTGGCACGGCTTAGCAACTTGAGCGTTTACACAGAACGATCATAACAGACACGCGTCCCATATTTCTACAGCGCAAATATAGACTTACCACCGTATACCTGCGAAGGAATAAACAGAAGACTTTTATTACATACATTTATCTCGCTAGTCAGTCTCCATTTCTACCAAAAGTTGCTCGATTTCGTTCTGCTGCGAAACAATTTCAATGCTGTACTTGTCTTACTATACAATTAAAAGTAACCGGCTTTGCATATTTAATGAGAACAAACCAAACTATACTACTACTACTATAACTATACGGTACGCAGTTAAATTTTTTTACCGTCCCTTCAGTAATAATACTCGAGGTCAAAATAATAGTGATGTGTAGGCTATACGTATAAACAGTTAAGTTAACATTAATTTCAGAGTACCTCAAACAGGTGTTCAAAGGTCTCAAAAAGGTTGGGGTCAGTACCCTTGATCCGGATGTTGACGATACAATCCTTTGGTCAGGACGCCTCAGTTTCTATTATTTACTTAGGACACCCTTTATTAATTAACTAAATTACCACTAACTTCACAGGAATACTTACAAGAAATGGAATATTTTAATGGAGCGGTTTACTAATTCAAATTGCGTCACCTACGTTTGTGAGATTGCGATGTTAATTAACGAAATGTTCTGTTGTTCACGCTTAAAGATCTTTGTGAGCTTCGGTAATTGAAACCTTGTTACGAATATTGTTACTACTATAATATAATTACTTTTCAATTGGAACGTAGACGAATTCTGTTATGACCGTTCTGTAATGTTCGTATGAATGCTCAAGTTGATAAGCCGTGATAAAATTCGCGAAAAGCTGTAATGTAAATCTTTATTTCGCGAATTGACAAAACAATATATTCTTACCATCCATTTAAAACCACTATTGAATTTCTTAACATTTCACCAAGAAAATGACGGTGGGAATTTTGCCCTCCCTAATAACGATATTATTCACATAAAATAACGTTGTTTAAGAATATTTACTAAATATGAACTCGCCCAAATTGACAAACTTATACAAATAGAGAAGAAGATGTACTAAACATGAATGATATATCAGTATAGGTATATGGCTTCCTTAGCGGAGACTATCTTATTAAGCTCCGAATTCAATCCCACAAATACTTGTTATAAGTCAGTTATATTAATATTTCCATTTATATTTTCTGCTGGTGGTTTGGCTATAGAAGGATATTTCTGTTATTTCAGATTATATGGAGGTCCGAGTACTGTAAAACTTGGAGTCTTAGTGGTTTACTTCTTTTGCGCAATAAACTAGCTATGTAGGGCGATAGGGTTACCAGTGTAGAAATATATAGACTTCTTGGGTAGCTTTGACCGTTTATTCTAATTCCTTCATACATACATTTACCAACTTATACTTATGCATATACGTACATAACCCTTTGTGAGGGTCTAAAGAGGACTGCGGGGCTACCGCTCTTTAAACCTCGATACTTAGCAGAACCTGATGACTGCGGGGCTATCGATCAGGTTAGCTATGCCTACTGGACACCAGAGTTGACTGCGGGGCTATCGCACTCTGAGTCGCCTAGGGAGCTAATGCAAAAATGCGCATGAGTTTATATAGGCGGGTCTTGTCCCACCACCTCGATGACGTCGTATATGATGCACGTTAAGTGAGACAGATAGTCGCTGTTCGAGTCCGCGCGTAATGATGATATTGTCTTACTACATTCTCCTCCTCTGGTACTTGTTAGCGTCCCGTGAGAGTACCAGCATCCTTACGAGGTCGCCCTCATTGACGGATTGGATTAACAGGACTTGGCAAGACGTCATCTCTTATTTCAAACTTAGTTATTGCAGAGGTGTGATATTTTCCAACTGAAAGTTCAGGTGAATCTGGGTGTGCTACTTCATAAGTCGAAGTGCCATGTTTCTTCAATATAATGTAAAGACCATCACGACGAGGAGCAAATTTTGCAGATAATTGTTTTTCAATATTGCTAATTATGCCAGTTTTGGTGCTTATCTTTAACCATCATAGCTATTTGTGACTTCATGTCTCTATTCTTCCTCTGTACAGTGTTTGGTTCAGGATGATAAACAGGTGTATAAACTTGTTTAATTTCTAAACAAAATTTTTGCATTACTGCTGATATGAACTGGACTCCGTTATCACTCAAGACTTTTCTTGTTTATCCGTAACGTAAGAATATTTCTTTTATTAATATAGATGCACAATTTTCAGAGCTAGCTTCTTTTAAAGCAAACATCTTAATCCATCTAGAGGCGGTGTCTTCTACAATAAAGATCCATTTTTCTACAGAACGTCCTTTTGGTAGTGCGCCAAACAAATCAATTGATAGAACTTCAAATCTGTTGCTGTTTGGTGTGGATTGAAATAATCCAGCTGGCTTTTGGTTTGAAGGTTTATACTTTTGGCAATCTACACATGTTTTAATGTCTTTGATAATATCTTTTCGCTCCTTTCCAGTAAACTTTCTTAGTTATTTGCGCTCAATGCCCATGTGTCCAGCGTGTTAGTGTGGGAGCATCATGGTATGCTTTTAGAATACTAGGTATTTCATGTCTTGGGATCAGTAGCTTTGCATTTTCGTCGGTTTGTTCTAGTGCTTAACGATACAGAACTCCTTTGTATAACAGATATCCTTTTTTGAAGTATTTTCCATGTTGTTCTGACTCCTTTTTATTTTCTAATATTTCTATTACCAATTTCAAATCGTTGTCCTTTAACTGTTCTTCTCGTATTTGTTTATCATTAAGCCTAGGAAGTTCCATCTGTATGCTACAAATCGTGCAGTTTTCACTGTGAAGTGGACATGGTGGTCGTGACAATGTGTCAGCTACAACATTGGTACGGCCTGGCATATACATAATTTGAAAGTCATACGGTTGTAACTGGAGTGCCCATCTTGCAAGACGTCCAGTTGGAGTTTTTAGATTCATCAACCATTTAAGGGGTTGGTGATCCGTTATTGTTATGAACCGTGTACCTTCTATGTAACCACGAAATTGTGATATAGCCCTTACTATGGCCAAAGCTTCTTTTTCTGTCACTGTATAGTTGCATTCGGTTCGACTTAGTAATCTACTGGCCACCACACGGTGCTCATGTTCACCCTCCCCCTGCACTAAAGCTGCGCCTATGATGAACGCATGGGTATAACTGTCTCATATCCAAAGCACTTGCAGAGGCAGTCTTGGCTATCCTAACAATAAGTGACGGGCAAACATGCTAATACATATTTCTTCATCATCCCACTCTGGCCTAGACTACTTAAATATTAGCTAACACTGAATAATAATAATTTTAATTTGCATCAAACACAGTACATAAGATCTCTATCTATCTATCTATATCGTCACGCCTGTCTCCCATTGGGGTAGGCAGAGACTATAGAACGCCACATGCTTCGGTTCAAACATACCTCTTTCGCTTCCTCGACATTCATTAACCTCATCATGCATGCGCGTCGGTTATGGGTACTTTTAATTTGGCCCTTTTTCAGTACGTCACCTATTTGGTCGGCGTACGTCCGCCTAGGGCGTCCTCTACCGACATTTCCATTCATTCTCGCACGATACAATCCTTTCGTATTTCTTCTTTCATCCATCCGTTCCAAATGTCCAAACCAATGCAACATTCCTTTTTCAATCTTTGTCACTTTGTCACTACATCTTCTTTTAGATCACACTTCTCTTGTATCACACTGTTTTTCACTTTATCTATCAGCCTTACTCCGCACATACTCCTCAAAGCTCTCATCTCCACAGCATTGATTCTACTTTCATGCTTCTTCTGCCATAGTACATATTATAAGATGTTACAATAAAATAATAGTTTCATAATATATGTTCGGCCGTACCGTTGACCGTTGAAAGTTGTAACTACCACATTTTAGCCACTTAATCCACTTACCGTAAACCACTTAGTAACCCTGTTAGTCTAAAGGCAACTGTAATAAAATAAATAAGTAGGTATCTACTCAAATAAAAGTCTAGCTGAGACAGAAGTGTAGAGGCCAAAACAAATGGGATCCCGTTAATTACTTGTGGCTTCCTTCCTAAGTACTTTCTGTTAATTACGGCACCTGTTGTGTAGAATTCGGGAAGTTCGAATGTACATGGGTACCTAATTTGGCATAGTTAGCTTAACCTACCTTTTATAGTTTTAGTTACATGTAGGTAAGTCTAATTTTCTGTTCCTAAGCTTAACCTTTACAATAGTTTCTATCAAATAGTTTTACTGATGAAACTAACATCGGAATTGGCAATTGTATATCACTTGGACGAAATTTTATCGTAGTGATACTATTTCTTATCTAGGCATTATGTTTGCTCATGTAGTAGGGCATCAGTTATACAGGTAGCCACTGACAAACGCACACTGCGCTGTTCATACAGCTTATCGATATCAGACGTCGTATCGATGTCAAATTTCCTGTAGAGCTCTCTATATTCAGCATCAAACACACAGTAAATACTGTGGGTGCCACTTTTTGAGAAAGATAACTCTATAGTCCGTCCCGCTGGCTAAGTGTGCGTTGACAGAGTTCGTGTATTTCAAGAAACATTCAATTATTTCTCTATATGCGACTAATAATTTTTATTTGTATAGTTAGATGCATCGGTGACGAAAATGCCAATGGCTTCGATCCATGCTGATCCGCTGCTTGAAACAATCAACACTCAATTCTACGGCAGCCCAGGCATCTCTTCGTACGCTAGTCCTTTTGTGACACGTTAGTTTTGTTTACATTCTTTGTTTGTTGGGTTCTGGAGTGGCGACCACGTACCAGACGACGCAGCAGGGTAGGCCTCCCGCAAGGTGGACCGACGATCTGGTTAAGATCGCGGGAAATGGTTGGATGCGGGCGGCTCAAAATCAGTCTGTGCGGAAAACCTTGGGCGAGGCCTATGTCCAGCAGTGGACGTCTCTAGGCTGACATGATGACATTCTTTGTTTAATACTAGTTACCTGTATATTATTATATTATCTGTGCCAGTTAGGAAAGATGTGGAGAGCAAAGAGTGACCTGTGTTTGAGATTTTTGTCGTCCTACGTGTGTATGGAGATTTTCGTACGTCCATCGTACAATCCATCGATTACGAATACAAAGAATCACTACTCCATTTCATTCCATGGGTCCCGTAAGAGACGCAACTAAGGAAAATATTGATACCTACGAACACAATAGTATCTTTGAGAAGAGACGGCAATCAAGGTCAAATTGCGAGGGTTGTATGATGACATTGTAGTAAAACTAACGACAATATCACCATACAAACTTTCGCTAAAAGTCTCCTTCTGCTTAGTGCTTAAGTTTTCAATATTTACACTGCGTTGATGCAACGTAGGTACACTGCTGTTTAGAAAAAAGCCGTACCAATCTATAAGTACATCTATACTCTATATATATAAATAAAATTGGAGTGTGTGTGTTGTGTTTGTAATATTAAAATAACCGCGTTTTACTAAATGCATATGGATGTATACACCGTACATATACCGAATTTTTTTACAATTTTAGTCTGTCTGTCTGTCTGTTTGTTCTCGCTAATCTCTAGAAAGTCTGGACCGATTTTGACGGGACTTTCACTAGCGCATAGCTGATGTACCAAGGAGTAACTTAGGCTATAAATTAACCGGGTACGCTTAGTAGTTCCCTCAGGACGCGGGTGAAACCGCGGGAAAGAGCTAGTTTATAAATATTTATTGTACTTATTGCAGGATTTATGTTCATCAATGTATTTTTGATACCCAGAACGGTGCCCAGCGCTATCTTTAGGATTGCTGACTGAACAACCTAAATTGGTTGTTGGTTATGGCGACACATCTGTGAAGGTCTATGATATGGAAACACAAGAGGTAATGTTATTTTTTTGGGCTAGTTACACCACTGTCCATAAAATTTTGGATATCATACAATCAATTTTAAACTTTCGCGATTTGTATACATCATACAAAGTTATTTAGCGGGGAGCTTATTCACTATGACAATTTTGAAGTCTTAACGTGTTTTAACGTGCTAGCATAGAGCATAAATATTTATAAAGAGGCGCATTTCTTATGGACGCTCCGTAGACAAACTTTCTGGGACCCAAATTGCCGCTTGGCGGCGTGGCAGTCGCGCTGTGACAGCTGTCTCTACGAGTGCAAAAGAGACGAACTGACGACACCCGCCAACACGCCAATTGGAATCGGCACACGAAATCCTTAAGAAATGCGCTTCTATTATGTAAATCTGTATTCATTGGTGCTAGTTACCCACGTCGGCACGGTATTGGCTTAAACGGTATTCACTATGCCAATTTCAAGTTTGACAAGCACGGTTCGGACGCGGTTTTAGTTGTCAAAATATCGTGAGCTAAGAGGTCACGTAACGCGTTTATTGTAAAACGATAGTGGATAAATAAGTACTAAGTTTATTTGTTTTATATTATTTTCAGTGTCCGTTAGTGGTTAAATACTAAGTTTATTTGCTTTTTTATTTACCAGTGTCCGTGTCAAAGGTGTTTAATTAAATATTATGTTTAATGAAAATTGACGCCTGTCGCTGGCGCCAGCGTCTCACTCGTCTTCGGATAAATAATAAATCCATTATGATTTATAAGATTCTGTTTGAATTGGGCTATTTGCTGCACTAACCGCTCTTATATTTTTTTATATTGTAGCGTGACTGCAACTGTCATCAATGTCATCATATAAGTTATCGTTCAAAAATTGACTTAAGTACAAAAGATGAAATAAACTTTCGCGATTTGTATACATCATACAAAATAATTTAGCGGGTCTTAATCGCGTTACCTTAACTTATTTAAAGTATAAATACCTATTTCTTTCCGACGTTTCGCTCGTCTTGCACCGAGCATGGTCGCGGAGAGCCTCTCCGCGACCACGCGATTATGACCCGCTAAATTATTTTGTATGATCATACAATAATTCTAATTTTGAAGAAGATGGTAGCTATTCGTAGGTGGTGATGTAACTGGACACTTGGAGGAGATCTATATTCAGCAGTAGACATTTTTTGCAGGTAAATGCTAATTGAGAGAAGAATCGATCTGTCATCACGCGACGCGGTGTTGTACGATAGGCGACCATTAGCCAACACGCACATATTTCTTCATATGACACCCTTCGAGAAAGTTAGCCGAATTTCACGGTTTCAAAGCCACACGTTCATCTAGTATTCATACATACATAGACTCACGCCTGTTTCCCGGAGGGGGGTAGGCAGAGACTACGGAACGCCATTTGCAACGATCCTGACATACCTCTCTTGCTTCATTCGTAATAGATTTCTGAATCTTTTTAAGTCATTTAATTTAAGTAACTTATTCTGTGAACCTACTAGAGTTTCTGCAACATCTTATACTTGTTTGGATAACATATTTAGTTCTTGTGTTGCTAAAAACCCAGTAGTTATGAGATCTCTTCCTTCTGATCATGATATAATAATATATGTAATTATAAATTTGTACACTATATTTGTATATAATTTTGTGTATGTCTATATATATATATATATATATATATATATATATATATTTACATCACGCTATCTATTTGCCGCCCTTTTACATCGCATTATTATGACGTCCACCAGTTCCACTTAAAAAATATGAACTATTACAGCGAATATTGGTCGCTAAGGCAATGTCAAATACTGTGTGCATATTATTTTTCTGAAATTTTGACACATATTGATATACAAATATACGTATATTAACAACCATAGTGAAATCAATTAGGACTCCATCCAACACTATCAATTATCTGGCTTCCCGTGATATACATAATTTAATTTACGTTTTCCTATCTATCGCAACTCCTATGAACAGTGCAACGTTGCCGCTCTTCTTTCTTTAATATTTAATAAGTAGGTGGATAAATATTATTTCTATGTTATAGTGCAGGTATGCTAGCGTAAGCGTGAAGTTTAAAGTTATGAAAATAAAACAAATATTGAGATCAATGCAATTTATTACGATAATATCACAAGAAATACTTACTTAAATGTAAAGTACCTATTTACTTATTTCTAAATTATGAAAAGTATTGGCACATATAAAAAATAGTACTAACGTAGTATTGGAGAGAATCATACGCATATCTAAGCATACGTTTAGCCTCAAACGTCCATATATGTAATCATTTGCAAGTTTTACAGGTATTTAGATACATACGAGTATACGGACGTGGCAATATCGTAAAAGTTTCAAACTATTAATCATTTGACATCTTGGACGTCAAATGACAGATATTGTGAAACTTTTACGATATTATAACGTCCGTATAAGTACATATATGTGTAAATAACTGTGTATCGCACAAGTGATTTGTTTAAACCCTGCTAAACAATAAACAAAAAATAAAATCTAACACAAATTAAATCGCCGCGCCGATTTAAAAATAACATTTAGATTTAAATCACAGTCACAAGAAATAGTAACTTAAATTAAAGGTACCTATCTACTTACCTCTGATTTAAAATCATTATTATTTAGGAACATTTTTAATGAGGTAGATATGATATTTACTGATAAGTAATAATCAGGTCACTTAAAATACAAAATTATCTTAAATAAACTCAAGTCGAACACAGCAGGCTATACCAACCTACGTTTATAAAACGGATATACGGACGTTAGTAATCCAATTTGATATAAACGGACGTTGAAAATCCCACGATTTAAATATATTTCAATTACCTGACATCCGTATAATATTAAAGTTTACAATATTAACTTACACAATGAAATATACCAAGATAAGATTTACACAATTTTACGTGGTGAACATAAAAACGGTAGCTCTCATTAAGTTAGCAGTACCCTAATTAAGCATCATAAACTTACAACATTTTTTACATACGTATATAGATATACGAAATTAAAATCATGAAAATTCACGATATTGTAACATCCGTATACTCGTTGTATACGCATATCTACGCAAAAGCATACGCTTAGCCTCAAACGTTCATATATGTAAACATTTGCAAGTTTTACAGGTATTAAGATAAATATGAGTATACGGACGTGGCAATATCGTAAAAGTTTCAAACTATTAATCATTTGACATCTTGGACGTCAAATGACTGATTATGTGAAACTTTTACGACATTATAACGTCCGTATAAGTACATATATGTCTAAATAACTGTGAATCGCAAAAGTGATACGTTTAAACCCTAATAAACAATAAACAAAAAATAAAATCTAACACAAATTATATCGCCGCGCCGATTGAAAAATAACATTTAGATTTAAATCACAGTCACAAGAAATAGTAACTTAAATTAAAGGTACCTGTCTACTTACTTCTGATTTAAAATCATTATTATTTAGGAACACTTTTAATGAGGTAGATATGATATTTACTGATAAGTAATAATCAGGTCACTTAAAATACAAAATTATCTTAAATAAACTCAAGTCGAACACAGTGGGCTATACCAACCTACGTTTATAAAACGGATATACGGACGTCAGTAATCCAATTTGATATAAACGGACGTTGAAAATCCCATGATTTAAATATATTTCAATTACCTGACATCCGTATAATATTAAAGTTTACAATATTAACTAACACAATGAAATATACCAAGATAAGATTTACACGATTTTACGTGGTGAACATAAAAACGGTGGCTCTCATTAAGTTAGCAGTACCCTAATTAAGCATCATAAACTTACAACATTTTTATATACGTATATAGATATACGAAATTAAAATCATGAAAATTCACGATATTGTAACATCCGTATACTTTAGTATACGCATATCTACGCAAAAGCATACGTTTAGCCTCAAACGTTCATATATGTAAACATTTGTAAGTTTTACAGGTATTAAGATAAATACGAGTATACGGACGTGGCAATATCGTAAAAATTTCAAACTATTAATCATTTGACATCTTGGACGTCAAATGACAGATTATGTGAAACTTTTACGACATTACAATGTACGTATAAGTAAAAATGTGTCTTAATAACTGTGAATCGCACAAGTGCTTAGTTTAAACCCTCTTTAACAATAAACGAAAAATAAAATATAACACAAATTAAATCGCCGCGCCGATTGAAAAATAACATTTAGATTTTTTTGGTAATAAGGCGCATTTGACATTTCGTTTTGGTGTAAAATTAGGGATATAAATCACAGTCACAAGAAATAGTCGCTTAAATTTAAGGTATCTACTTACTTATAATTTCAAATTATTATTATTTAGGAACACTTTTAATGAGGTAGGTATGATAGTTAAGTGCTGATAAGTAAATTATCTCAAATAAACTCAAGTCGAACACAGTGGGCTTTACCAACCTACGTTTATAAAACGGATATACAGACGTCAGTAATCGAATTTGATTCAAATTATAAACGGACGCCGAATATCCCACGATTTAAATATATTTCCATTATCTGACATCCGTATAATATTAAAGTTCGCAATATTAACTAACACAATGAAATATACCAAGATAAGATTTACACGATTTTACGTGGTGAGCATAAAAACGGTGGTGGTGATGATAGATAGTATCAAAGTTGTAACGAAATTGTGGCTAAGCGTATGCTGAGATTTGGGTGACGCAACGATTATTTAATACCTGAACATAATGACAGCTGCGTATGCTGCGGCTCAGGCGCAACGCGGACATGCGTCTGTTCTGCTCTGGCAGACGCTGACTGCCTGTCATCAATCGCTCTGAGTTGCAAAATATACGCATATCTACGCAAAAGCATACGCTTAGCCTCAAACGTTCATATATGTAAACATTTGCAAGTTTTACAGGTATTAAGATAAATACGAGTATATGGACGTGGCAATATCGTAAAAGTTTCAAACTATTAATCAATTGACATCTTGGACGTCAAATGACTGATTATGTGAAACTTTTACGACATTATAACGTCCGTATAAGTACATATATGTCTAAATAACTGTGAATCGCAAAAGTGATACGTTTAAACCCTAATAAACAATAAACAAAACATAAGATCTAACACAAATTCAATCACCGATTGAAAAATAATATTGTTTTATGGTACTGAGATCAATAAATATTGATCTTAATACCATACACGCAATAATGCATGTATAGTATTGTGCCTCTGCCATGGAAAACCATCGACCACCGATCTCCACTCTGGAGTGTGTTCGTAAGTAAGTAACTAACAAAACTGATAGTGATTTTTCAAGTCAACTTGTTTTACAATTTAAGGTAAATCTTAAATTATAAAACAAGTTGACTTGAAAAATCACTATCAGTTTCTTAAGTTACTTAAATAATTTATAAACTTTAATGTTTTCGTTTTGTATTTTAAGTTTAAGTTTTAAGTATTTTATTTTTAATTAAGTTGTACACTTATACTATAACTTATATACTTAATATAAGTGCCAGTAGGTCTCAACCTATGAATATAAAATAACATGTGTGTGATATAAAGATATGAGAAATACGGCTTAGTAAGATAAAAAAAATTACAAAATACAGATCTGTTTCAAATGGAAATAGGACGTGTTTGAACTAACCCGTTACTTGTCGTCTTTTGATACTTCAAAATACATTTATTTAACATACAATAAATATTATATTTATTTGTTTCACAAGGTGAAAATGTATTCATTTACATCTTAAAGTATTAAAATATTATAAGATTGCGAGTGGTTTCGTGCAAACGCGAGCCTATTCTTATTTGAAACAGATATTACTTCTGTTATAAAATTAAGAAAAAATACTCCTGAAGAATATGCAGTAGCTACCTTCTGGCTTGTTCCGTTGAAGATGTACTCACGTCTATTTGCATCCTTTTGTATAGGTGTTTTGAACAAAAACTTTAATTTTTAACCAATTCTTGTTGTGCAGTATTTCAGGATGCTGACTGCGCAGTTCGTCACATTCATGGCGTTTCGGTGGTTGTTTATTTTTTATGTGTTTACTAAAAAAACTCGTAACAATATTTTTCTGTTGTGGTGTCCAAGGAACAAGGTTTCGTTTTTTCTTTGATAAAGTTTCTGTAGCATTCGTCATATCACAAAGCTGATTTGTCTTTGATGAACTGACATGTACATCGTCGGTAATGGTCGTCTCATTTTGATCTTCAGTAGGCGTTATAGCTTCATATTGCACTATATCATCATTTTGATCAGTGCCTTCATTTGTATCTTGTAATAAATCCTGTTCTAAATCTAAATCAATATCGTCCAAAGATTTGCCTTTGTAACAATCAGCGTCACCACTCTCCATTAGCAGCAAGAGTTTTGATAATTTAGCTGTCTGATACACATCATCAGGCAATCGATAATTTTGCCTATGCACAGCCTGAGTATGACCCATAAAATTGGCCAATTGTTCAATATCTGTGTCACTCATATTAAACATTTGTGTAAGTGTCGCCAAATGTTTCCGTAGTTTTGTAGTGGTTATTGCTTTAGGATTTTTAGCTCCACTGGCATTAGCGTACTTCTCTAATACTTTATATCCACACAGTGTATTTTCTGATCCGGGTTTAGCAAATAAGAAGAGGTTTTTATCGCTTACATATTTCCGCCTGACAGATATAAGCAAATCGATGTCATTTTGGACTTCATCAGTCAATAGCACAGGTACACCTCGACCTCTCTTGCCTCTTATAACAATACGCTTGAAAGATTTTATTAATATTTTTTCAGCGTTTGAAATGGCTCTGTCGAATTCTTCATAGGTTTTACTATTACTATTGCACTCTTGGTATGTACTAAGGAGGAGCCTTTGCAGTTCTCCAGGTCGTCGCCTATTTAGTAAAAGGATGCGACAGTAAATTGTCTCCGCTAAAGTAATATACGCTTCAATGTTACTATTTTCGGACTCTGCTAATTTGGAGGCTGCTGATTGTGCTTTCTCGCAGAGATGATTTTTAAGGAGTTTCAAGTCACTCGCGAGAGGAACAATAGTTATTTTATTCCATTTTTTTAGGTTCAAGTCACTATTCGCCTGACTTGACACATCAAACTTCCAATTTGACTCTATAAGATGAATAAGTGTCTTTAGATCAGCTTCAATTACAGCAGTTTTAACACTGCTGTTAGATTTCAAGGTCATCATTATTGCAATATTACAACACTGTTTTAGGCTTGTGCTAATGTTCATTGCGTAAGTTGGAGCACCATAGCGATCTGTTTTTTCGTTGTAACTGGATACATTTTTGGTTGCTGTTACTATCGCATCGTAGTTTTGGGGTTTTAATGAATCCATTAAATCCTTAATAGTCGGTTTGAGCTTTTTTAACTCTATTAACAATTTTGACAATTCTCTCATTTTTCGGGATGTTACATTGATATAATGTTTTTCACGGTGGATCCGCAGATATTGAGCACCGAATGCACAGATCAGTGAGTCTCTTTTAGCCTCTAGAGATATTTTATCAGGTCTCATTTTGGGAAACACTTCTTCTTTAAGCTTTTGATCTATTTTTAGATTACGCAACATAAAATTTTGAGCTTCAACTTGGGTATTCAAAGTTTCAGATAGTGGTTGACACTTTTTTTGTGCTTCCACAGTTGTTTTCTCGAGTAAAAACCCAAGCATTTTTCGCATGGCAAATAATCAACATCCGGATGATTACTGCTTTTTTTCATAGGTTTACGGCATTTTGTCACGTTTTTTATATAGTTTCCTTTTTTACGCAAGTTAGTCAAAAGATTTTTTCGAATATAACTTTTCTTGGGGTATGAAAGGATTTTTTGCACTTCACATTCCATTGTATGATTGCGTGCAATATGCCTCGCAAAATTTAAAACATCAGTTTCACAATAAAAGCAATAATCTTTGGTTCTTATTCTTTTTTTTTTTCGGATTCATTGGTACTTATTTCTTCAGTATAATCAGTATTACTTATGATTTCCTAAAAAGAACACGCCTTTGAAATAAACCAGATCTGATAACATTTCTGCGATACATATTCTATTTGTAGTTGAGTTGAATTTACAAAGTACTTTTTATTTCAAGAAAACTTGATTATGAAGTCTAAAATAGAAGTGATTTTATTTTTTAATTTAAGAGTAGAGGTAGGAAATACATAATTTATTATTATGGTGTAGAACTCACCTGAGATATTTTTGTGTCTCCTCTTAAATATCTCACGGGTCGTGATACATTCTTAGTGTTTGTCAAGGTATCTCCTGCTACTTCTATATAACTAGTGTCACTGGAAGAGTCAGTAGATGTAGGATTGTATGTTTCGTCTCGGTCACTATCATCGATCTCAAAGTTTTCCGAGCTATGTCTGACATTAGAATTGCGACTGTCATTATCAGCAGTAAAATTTGACGTTGTGGGAACTAGGTCTTGTATCGAAGGATTAGGGATCTGATCTGGCGATAATGGCCTTGTTACGGTATGATTTTTGCTAACATACGGGACAACACTATCAATTGGAGGTACCAATACATTTTCATGGTACTGAGATCGTTCCAATATATTTGTAGGAACAATGGTCTGACATGGTGGCATTGATTGGCAAGTAAAGGTATTGTTTTTTATGATAAATGATTTTTCGCTTTCACTTGGCGCAATATTATACATATTTACCATATTTGAATTTGAAATGTCAGAATTTTCAATTAATGAATTGTCACTATTTTCAACAAGAATATGTTTGGTTTCTCCAATGGTGACATTACCAACTACTTGGTCTATTAAATGTGTTTCATCGGTGTTCAGTTCCGATAAAATACTTCCAGAAGCCAAATCTCTTGTGCAATTAGACACATCCTTCAAAGAAACCGACAAGTTTTCGGATTGATATGAACTGTTTGCAGTGTCGTCGTCTGTATCTGGTACATAAGTTTCATCTCTGTTCTTCTCATTGTCAGTAGTGTCCATTATTGAATCGTCAGCACTGGTGTTAGGTATAGATATTGAGGGCGGATTATGTCTGGGCCTCTGTAAAATAAAAGTATCATTCGGATGACTTATTACTGGCATCATTTTGGTGTTAGTAATCCTAGAACATTCTCTCACAAATTAATAATAGTACCTAATAACAATAAGTTAATAATACTTAATAACTAGCCCTATATTCATTGTTTGAAAGTCATATTTTCACTAATTTAACAATAGTGGCGATAGCCCAGTGCTGTACGTTTGCATGTTTGCATTATAAATTAATTATCGGCAATAATAACCATCGGTTGGCGGGGAGTGTAAGCGACTGCTACGCCGAAAGTCGCGGGTTCGATTCCCGCTCAAGTCAAACATTTGTGTGCATGAACATGGATGTTTGTCTTGGTCTGGGTGTTTCTATGTATAATATGTATGTATTTACAAAAAATAAGTATATATGTATGATTATCCATTGTCTAGTACCCATAGTACAAGCTCTGCTTAGTTTGGGACTAGACTAGACTAGGTGTTGTGTGAATCCCCCCCGTGGGATCTCCACCTTGTCGTGGTGGGGGGGCTCAGTAACCGTGGATTGGTTACCCGCGGTGAAGCTAAGAGAGATCCAGGAGGGGACGCTCCGCGTGGGCTTGACGGGGCCTGCGCAGGATGCGTCCAACGGTGCGGGTGCGGGGGACAGTTCTGTCTGTCCCTCGCAGTCGGGTGCGGTCGCGGGAGGAGAGGCGTGTCGGTGTTGCGTTGCCGCGCGCCCTATCTCCCGCGATCAAATGGGGGCGCACCATTCGATGCGTCGCGGTGGGGCCGCAGAGGAAGAGGAGATACGGTGTTGCGTTGCCATCCTCGCTATCCTCTGCGGCCGCTGAGTGTTTTGGCGGCGGAGCCCAACATCTTAATCCGCCGCCAAGGGGGTTTAGTTCGGGGCCCGCCTGACCATCTGGCGGGCCAATACCCGTCGGGGGGTAGCGACGAATGCTTATGCGAATCCCTACCCTCCGACACACGGGTACACGAGTATAAAAAAAAAAAACGGTGTTGTGTGAATGTGGTAGAATATTATTATTATTACTAGCTGTGCCCGCGACTCCGTTCGCGCGGAATTTGTCTTTTCATTAGGCTACACAATTGATACCCAAAATGTTTTAAGTTGCATAATAATACTTATTTTGAATAGTGTAAATGTAGATGTCCTGAAAATAGCTCAAATGACTTTTATTTGTTCGTGCGAGTCCACATCGCGAAGTTACCAATCGCGAGTAAAAGATCAGAGAACGCCTGTGTATGTTCGTTGCCTCATAATCGCGCTCGCATATTTAATGTCAAATGCATAGCGATGCTACAATACCATAGTTATGAACTCTTAAGATAATTTTTTTCATCAGCTCTTGTCTCATATTGTATGGTGGTATAACAGACAGAGTCTAACGAAAATCGCCACGAAAAAGTACTGTTATACCGCCTGTGGGTTCGTTATTTTAATTGATTTCCCTTGGTTTGCGATCTAGACCGTGAAGCGGTCTAAGCATGGTAGACCGCTTCACGGTTTGCCATCGTATATTCATCTCATATGATAAGATGATAACTTTAAATCTTAGCTTTGTCACTGCTTTTAGAGGTATAACAAACAGAACACTGCGTGGTCCAAGTCGATCGGAATTTTAAACATTGTAGCACTTTTTAGGAGTCTATCCAAAAATGCAAAATTCGGAATTTTGATAGATTCGCCATATCTGTCTGTCTGTTTGTACTTCCGTATGTCACTGCACACCTTATAACGAAACCATTAAGACTACATCATTGAATATATTTAGAAAGATGTATTCTGTGAACCGCAGCCCGACTTTTATAGGTACATAAAAAAGGAAAGACAATTAAGGGGTCCTCTCCATACATGGAGCTGACGTGAAAATACTTTTATGGCATGTCCAGGTAATTTGAAAATAATTTTAGAGTACCTGAAATTATCAATTTCTAAAAGTCAATCGTTTGAAAGATAGATGCTTCCAAAGTGGTTAAATGAGTATCGTTCCCCGCCCCTCCGTCCACAAACTTTTGAAGTATCTAAGAGAATGACAAATCTAAGAAAAAAGATACCTATGCTGTAGATCGTACTAAAAAATTCTAACGAAAATTTGTTTGAACGATATGTGGTCTGCAGCCTTTACATTCAAAAACCGCGAATACCTATAACTTGGTCGTTAATACAAACATTATGAAAAGCAAAGTTATTTGTACCGGTGAAAAAGTGATTGTGGCATATGGTTAGGTGAAGATAATGGGTATGTTTAGTGTATACCTCTAGTACAGAGCCCTTCATGGGCGAGTCCGATTCGCTCTTGATTTAATTATTCAACCTTGTGACAATGTGGCTGTTTCCTGTCTCTATACATATATTAAATCATTGCGTTACTGATTGACTGACCGACAATGTTCAGCCAAAACTACTTATTGGTTGCAAGAAGACAACAACTCTTATTTTTTTTATTTTATAATGACATATATATTATGACATATATATAAAAATGAGCGGGTATAGCTGCGATCATCCTCTAGTTTCCGATGAAGCAACAGCAAGCGCAATCTTACTTTAGCTTCGTACCTTTGCCGAAATCACATTGGTAGGAAAAGTCTTCCTGTTCCACCCCAGCATCTACAAATAGTATTTTTCCCAAATCACTATCCACGCTACGATACACCCGATCATAAATATTATTAAACGCTGTTCTTCAGTAGGTCTCGAGACATAATTTTGCAGGCTTTCGGCTAGTTCTAATTTTAATGGGTAATAGTTTATTTAGTGTATGGCGTAATCTTTATTCATACATACACCAGCTAATAATGGTTCGGGCAGGCCATATTGAGTAATAGGATAGATATGTCAACTGTCAAGCAACGGTTTATTAGATTGTTGTGGGAAACTAAAAATATCCTCGGCCAATTTGTCTTCATATTTATGCCATAACTATGCAGCATCTCACCCATGGCGTAATCGATGAGGACTTTTACTTAATACTTGCTTCAGATAATGTCATCCCAGTGTTTATCCCCATACAGTAAAATGAAATGATTCGCCACTCTGCGAGCTGTTCACATGTGCGAATACGTCCAGCCTAAGCTGAACCCTATTTAATATAATTAGTCATACAGATTTAAGCTCAATTAAAATTGGGAGCATTAAACAAAAATCAACCGTATAGTCGTATCCATACTGGCGCGGCGAGATTTCTATATATTTTTTATAAATACATATTAAAGTGTACTTTTTGAATATGGGAGTTTGATAAAGATATATCTTTGTGAAATACAATATATTTATGTATTTAGTACACTTTGAAGAAATGCCTAACGATTAAACACGTTATTGTGGCTAATTTATAAAAGATAGATATATACTATTAGGACTTTTTTGTAGATCTTTTGAAGAGCATCATCTTTGTAGTACATACTTTTGGTGTATGATCAACGTATGCGAGGATAAGAGCTCGAAAGCGCATTTTCATCTGACTTGCTTCAAATTTGTCGTCACTGCTCAGCTCCTATGTGTCTTAGCGTTATGTTAAATAGCCTATATCCTGCCCAGGAGTATGGACTACAATCGTACCAAGTTTAGTTAAAATCCCTTCAGTAGTTTTTGACCCATGCGTGCACATACAGACAGACAGACAGACAGACAAAAAATTTATTGATTGCATTTTTAGCATCAGTATCAATCACCATTCATCCTCCAATATTAATTTTGAATATATATTCAATGTACAGAATTGACCTCTCTACAGTTTTATTATAAGTATAGATTATAGGCTCGCCCCTATTACATTGGGAACGAAACATAACTTGCGAAGTGGGTGTGTGTAATACACCTCTGCCTACCCCTTCGGAGATAAAAAGCGTGAAGCTATGTATGTATTTAATTTTACGTTTTATGCTTTTATTATAATAACAAATAGAAAGCAAAATTAAAACTCGAACAAAAAAGTAGCAGAAAAGAATAATTAAAATTCTTATTATTCGTAATCAGTGTTTATCTAGACCTCAGTAAAAGAAAAAGATCAGTATCCGGATCCCACTTAAAACTACTTACCGATCCTAGCCTTTAACTATTAACTAACCTTAAAATATTTAACCCGTATTTAGTTAGACATATATACAGACGTCACAATGTCGTTAAAGTTTTACAATATAATGTTATTTGATGTCCGGATGTCAAATTAATAATAATATGGAACTTTTACGATAATGCAACGTCCGTATACTCGTAAATATTTTCACTAATTTAACAATAGCGGCGATAGCCCAGTGGTGTACGTAACGGACTGCCGAGACGATGATCTCGGGTTCGATATCCAGGTACCCCAGGCACACACCTCTGACTTTTCCAAGTTATGTTTGCATTATAAATTAAATATTGCTCGCTTAATAATGTGCCCCGTAGATGGCAATAGGCTCGCCCCCTATTACATTGGGACCAGAACGTAACTGGCGAATTGTGGGTGTGTAGTACATCTCTGCCTACCCTTTCCGGGATAAAAGGCGTGAAGTTATGTATGTTTGTAATTTTACGTTTTATGCTTTTATTATATTAACAATTGGAAAGCAAAATTAAAACTCGTACAAAAAGTAGCAGGAAAAATATTCTGATTATTGGTGATCAGTGTTTATCTAGACCTCAGCAAAAAAAAAAGATCAGTATCCGGATCTCACTAAAAACTACTTGCTGATTTGCCTTTAACTATTAACTAACCTCAAAATATTTCACCCATATTTAGTTAGACATATATACGGACGTCACCATGTCGTAAAAGTTTTACAATATAATGTCATTTGACGTCCGGATGTCAAATGAATAATAGTTTGAAATTTTTACGATACTGCAACGTCCGTATACTCGTATATATACATTTTTTCTTTAAAGCTGCAATAAGGGCATTATAATAAGCTGCATTCATTTATCACTTAAATATAGGGGGGCAGAGGTGTCCACCATATATTATTTTTTCTTAGAAGGGGGTGATAACAATCAAGAACACAAAAGATCACAAAAATGCGCAAAGTTCAGACTAAAGCTGTTTAGCGCGAGAAACCGCGCATGTACCGAGGTGCACTCGAATGTTTATAGGTAAATTATTTATAATGGCAAGTGGCAACGGACCCCACCTACACTGCGCCTCCCGGGAACTCCTCGCTTGTGAACCTAGTAGTCTCATATCTGTGCTAGTAGTCATTTGTTTGAGTTGTTGATTTTAATATTGTAGTTTTAACGTAGGTATAGTTACTTACTTATACATGTTTTTCCTTTAGATTCTTACGTAATAAATTAATGGCTATTTATATTTATTTATGTTATCTTTGCGCCGTTTAGCGAATAGTAAGTACTTAACTAAGTACTTACTCATAAATATACATACATACATACATACATATCGCCACGCCTTTTATCCCCAAAGGAGTAGGCAGAGGTGTATTTCTACACCCACCTTTCGCCAGATATACTTTAGGCCCACGTAATAAGGGGCGAGCCTATTGCCGTACAGGGCACATTTCCAGACTCCGTGCTGCTACTGAGAATTTCGTGACAGAAAAACCCAATAACACTGCCCGACCCAGGAATCGAACCCGGGACCTCCCACGCGCACATTTATGCCGCGAGACCAACGAGGCAGTCGTATAGGGTTTAATGTCGAGTTTTCCGTCTCTACGCAAAGATGGTATTTGCATCGTGTTATCCCTTAGTCGCCTCTTACGACACCCACGGGAAGATAGGGAGTGGTGACACTTGTATTCTATATTATAAATATACTTAATTGAAAAAATACTTACCAATGTAAGTTTCTTGTCATAACTATCATTTTTGTGTCCTCTTCTAGGTCGAGGCATACGGATTGATACTGAAATAAATATTTAAGTATAGCTAAACTAGCAATTATGTCGGATAAATAATAGATTTTTTGTTGTAAGTACTAAAGAAAGCAAAACGTAATCTACGTAGGTACCTATACCAACATTCATAAAAATGTGATTTTGTTTCATCATATAAATATCACAATGTAAAGCTTGTTTGCAGTTATTTCTTGTGTTTCGCTACATATTAAATACATTTTACTACATTTATCTTGAATTGTGCTTTAGAGCACGAGTTTTAATATAAAAACTTAGGCGACATCCGCGCAAAAGAAAGAGTATTTTTTTACGATGATATCTATCTATCAATTTATTTATTTACTTAAACTTCATGTACAATAATGATACACTGGCGGACTTAATGCAGCAAGTCCACCACCAGCACTACCAGTCAACAAAACAATTAAAACAATTACATACAAAAACCTGCGGCACTCGGAGACTGACGCGGTAAAGCTATGCAATTAAAAATATTTTCAACCTTAATCTCACGAATAAAGTTCAATTACGATTGTTATTGTTAAGTACTTGAACCTACTTAGGGTCTTTTGTAACACGATAACAAAAAGTCAAGAAAAAAAATACCTTTGTACAAGTAAAACATTTATTTTAAACTAAACCTTAATTAGCAAGCAGTAAAGTTCATAATATGTGAGGGGTGTTAGGTATTTTTTCGTTACGGAATTTCTTGATTCGGTCGCCGTGCCTAAGCCCGCGATAAAAGGTATGCAATACCATAAAAAAATATTCATCAATCTTACCTTCAACTCCAGGAATTAATTTGAGCAACTTATCACTTCGATTGTTTTTTCTAAACATTTCGCTTAAAAAGGCAGACGCAACATCACATATAAACTAAAAGCGTGTGAATACTCACGAATCGTGAATAAAATGACCGATGAACAGAATCCTACAAGTTTAGAACGGTTGTGTGCACGATGTGGCAACGTAGCATTGAGATCTTTCGTTGGACGTCACATACGGCTAGCAATGAATGTATAGAATAAAGACGAAAGCGCCACTAGTTTTTGCGACGAAAATGAACGGAACTACGTAAATATTCTGTGCAGCAAGATTGGAAGAAAAATGACGTCCAATTTATTTTTTATATTTTTACTTTTCTAGTATCAGGGGGACATTTCGCAAACATTGCACGTAGTCTCCTATTTGACGTCCGATATACGGATGTCGGAAGCAGGTGGACGCCACATTAGATGCAAAAATGGCCATAGTGGACGTACAATAGATTACGGGATATATATATATATATATATATATATATATATATATATATATATATATATATATATATATATATATGCACCCCATTGTAACTTATTATTTAATGTAATGCGTAGAAGCACTGTCGAGTCAACTGTGTCAAGTTCCTCCCTATCGAGCATAATATTAGGTCCCAGTTGTCTAACGTTAGGTAAAACAAATTTAACGCATTTACTTTTTTTAGTGTTAAGTACTAGGTTGTTTGCTGTAAACCATTGTGTAACCTGTATAAGTGCATTATTTACATCATCAAATTGATTCCTATTCCTGTCAACTTTAAAAAAATATATATATATATATATATATATATATATATATATATATATATATATATATATATATATATATATATATATATATATATATGATTTGTATAGAACAGAGAAAAATAATCAATCAAAACAGTCAATTCAGACCGAGTATAGCGCTGTAACCAAAAAGGGAAAATAGTCACTTGTGCGCGGTCTACGGCATTTTGAAAAAGGGAGAATAGTCACTTGTGCGCGGTCAAGCGGCTAACTAAGAGAATATCGTATGACGATGTACTTTTCCAAATTTCAGTTAGGTATTATATTGCTAGTCAAAGTTATTTGATTTGTAATCGACTTGAAGCAGGAGGTTATCAATACGACTGTATGTTTTTTTTGTACGTTTATTTCGCGGATTACTCCACCAATAAGGAACCGTTTTCAATGGTTATTTTTGTCATAGGTCATACTTCAAAGTTGGTCCCTTTCAAATTTTATCGAAATCAGCTGAGCTGTATTTGAAAAATTAAGAATAATTGAAAAAAAAATATATATATATATATTAACTTGAGTGACCTATTCGAATTTTGTACACGATTAAAATCGGTTGTGTGCCATCTTTGGTGAAAAATAATTAGTCACCGACAACTAACTCACTCACTCCACGATCATCATAACAGGTTAGACGAGTCAAAAAATATATAAAGACAACCAGATGATATCGGGAGTGGCATCAAGGGAAGCAACCAGAAAATAATAAGGGACGTTTAGGCCGTGCCACACAAGATGGCGGATGTGAAGTTAGCTACAAGCTGCGCAATATCCAATCCTGACTGAACCTCACATAAAGCTGCGCGTTGATTGGATATTGCGCAGCTTGTAGCTTATTTAACATCATTATAACCAGGGTGGCATCAAGGGAAGTAACCAAGGGCCATCAAGGGGCCCAACCAAGGAAGAATCAAGAAGAAAATAATTGTTTCGGTAATACCATCAAGTTTTATTTTTGCCGGGTTATTAAGTACAATTTTAAGACCATAATCATAAAATTACAATTTTTTTCACAATTCAATCCAGTCAATCAATAACACCAGACATATTGTTGTTGTAAATTTGACTTTTATATATATATATATATATATATATATATATATTACACAAAGATCAATACGGATTTACTAAAGGTAGATCCACTACTGTTGCGGGTGTTGCTCTCATAAAACACGTTTATAATGCTTGGGAGTCATCTAAAAATGCTATCGGAGTATTGTGACCTCTCAAAAGCATTTGATTACGTTCATCACGACACACTATTGCGTAAGCTCCGCCACTACGGCGTAAAGGAAACCGCACTTAGTGTTGTCGAGTCGTACCCGCGGCAGAGATTTCAGTGCGTCGATATAAATGGGACTACATCCTCTAAATTACCTATACAGTTAGGCGTTCCACAAGGTTCAATTCTAGGTCCTTTTATATTCCTTGTATATACACCGCTATTTTTTAATTAGTACAAAAAATTTAACAGGGCACTAAGTATCTTTAACTGATCATAATTATGTAGTTGAAAAATAAAAACACTAAGTCCCAAAACTGTCTCAAAACTGTCCACAAAAATACGTGATAATTGGTAAATGCAATACTAATACTATGACCGACCCGTGTACTATCATACCATTGATAAATTACCCCCCCCCCCTCTGCGCCTGCGCCACGCCCCGACGATGCGAAAAACAGTACTAAATTACTAGCGAAAGTCAGCGTATCTAATTTCGTTGCAAAACTTAATTGTTTGTCTACGTTTGCGCGACGCGATGGCCTATCATATCAGTTCATATCACGGGAGTATGTAGCTATGCTTCGTGCGTACTTTTTGAGTGGAAAAATCGCGAGTGCAGCTGTGTACCCATGGACATCGTATTGTGAGTGTACAAAAGTGACCGGGTCAGTGTCAAACAATTAAAACAGTGCATATTGGATGCTTTTGACAACGGTGGTGGATATTTCGAAGGACAATGGAAATACTTGTAAGTTTAGTAAATAATACGTACTTAAGTAAATAATAATTTGATGCAGGCGCCTCAAAATCGGTCTGTGTTCTCCACACACCTTGAGGAAGGCCTATGTCCAACAGTGGACGTCTCTAGGCTGACATGATGACGATAAAATAATTTGTAAATAGCAGATGATTCTAACTTCATAAATACGCCAAAATTACTCTTTTCTTTTAATCCAGAACACCATCTTTTATTTTGATATTTGTTTGCTTTCTAATTACATACCTCCGTATTTAATTACTTGTTAAACGATAAATTTTACCGGTCCTACGCCCGAATGAAGTATGAAGGAGAGGGTAGAACTAACAAAATTAAAAAATAACTACCTACATTTATTATTTTTCTTCATTTTATTTTCTATGGCTACCTACATCATAAGTGCGACAGAGAGAATGCGAATGAGCAGGATGGAATATTATCAATTAATTAGTAAAATATGACTATGATTTAAGTGAAATTTTCTACAATAAACAAATGATAATAACTTTGCTCTTTATTGATATTATGAAATTCTTACGTCACATATGTGATAATAATATCTTCGCTAATCTGTCCTTAAAGTTTTTGTACTAATTAAAAATAGCGGTGTATAAATGGCTTACTTTTCTATTTAAAAAACATCTGTGATGTTGTACTTTTTGCAGAAGATACGTCTCTTATTTTTAAAGTAGACAGGAATAGGAATCAATTTGATGATGTAAATAATGCACTTATACAGGTTAAACAATGGTTTACAGCAAACAACCTAGTACTTAAAACTAAAAAAACTAAATGCGTTAAATTTGTTTTACCTAACGTTAGACAACTGGGACCTATAATTATGCTCGATAGGGAGGAACTTGACACAGTTGACTCGACAGTGCTTCTACGCATTACATTAAATAATAAGTTACAATGGGGTGCATATATAGCATGCCTTTCAGGAAAGCTCAGCTCTGCTGCGTATGCTGTCAGAAAAGTTAGACAACTTACTGATGTCGACATGGCTCGTTTAGTGTATTTTAGCTATTTTCATAGTGTCATGTCCTACAGCATTTTGTTATGGGGCAAAGCTGCGGTTATTCAGAATATTTTCGTTCTACAGAAACGAGCGGTACGAGCAATATACATGTTAGGTGCAAAAGATACTCTTAGGGAACGCTTGAAGTCTATAGGGATTCTTATAGTAGCTTTGCAATTTTTATTTCGACGGTCCCTACGTATATAAAGACATGTCGAAAATGGCATATTTTTTTATTGCATCATTGGCTTTAGATTATCTATGCGCACATACTGACATACGATTTTTTTTAACTTTATTTATTTACCTTGTTTTACAAATCGTATAAAAGAACAAGTACTATAAATAAAACGAATAAGTGTCGTAGATACGGACATCTGTTACATATCTTTTTGTACGGTGTTTCAAAATGCGTGCCACTCGTTGCAAATGCGGTCTTGTATAGGGGGTTGGTATAGGGTTTGTATCAAGTTTCCTTCTCTTACAGTGCTGCTCTCTGCATAATATGCTCCCTCTGTCGGCTCTTACGATGATATGGGGTGGTGACATTCCGTATTCTTAATCCGTCACCACACGGACAGCGTATAAAAAGGTATAATAGACATGACTGTCATTGGTTCGGCATTACACCGAAACCGTAGGTTCTAGGCGACTTGGGAAGGATTAACCTCTTGTATGCCGGAATACCAGATACAATTAAAAAGCTATTGTGTCTCGCGTAGATCTGCGTTCCGGCATACAAGGGGTTAATGGAATGGACTGTATTAGGGCGAGTTCTGCTCGCCTAGAAAGGATAAGGGAAGAGGATTGTGAGTGGGTATAGGATATTTATTATTCTGAAGGATGAGGGGCACCTACCTTGGTCGTCAGTCCTCTTTCCTTGCAAATGGCAGCCTCCTGGTGTTTTCGAGATGAAGCTGCTTGATTCACTCCACTACACAAATCACTTTCACTCGCGAGTGGTTCTGTATAAGCGGTAATAATTATAGCGGTGCGGAAGCGGCGCGGTGCGGTATGGCGGACACGTAGCTACTCGAGCTTCTCGAAAGTTCTGGACTGTCTCTCGCGTCGACGATCGCGGCGACGAATCCGCGAAAGGCGTGCCCCTTCCAGGGAATGGGATAGACAGAGACGGAAACATGGTATCGCTCGCATTAGACAAGCAAGCGTGGAACGATTGACGTTGATGTGATTAATTCTCAATGGAAAGGTAGATGGCGCTACTAGTCATACTTTTATTTTATTATCGGCGTAGGGACGGTCATCTATCAGGTTTTTTCAAGAAAACGTAAAAAAATAAATTTGTGTAAATAGCATTATAAATCTTTTAAAACTGTTAAAATATTGTAGAAAGAAAATATTTATTATTGGTCATAGAACTATTTCTAGGGCGTGTTGAATACAAATTACGCTCTCCTGTAAATCTCGATGTTTGACTTGATCTTATGCATGTAGGAACCGTCGATTTGCTAATATATTGTATATTAGGCAAAATATAAGTTTATTTACTACTAAAAGTTTCATGTATAACATAAATACTCGAAACAACCATAAGTTATGTGCCCCTTATCATCGTTCACATAAAGTTAATAATTCTTTTGTAGCGCTAGGTATTCGTATATACAATAAAATACCAATTAGTTTTCTAGAATTACCATTAAGTACGTTTAAAAGTAAAATAAAAGACTGCCTTATTAGGAAAGGTTATTACACCATTTATGATTATTTCAGTGATAAGGATAGATGGTCACTTACACTAACCAACTCTTGATCTTTGTACTTATTTAGAATTTATATAGATACCTTGCTTTTTTAATTTTTTTTCTATATAATATCTCTAGTTCTTTTTATGCATAGGGTTCCCACCAAGAACTTAGGGTCCCAAGCCAACCTCACCTGCAAGTGGTGCACCTGCCGATCAACGGACGAGGCTCTGGCAAACAAAATGTCCCAATAAGCGGCAATAGGCTCGCCACCTATTACGTGGGATCAAAACACTGGCAAAAAGTGGGCATTTAATATGCCTCTGCCTATCCCTTCGGGGAAACAGGCGTGAGTCTATGTATGTATGTAGTTCTTTTAAATAAATATTCATGTATTATTAGGTCATTCAACTTACTACATTTACATTTGCATTGTTGTTCCACTAATTTTATTTAAAACATTTGCTACAGTGTTAGATGAAGGTAAATCTGGCAACACTGTGCCGCTCTGGTAAACATCGCCTCCGTGAATAAATATTCAAAAAATAGTGATATTGTGCCTAAACCTAATAAATAGTGCATATTTGTACTCTTCAGCGTATTAAAGTGCAGTAGCAGTGTTTGTTAGAAAATATCATCATTATATAAAAAGCAGGACAAATAAGTGTAAACAAATGACTAAACAGTGTTTCTCGTCTAATAGCAAAGTGATAAAATATCGTAACAAGCTTTATGTGTTTTTGAAACAAAAACAGTGATTTCTTATTCGGAATGGTCATCATAACATTGTTTATTTTAAATAACAATAAAATAAAAACCGAAAGTAAAAACCTAAATAAAGTAAAAACCAAAGTTAGAGCAAAAAATTTCATTCAAATATCGTAACATTCGTGATCAAAGGCAAAAACCAGTGCCAGAGACTATTGGTTATATTACATTGTTTGCAGCATTCGAGCTAGAGCTGTGCTATTTAGCATTAGTAACCATAGACAACATCAACATAATTTGATTATTTGAGCCCAGTGAATGAACTAAAGCTAAAAGACTCTGTTACATCAACACAATCAAACGTCAAACTTACGTCAAAGTCGTCAAACACATCATTGATGATCAATTGATCATTGTTTGCTCACAAGTTGTTTGCAAGGAATATTTAATCAATTTTTAGGAAAACAAAGGAACAAGATATTGATGAATACGCGAATGTTACTCAAAGAAACATCAACAAACACAACATGTCAAACACAACTATTAGTGACAGGGAAATTGACTTAGATTTATCATACCAAAGCTTATCCCATACAGCATATAATCACGACATTGATACACTGTTGAAGGAAATAAATAAACTCAAGTCTGAGCTACAATCTGCAAACACTGAAATTGACAACTTGAGTATAGAAAACAGCAGCTTAAAAAACAAATTGAAAACACTTGAAAGTAGAATGAAATTGTTAAAGACTGTAGGTATACACACTACACATAATGCACAAACAAGGACACCTAAGCAATTCTACTCACCTCAATATCAACAGAGGCTACGAGCAAAAAGTACTTGCTCTCCTAAAATATTATCACTAAGAAAACAGCCAATAAAACACATTAACTGTAAAACTGGTACTTCTGGCACTGAAAAAGTAAATACTTACTTACAAAACTCTCCTGACCTAGTGAATAAATGTGTGGCATCACTAGACCTTAATACTGAACAACTACAGAAACAACCAGCTAAGGATATTGTTTGAAATAGAATAAGTTTTTATTATAAGTCAAATCGATTAGATCGATTGAGTAACATTTTGTTTAGTCTATTGAAAGTTTCTGACAATGGTCACACTGAACTGTCATTCACTCTTTTTGGTTCTTTGTCGTTTCCCGCGGTCAGCGAAAAAACCTAGCTCTGGATAGATTTCGTGTTGTGAGCGTTTTGATCTTGTATTTAGAACCCGTTTGATTGCCACTTCCTTGATCAATAACTGGCACCGGTTAATTGTGATAAAAATAGTATTTTAACGAACATTGTAAAACTTGAGTGAATCCGATGCACGTGGTTGGTGCCGGACAAATTTGCTGATTGAAAACGCTGCGTTGGAGTCTGGTAAAGTAAAGATAATTCACTTGCTAATATTGGCCAATTTAGTCTCGTGTGTGTCTAGCTTGCCTCCAGGACTCCACTCAAGAACATCACCAGGGGATATTTGGTAAAACTTTCTATTAATATTAGAATTTATATTCATTCGCTGTGCTACCGCAGTGTATGTTGGACCTTTGCCTTGGGCTGAGACTGGATGAATTAATCGCTTCCACTGATCTCTGTAAACCTTACCCGATCTCAGCTCAAACTCTAGACATATTTTTGGTGCAGAGCTGTAGTTGAAATTTAGCCGCTGTTGCATTACTGAGTATAAACTCAGATTGGAATGAGCTTGTATCTTATCACCTTGTAGACAGTATTGTAGTGTTTGTCAGGTCAGTTATTGACTAAAATACATAATATTTAATTGTATAAGTTGACCTAGATAATTTGAAACACATTGTCACATAACCTCAATCAGTAATTGTTGATTTGTATTGTTGAAAAATCTAACTTAAATTTATTGTTGCATTAATAAGTCAGTTTGTTTGGATACATAACAGCTGTATGTATCAATAAATTTAGTAAATTTAGTTTATTGCATATATTCATAAACATAACAACCAACTTGACCTTGCCACTTGGGCGGGTCACATTAATAAACTTTGTTTTGTTATAATATAAAGATAATATTGTTAGGTAACACATATTCTGTGCTTACTTCCTATTGTATATCATAAATAACACAGTTAGTCTGTCTGTTGCAAATAATTAATTAATTAAGTTGAAGTTTCAACTTTATTAATTTGTTATAAGTTATAACTTTGATAACTTTTGTGTTTGTTTCAATATACTGAAACCTTTAATTTTGTTGGGCAGTAAATACCTGTCACTTGCCTGCACTTGCAGTAAACAGGCTAATACCTTGTTGGTTTCAAAGAATTGAGAAAAATTAAGTTTTGATTGTTAATATTGTTTAACGCTTGTCCGGGCTCTTTTGAAATTTTGATTATGTCAGCTATCAAGGACTTGCGTGCGGCTGCTGGTGCCATTGCATCAGATTTGCGCTGGTTTGCCTCGGCCAGTGCCTTAGTGAACCGGCTTGATCGCCAGCAGGCCTTACTACAAAGGTACGAGCGGATTGACGATCGCCTGGCAAGTGTGGAACAGCAATTCCGCACTTTCAGCACTTGCTGTCTTGAAGTGTCAATCAATGATTTCACCGCTGACCAGCGAAATAAGGTCAGCGAAGACTATGCCCAGGTCTTAGACCTGTATGATGCTGTCTCCAATACTGCGAGACAACTAGTTGCCGATAGGGAAGGGCAACCCGGCCTGAAGCAGGAGCTTCCTAGGTCAGCACCAGGGCTGGTGAGTAGGCTCCCTACCTTGGACCTCCCCCATTTTGATGGCTGCCTAGGAAGCTACCTGGGCTCCGTTAATTTGTTCGACAGCCTGGTCAATGATAGGGCTGACCTTCGGCCGGCACAAAAGTTGGCCTATCTAATGTCGGTTCTGGATGGGGAGGCTAAGGGCCTCATCCAGCATCTGCCCGTGTCTGACGAGGCGTACCAGACGGCTCGGGACCTAATCACCCGTAGGTACCATAATAAGCGTGGCCTCGCCGACACGCACATCGAGCAGATTTTGGGTTTGCCGACGCTCACCCGGGTCTCTGGGTTGCGCACCCAACTTTTGAACCCGCTCTTGGTGGCCATCAACGCACTTAAGTGCCTTGACCTGCCCGTGGACCAATGGTCCTATCTATTGGTGCACATTATACTGAAAAAGCTGCCTGCCGACCTGAGGTCGCGTTTTGAGCAGCGCTTTGGTGGGGATAGCGCGACCCATCTGCCCCCCTTTGCTGACCTGGAGAAGTTCCTGGAGGATGAGTGCCGGGTCTTGGATAACGCCGGTGGTGACACGCCGGCTAAGTCGCAGCCGCCCAAGGTCAAGGAGCAGGCTCTTGTTCACACTCGAGCCAATGTTGACCGGCGCCCTCCTCGCTTTGCAGTCACGCAGAGCCCAGTGGAGTGATCCTACTGCAAGGTCACGGGGCACAGAACGACCAGTTGTAGGGCATTCTTGGACCTTCATGTCGCCTCTCGTAGGCGCATCGCGAATGCCCGCCGCCTTTGCTTCTCTTGTTTGGGGTCCCACTACCAGCGAGACTGCCCAAACTCCCGCCCCTGTCCTCACTGTGGAGGACAGCATTTGGACATTCTCTGTATGAATGCCAGAGAGGTTGGCCGCTTGTCCAACCAGCCGACGCCGCGCACGGGCGGGTGTTTTGAAGGTGGCAGTCGAGGCTCACCGGCGCGTAGCCGAGAGTGGCCTTGCTCAATTGATCGCCACTCACCCCGCTTGGAGAACCGTAGCGTGCGCACGCCTCCTCTCTCTCGCGCACCTGAATATGCCGCGCAACGTCACCAGCACCATGACTGCTGCCCCAGGTATTCCCCTCCTTTGGCGGAGCGTCCCCGCCTTGACTCGCGCCCACCTCGTTTTGGGCGGGTGCGTCACTATGACCCCCCACAGATGGCGCGCGGATCGAGTCATCGCGCTTTTGAGGACTTCAAGCCGCACCCTCATTTTGATTTGCCTAGTCCTGGCCAACGGTCGCCGCCAAGGCAACAATAGGTCATTGATCCCTGCCCTATAACGCCAACCTCCCCCATTGAGACCGTTATCCTACCAACGGTTGCTGTTAGGGTCTGGGGACCCACGGGGACCTCTGTTGTTGTCCGTGCTATATTGGACACAGGTTCACAAGGTTGCATTGTTTCCACTTATTTGGTAGGGCAGGTTAAATTAAATATGGGCTCTTTTCCAAATTGTATACGGGGCATAGGTGATGTAGCCTCTAATGTTGAAGGGCAAGTTAAGGTTTTGTTTGGCCCTGTTGAATCTTCACACCCGAGGATTAAAACCTCGGCTATTGTGTTGAAGAATATTTTGGGTATGCATCCACAGAAGCAGCTACCTGCTGCTGTGGTGAATTTGACATCGGGATTGGAACTGGCAGACCCCAAATTTGACACACCGGGACAACTCGACTTGTTGATTGGCTCTGATGTCCTCGGTGGAATTTTGATTGGTGGGAAAAGGGTCTTGGTGCCAAATGGTTTGACTGCCATCCCGACCATATTTGGATTTGCTTTGATGGGACCTGTACCTAGGGACCCCCCTCCACCTGAACTTGTCAATTTGTTAGCTGTAGGCTCCGCTCTCTCTGATGCGGTTCAGAGGTTTTGGGAGATAGAGGAGCCCCCTCAAGCTGCCCGTTTGAATCCAGAACATGAGGAGTGCGAGCTGTTCTTCCAGAACAACACTGGTCGACTCCGTTCTGGTCGGATTATTACGAGGCTACCCTTCCTGTCTGTTCGGCCTCCGCTTGGTGAGTCACGACCTGTAGCCGAAAAGAGGTTGTTGGCCATGGAGCGCCGCATGGGTCGTGATCCGGAGCTCAGACAGAAGTACATTGAGTTCATGAGGGAATATGAACAGTTGGGACACATGTCTGTGTCAAATTTGGATTGGCGTTCGGTGGAGCATTACTTTCTCCCGCATCATGCGGTATTGAAGCCATCGACTGGCAAGCTGCGCACAGTGTTTGATGGTTCTGCGCAGACTTCAACAGGCGTATCCTTGAACCAGTGCTTGCATTCTGGTCCCAAGTTGGTCAAGGACCTTTGTGACGTCATCACCAGCTTCCGACGACATCAGGTTGTCTTTGTGGCCGACATAAAAATGATGTTCAGGCAGACGATTATCCACCCTGATGACCGTCGCTTCCAGCTGATCCTTTGGAGAGAGTCTCCTCGCGATCCCATGGTCGTCTACGAGCTCAATACAAATACGTACGGGTTAAGGTCAAGCCCCTACTTGGCAATACGTTCTCTTTGGGAGCTCGCAGACCGCAAAGGCCTACGTTTCCCAAGAGCCTCCGCCATCTTGAAGGACGATATTTACGTCGATGACATTTGCTCGGGCGCCTCCACAGCGGACGAGGCGATCCTCCTGCGGGACGAATTGATAGGTATTTTGGCCTCCGCTGGTTATGAGTTGCGCAAATGGATTTCCAACTCGCCAGCGCTTTTGGAAGGCTTGCCAGAGGATCATCAGCAAGATCCACATTTGTTTGAGATTGTTGACAACCCAGCCATGATGGCTGTTCTCGGCGTTCAGTACAGACCAGTCCAAGACATCTTTACATATAACGTAGACTTGAAATTGCCGTGTTCTTGGACTAAATGTCTCGTATTGTCTACTGTCGCCAGAACCTTTGATCCGAACGGTTGGATCTGTCCAATTATATTTTGGGCAAAATGCTTCTTGCAGAAGCTTTGGACAGCAGGATTGACCTGGGACGAACCTCTGCACGGCACTCTTGTTGAGGAATGGACCTCTTTTGTATCCTCACTTCCTGCCGTCAACGAGATCTCCTTGCCTCGTCCCATCCTTCCTCCCGGGAAGTACAAGGCCACCCTTCACGGGTTTTGTGACGCCTCGGAACGTGGTCACGCCGCCGTGGTGTACTTGCGCACAGTTAGTGCCTCAGGTCAGGTGAGGGTTTCCCTGATCAAGCAAAGAGCAAGGTGGCACCCCTTCGGACATCTCTGACCATTCCAAAATTGGAGCTCTCGGGAGCAGCCCTTCTTGTACGCTTGTTGAACCACGTGTCCAGTACTTTGGGTAAAAGCATTTGCATTAATGGGACCTACGCCTGGACAGACAGCCAAATTGTTCTTTGTTGGTTGAAGGCTTCTGTCCACACTTTGGAGGTATTTGTCGCTAATCGCGTTTCCCAAATCCAGAAATCCGAAGTCAAACTTGTTTGGAGACACGTGCCAGGTGAGCTCAACCCCGCTGATTGTGCCTCGCGCGGATGCTTGACGCCTAGTTTGATAGGTCATTCGCTGTGGTGGGGTCCGGAATGGTTGAGTCGACCAGAAATTGATTGGCCTCGAACGCCAGTTTTGAATACTTCTAATTTGCCGGGTCTACGAACACTCGCTCTTGAGAAGGTGGAATGCGCCTTCGACCCCGATTTTTTGTTGAATCGTTACAGCTCCCTCGACAAGTTGTTAGGTGTCACTGCTTGGATAAAGCGTTTTGTTTTTAATTTTAGGCACCCACAACAGAAACGACTGACACCGTTTCTCTCACCACAGGAACGACAGGAGTCCCTCACCTTTTGGGTTCGTTCTGTGCAATTGGCGCATTTTGAAAGGGAGATTGCTATCCTCAAGTCGGGGAAATCGAAATTGTCGGGAGCTGTATCTAAATTGAACCCCTTTTTGGACGAAACGGGTCTCTTGCGCGTTGGAGGGCGTCTCAAGAACGCCAACCTCCCTTACGGGGCTCGTCACCCCCTTTTGTTACCTAAGGACGGTCATTTGGTACGCTTGTTGGTAACTGACCGTCACCTTAAAAATTCGCATGCTGGTTGTAATGCCTTGTTGGCCATTTTGCAACGCGAGTTTTGGATTTTGTCTGCCCGAAGAATTATTCGGAGTGTAGTCTTTCGCTGCATCCCTTGCTATAAGCTCAAGGCTTCTACCATGCAGCCCTTGATGGGGGACTTACCGGCAGATCGCGTAACTGAAAGCAGGACGTTTGACGGTGTTGGCACGGACTTCGCTGGTCCTTTTTTGGTGAAAACGTCGACACTTCGAAACAACAAGACTGTCAAGGCCTACTTGTGTGTTTTTGTTTGTCTTTCCACAAAGGCCGTACACTTAGAACTGGTCTCCTCGCTTACGACCGAGGCGTTTGTAGCCACATTTGACAGATTTGTATCCCGCAGAGGGCTGCCTTCCTTGATCCGTTCTGACTGCGGCACTAACTTCAAGGGCACTTATAATTATCTGAATGATGTTGTTAATTTTCTTGAAACCAACAAAGCTGATATAGGTGATAGGCTTGCCCGACGTGGGATAAATTGGTTGTTTTCCCCACCAAATTGTCCACACTGGGGTGGTATATTTGAGGCCGCCGTAAAATCGGCCAAAACACACTTGCGCAGGACAATCGGTGAATCTGTCCTTACATTTGAGGAACTCGCAACTGTGTTTTATAAGATTGAGGCCGTTTTGAACTCTCGGCCATTGTGCCCGATCTCCTCAGATCCGAATGATTTGGAGGCCCTTACGCCGGGCCATTTTTTGATTGGTCGCCCACTTGTCGCCTTGCCTGAGTACCCCTATATTGATACGAGACCTGGTCGTCTCTCGCGTTTTGAATTGGTACGCCAGATTACTCAGAGCTTTTGGAAACGCTGGAACTTGGAATATTTGCACATACTCCAGCAACGCGTTAAGTGGACCGACAAGACCGATCCTCCCAAGATTGGTGACCTCGTTTTGATCAAGGAGGCTAACCTTCCGCCACTCAGATGGCGCAGGGGGCGCATCCTTCATTTGGTAACTGGGGCTGATGGAGTTCCCCGATTTGCTGAGGTCTTGGTGGACGGTTCGATTCTGAGGAGAGCGGTTGCAACATTGTCACGTCTACCAACCGATTAGCGGACCGGTAGGCCGGTCCGGGGCGGGTGGATGTTTGAAATAGAATTAGTTTTTATTATAAGTCAAATCGATTAGATCGATTGAGTAACATTTTGTTTAGTCTATTGAAAGTTTCTGACAATGGTCACACTGAACTGTCATTCACTCTTTTTGGTTCTTTGTCGTTTCCCGCGGTCAGCGAAAAAACCTAGCTCTGGATAGATTTCGTGTTGTGAGCGTTTTGATCTTGTATTTAGAACCCGTTTGATTGCCACTTCCTTGATCAATAACTGGCACCGGTTAATTGTGATAAAAATAGTATTTTAACGAACATTGTAAAACTTGAGTGAATCCGATGCACGTGGTTGGTGCCGGACAAATTTGCTGATTGAAAACGCTGCGTTGGAGTCTGGTAAAGTAAAGATAATTCACTTGCTAATATTGGCCAATTTAGTCTCGTGTGTGTCTAGCTTGCCTCCAGGACTCCACTCAAGAACATCACCAGGGGATATTTGGTAAGACTTTCTATTAATATTAGAATTTATATTCATTCGCTGTGCTACCGCAGTGTATGTTGGACCTTTGCCTTGGGCTGAGACTGGATGAATTAATCGCTTCCACTGATCTCTGTAAACCTTACCCGATCTCAGCTCAAACTCTAGACAGATATTCAATCATTTAGTGACTCTAAGATAGAAGAGGAAAGAAAAAATGTTGAATGCAAGACGGCCTTAGGGACCTCCGAGACTGTCATGTTACCAGATACACAACTTTAGTGATATCCGTTATGTTTGTAGGGTACAACAATCTAATGATATTTTAGCAAAACATAAAAATAAGGTCATTATTCTTTGCAATGAGCAGGGACGAAGGCTTTGTTATGCATTACAAAAACTGTTAGGATCGAATTACATAGTGTTTTCATACATAAAATCTGGTGCAAAATTTAAAACTGTTATCAACTCGCTAAAGAATGATATTGCAATGTTAAATAAATCAGACTATGTTATTGTAATCGGAGGATGTCATGAAAATAATCCTTATGAAACTGAAATTTATCTGCATGCATGGTTGTCAACGGTCACAGATACAAGTGTAATTTTAAGTGAGGTACCAATAAACAAATATCTCAATGAAATTAAACTCAATTATATGCTTAGACTAGAGGACGCCAGCAGCTACGCCAGCAGCTACACCTGCATTTTTTTTTAATTTACCCGTTTTGGCCGATCCCGTGGGAATTTCGGGAAATCCCTTCTTAGTGCACTCCTACGGTCCCCAAGGAACATACATGACAAATTTCAGCTTCCTGCGCCCAATAGTTTCGGCTGTAGCGTGTCTGTCAGTCAGTCAGTAACGCAGGGATTTTATATATTAAGATTCATATGCAGTAGATATGATAATGTTAGGTTTTTGGACATGGGTTATTCCAGGTATATGCCATCTAAGTCAAATTATGTCACTGATTTGTCCAGGTCTCTTCTCAGAGAAATCCTTCATCTAGATTATGAATTTAGGGCCAAAAGTTATCAATCTACTATCTGTTGTAATGGTAAGAAAAACTTTGCAGATAAATGTATTCAAACTGACATTTCAGAAACCTTTTCAAATATAGATAATAATGTTTGTAACTTGCATGAAAAAAGGGAAATACTTATGAGTAATAGAAATGACACAGAAAATAGTTTTTTTCTTGTCTAAACTTGATACTAGGCAGCAATTCCAGCACAATATAAGACAGTCCGTGCAACCAAAAAATGAATCTATAATGTTTATATATCATCAAAATGTGTGCGGTATTACTAACAAGAAAAATGATTTAGAAATATACTTACAAACTCTTTCTAAACAGGTAGATTACATTTGCATAAGTGAACACTTCTTAAATGACCTAAATGTACATCTGTTGCATTTGGAAAACTATAATCTTGTGTCATTCAATGTAAGAAATAAAAAGAAAAGGGGAGGTACTTGAATCTTAGGACGCACAGACAGAAAGGTCAAGAACATAGAGGTTATTAATAAACTGTACAGGGTAGAAAGCTTTAAGATCTGTTGCATAAAATATATTAGTTTTGATTTGTATCTGTGTTGTTGTTACCGTACTCCTAATGATAGGAATTTTGAAAATTTTATGAATAGCTTGGAAAGTCTGTTGGAACATTTGTTTAATAGGAAATGCATAATTTGCGGTGATTTTAATATCGACCTGCTTACAGAAAGTAGAAAACGTACCGAATTCATAAGCCTGTTAGCATGCTACAACTTTAGATATCTAATTAATACTCATACATTTAATCGTAATAACAGTTACAGTTGCTTAGATAATTTCTTAACAAACTTGTCAGATGAATATGTAGAGTCATGTGAAGTAGACCACAATGGCTTGGCTGATGGACATGCAGCTTTAATTGCGGAAGTATTTATAGAGAATGCTTCTGGAAAACCAAATAATAGTCACTAAACTACATATAAGAGAACTTATAATAGAAAGCAAAGTGTTACTTTTAGCCAAAAAAATTTTGAACAAAACTGGAGTAGTATGGGAATTAACACATTTTTGAGGACTTTTGGTAGGATCTTTCAACAAAGTTTTAGAAAACATATTTGTAAAATTAAATCTGGAAATAGTTTTCAACTGCGATGGGTCACTAAAGGTGTGAAAACATCAAGTAGAATGAAACGAATTCTAATGACTGGTGGTAACAGGCTCGACGGTAGTGTATTACAGTATAGAAATAATTACATTAGAATTTACAGAAGGGTGATATCTAAGGCAAAAAAACTTACAATAAGTGAAAAAATCCATAATTCTTTAAATCTTAGTAAGGAGATTTAGAAAGTTATAAATAAAAGTACAAATAGGGTAAAAACAGTGTATAAGGATATCAGAATAAAAGTAAATAACAAAATAATTGATGATCCGGAGGAAGTAATGAATGTATTAATAAATCAATTCGACCATAAATGTATTTCATCTAATTCAGATTGTTTTAATGCTATGACGTTTCTACAGCAGAGCACGACTAGAGTGGAAAATGATATGGACATTAGACTTACTACCCCAAATGAAATTACTAAAATTGTCACAAGTATGCAAAACAAGAAATCATGCAGGTATGACGAAATTCCAATATCAATCATAAAGAATTACTTACAGATATTGTCAGAGACACTTGCAACTTTCTATAATAAATGCATTTCGAACAGTATCTTCCCCGAGCAACTAAAAATGATTAGAATCATACCCATTTATAAAAAGGGCAAAAAATCAGATCCGAAAAACTATAGGCCTATTTCTTTGTTACCCACACTCTTGAAAATATATGAAAGAATATTGAAAGACCGACTAAATACACATCTTAATGCTAACAAAATAATCAATCCCAGACAATTTGGTTATCAAAAATATGCAGGAACAGGAGATGCTATTTATACCTTGATAGGTGATATAATGGACAATATAAATAAAAAACTAAGGGTAGCTGGTATCTTTTTAGATTTGAGCTCTGCTTTCGATACCATTGATCATAAATTACTCCTTACAAAAATGGAATATCTTAATATATAAAATCCTTGCGTTACTGACTGACTGACAGACACGCTACAGCCGAAACTATTAGGCGCAGGAAGCTCAAATTTGGCATGGATTATCCTTGGGAACCGTAGGGGTGCACTAAGAAGGGATTTCCAGAAATTCCCACGGGATCGGCCAAAACGGGTAAATTTAAAAAAAATGCAGGCGTAGCTGCGGGCGTTCTCTAGTTATGGTATAAGAGGCACAGCCCTACAGATCTTCTCATCATATTCAAATAATAGGAAAATGTTTGTCGAAGTTAGTGGTACACAAAATAACAGATTTTAAAAAACCAATAGGTCAACCATGTTAAACATTAAGTCTGGAGTCCCACAAGGATCAATTTTGGGCCCTATTTTATTTATATTATTTACAAATGATCTCATTAACTACATTAGCACAATAATGCCTGATATACAATTGGTAGTTTTTGCGGATGACACCAATGCTATAGCTACGTCAACTGACATCCAAACTCTTACTGATAAATTAAATTCAGCCTTATCAATTTTTTACTCTTGGTTTACAGTAAACAAACTCACAATAAACGTAAATAAGACAAATATAATGCTATTTAAAACAACTGCACGTAACCAAGATACTATGGAAATTGAAATAAATGGAGTTAAATTAGATTTAATTAAAGAAGTAAAGTTTCTTGGAATACATTTGGATGAACAGTTAAACTGGAAAAAGGAACTATCAGTATTGGACTATCATCTGCTTGCTACGCCTTAAGATCTTTAAGAGATGAAGTAAGTGTAAAAGACCTAAAAATGGTGTATCACGCCCTAATAGAGTCTAAATTAAGATACAGTATACAGTTCTGGGGCAATAGTTACAACTACAACTGTGAAAGGGCTTTCATACTTCAAAAGAGAGCAATTCGCACCATTGTTCGCATTTCTCAACGAGAGACCTGCCAGCCACACTTTAAAGAACTGGGTATCCTCACAGTACCTGGCCTGTATATATTTGCACTATTATGCACTTTTAAATAAAAAATATATGTATCTTTAAATATGAAACACATGAGGACAGGCTGAAAAGGGAGAAAACACGTAGGAAAGACTTTGAAATTGGGTTTGTGCCACATTTGAATATAATTAAGCACAGTTCGCAATATCAGGCGGTTAAGATATTTAATAGACTACCAATTGAATTAAAAAACGCACTATACACAGGATCATTTAAGGCGAAGCTAAAGGCATTCCTATTAGAAAAATGTCTCTATTCAACTGACAATTTATAAAGTTGCTAGATAGAGATATATGAAAGAATTAATATATTTATTATGAAATTTTACATTTTGTGACATATTATTTATTATATTAGTTGACATCCTTGGTTGTGATTTTCATTTGTTTATTTTTCAATTTTATCTTGACATGTGTTTTTAATGATTTAATTATGTTTCTATATTAATGTATATTGTTATTTTATTTTATTGAATTGTTTATGACATGTTCTATGCTATTTTTTATCTTGATATGTGTTTTTAATGATTTAATTATGTTTCTATATTAATGTTTATTGTTATTTTATTGAATTGTTTATGACATGTTCCATGTTAATGTAAGTTCAACACAATGTAAATTGTTTCTGAATAAAATTGAATTGAACTCGTGATCATGGGCTGTATACTAACGTCTTTGTAAATTTTGTCTATTCATAGACCTGCCGTCACTTTCTGTAACATACATTTCCATCATAGTTCTGAACATGATCGCGAGTTGCCTACATTATAAGACGTAAGTGAATGCTCCTGTTACACAAGATTCATACTGAAAGGCTACTGCAGCACTTTTGGTAACTGCATTAATTATTTAAGTATTATGTATGTAACTATTTACAAGTGATTAAGTACAATGTGAAACAGTTGCAGCTCCTTACAAAAACAAAATATGTACCATAACACTGGCGATTAAAAAGAGTGGCCACGAGTTTTATTGCCCGATCTTTCTCGTGGTTCTACCTATTGCTTTGCGAACGAGGCAGTAAATGTAAATATAGAAGCAATAAGTAATTTACTTTAAACATTTGACGTTCATAAGCAGCGTCATCTTGTGACCTAGATGAATAAATGATTTTGACTTTGACTTTGATTCACTTCCATCAAGTTTCTCATGAATGCTCTTCTGTTTAGGGTACTTCTGACCTGTCCTTTTTCCTAGTTTTCAAGAGTTTAAATATATATGATATTTTTAGCAATGCTAACAAAGCAATTATTGCTGCTTGTCCGCGAATACAAAGGGGAATTTTGTTGTTCTTATGAGACAAAGGTTAACTCAAATATAAAAAATTATGCAATACACGGTTGAAACAATAAATCCCAGGTTTCATTACTTTGTTCACCGTATCATTAACGTAAGAAAACATTAGGCGGGTGTTAAAATGGTATGAATATGCATGACCTAATACATTAACAGCCTACACAAGTGATTTAAACGTTTTCTTTTTTTCGTGTTTTTACGAAATTTATGTTCAATGAATGGTTTATTACATTCTGGAGCGTATTTACGTTTTGCAAAAGAATTAATGGTCTCAAGGTATTTTTTGTTTTTTCTTTATTTCATAAAGCTGGTCCAGTTTGTACGAAGCTTTTTCTGCAATAGGCATGCCACGCATAAATAATAGGTTTTTGTGTAGGAAAAAATATGTTATTGTCCGAATTTTGGACTGCGTTCATAAACGTTGGCATTCTGTAACATGTAAGGCTAAAACATTCTTGGGAAATAACTGTTAGTCAGCGATGTTTTAGGGTCTAATACACCTAATGTATCGATCGTAAATCTTCCTATTCTTTTTTTATTATAAATGTGGAAGAAGCGTAGCGTGAGGTTTGTAAGGATGGATGCAAGTGGCGTTCCGTTGTCTCTGCCTACCCCGACGGGGAAAAGGCGTGAGTATATGTATGTATGTATAAAAAGATATGATTCCAAATTGCTATTATACCATAGGATTATTTTCAGATGCGTAAAGGGAAAGACGTCTAGCTTTCAGTACTCACAAGAAGCAGATGAGCCAAAGAGGGTGTACACATATTATGTAATACCAGAATGGGTGTATATGTATAGTACTATTACTATGCGATATAATATGTATGAGTTTATCATATCTATTAATTTCTATTAAATAATATATAAGTCAAACTCCACTTCTAAAATACACTTAGGTACCATTAATCTCTGCACCACTCTAAGCTAGACTGACAGAAAATGCCTAAGGCATTAAGTCCACCTTTATACGCTATGTGTATATAAAGATAATAAATAAATAAATAAAAAGACTGCCTCGTTGGTCTCACGGCATAAATGTGCGCGCGGGATTGGGAGGTCTCGGGTTCGATTCCCGGGTCGGGCAAAGTGTTATTGGGTTTTTCCGTTAGGAAATTCTCAGTAGCGGCTCGGAGTCTGGTAATGTGCCCGGTACGGCAATAGGCTCGCCCCCTATTACGTGGGACCTAAAAATTCATGGCGAAATGTGGGTGTTATATCACACCTCTGCCTACCCCTTCGGGGATACAGGCGTGAGACTATAAAAAAAAAATAATAAAATAATAATATTGTGAGAACAAGAATTATCATAACTAGGCCTCGTTAACCATTTTTACTGGATGTAAGAGTGCTTAACGAGGCCCAGTTAAAGGGTACCTAAGTGTCTTTTATCTTATACTTAATATATAAAGCTGAAGAGTTTGTTTGTTTGGTTGGTTGAACGTGCCAATCTCAGGAACTACTGGTCAAATTAAAAAAAAAACCTTCAGTGTTAGATAGCCCATTTATCGAGGAAGGCTCTGCTCCCGTCGCTAATAGCGTGATGCTATATAGCATCACGCTATTAGCGACGGGAGCAGAGCAGTAGCCTTAAATAACGCGGGTGTAACCGCGGGCATCCTCTAGTATAATATATGCGAAATAAAGTTGCAAGATCAATCGAATATCAATAGTAGAGGATCGCCCTTCACCGATTTGATAACCAGATGAGTCATTATTTTTATTAAATTTAAAATAAAATTACTTAAATTTAAAATAGCTATGAGCACTTATCGATAGGCAAGTTGTCATAAGCATATTTGTTTATTAATTATATTACATAAAAATACACCTCATCTGGTTATCAGACCGGTGAAGGTCGATCTTCCGCGTCTCCTCTACTACAAGGCTACGTGGACTTACCACTGAATTCAATATTCGATCTATCCATTCTTTTGAGATTTTAGATTGATTTTTGACATCATCTCCATAGAAAGTATGTCAAACACAAAGGTATCTCTAATCTATCTTCCATCCATGGATAGATCGAATATTGAAACCGGCCGTTATCAAATAGAAAAAGATTAAGCTTAAGAACCTTGTTCGAGGCCCTATACATTATCACATAGCTAAGATAAGGTTTGTTTACTTCATTGTACCACAAACACTATTGAGTAAAATACGTTCCGTATTCTTCAATCAGAAAATATACGCTCTTTATATCGTAACTTTGTTTGTCTTCCCACGCAGTATTAATAATTGAGGAAATTAGATTACCTGTCCCGGTGCTACTGAACTTTATATGCCTCTTCCCTGTTATGAAGCATACTGTTTTCCTGTTTCGCGAGAAATATATTTCGCTTTCCTTACGATATATTTAGATTTTCTTATAAAAATATATCGCGATAATTCTATTTTATCACCGCTCTCTCTGGTTTACTGTTTAAGTAGCGTGCGTTCTGCAAAACATAAAGTTCAATTCATGGATCTGGCTAAGTGTTATTTGTTTGCAAATTTCTATGAATTATATCATCATCAGCCTTTAACAGTCCACTGCTGGACTAGGCCTCTCCTTTGAAAGGAGGAATTGGCCTACTATACCACGCTGGCCAAACGGGTTGGTATAGGGATACAGTGCTGTTCTCTGCATAATATGGTCCCTATGTCGGCTCTTACGACAACCATGGGATGATATGGGGTGGTGACAATCCGTATTCTTAATTCGTCACCACACGGACGATGAATTATACATAGGTATACGCTTATAAAAAACAATTCATTATTAATAGCATGAACGAAAACTGATGTCTTCAAGTAAAATAAGTGGAAAGGCAATAGGTATAAAAATTGTGTAAACGCAATATTGTGACTTTTCCATTTTCTATAACAGCGTATCTTCCTCGACCACGCACAGGTGAGTTCAACTCAAACTTGAGTTTGCAGTCTGGGGGTCTGCCGAAAGAATAAATGTGTTACGCGTATTCAGTGTGGCTTGCCATGCGTGAAACAGAAAGTGTTATAAAATGATTATCTTAGGCATAAATATCCCTTAAAGAGCTCACTCATTAATTTATTTTAGTTATTTATAGTCACACGCCTGTACTCCCGAAGGGCTAGGCAGAGGTGTAATATTACACCTACATTTCGCCATGAATTTTTAGCTCCCACGTAATAGGTGGCGAGCCTATTGCCGTACCGGGCACATTACCAGACTCCGTGCTGCTACTGAGAATTTCCTTACGGAAAAACCCCATAACACTTGCCCGACCCGGGAATCGAACCCGAGACCTCCCAATCCCACGCGCACATTTATGCCGCGAGACCAATGAGGCAGTCATTAATATTTTACATTAATAGAGATAAATATTAAGTGTACCTATGATTTAACACGAATAAATAAAATGTATTACTCGCAGCTGCCATTTTGTAGCATATTAAATAGGTGAATAAATTATATGACATTAATCACCGATATCATTAAATTGCACCCCAGACTTGCTCTGTGGTTTACCTTACAAATCGTTATACACATAAGTTTAATTATAATTGAAAGGCTTTTTGTGACAAAGGGCCAATTTTAAAAGATAAATAATTTAATCTAACGCCCACCAAAGTATTACGGGTATGCGTAAAATGTAACCTTCAATAAAAGGTTACAGCTTAATTTTGGTTTATTACCGCAATAAATTTGACATTGCATTGGTTTTATTATATACTTTGATGTCCTTGATATTAAACATTTGGGCGGATATTTATTCATTGTTGAAATAAGCATCGTAGCATTTACAAGCGCAAGGTGACGTGTATATTTTCAATAAGAGATATTGCGTTCCATTTATATTTTAAGGGGATCCTTAAAGAATAGGTACATCAAGGGGCCAATTTTCCTATTTTTATATGACATTGATATTATATTTTGAATTGACTCAGAAGCGGTAGGCGGCTGATAACCTTATGTCGTTATCGTATATTTTGAAATAAACAGTTCGTCGTTGACACATATTTTGACACTAGACCACTACTGACTGACATATTTTGACTAGCCCAAGATTGCAGGTGCTTTAAGGACGGTATATCTGTATTATACAGATATACCGTCCTACATACCGACTGTATATATATAATCCTTGCGTTACTGACTGACAGACAAGCTACAGCCAAAACCATTGGGCGCAGGAAGCTGAAATTTGACATGTATGTTCCTTGGGGACCGTAGGGGTGCACTAAGAAGGGGTTTCGCACAATTCCCACGGGATCGGGCAAAACGGGTAAATAAAAAATATGTGCGGGCGTAGCCGCGAGCATTCTCTAGTTGTTAATAAGAAAAGAAAAAGAAAGTGACGAAGTAAGATCGTTTGTTCCCTCTACAGTTGAGCACACAGCATATCCGCCGTCATCCTAGAGCCTATACACAGACCACTTTGATATGATCTTTAAGCGTTTACTTACTTTCAGAGGAAGAATATAGTGTCCTCACTTATTACGCTTTCCATGAAAAAATATTGCACAAATATGTTCGTTTGTTATCCATAAAATGAGGAATAACGGTTTTACTTAAAGATTTTTTCGTATGTCTAGATATCGTAGAATCTCTTCCTTTATTAATACGATTATCCACTTGATGAAAATCTTAGCTTCATATGACAAATGATTTTTGTCAATTAAAATTTGACTTATATTATTATCCATATTTGCTGCTTTCTAGCCATACTGAAATAATATAGTCCTATATTATTCTAGGCGGAATCAACATATAAAGTGCACAAGTCTCGACTCCAATACATCCCAAAGAAACTCCAGCGCATACACTTTGGACAAGTGGTCGCGTTGAGGGTTCACCCGCAGAACCCACATATCTTCGCTACCGGAGCTTGGGACAAGACATTGCGTGTAAGTACGATATAAAATGTATTTGCTTTTTTATAAAATAATATAGTCCTTTTTTTCACATACATACATATGCTCACGCCTTTTTCCCATTGGGGTAGGCAGAGACAACAGAACGCGACTTGCTTTTATCCTTACAAACATCACGCGCTTCCTCTACATTCATTAATCTTTTTTTTTCATTAGGTTATAGCCCTTTTGTAAGTGAATACTTTGTTTCATCAACTTCTAAAACATTTTGTGTTGCGTTTGTGTTCTTCAATAAAACGACCAAGTCACAACGTAGGTATTTTTTTCTCTTTATCGAACTCTTGGTTGAGATGACGTTTTAGATGACTTAGTATATTGTAGTACTTAGAATAGTGCATCCCATAGAAGTATACAGTACTTGTACGAGATGCACTATTCTAGATGCATAATAGTAGGAGAGCTACTGAACCATTGGACTACCCCACTTTCCACAAAGCTGGCATTCTTATGAACGACTATTTATTATCTGCCAATAAAGAAAATACCGTTCTGGCAGCGATCTTGCGGTTGCTTCAACAATGAAAAAACGTTTGAAAATGTAAAATATATATTTTTTAACCATTTCTCACAAAGCTGAAAGTTTAATATGTTACGTAATTTACATACATACAAGTGTACGACAACATTGCCAACCCATTTTGAAGGTTGTAAGGGTCTACCAGAACATTGCAGAGTTGCCAAAAATATGATGTTTCATAACCATCTCCCACAAGGCTCAAATTTTAATATGTTAAAATTTACATACATACAAGTGTACAATAAAATCGCCATCCCATTCTGAAGATTGCAACTGCCTGCCAGAAGAGAAGAAAATAGTCATGACTATCGCGGTCGCACTCCCATGTAGCGTCATGACGCTACATGGGAGTGCGACCGCGACTGGCACAAACAAGTTTTAATGTCAGAAAGAGAGAATATAGAAGGGTATAATTTATTATATTTTGAAGAAATAATGCTGCGAAGAAAAAAAAAACAGAGTTATACGTTTATCGAGAATATATTTTATTTACTTTTAAAATTACATATTTATTATTGGATTATAGGCAGCGATATTCTCGACCTCGACTCTTAGCACGGACAGACAAGCAAATACAACGGGTGCAGAATGCATGCGCCCGATTCTGTTTTTCAGTACCATTCAGAGGCCATGTAACGCCATTTTTTAATAAAAATTTGATTTTGAAAATGAAATCCCGAAGGAAATTACATTTGGCATGCTTATTATTTGGTGTCATAAAATTGCAGCAACCACAATATCTTTATGAAAAACTGACATGGGTCACTAATGGCAGCGAGCGGCTAAACAGAAGGTGCTCAAAGCAATTGTCTATCACATTGCATCGCACAGAGGCTTTTAGAGGTAGCTTTCGCTATGCTGCTTCAAAGTGTTGGAACAATATCCCTCCGCCACTGCGGAATCTTACGTCAATACACACTTTCAGACGAAACTTAAAAAAATTCCTTATGGAGGAGCAGCAAAAAATGGGTGACACTAATCTAAATGCCTCTCTGATTTAAAGTTGTAATGTGTACCTACTTACATGAATTAATATTTCGTATAGTTTAATTTAAATTAATAATAATGTAATATAACCAAAAAATGATTTATGACTATTATATTCAATATAATAGTTCGTGATATTTCAATCAATTCCTATTATTTAGACAATTTATTCATATATTAATAATTAATAATAATTCCGACATGACATTTTATGACATTATAATTCATTAACTTATACTAGACATATTATTACATTATAATTAATTCATCATCATTTGTTATTTAACCTTTTTTTTGACATACTATATATTTGACTTATCTAAGTTATTACTGACTCATTATACCTATTTTGTTAATGAATTATGACATCAATATGCAATATGATAATGCACCGTTGCCGTAATTAATTTAAATTCCAACTTACATTTGCTATGATTATCAATATGTTTTCGATAAAAGCTCTTGAGCTGCATGCGGCCTTGAAGTTTAATCATTTAGTCATTATTTATTTGTTGTATGTCGATCACGTAGTGTGTTGGTCTGTGATGTATATGCACACACAGTGTGAGAAACCTGTAACAAATGCATTCACAACCTTTTACTGCCCGAGGTACTTACTCTTGTCGTTACTAAATAGAAGATACATAAGTTTACCTCACCTTTAGGGTCTGGTACTCGCGCTTGTGTGAGCTAGGTGCATCACTTCCCGAGGTATTCCACATTGATCGACAGTCGCCAAGTCTACAACTGACACCTAATAGCCAATTAGTTTCTTATGGCATCCTGCGTGAATCTGAAACTGCACACACATACGTATAATGTACAATATCTAAAATAAAATGCACACAAATTTGTATGAATGTACTGCTATACGCTTTGCCGGATAACGAACTAAGCTGCACTTACCACAGTTGTCTTGAGTATTTCGGCTCATTTATCTTGTACACAAAGCAATGTTTTATTCTGCGTTATCTTATATATTCATAAATATGTATTTACGTGCAAAATATCAAATTATTGTAAGCGCGAATGCGTATAATTTATATGCGTGCAGATACGCCGGCTGTGATGCGGCCACTGGACTGGTGTCCTGGCCAAACAAGGGGCGTTGAGGCCTCCCCCCGTACCACACGGCTTCACGCGCCACTCTGGCGCCGATTTCATACACAGTGACTAAGTTATAGTTATGTAACTAAGTTAAAGTCATGAGTAGGTATGGCCGGCACACTAGTCTATCGCTTACACTAGCACACAAGTCTATATTTTACACTTATTACAAAACTTTATTGCTATTTACACGTATTATGTTTTAATAAAATATTTATTTATGTAAATTTATTACTATAACTACATTATTTATTTTATATTATCATGTACCTATCTATCTATTCATACCTATATATTTTTTTGATATCTCTTTCGTGAGTCACTTGAGGGCCTAATTGAAAATCGGAGCCAGGTATGCGCCTGGCACATGCCGAATTGGGCCCTTTTTTGACCACACACACCTGATCTTGAACAACTTTTTTCTTCTACTGTCTGTACCTATAAGTATGTTATTCTTTGTTTTATTATTATTTCTGTTTATTCTGTTGTAATTGCTATGTATTTTTTCTTCTGACTGCTCTTATATTTTGTATGTATGTAACTTGTTGTGTGGGATCAAAATAAATTTATTTCATTTCATTTCATTTCATATTCTAGTGGAGATACCAACATATTGCCATGCAGAGGGTATCGGGTTCGAATCGTTATGTGCGCATGGAATTGTTAATGGGAAATGTTAAATAAAAAAAATAAAAAAATAAGGGTGCATAGGGTGCCCACCAAGAACTTAGGGTCCCAAGCCAACCTCACCTGCAAGTGGTGCACCTGCCGATCAACGGACGAGGCTCTGGCAAACAAAATATCCCGATAAGCGGCAATAGGCTCGCCACCTATTACGTGGGATCAAAACACTGCGAAAAGTGGGCATTTAATATGCCTATGCCTACTCCTCCGGGGAAACAGGCGTAAATCTATGTATGTATGTATGTATGTAGAATTGTTAATTATCGCTTGCCCCGTGCCTCGGAGAGCACGTTAAGCTGTCGGTCCCGGTTGACATGAAAATCTTTGACGGTCGAGATTACGAGGTTAATAAAAATCATATTTTTTACATTTTCAAGCTTTTTTTTAAGATGAAGGAACCGCTGAACCACTTCCAGAACGGTATTTTCTTTATTGGCAGGTAATAATAAGTAGTCGTTCGTAAAAAAAAACAGGTTATTTTTGAGTGGGTTAGAGTTTAGACAAATAGTTCAGTAGCTCTCCTACTCTTCTGGCACGCAGTTGCAACCGTCAAAATGGGTTGGCTGTTGAGATATATTATGTACTTATTAAACTATTGAGAGAACAGGCCATTAAAATTTGAGCCTTGTGGGAGATGGTTATGAATCATCATATTTTTGACAACTTTGCAATCTTTTGGCACACCCTTACAACCTTTAAAATGGGTTGGCAATTTTATTGTACACTTGTATGTAAGTATGTATATTACAAAATACTAAGATTTCAGCCTTGTGGGAGATGGTTGCAACCGCAAGATCGCTGCCAGGATGGTATTTTCTTTATTGGCAGATAATAAATAGTCGTTCATAAAAAATCCAGCTTTGTAGGAAGTGGGTTAGACAAATGGTTGAGTAACTCTTAGTCTATTAGTAGATGATATATGCATCGATAGTTCCAAAAATATATATTTTGTCAGTAGTTATTATCTCCTTACCACTAAACACGATAATACTTGCCTTGACTATATGGCGTTGACCTCTAGCTCTCGAGCTAAATCAGTAGCCAGTTGCAAAACAGTCGTAGTTAGATGAACTTTTATTTACAACCACATTTAAAGCTGCACTTTTTCACATTGTTAGTTACCAAATAGTTGGAGAACTAATTTTATTTGCATGAATGTGATGGCACAAAAAAAAACACCTTTTACTTTTGAAAATATCGCTGCATTGTAACCGAGGAGTCGTAAAACTCACACCTATGGTTTAGAGGGATTAGCCATCTAAATCATTTGATAAGTGCGAGGTAGATGAGCGAACTAGAGAATGAGCAAGTAAAACATACAACCTAACCTAGTATCGCTTAGGGTAAGCAAATGCATGTTGTACATTTCGGCGCCGTGGCACCATCGTCAGGACTCCCCCAGAGGATCCACAAATGAAACCACACTAATTTACTGAAAACTGCATTATATTATCGAAATGAACTTCACGAGACGCAAGTGCGATGAAAAGTGCCATGGCCGCCCGCTGTCGCATCAACTTAACTTGCTCAGTATCAAAACATTATACTTTTAATTACATTAATTAAAGTATCGTATGTATGAACTTTCAATTGATCTTTATAATTAAGAAACAATATAGAATTCCAGTTACTTTAGCTAAAGCATCGAAATACGTCTTGATAAATTTAATTAGTTATAAAATTACCAATGTGTTGGCGGGCGACAGAGTTAAACCAAACTATTAAAGACGATATCAACCAATACTGCGTTAAGAAATATATTTAAATAGAGAAATGTAGCACAACTTATATAATATTAATTACAAGCAAACGCAATTAATATTTTACTGGTTATTTAGTTAACATTACATTAAAATAATATTAACTTCCGGGTTTAGTTATCATTTAGTCATCTAGATGGAGAGCCATCTTAGCACTGAATATGGTTTGTCGTAGAGCAGAGGCTCTACGACAAACCATATTCAGTGCGCCCATATACACGTGAAGCGCTATTTCAATCGTACAGCGAAAAAACACAAAACACTGGCGATATATAATGGACACCAAACCTGTAAGGAAGAAGCGTTTGAAGATTCTGAATCGCGTTATTAAAAGTTATTTTTAACCGACTTCAAAAAAAGGAGGAGGTTCTCAATTCGTCGGAATCTTTTTTTTTATGTACATATGTTCCCCGATTTCTCTTAGACGCCTAGACCGATTTCAAAAATTCTTGTTTGGATTGAAAGAGTATACCTCCCAGTTGGTTCCATAATCATCAGGTCAGGATCTGATCATGGAATCCTGAAAAATCGAAGGAACTCTTCAAATTTTATAAGCACACTTGAAGCGATTTGACGATAACAACCCAATGCCGTCGAGTTTGGGCTCGTTTGAGTCGTCTATACATAGACTTTGATGCTGGATGATTTCCATGGTCTGATGATGGAGCTGGAAGGTAACCATGAGATCTTTGAGATACAACAACCCAATCCTATCGAGTTTAGGGTCGTTTGATTCGTCTTTACATGGACTTTGGTAGAGGATGTTTTCCAGGGTCTGATGATGGAGCAGGAAGGTGGCCATGTGATCTTTAACATAAAATAATATAATTCTCGCCTTTTATCCCCGAAGGGGTAGGCAGAGGTGTATACACACCCACATTTCGCTCGTAATGTTAAGGTCCCAATGTAATAAGGGGCGAGCCTATTGCCATCTACCGGGCACATGGGATCTTTGTAATACAAAAACGCAATCCCATTGAGCTTGGGCTCGTTTGATTCGTCTTTACAAGGACTTTATTTATTTATTAAAACTTTATATACACAATAGTATAAAGGCGGACTTAATGCCATGGGCATTATCTCCCAGTCAACCTTAGAGTGGTGCAGAGAGAAAAGAAGTAGGTGTAATATAATGAAAACTAATTTGAACTAATATAAATTATAAATAAGTATATTATAAATCTAAATGATACATTAAAATAAATACGTTAGGTACATAATATAATATAAACATACATGATATAGATATATTATAATAAACTACATAAATACACAAAGGCATATATAATATATATACTGTAAATATATAAACACATACATACATTTTAAACCACATTGAACTTAAACGACTTAAGATACAATCGCCGACTCAGCCAATAGGAGCTCCTTCACCTTGAACTTGAAAGTGTTCTTCATCTTGGCCATCCTGATTTCAAGAGGGAGGGCATTCCAGAGAAGGATAGATTGAATAGTAAAAGAGGAATGAAGAAAGTTAGAGTTGTGAGGAGGTACCGTAAGGAGAAGATTATGAGATGAACGGAGGTTTCGTTCATGGTTGGAATATAAGTATTGGAAGTAGGAAGATAAATACTGGGGAGAGGTTGAAAATGTAAGAATAGTATAGAGGGTAGTGAGAGCACGCAAACTACGGCGCTGACGTATGGGAAGCCACTTTAGTTGGGAACGATAAGTAGACACATGGTCATACTTGCGAAGATTGAAAATGAATCGAATGCAGTTATTTAGAAGACGGTCAAGTTTATCAAGGAGGTCTGCATTCAGGTCAAAGTAACATACATCACCATAGTCAATGAGGGGGAAGATTAAAGTCTGCACAAGCATTGTCTTTGTCTCGGATGGTAGTATGTTCCTTAGACGGTAGAGAGCGCGCAGAGCACTGGTGACCTTTCGACTCAACTGAGTTACCTGAACTTGCCAATTCAGCGTGGTGTCTATGTGAAACCCAAGGTTTTTGACAGCAGGACATAAATCGACGGTGGTTCCGTTAAAGGTTATGGGCGGCAGGATCGATAAGTCTAGTCTTTTTAACATCCATTGACTACCCACAATGATGGCTTGAGTCTTGCTAGGATTAACGGTTAGCCCAAACTTGCGACACCAGGACAATATAGCGTTCAAGTCGTTATTGATTTTGTCGATCGCCTCAATGATGTGTTCCACACTTACTTGGGAGTAAATCTGCAAGTCATCGGCGCACAAATGGTAAGCGCACTGAAGATTTTGAGTTAAGAGATTTATAAAAATAGAAAATAAAAGAGGAGAGATAATGCTGCCTTGAGGAACGCCAGAAGTAGTATCAAACCATGCCGACGATAACTCGTGGACGTGGATCGACTGCTAGCGACCTCGAAGATAATTTGAAAACCAATCCACAGCTCCAGCCGAGACCTTGAGGTGGGAGAGGATAGATAATAGGATATCGTGACTGACGGTATTGAAGGCATTTGAAAAGTCAATTAATACCAGAACAGTAATTTTGGTGTTTTCCATGGCCTCACGAATATCGCCAGTCACTTTAAGGAGGGCGGAAGTTGTGCCATATCCAGGTCTGAAGCCTGATTGCAGAGGACTCAACAACTTGTTGTGTTGAATAAAATGAGAAAGTTGCTTGTGCGCACAGGCCTCTAGCACTTTAGACATAAAGGGTAGGATAGAAATAGGACGGAAGTGTTCAGGGAGAGTGGGATTTTGGATTTTGGGAAGAGGTATTATATAGGCCTTACACCACAGGGAGGGAAAAGTACCAGAAACTAGGGAAAAATTAATGATGTGGGATATCGCCGACAGTAGATGTTCAAGGATCGTCGTGATCATACGACGACTAATATTGTCACATCCCACAGCATTAGATTTTATGGATAGGATGACCTTTTTGATGTCGTCTGGAGACTCTGGAGAAAAGCAAAAGGAATCAATGTTGGGTTGAGGTAACCCCGCTAAATAATTAACAGTGTGACTCACGACTTGGTGATCCAGCGAAGCAGTTGTGGTGAAATATCGGTTGATATCATCCAAGACGTGAGTCCCATGAAAATCAAGACGCCGCTGTTTGCCAATGCCTAGTGTTCCGAGGAACTTCCAGGTACTAGCAGGCGATGAACAAGATATATTATTGAGGATATGTCGGCGTTTGGCGTTGCGCACCATCTGATTGCACCGATTTCTTGCAGACTTAAAAAGCACCCAATTTTCCAAACATCGATCTCTCTTGTACTTTCTAAACGCACGGTCTCTACGGCGCATTGCCATCCGAACACCCTCTGTAATCCAGGGTGCTGGCGGACGCTTCAATTTCACCCGTTTCACGGGGGCATGGACGTCATAAAGATCACAGACAACGGCGTTAAAAATATCTACTTTTTCATCCACCGTAGTGGCGGATACTAAGCTGTCCCAGTTTACCATAGAAGCGTCTTGCTTCAGCTTATCCACATCCATACGACCAAAACAACGCATGTGCAGAACTTTAGGCGGGGATTTGGGAGGTTTCAGACGGTATGACAGGAAAATAAGGTCGTGACGGGAGAATCCAGGTGCAGGAAGTTGGCCATGGGATGTGACTAGGGAAGGAGCAGAAGTAAGCATTAAATCCAGCCAGGTGTCCTCCCCATTATCATTGTGGTGAGTGGCTTGCAACGACAATACGTGGAGGCTGGCTGACTGAACTATGTCGAGTAGCTTACGGGAACGGCAGGAATGACGGGAGAGGAGATCGGTATTGAAATCACCCATGACAATATGATGAGCATACTGAGACCCTAAAAATTCCAGAATCGGTTCGAGACTGGAGAAATAGTCGGCACAGGGGGGACAATAGACGACGCCAAGAACAGCTCTAGCGCCCTTGGCGTTAACCTCAATAAATAGGTATTCCGCAGCAGAAGAAGTATTTGAAGAAGACGCAAGGATTTTAAACTAGCAGGAGCTGCGCAGGTAGATTGCAACACCACCACCTCTTTTACCGACTCGATCATTACGGATAAGGATGTAGCCGGGCAAAGAGTAGGAAGTAGAAGAGAGAACTGGTTTTAGCCATCTCTCCGAAACCAAGATGGCGTGCACATTTGAACCCGAAAATGCTTCCAGCAATGGCTGGGTATGCTTTGCGCATTTATATGGCATACATTAAAAATGATTGATTTGTAAATAACTTAAGCAGACATTCGCTCAACGTGCCATCAGCCGAGCAGAAACTTTCATTGTCCGATGAGGTAGCTGACTCATTGGCCGACAAATATGTATCAAAGTCCATAAATTTAAATATAAAAGATATATAAATATAAAATACTGATAAATATAATAAATACTAAAAATATGAGTGAATACTATAAGCAGCACAGTCCTCTCTGCACCCCCCGCCAGCATACAAAAGCAAAAAAAAAAAAAAGGAGACTAAAATAACTAAACGTAGTTGTGAACGGTTTCCGAACGTATCAACGTACGTTAAAATACATTCTGACATCTGTTATAGTGTCATCTATATGTCAAACATCGTTTACAATTACAAGACAAAACAAACTAATTAAAGGCTAAACAAAAAACAGTAGCACATGTGAAATAAACAAACAGAGAAACGGATAAATAATACATACATACATAGTCTCACGCCTATAACCCCGAAGACGTAGGCAGGATAAATAATAAAGGGTTATTTACGCGCTCTGGAGGCTGCTTTCGACGTACCCGCAGATGCGACGCCACTCTTTCCCGCGGCTGCGTATCGATACACGCTTGGGATATTTCTGCAGTAGGCTGTTCATCTCTTCAGTGGTGCATATTTTATGACGAGTGCCATCCGATGCCTTGACAACAATGACACCGTCCTGGGTCCAACACGCTCGCATTCCAAAATGCAGCCGAGCCTTAGTAAAAATCGCCTGTCTTGACTTCGTTAGAAATTCCTTTACGGACACTGAAGTACCCTTTAGTTTGGTCTTGGCTCTCCAGACTGCAGACCTCTGATCCAACCCAGAGAACCAGACCAGGATTGGACGGTGATGGCCCTCACTGGATGCACCGATTCTATGACAAACACTGATGTTATCCATGGTGACATTTGGGAGCTCAATTTTCTAAAGAATGTTTGTCACAGAAGCCCTACAGTCTTCCTTTTCTACCTCAGGCACGCCAAGAAATAACAGTGCTTTACGTCTGTGCCTGTTCTCGATGACATCGATAGCTTGGGAGCACTCTGTTATCTGCTTCCGTAGAAGACTGAGCATCGCAGACATGAGCTCTCTGAAGGTCCGGAACTCTTCTGCCACCTTCGCGACCGTGTCTTTCGCCGTACCTCCTTGAAGCTGCGCCTCAAGTTCCGCCATCCGCTTATTAAACATTTCTTCAAGATTGTTCTGTGCGGTCTTGATGTTTGTCAGTTCCGACATTGTGATGCCTCAACTCGAATGTACTTGTGCTTCCTTTGATAGTAAACTTGATGTGAATGTGTAGTGGTGGTGGTGCTGGCAGGTGGTGTAACTTGCAGATTTATGTTTACATTCAGCTATGTAACTCCTCTACAAATGTGAGTACAGTGTATTTATGGCTTACAATACACTGTTTAAACCAAGTTTGTACATAAAAACGCTTTAAAATAATTAAATAAAATCTTTTAAATTTCGATTATGTGTTGACTTTTTGACACCTACCGCCAAAAAAACTTTAGTGCTGAATGTTTACCAAACTCTGATGATGGAGCGGGATAGTAGCCATGGGATATTTGTAATACAACTACGCAATCTATAATATATCTAATACGAGTTTGGACTCGTTTGATTTTTCTTTACACGAACTTTAGTGCTGAATGTTTTCCAAAGCCTGATGATATAGCAGGAAGGTGGCCATGGGATCTTTGTAATACAATAACGCAATCTCATCGAGTTTAGGCTCGTTTGTTTTGTCTTGGCAAACACTTTGGTACTGGATGATCTTCGGGATCTGATGATGGAACTGAAACGAACGTGTTTAGGATAGTTGAAAACAAAAAAAAATACTTTAAATTGCCAGAAAGTTACAGGTCTACATTTCAGAATTGAGGCAAGTAAGGAATCCCCATCATGTACCACCTACACTATCTTATGTACCTACTTACCACCTAATACTATTTTTTATTACTATACCACTAAAAAGCAAAAAATAAAATTATTTTTAAATAAAAAAGAACCGACTTCAAAAACACTAAAGAACTAAAAAGCAAAAAATAATTGGTTATGGAGCAAAACTTTTTGGAGTCGGTGCCAAGCCCTTACGCAAAAAGTTACTAAATAACAAACTACCTATTCTATCAACAACGAAAGTTAAATAAAAAAGTGTAGAGGTTTTATAGTCAGATCAGAAATACTTGGCTTGGCACCGAATCCAAAAAGTTTTGCTCCATAACCAATTATTTTTTGCTTTTTAGTTCTTTAGTGTTTTTTAAGTCGGTTATTTTTTATTTAAAAATATTTTTTTTTATATAAACAGCATCTCAGCAAAATTCGTCGGGCGGCAGCCCACCAGGCGCAGGCATAGGTAAAATGATCCGCTGCCTCAGTGTAGTTGGAGGAACACCAAAACTTAACTTCCAAACACTTTTCATTCGCACACATAGTAATCTATGATAGAGAGTGCGAGTGTTTTCGGTGAAAAATACAGTTCGCGTAAACATAGAGTTCTCGTAGTTTAGTGGTTGTTGTGCCTATTAAGTGGACACGAAGTGTTGTAATGCTTCGTTTAAGCTCAACGCGAGACTTAGTTGCCAATGCTTTTACGTTTAGTTTTCATTGTTTTCATTGCGTTAATATATTTAAAGACATTCGATTAAATTGTCTTTTGAGATATCTAACACCTATTTTTGCTTCGAGTTTTTTAATATTTCGGCACTGTTGCAAACGCCATGATCACGGATGCACGATAATGACCACGAAAGGTTGAATTAATATTTTCATAGGAATTTTAGGCATAAGGTCTGTATCTTCATATTCTGAAATACGACTAATTTTGCGTACTAAAAGATTGAAAAGAGTCTTTTAGTACCTACTGAAAAAAGTCGTATTTTTGTCTCGATAGTGTGCGCGAAACAAACATTAATTTTAATGACTTATGAAACAAAAGCTTCTTGCAGTATCTACTCATAAAGTCATTTAAATTGTTGCACAAAACGATTTTCAAGCTTATACTTCGTACTCTTCTACTCGTACCTTCTTACTCTATTACATGTGCTTCATACGGTACTCCTGTCACTCTGTAAACGTGAAAATCTGCTGACAGTTCAGTACGTGGTTCGAGTAACTTAACTAGAAAGTCTTCAAACTGGTAAACACGAAGTGAATAAAACATGGCGGACAACGACCGCGGACAGATTCTAAGCATCTCTTTCGAGATTAAAATATTTCTGTTGGCTTTTAACTGCTCAAATTATTTATTAAACACTCGTTTAAATGTTGGCAAGCCATTGTATTCTCTGTTTGTTGGCTGTTATGGAATATAATTCATTTTAACATCGCGATCACCGCGAAGGCTTTGATGTGCTGAAGAATGGAAAAATAAATTAGGTACGGCGAGAGGTTTTTCAATTAGAATTGTTTGTTAATCAAAAATGGCTGCATCGCGTTTTATTACAGGTGGTACTTATTGTTGTTTATATTCAGACAAAATTTATGTTCCGAACACACCAACAAGCTTGTCCACGTATCCGGAGATGTTGTACAAATATATGTACTGTCACACCTATTTCTCTGATATTATCACGTAGGCTTTGATTATAATAAACTAGCACGTAGGTAACAAGAATATAGGTAAAGGGGAGTCCATTATTCACCATTGCAACCAAAAAGTTGTTACCAGATTTACGGTATTCATTTTATGCACCAACCGTGGTACTGAAACGTGCTCAGTTGTTGCCAAATATAGTATTTTCTTAATTTTATGCATGGGTTAGAGCTAAGATGTAACTTAGCGACTGACTCAATTAGTTCAATAAAGTTAGTAGCTTAATGTTCGCCGAGTTCCAGTCGACTGTTTCTCGCGTTCTATGGTATACATATATACTATTTTCACCAAAAGTGATTTTTCATTGCTCAGAAGCAGAAGATTATGATAATACTGCATAATTATACCTAAAGTAAAGGTGCATTATTATCTATTAACCTTTTGCCGAGAATGTTGCCTTAACGTAGAGACGATTCCACGGTGAGTTTCGAGGTAGTCCGTCCCTTATCGCCCAGCAGTTCGTACCTATTTTCATGCTACTCAATTATAAATAAGTGCATTCACCTCATAATTTCACTACTAAGCTCCCATCTACAAAATCAACACAAGGAATAACTTGAGAGCCAGTAGACAAAACTTTTTAGACGATTGCTATATAAGTGGCCTATAAAATGCATTATAAAAAAAATGTTAACTACTTTACATTTAGGTAATGAGGTAGGTTTATTCTTGCACCAGCGGAATCTGTTTTTGTGAAGAACTTTATGAGGCTCGACGCAGTTTTACCATTTCGTGCTCGTTTGCACATGATAATGTTTGCATTAGCGGTTAGTACAAATGGTACGGACGTGGCACAAGGAGATTATATGTATCTAACTGATAGGTATATGAGTTGCGTACAATGACGGTTTATACAAATCCATGTCCTATATCGACATTGAGGCGAACCCTCAAACTCGTACCGTAAATTTATTTCTGAAATAAAAATCTAAATTCACTTAATCTTACTCGGGTATCTCCTTCGTTATTATTTTTGTAGAACGCTTTTTATAGAGCCCTTAAACAGCAGCACCAAATTTTTCATCTTGGCAAAACAGGACATGTGTTTTAAATAAAAACAAATAATAATAGTACACCTAACATAAAATTTATTTTTAAATAACAAATTTTACGCAAGTGAAACTGCGTGGGACAGCCAGTCATCCAATATTTCCTTCCCAAGCACACTTACCGACTATTACTTTGAAGTTTCCACACTAACTTCAAAAAGTCGAATAAGAAAATGGTAATGAGGAAAATATGAGAACGAACTTTATGATAACAGCGGTTAGATGATATTCTACTCTTAGTTTTTGCATCATTATGCATAAGTTGCGAGAAATGCTAGAGATATTTCTTTAGTGCTCCTTTTGAAGTGTAACTTTCTTTATTACACTATTTTATTAATTAATTGTATAGAAGGCTACCAGCTTGAGAACAATGGTTTTATTTCAGTCGGTATGGTAGTTCAATGTACCTTGCTACACTGGAAGTAAATATTCTAGTTTTTCTCAGGTATACCGATAACCTGACGGTAGTTACTTGGTACACCAATCCATCATGTGTGTGTGGAAGCTTAGCTCAGTTGGTCCGGTGAGTCTGAGCTGACCAGGCCTAATACTATAAGAACTTTAAATACATACCTTAACCTTTAAGTAGGGACGTGTAGCCTCACAGGCTCCGGATGAATGTTGGTTTCTAAGTTTTGTAAACTTCCTCTTGGGGAGCATGAGGAAGTTCACAAAATATAGCTAAGCTGCTCAGTAGCTTTAGTTTTAGTAACGAAACGATCAGTAAAGGGCGAGTTGCGTCATACGATGAAAAATACGTGAGAAATCTTTGTTTAAAAATCACTTGTAGCCTGTCAGGTTACACGTCCTTTACTACGTTATAAAATATGTACAATAGGTGATATGATAACAGTGGATGAACTGTCACTACCACTCATAAAAAGGACAGGTAATGCATGTCGAATTTATCCTAAAACGAAAGCATAGAATAACAATCCACATTTGCGTCCCATACAACAAGCCAGTGTGCTTACAATGTACTCATTCTTAGAGAAAATACTGTCAACAAACACCGTATGCTTACGCTGTTTGTTGACAGTATTTTCTGCAGTTGTCAGTATTTTTGTTATTTGTTGTCTGAAGTGATGTTTTTATATTTTGTGTTCCTTATATGTTAGATTTTAATAAAAAGAAGTTTTATTTTGTTTTCTTTTATTATTTTTATTGCTTAATGGCAAAAAAGATAGCTACACTTAAAACTACGTCCCAAAGACTGTCCCGATGTTTTGATTTTGTAGGTTCCTAGATATTTAATAACAAACGTAGATTATGTTTTCACGTATTTTTACTATATCTAACCCATACTTCAAGTTAAATTTAATTTTGAAGCTCTTTTGCATAATCTTCTTTAAGAAATTACACTAGGAAGTGTAGGAGCCTGTGAGACTGCACGTCCACGGTAATGTTAAAGAAATGTGACGTCCATACTTTAAGGTAAAATTAGTTTTGTCGAATCCTAGAATACTGCGAAGTTGCGTAGCCCCTCATGATCTATCAACGTACGCGCAATTCTATATTATTCGGCACATAAGTACCATTTATTACAATATCCGTTTACTTTGTCCCATATTCCCAGTAAACCACTTTATAAACGCCTGAGCCACAAAATATCAATAAGATTACGTCACTACCCAATACCAATATAATACGTTACTTAAATAAATACTCTTTGGATGAATGGGACGCTCTATTTTTAGCTCAAGCCACAAAAGCAAATATACGAATAAAAAAAAACACATTACGGTTTCCTTCCTATTCCGCACCGCTATTGTTCACATTTTTTTCCTTTATCACGATGCCCACGTTTTTGAATAAAATAAAAATCTCTCCTAATCTTTTTATGTGTACTTTCGGAAACTTTCAGATCTGGGACGTGAGGTGCAAAGTTGGTTGCATCATGACTTTCAAAGGCGTTGACATCTGCGGCGATAGTATTGACCTTAACGTAAGTACTTTCGGTATCTTTGACTCGAAATTTAAAGTTAGAACAAAGAGATCTTTTATTATCTAGATTGAAATTGATCTATCCCAAAAGTTATTTTACGAAAGTCTGTTCGGTTTTCTAAACCAGCTATTGATGTGTTTATGTTGAAAGAAATAAGATTCATGATGTGTGTATACGGAGCCGCAAAATTGAGTGACAACTGTGACACAAAACAGACAGGCACAGATGGCAATTTCAGTCCAAGTCTATCGAATGTCAATTACTACATTCAGATGAATCGATTCGTTGTCTACATACCTACGTATATGCGAAGTCTTTCCGGGTATCTTACGTGGAGGATGCCAACAAAGGCCTATAATTAAGCTGCCAAAATCCGTCCGTAATAGGTTAGATTTTTTTACCGCGGATATGTCATGTGACATTGCATTATGCTAGAAAGCGGTAATACTCATGTTCAAACTTATAACGCCAGTAGATAGGTACAACTTACAGATAACAATTATATGAACATACTATAAGTCAAACAAGTTTATACATATTTTCCATAGTAGATTCTCAGGCTCGCCCCCTATTACGTGGGACCTAAAAATTCATGGCGAAATGTGGGTGTAATATTACACCTCTGCCTACCCCTTCGGGGATACAGGCGTGAGTCTATAGATAAATATATAAAATAGATTCATACTATAGAATTCATAATATTCAACTATAATAAACGTTGCCTGCATAAAATATATTAATTATTCAAACACAATTTACAGCTAAAACTAAATTTCTAGCGAACTGAAATTATTTGATCGCTATAATTTTATTAGACCTTAAATACTATGCATGCTTCTCTAAAATTGATACTTGCCCTAACGCACATTTATTATGAGCCGTGAATATTTGCTGTTCAAATGTTGTTACTGATAAATCTGCCAGTGGAGTACCCTCTGCATATTTGATTATAAAATTAATAGTTTATGTATGTTATATTTTAATACATATGACTTATTTACGCGATTGGTTAAGGTATTAGGTAGATGTTTTGATTTATTAGTCCAGTTAATAAATAGGGCAAATATTTTGATGAGTTCGTATAGGTAGATAGATACATAGGTACATCTCTCACAAAAACATACAAGCAGTAGTACTGGTTGTTTGCTGCTGTTGTTTCCCGTTGCGAGTTGCTTGAGTGTTATCGTTCAACTATTAAAGAATGAAAATACAGCAAAGTACATACATACATACATACATATCGTCACGCCTTTTATCCCCGAAGGGGTAGGCAGGGGTGTATTTCTACACCCACTTTTCGCCAGATATACTTTAGTCCCACGTAATAAGGGGCGAGCCTATTGCCGTACCGGGCACATTTTCTCCGTGCTGCTACTGAGAATTTCGTGACAGAAAAACCCAATAACACTGCCCGACCCAGGAATTGAACCCGGGACCTCCCGATCCCACGCGCACATTTATGCCGCGAGACCAACGAGGCAGTCGTATAGGGTTTGATGTCGAGTTTTCCGTCTCTACGCAAAGATAGTATTTGCATCGTGTTATCCCTTAGTCGCCTCTTACGACACCCACGGGAAGATAGGGAGTGGTGACACTTGTATTCTATGCTGTCAACCACACGGCAAAGTACATTTTCATTATTGCAGTATCTCCAATGCCACGGCACACACGACATTTAGGAAGGTTTGAAGGTAGTAGAGCCTTGCTGACTTCAGCATGAATGGGCCGGCTCGACCGGGGAAGTACTACCCTCTCACAGAAAATCGACGTAAAGTAACAGTACCTAAACTGTTGCGTTTCGTTCGGTGAGTGAGAGCGCCGGAGGCCCTATCCCCTATTCCTTCTCCCCCATCCCACTCCTCATCCTTTCCCTTTTCCCAACCCCAAGGGGCGGCAACACACTTGTGACTCCTGTGGTGTTGCTTGTGTCCATGGGCGGCGGTAATTGCTTACCATCAGGCAATCCGTCTGCTCGTTTGCCGCCTATTAACATAAAAAAAAGGTATAGTCCTGACAATGAAAGCAGCTTCGTCAATCTCTTTCATGCGTGATACGGTCACTATATCTGATCGTACAGACTGAGATGGATAATGTATTGAAGTATGGAATTATTTCACAGTATCTGATCACTCATTCTTAGTGATATTATTTATTGATCTGATAGGGACCTAGATCTGAGTGTGTGCTATTCAAATTTCAGAAATATAATCCGCAGAATTTACGCTTTTTGTGACCTAAATCCATTACTACCACGATTCAAAATCGATCTGAACACGTAACAATTCTTATCCAATCCATTAGTTATAAAGAAGAATATATTTTGCGTTCAGTCAAATTATTACATACATTTGTAACAGGCACAATACATTCCAAGCGTTCCCGAACGCGTTAACCTTTTAAACGAATTTCTATAAGTACGTGAAAAGATTCTAAACTCAGACAAGTAATTGAGTCGACACTGACAAATGAATTGAAATCCTTATTCACATGAATATTAAATGATCCATTGATATACAAAAGCGTGTTGCCATGGTAACGCACACCTTGCCTAATTAGAATTGTACGTATGATTCGAGCACCTCATAATGTACGACTCGATTTATCCTTATGATCCGTCGTTTCAGATCTATTAAAATAACGAATCGATAGAGTCTGTCACTACTGTGAATGATGATCCAAACTCAACTCACGACTTATTGCTCTTTATTTATCATAATAATCAAAAATAAAATTATAATTTAGTGTTCAGTACCTAAAAAGGAAAGCACGGCACCCATATAACATAATCTTTGCTATCCGTTTGTCTGTTTGTATGGAAATTACTCAAGTATATTTCTGTGATGACACTTTTTATCGTTCCGTTTTAGCCAAGTAAACTATGAATTGCAACTATCTATTGCTTCATTTGGGAGTGCAATTTTTGGACCAATTTGATTGCGGTCACTTTTTTCTTCAGATTGATTGAAACGTCGGATCGCTCCGTATGTAGAACCCTTTAGTTGTAAGGTAATGTGAATATTTGGGACCGAAAGAAAATTACGTTTTATTCGATATTAAATAAGTTAGTAGCTGATTTATGACTTGAGGGTGAACTACCTGTATACAGTGTAGGTAAATGTTTGCCCTTCGCAGTCCAATGTTGGACATAAGCCTTTCCAAATTTGCGTAAAAATACCATTGTTACGCAAAGTCAATAAGAGGATTTGGCCTACTTTTATACGCCGCTGGGCAGATGGGATGATAAAGTCTTGATGTCAAGTCTTCCGTCTCTTCCCAAAGATTCAATTTGTTTTGTTCGTGTATTTTTACGACACACAAGGAATGAAACGAGGTGCAGACACTTTGTACCCTTAATTCATAACCACGTACGCAATGTATGATTATGAAACTCTATGAATAAAATTAGGCTGGGTAAACATAAAAGGTAAACATCATCATCATCATATCAGCCAAACGACGTCCACTGCTGGACATAGGCCTCCCCCAAGGTTCTCCACACAGACCGGTCTTGAGCCGCCCGCATCCAACCTCCTCCCGCGATCTTGACAAGATCGTCGGTCCACCTTGCGGGGGGCCTACCTCTGCTGCGTCGTCCGGTACGTGGCCGCCACTCCAGAACCTTTCTGCCCCAACGGCCATCGGTTCTTCGAGCTATGTGCCCTGCCCACTGCCACTTCAGCTTGGCTATCCGGAGAGCTATGTCGGCGACTTTGGTTCTACTGCGGATCTCCTCATTTCTGATTCGATCTCGCAGGGAAACTCCAAGCATAGCTCTCTCCATCGCCCTCTGAGTGACCTTGAGCCTTCTGATAAGGCCCATAGTGAGCGACCACGTCTCTGATCCGTAAGTCATCACTGGCAACACACACTGGTCAAAGACTTTCGTCTTGAGACACTGCGGGATATCGGACGAGAAGATATGTCGTAGCTTCCCGAACGCTGCCCAACCGAGTTGTATTCGACGATTGACCTCCTTCTCGAAGTTGGACCTACCTAATTGGACTACTTGTCCCAGGTAGATATACTTGTCGACAACTTCGAGCGTAGAGTTCCGAACCTGAATAGGAGCAGGTACAACATGGACGTTCGACATGATTTTCGTCTTGTCCATGTTCATCTTAAGACCTACTTGTTGGGAGACTCTACAGAGGCCATCGAGCATTGTGCCTAGGTCTTCCATGGTCTCAGCCATGACTACGATATCGTCTGCGAATCGAAGGTGAGTGATGTACTCGCCGTTGATGTTGATGCCGAGTCCATTCCAGTCCAGAAGCTTGAAAACATCCTCCAGCGCAGTGGTAAACAGTTTCGGGGATATGACATCCCCCTGTCTCACCCCTCGCTAGAGTTGAATAGGTTTCGAACTCTGGTCCTGGAGGCGGACTGACATAGTGGCGTTTTCATACAAACACTTCAGCACTTCGATATATCGGTAGTCAATCCGGCACCGTTGGAGAGACTGTAGCACCGCCCAGGTTTCGATCGAATCGAAGGCTTTCTCATAGTCCACAAACGCCAAGCATAGGGGCTGGTTATACTCCCCGGACTTCTGTATAACCTGCCGCAGCGTATGTATGTGGTCTATGGTACTATAGCCTTTACGGAAACCGGCTTGTTCGGGAGGCTGGAAGTCGTCTAGCTTGCTCTCGAGACGATTCGTGATGACCCTCGAAAACAGCTTGTAGACGTGGCTCAGAAGTGTGATGGGTCTGTAGTTCTTCAAGAGGGTTTTATCCCCTTTCTTAAAGAAAAGCACCACCACACCTCTGTGCCACGCCTGTGGCGTTTTACCCTCGAGAATGACGGAATTAAATAGCTTCCGGAGGGCTTCTCTAGCGGGTGCACCGCCGGCCTTCAGAAGCTCACTCGTAATTCCGTCATCACCCGGCGCCTTGTTGTTTTTAAGCTGTTTGAGAGCCACACTAATCTCGTGGTAAAAGGTAAACATAGTTTATAAAATATAAGTTTATGTTTTAGTCTATATAGTTGCTCAAACATTGCTTTATTGAACAACGTACGAACTATCATATTAGTACACAGATAAGCAAAGCCGGACCAGACAAAGTTACCGCTTACAAACTAAAAATATCAGCGGCCCCTCCAATAATAATATTCTTCAAAGGCAAAGAAGAACTTTAGAGAAACATCCAACTTTCTAACGAGCCTCACTAAGCTGTAGATGAAACACCACCAACTTTTATCATGACAAAGGCAAGTTTTTTAATTAAAAAGTGACTTGTATTGCGTGCGCCGTATGAGATAATATTAGAACACCCTATTTATAGTTTTGAATTGTTGACGTCTTAAACTTTTTGGTCGTTCTTTCGTTGGTCTTTGGTGAAGTTTGTCTCTTCTTGTTGTTTGTGTTTCGTTCTAGAGAATTATTGAGACCGAAGCGTACTGGCTGTGGGGAGGTTTCTTTTATGGTAATAGGTGGCAAACGAGCAGACAGATCGCCTGATTGTAAGCAATTACCGCCGCCCATGGACACAAGCAACACCAAAGGTGTCACAAGTGCGTTGCCGCCCCTTGGGGTTGGAAAAAAGGATAGGATGAGGACTGGGATGAGGGAGAAGGAATAGGAGATAGAGCCTCCGACACTCTCACTCACCGAACGAAACGCAACAGTTTAAGTACTGTTACTTTACGTCGATTTTCTGTGAGAGGGTAGTACTTCCCCGGTCGAGCCGGCCCATTCATGCTGAAATCAGCAAGGCTCTTCTACCAAGTAAATCAGCGACCGACGTTTTAGTCGCTTTTCGGCAGCTCAATGCGGCATCTGAATGCTTTAGAGGAGCGGTCGGCAACACGCAGCCCGCGAGAGTCATACTTGCGGCCTGCGAATGTTTTGCAAAAAAACTTATAAATCGAACTATAGCGCTCTATGGCTGAGTCCAGTGATGCGAATTTAATGAAAAACATCAGGAAGCCTTTTAGGACCCTACAGATTCACTTAACCATTCTACAAAAAGATCTGGAACTATTTTAGGCGTAATCTCCAAAGCTGTAACACTCTTTTCGTACAGGGGCGATTGGGCAAATTCAAGAGTCGAAGATACCGGGCAAGAGTCATTTGACAATGCTGACTACCCCGAATAGTGATACCATCACTGCAAAAAACTGTATGTATCACATGCCCCGACACCTAGACCAAGACACCTGCGAGCTTAGAGCTGATCTTTCAAGCTAAGATTTTCCAGGCAGAGTAGTAGCATTCCTATGTGGTAAGTACCGCTAAACAAACTGAGATTGTCAATACGCCAAAATCCCCATGGGAGGTAGCTAAGGAAAACGGCCCCAATTTTACGGCCACCTTACTATTCCAAGTCATGACAGCGGCCTCGGTTACGGCAGGGTAGGGGTGCTAAGAATCCACGGGCAACAGACAGCTGCCAACAGCAATTGACCGTGGCTATGTACAGTGGACGCAGTTTACGGCTTGACGAAAGCCTCCCAATTCTTGAGGTAGAATAAGACAAGATACGGTGGCATGTTCTGGGTCTATCAGAAGTCCCAAGAAAGGGGGAGGACACGATAACCTTTGCATCAGGCCATCTCCTGCCCCCCCGGATCGCTGTGGTGTTCAGTCGTGTTTTAAAGCAATTTCTTTCGCAATTTTTAAAATAATACAAATCAATTAATTAATTAAAATCAAATTAAAATAAACAAATTAAATACAAACAGTACTAGGAGTGCATAACCTCAAGCTATCTGTCTGCAAGGATACAGCGTTAGCCATTAAAACGCCAAACAACATTACAAGCAATAACAAGCGAGAGAAGTACCAGGAGCCCATAATTAGCAGCTGAGCGACTGCGCGCACGCACACACTACGCATCATCCGACGCGACACTATCACAAACGCATCAGCAAACACATACGCGCAACCACCTATTCAAGTGAATTACGACTTACGATTACCCCTACTTATCGTAAAGTGAGCGAGACAGAGACAGCCGATGCGTGTCACACACACACATAGGCGCTCCATTCAGTATTAGGTACCGCTGTTAGCTACGTTGTGACGCGTGCCTAGCGTTTAATTGCCACCGTTTGATGATACCCTGGTACCTATTGGATATTTGACTATTTTTCTGTCCTTTGAGTGAACGTGTTTACAGTAGGTATATTATTTTGAGCTCTACTAAAAGCGCAATGCCTCTTAAACATACCCCGCCGGCAATTGAGTCTGACACGAACTCTAATGCGCCAACAGATACAGATAATGAAGGCATAAGGAATATTACTAGTAGAGCCCGCCTGCGTGAGCGACAGCATGACGATGAATTAGCTTTTTTCATGCGTGAAATGAAAGAGAAAAGACGGGACAAGAACAGAAATATTATTTGCTACTGAGCTCTATGGAAGAAATAAAAGCGCAAAATAGTGAATTAAAAACGTCTTTAGATTTCATAGCAGTATGATGAATTTGACAAGAAATTGGCAATTATGAACACTGAAAGGAAAGCTTTTTTAGCACAGATTCAACAGCTAGAACGGAAATTGGCAATACTGGAAAGGTCTCAAAAATCTACTAGTATCGAAATCAAAAATATTCCCCCCAAAAAAGGAGAAACGAAGTCAGAACTTTTAAACTTGGTGGGCAGTATATCACAAGCGTTGGATGTAAAAGTATCAGATTCAGAAATCCGCGATATCTACCGGATTAATACTAGAAAAGAGGAAAATAAACCTGTAATCGTGGAGTTCACTACCGTCCTTCTGAAAGAAAAAATATTATCTCGCACAAAACAATATAATAGAGATAATAAAAACTGCAAATTAAACACAAGTCATCTGCATTTACCCGGCCCCTCGAAACCCCTGTATATAGAGGCAAACCTACCAGTAAAGACTAGAAAGCTGTTCTTTCAAGCCCGTGAGTACGCGAAGTCGAACGGATATTTTTACTGTTGGGTATCCAACGGCAAAGTTTTTATGCGGAAGAAGGAAGGTGCACCTCATTTGCGTATTGATAATGAAGAAGCCATTGAGAAATTAAAATCCCAGAGGTCAGAATGACTATTTTTTGCATCATTACATTTAACAATACATAGTATATTTTATTGCATTCTTATATTTAAATTATCATTATATTATGTAGTTGTAAAAAAGATTATGTAATTGATAATTTGTCAAAGATTGCTTACATTCACACCCAAACACATACATTTCATAAATATAACACATACAATACAACTCACTACAGATATCATGCAAACATAACCACTATAGGACACAAAAGGCATAAAATAGTTGAAAATTACGTACAACAATGTGTGGATTTAATAAAATCTACTAGGTTTGTTATGGCAATGCTCAGATTCATATTTTTTAAGTCTTGCTTTTCAAAAATGACAGTTATCTATCAGTATAGTTTAAGTTCATGTACCATATTAAAATCTATTTCATCATTACTACCTAATAAAAACGTATTAGCTCTCACATACACGTATAATAAGGTGTATGTTTGTACTGGTATACTAGTCCATCTTCACACAAAAATATAATCCGATCGTAATAACACTTATATTGTAGAAGAGATTGAAACGACTGGTCAAGTTGAGTGTTACATGCTTAGTAGTGTCGGAGCATGCTCACGATTATTAAACTATGACGTAAACAATGAATCGTTTACAACCATTACCCTTAATATAAAAAGCATAAATTGTAATTTTGATCTATTTTTAGCATATATAGCTGCTTTGAATGTTCCCCTAGATTTAATTATACTGACAGAATGTTGGACTAGTGGGAATAACCCGCTACAGAATATTGACGGCTTTAACTAATTTTGGACTAAAATTAGTAATAATCAAAATGACGGCGTTGTTATATTTGTACGGAATGTGTTTGAGGTTTATGTCTACGAGTCAGAATTTTTTGAAGGGAATTGTCTAGTTGCTACTATTCATCCTAACTATACATTCATTTGTTCTTATCGTTCTCCAAGCTATAGGAATACGAGTAATTACTTAGAATCTCTTGATAAAGTGCTTGGTAATATCCATACTAAATATGTCATATTGACAGGAGACATAAATATTGATATCCTGCCGGACCCCTTATGAAGGTCAGCAGAGAGTTACCTTAACCTAATGGCTGTTTATGGACTAGTACCGGGCATAAATAGGCCCACACGTGTCAACACCTGTATAGACCATTTCATGGTGAAATGTAACCTAAATTGGAAAACTGTAATATTTGACCAACAGTTAACTGATCATTTCCCTATATTACTGTATATCAATAAATCTCAAATTGATAAAAAGAAGTCAGATTTTAATAAAGTTAAAATTGATTACAATAATATAAAAGAGGTACTTAGCAAACTAGTATGGAAAAAGTTATATGAAACAAATGACACAAATTTAGCGTCTGATATATTTCCGTCTGAATTGTTGAATATAATCAATAATAACACTGGTATCTTACGGATTTCGAATCGATTCAAACCACTTAAGCCATGGATAACTAGAGGAATCGTACAATGTATTAGAAAACGAGACGTTCTACACTATCAAGCTAAAAAAGCACCCAAAGACATTCAACAGAAAGAAAAATATATTAAATATAGAAATGTTTGTAATCACATTATAAAAAATCTTAAAAATAGCTATTATCAGAAAAAATTACGGATAAATAACGGTAATATTAAAGAAACATGGAAAATTGTAAATGAAGTATGTGCCCTAAATAGTAAACATGAAGATTCAAAGGAACTATTGATGTAAATTCTAAAACTGCACTTAATAAAGTTAATAAATATTTCACATCAATAGGATGTAGCTTAGCTAATCAACAGCTAAATGATATGTCGTTAAGTGAACAAGACCTAGCACGCCAAGCGAAAAGTAATAACACGCCCTTGAAATCAATGGCGCTTACATTAACAGATGATTACGAAGTGCGTGGTATTATTTTGGGTTTGCGATCACACAGTGCACCAGGGTGGGACAAAATTACCGTAATAATCTTGAAACAAAGCCTTAGTTCTGTTGTTCTGCCTATCACGTACTTATGTAATCTGAGTCTGGCAACTAGTATTTTCCCTGCCACCTACAAAAAGGCCGTTATCTACCCAATATATAAGACAGGTGTCAAAAGTGAACCATCTAATTACAGACCCATATCTCTTCTGTCAACGCTATCAAAAATATTAGAAAAAGTGGTTAATAGAAGACTAATTAACTATCTAGAACACAGTGGAATTCTTAGTGAATCTCAATTTGGTTTTGGGCAAAAAAATCAACGGAAGATGCAGTGTTGACACTTGTATCAAATATTGTAACAAATTTAGACAAAGGACAAAAGTGTCTGGGTGTCTTTTTGGATCTTCAAAAAGCATTTGATACGGTGTCTATTCCGATATTATTAACACGGCTTGAAAGCGTTGGCATAATAGGTGTGGCTCTGGACTGGTTCACAGACTACCTAACAGGTAGATCACAGGCTGTGCGAGTTGCTAGTACTGAAAGTGATGATGCTAATTGCAGATACGGTGTTCCGCAGGGAAGTACGCTTGGTCCGACTCTATTTATCACTTATGTCAATAATCTGCTAGATGTAACTGCTATGAGCAGCATGAAAGCTGTAATGTTTGCTGATGATACCGTTTTACTGTTTAACGAAGGCACGTGGGCTGCGTTATTCCATCTTGCAGAACAAGGCCTAGCGAAGGTTACTGCCTGGTTGGAAGACAGTCTTCTTTCAATAAATAAGCTTAAAACAAAATACATCTGTTTTAGTAAATCTACCAAAGGTCAAGCACCAGCAACACTTGACTTAAAAATTCATACGCACCCGTGTAATCGTAATATAAATAGCACAGGTTGTACCTGTGCAAGTTTATCGAGAGTCAGTTCTATAAAGTATCTTGGTGTTGAACTGGATGAACAACTTAGCTGGAAACAACATATAACCGCATTGTCAGCTAGAATTAGGAAGATGATATATTTATTTAAAAATCTACGTAATGTTGGTGACATGCAACTTTTAATTTCGACTTACAAAGCTCTGTGTGGATGCATAATAAGATACTGTATCTGTGCATGGGGTGGCGCAGGAAAGACCTTTATCCTATCTGCAGAGCGGGCCCAGCGCTCGGTGTTAAAAGTTATAATGCGTTTACCCTTCAGACATCCTACTTTGCAGTTTATCAAATGGCTGGCGTTCTGTCCGTAAGAAAGATGTACATATACGAAACTCTTAGACGGTACCACAAAAACATTGTACCAGCCTTACCGTTAGCATCTAAACGAATTGAGAGATGCCCAGTGCCTAAAGTTAAAACTATCCTTGGTCAGAAGCACTTTAATTTTCTAGCCCCCTATACATATAACAAAATGTGTAATAAACTGAATGAAATAAAACCCCTTAACAATAATGAATTTGAAAAGTTTGTAATTGAATGGCTAAACAAAATGGACTATAATGCTGTTGAGAATCTACTCACAGTCATATCCTAACACTATCTCAAATATAGTATCTTCTTGGGTTTACGCGAATGTTACACATTGAAATTAAACTACAGTTTACGGATTTTATCGCTATGTATTGGTTTCACTGAGTTATTACATTTGAAACTAATGATCTAGAAACTCACGATCACGATCTCATCCCTACATGCTGCAAGATATCAGCCAAGAAGGACATACGTGGGAGCGCTAAGATCTTAAAACAGGCAAGCCAAAAGTTACTCATACAAAAGATCCACGAACACCGAGCTGACTTACGCAGAATAAATAGAAATGTTGAGAATTTGTCTAACGAAATATACAGATTGATAACTCCATTTGATTTTGAACAATGCATCAATGCAATAAATAACAGAGAAACATCAAAATATTACGCGTGTAAACGTAACAAAATAGAAAAATTTGAAAAATTACAACAAAAATCAAATGACCAGTACAAAATGAAACAGAACGTTTTTGCACAGACCAATCACACGCTACCGTCCGCCGACCATAGACAAACAGTTGTCAATCTGTCAAAACACACGTTAGATCAAAACACCGAAAATGTATTATGTAGAGGTTTAAATTATGCGATAACTCCATCCAGAATACCGTATGAGACCATTATTTGCAACGTTGAGGATTGTCTAGTCAAGAACAATGTGAGTAAGGAAGATTTCGAGGCCATACGTCAGGACGTTTCTGCTGTATTGCGCCAGTCGAAAGTGCCGAGAAGGAATCTACCAAAACCCGAGTATTTTGCACTGAAGAACCTACGAGCTAGACCTGAACTAAGAGTACTCCGAGCAGATAAAGGAAATGCAACGGTAGTGATGGACACGTCCGATTATAAACAAAAAATGGAAAATCTTTTGTCGGATGAAAGTACGTATAAATTGGTTAAGACGGACCCTACCAACAAAATACTCAAGCAAACGAGTGACATTGTGAAAAAATACTCCGAACAACTGAATCTGGACGTGAAATACTTAATACCATCGTGTGCAAAACCTCCTCAATTGTATGGTCTACCAAAAATACACAAGGAAAATGCTCCACTGCGCCCTATAGTCAGTCAAATAGGGGCACCAACCTACAGATTGGCTCAACACATTGCGAAGATTCTCTCGCCACTCAGAGGCAAGACGAGAGCGCATGTAAAGGATTCCTACCATTTTGTCAGTGAAATAAAACACCTACATCTCTCTGACAAGGAAACTATGGTTAGTCTTGATGTACAGTCATTATTCACATGCTTACCGGCACATGACTGTATTGAAATAACTAGAAGGAAGCAAATAGAGAACAACATGCCTGAGGAATATGCAGAAATATTGAAACATTGCTTAACAACTGGCTATCTGTTATGGGATGAGAAATACTACATACAAGTAGACGGTGTAGCAATGGGCTCTCCAGTATCGCCTGTTGTTGCTGACATCTTCATGGAGGACTTCGAGGCGCGAGCCCTGCGGACTGCCACCATCACACCGAGGTTCTACAAGCGGTATGTAGATGACACTTTTATAATTCTACCAACAGACAATGTTAATGTATTCCTAGACCATCTTAATTCTATTCATAACCACATAAAATTTACAATGGAATTAGAGGCAAACAATTCTTTAGCTTTCTTAGATGTACTTGTTATCAGGAACAAAAATAACTCTTTGAGCCACACTGTGTATAGGAAAAAGACACATACAAATAGGTACTTAAACGGTGAATCTCACCACCATCCTAAACAGTTAGCTACCGTAGGAATGTCTTTGTTTCAGAGAGCCCGGGGGATCTGTGACAAGAAACACCTGGACGCCGAGCTTCAACATGTCAAGCAAGTTCTGCAAGACAACAAGCTCCGACCGCCGCGCCAACGTCACAGATCCCTGAAGAACAAGCCAGCCACAGTAGAGAGACAACCTGCTGTCCTCCCATACATCAAGGGCGTGACCGACAAGATTGGTTATATCTTGAAGCGAGCTTCGATCAAAACTTTCTACAAGCCGCCAACGAAGATAAGCCAATTATTACCATCTGTCAAGAGTCAGTTACCCTTACAAGAGGCCGGGGTTTACAAGATAGACTGTGAGTGTGGGCTCTCATACATTGGACAAACCAAGAGAAGCATAGGCATTCGACTAAAGGAACATATAGCTGACATTAAACACAAACGCTCGACGAAGTCTGCTGTGTGTGAACATGTAGAACAAGGAACCAACCATTACCTGCGATTTGATAAACCACAGATACTCGCAAAAGAACATCGCTTTATTCCAAGAATGATACGTGAAGCTATTGAAATTAAAAAACATCCTAATTTCAATAGGGAAGATGGTTGGAATGTTCCTCCAGCTTGGGACCCTGTTATCAGGCTAATGAAACCCAAGAAGGACAAAGTCACCAGAAGACATCAAGACACAGTGAGCACATTCTGCGTAGATAGTAACACCAATAGTTGAAAAATGTTCGAGTACTTTGAGATAACTTTGAAATTCAAGACAAAGACAAATATCACCTCAGTCTGCCGTGAACATGAATCCTGTAAAGAATTCGAAACGTCGGCTAGTAACAAATTAAAAATGTAGTTTCTAGATCATTAGTTTCAAATGTAATAACTCAGTGAAACCAATACATCGCGATAAAATCCGTAAACTGTAGTTTAATTTCAACTATCTCAAATAGATCTGATTGGTGGACATCTGATTTTCCGATCCCAAGACACCGTCGTAGGACCAATCAGGTCAGACCAATTTAAATAACGCATAGACATACTCACACGCCCACGCATACACACACACACACACACACACACACACACACACACACACGCACGCACGCACACACACACGCACGCGCACACACACACACACACGCACGCACACACACACACGCACACACACACACAGAGACTCACATACACACATTACATCAGCAATCGCTCACATTAAATTTACATTGCACTGAATTGATAAAAAAAAAATAACTTTTTGTTCCTTTTCTTGTTTTTATTGTTGTGTTTTTTTTTGTGTTTTTCATTTCTTTTTGAGACATAAATGATCTGTGCCAAGATAAAATTTGGGAAGACACTGTCTCCTGCAACACAGTTATTACTAGTGCAGGAGTCAGGGAATTCTAAAATATTGTAAAAGTGTTATTTATGTCAATAAAGTATTATTATTCTTCTTCAGGGAGGGAGGCCAACGAACCCTAGGTGGCGTAGGGTTTTTCGTTGACAAATCCGTCCGTGACAACGTGACTGAGATCTGCAGCGTCTTGACCCAGGTACTTAAACTTACCGAAAGATATCTCTTGAGGTGGTACAGGTATATTCGCCGACACCAACTAGCTCAGATGAAGTGGAGCAAAATCATATATTGCACTACAAAGGCACATTTCCCTGTAGTCATGAGGGACTTAAACGCAAAGGAGAGGCACGAGCGCAGCAAATCGTGTCAAAGTCCACATAGCCATGGGCACAGAAACACTATAAAATTTTATACAAATGCTGGTCAACTCCCTCAGCATGCAAGGATTATTACTCTTGCTACACCAAGAACGAGATTGACTTTATCATGAGTGATATAAGAAGTATATATTTAGGAATGTCTCAGTGATCAATAGGTTCAAAAATGGCAGCGATCACCAACTTCTAAGAGGCACTCTTTATATTAATTTCAAGCTCGAGTGGAGCCGAACCAACGCGCTGGAGGATGAATTCAAAACACTGCAATGGGTGGTATCTAACACATCTCCGCTTTGCCGAAACCCTGGTTAATCACCAGGGCTTCGGCAGAACCGCTGCAAGACTTGCAAAAAATGCTGTCCAGTCTCAATACAGGCAAGATTGTTGGGCTCGGGATGAAGCTGGACAAGATCAAGTTCATGTTCAATGAACACATCGTCCCTGAATCAATTTATATCGAAGATGTAGCCCTCGAAGTTGTCCAGGAGTATGTTTACTTGGGTCAATAGTTGTAGCTAGATAGAGACAACTTTGGGAGTGAAATCCTTAGAAGAGTGCAGCTGGGCTGAGTAGCATTTGAGAAGTTGCTTCATATCTTCGAGTTATTTTGGCCACAATGCCTAAAGACCAAGGTTTTCAACCAATGTGTCCTGCCAGCCATGACGTACGGAGCCGAGACGTGGAACATTACAGTGAAGCTAGTCTGCCGACTACATGTCACTTAGAGAGCTATGGAACGGTCAATGCTGGAGATCTTGCTGAGGGGCAAAGTTCGGAACGGGATAAACCGGTAGAAGACCAAAATTACTGACATAATTCAGAGGTGTAGCAAACTGAAGTACCAGTGGGCTGACCACATCTGTCGCAGAGCCGATGGGCGGTGAAGTAGGCAGGTTCTCGAATGAAGGCCACGTCTCGGCAAGCGTAGTGTTAGGCGCTCCCCCGCCAGATGGCCTAACGACTTGAGGAGGGTAGCTAGTAGTGGCTGGATTGCGAAAACGGGAGATCAGTTCTTGTGGCATACCCTGCGGGAGGCCTAAGTCCTGCAGTGGACTGCAACAGGCTGATATGTGTGTGATAGAGGCAGAGAAGCCGTTTCATCTGGCTTTTGTAGATGGTGAAAAAGCTTTGACTCCATCGAAACCTAGGCTGCTATGTAATTATTCCAGCGCTGCCATGTGGATTGAAAATATGTGGAGGTGATAAGAGAAACAAATGGCAACGATTTCTATTCAAGCCCTGAACAAGTAAACAAGACCCATGTAACAGCTTCAAAAGGCAGGACGGGGTGACACTATATCCCTGCAACTCTTCACCAACGCTAGAGGAGATCTTCAATTCGCTGCAGTGGGATAGAATGAGCATCAATGGTTGGCATGTCACGCGTCTCCGCAGTAAAAATTACAAGTTGTAAAAATGGTGTCTAGTTATTGCCAAAAGTGCCTAGTGTTATTGCCTTTAGTTTATTTTACCTTCTTGCGGCCCTTACCTACCAAAATGTTGCCGACCGCTGCTTTAGAGACATGCAAATTGCAAACGTATCACTTTCTATAGGGAAAAAATCTAGACAATAACAATTAGGCAGTAATCAAATCAGGATGCAGACTCTCTCTCAGATGGTAGTATTGGCCTCATTGGATTTTTGGGTGGAGAGTTCCGAGCTAACCACCTTGTCTAACTTACTAGGAACTTCTTGTGGAAATACGTACGTGGTATTAACGCTACAGATATTTAATCATTGATCCTTTATCAAAACTCTGTCTGCCACTCTTATACTATATGGCCACGCCTTTTATACTCATTATTTAAATACTGTACATCTAGACGTCTGGTCTAGACTGAAGGTTTTGCTTCATTCAAGAAGGGACTGTAATAGAATGGCACATTCAAATAAATGGTATAACATTGGACGGACCGTGTGAAATAGGATTGACGAGAATGTTTTAGGATACAATGTAATACTTTCAGTGCATTACAATTAATGTAAGTACGTGCAAACAAGTAGGTAGAGAAAATTCTGTCGCTTGTAGCTGTAACGTTAACGTATTATCGCCGGGCTATATTTATCAAGTCACGGCAACACTCTAATTGAAGAGATGGCATTGTATCCCTTTTTGTAGTATGATTTGAGTGAATGGCAGGTGGATGAGGCATGTGAGACTTTCACCCTTAGACTTTCTCTCGACTCACTTTCACTGTCTATCGCATTTGCAGATTTCAATAGATTTGTAGGGTATCGGGACAAACTTTCAAGCCGAACGTATATAGAGTAGTTATAGTTGGTCGTGGGTTTTCCGCACTTAGCCACTTATTTGGGCCATTGTGCGTATGTGGCGACTTCATTGACGCCGACTACTCATACCACCTTAGTTCCTTCCAGAAAGCCATTAGTTGGCTGGTGTCGTTTAAAGCTTCACTCATGGTTCTGGGGTTGTTCAGCAGCTTTGCCCGTTGATCGCTCACACTTGCATAGTGCAGAATGACGTGAGCGGGTGTTTCTTCGGTTTCCATACAGCCCCTGCACAGTGGGCTGTCCGTAACGCCTATGTTGAATAGGTGCTTGTTGAGTGGACAAGCCGAACGTATATTATATCATTAATTTAGACTACTGTTTCTGTGTTCCACGTGTAAGGTCCCCATTTTTATTAAAATTAATATCGATTGGAATTTAATAATTTGTAGTCGATTGACTCGTCCGAGTCACATCACTATCGAAATAATTCAAAAATGGCGGTTGGCGAGAGCGGGCATTCCATTCCGGGCGACGGTACTGAACGGACGGTGGCTCTTAGGAAATATTATAATATCTGTACAGTGTAAAGGTGTGTCCGAAATATAAATTGTATTGGAATACAACTGGAGTTTTACTACAAATCAGAAGTGGTAAGTACATGCTCACATTAATTTATATTCGTTTTAGTTCAAATTATGATTTTACGTGTGCGCGTATAGGGGTATTTTGTATTCGTCCTAGTTTTGAACTTTTGTAAGATATATATTGGAATAGAAAACTAGTTACCAGCGTACAATGTAACAACGCTAACAAATTTAAAATTACCCTCTTCATAGTGTAATAATTGTCTAACGGATTATTACTGTCTCGTTGGTCTCGCGGCATAAATTTTCTCGTGGGACATATCCCGGGTTCGATGCCCGGATCGGGCAATGTATTGTTGGGATTTCTTTGGTCTGGTCAAAAGTGAGTATAGCAATATCTAGCTCTGCCTAGCTCTTCGAGGATATAGAAGGGAGACTGTGTATGTATGTAACGGATAATTACGAAAAGAATACTACTTGATTATGGTTAGCTTGTGCCGTGAACGTATGGTCAAGGTCACATTAAGGTGCAACCATGGTCTTTAGGAGAAAGCTCCAAGACCGTCTATTAAATAAAGTGTATCATTGGTAGTAGTTCGGAGGACCAGGGTCAAGGTCATGTTAAGGTCAGAAAAGGGTTCTAAGAAATATGCTACGGGGTTTTATAAAGGGGTATGAATTTTTCATTATTTTTGCGCTAACGCGCACCGTTTTCGATATAGACGATTTAAAAAAAAAAATAATTTACCGTCTATTTAAAAATACAAATTCAAACCGAACTTTTCGTCTCTGAGTTAAAGAAAATGGAGCGAGGCGGGAATGGACCAAGCTGACGCCTGGAGACGCCGGAGCCCGGTGGATCGGGACGCGATGGCGAAGGAGCTGGGCGGGAGTCGACTGCGCAGCGAGGTGGACTGTGGAGGTCGCACTCGCTATCGGAGCCGTGGCCCTGCTCATCGCGGCGTCTGCGGCCGGAGCGTCCGGGACGGGGATCCTGGGTCGGAGAGAGAACGAGAGTAACGAGATGGAGTCGGGCGCTTGGAAGAGGAAATCGGCTTGCAACGGAGTCGTCATCGACCGGGTTCCCGACGGCATGGCTCTCGTCGCGGCGACCGTAATGCGTCGCATATTTGTTATTTATTTAATTATTTGTCATTCACACGTTCATGTAGAAATAGTGCAGTGTCCCACAAAACCGTGTCATCGGTTTGACTGTGGGATCCAGTCTCCGTACAGTAAATTAGAACTTTTACATAGATAAAATTACAATAACTACTTATAGCTAACTTCTATCTTAAATTCTAGCACTTATCTAAGTAATATTGCTTAAGTCTCCTTTTAAATATAGTTTCGTCATTTTCGTTCCTTATGTCTTCTGGGACATTGTTTGGCGGATATGGCAAACGTTTTTAAAGTTCTTCCACCGTAATAATTAAACACTCTTGGTACAATATATTTGCCAGAGGCCATCGATCGGGTGTTATGATTATTTGTAACTGGTTCCAAGTTATGCCTAAGACTGCCATGGTTGTTTACAGCCCATAAGTATTTATGTTTTAGGGAAATTGGTAGTATTTTACAAATTTTAAATAATTTTGTGTAGACATTTTTATGCTGATTTCTAGTTTTATTATTGACAAGAAGTTTAAGAAACTTTGTTTGGATTGATTCTAATTTATTTATATATGTTTTGAATGTAAGACCATGGCAATCTAAAGCATACCGAGAATAGACTCCTAGAGTGACTTATATAAGGATTTCAATGTTCCTTTAGGTACTTTAAAGCTTAAATGATAGAATTTTCCTAGTAATACTCTGTTTTACATCTGTTTTAAATTGTATGATGAATACTCTGTTTGTCACAAAGGTAATCTAAATGATGGGACCATGAAAAATGTTCATCTATTTTCATGCCTAAGTATTTAAAACAGTTTACTTTTTCAATAGGTTTACATTAACGGTTTGATAAATTATGAAAGCTTGAATGGTTGTGTGTATACAATACTGGTTCTACTGATGGTCGCAAATATGTATAGTGTGTTATTAGCAGTTTGGTTTTCTCTGACTTGATGACGATGCCGTTATCGTCGCATAGACCGACATCATTGAGACAGGATGAGATGCGGTCTTTTCGAAAGGACAGCCGAGGTGAACAGCGATGCCGTCTTGAACGGGACGACAAAGAGCTGCCTAATGACCCCTCCAGAAGTTTTCGTCTCCAAGTACTCATGGATCTCAGAATTGCGAGTGGGCCGGGCGGCGCCACTTGTAGTCCTGAGGATGTTATTTTGGGCTCTGGAGGCATTGGATGTTTGATTTGCAGGCTAAGGACCACAGTTGGAATCCATAAGTCCATATGGGTTTTATAACTGAGCTGTAGACTCTGGGTTTGTTACTCAGGGACGGAGCGGATTGTTTACCGAGTAACCACAATAGGTTTTTTTTTAAAACGAAAGTTGACTTCGTTCCGTTTATGTTTTACATGCTCCTTCCAGGTCATACGCTGATCCAAGTGGAGGCCCGGGGGCTTCACACATGTAGATTGAGGTAGCGGTACTTGACCGGGATTTGCTGTTGGGCATAGTTTCTTTAGCGGCATGAAAGTAATGTGGTGCGATTTGGGGGCACTCGCTCTAATTCGCCATTTTTGCAACCAGCTATAGGTTTGGTCTGGTTGGATTTGTAAGGGCCCCCTGGCTTCATCTGGGTCACTACTAGATGTCAGAAATGCAGCGTCATCCGCAAGCGTCGCAATAATTACGTTTGGGGGCTTGCGGTAGGTCGTGAGTAAATATGTTATACATATCTGGGCCAAGGACCGAGCCTTGAGGCGCTCCTGAATCGCAAGTGTGCGGAGGGGATCTGGAGCCGCGTTGCTTGACTTGGAGGGTTCCATCCTTTAAATATGATGCCAAAAGAAGGTAGAACGTGTGGGGCAGGGTCCTCTTTATTTTGCACAATAGGCTTTTGTTCCAAACCCGATCGAAAGCATGTTGGACATCGAGAAATGCTGCTGAGCAGTACTCCTTATTTTCGAGACTGTCTTATCTTTTGGTAGACTCTATGCATTTGCAACCTGTGCGAGAGCAGTCCTTAGTTCAGTGATCACCCGGTTGAGTCGTGTTTTGTCTTCTCTATTGCGTGAATGTTGCCACACTCTGCGAAGTCTGCACTTTTCAGATATCTTGCTGCGGATATCAACTGGAAATAGTTTTCTACGATTGGGTGTTTCTAGAGTGGGAGTATTTTTCCAAGCCGCTACTTGTATCAGGTTGGTGATGTATGGGCACGCGTGGTCAATGTTTTCGGGATTCTTCAGTGGAAGTTTAAGAATTATATTGGATTCCAGAAATTCACGAAAATTACCCTAGTCTGTTTTTGCATTTTACAGGTTCTCATTACAGAGTACACAGTAAATGATTGTTGTGCTTATCATCAGCATCACTAGACTATGGTCCAAGGAGACGTCGAGGCTTGATACTATGTGAACGTAAAGGGGTTGAATATTTTTGGTGATATAAAAGCCCAACAAATCTGGTATCTTGTTGCCGTCTGTGGGCCAGTATGTCGGTTCACCAGTAGATAATAGTATAAGTCGATTGGAATCGACGCTCTTTTTTAGTTCTCGACCTCTTGTAACGGTTACTCGTGATCTCCAGTAGGTGTGCTTAGCATTCCAGACCCCACCAGCTATGAAGCGATTCCCCAGAGACTGGAAATATTCTGTGAACATGACTTCTTTTATGCAATGTCGCGGTGGGCAATATATGGCCGAGAGGTTCATATGACCATAGCCGTCTTCTATGCGCACTGTGGTAGCTTGTAGGTGATTAGTCGCGTACGGCTGTGGTAGGCAGTGTTTTATGCTATTTTTAATAACAATCGCAGAACCAGCATGAGCTCCGCCATTCGGGTGGCAGGTAAAATAAACGCTATATCCGGTGATGCAAACTCGGCTTAGATTCGATTGTTTGTATGTGCTTCGGATATAAGGCATGCATCAAGTTTGTTGGAGTGGAGGAATGCTTCAAGTTCATGAGAGTTAGGTGCAAGGCCATTAATGTTCCACGTTGCAAGGTTTAGAGAAGTAATTTGTTGTTCTATAATGAGAGTTGTGATACGGTCCAACATGGAGCACATTTGTTGAATTAGGAGATCGATCGTCTCACTTTGTTTTATGAGTATGCTTTCAAGAGTCAGATTTCGTTGATTGTCAGTAATATCAGTGGTGTTATCAGAAGCTGGTGTAGATTTTGAATGCGTTACGGTCTCGGCGGCTACCACACCTGCATGGGATCTCTGTTGTAGTTCACAATCTTTGGTGGTTGTCTATAGTGGAGGTTTTTAATGACTAAGCGGTAGCTTTTATTGTCCTTTGGGGTGAATAGCCGATAGCCCATTTGACCGGATAACAGTTATTTTTTTGGGGGCACGTGTAGGGTGGGTCTAAGAAAGGATGGTAGTTCCTACTGACGCGAGTAACTTCACCCCCCTCCCAAAAATTATTAATTTAAAATAATATTAATGTACCTAGGTATTAATGGTACAGTCCAGAGCTGTATTGTTACAGGCTTATTTTTGTAGCAGTGATAAAACAGCCTATCATTCTAATTTATATTAATTCCTTGTGTATATTATGTCGCTATGATAATAATATGTTGTTAACTTGTGCTAAAAATTAAATGGTTAGTAATAGTGGTGTTTTACACATGTTGCGCTAACTATTGTATGAGCTGATATATTGCACTGTTGGTTGTAAAACCGTATTAACTAAATTACGATACAATTGTTAATATAGCCATGATTTTATTTATTAAAGGTCTATTTTGGTATGTGAAAATTCTGGTCAGAATTGGATGGGTTGACCAGAATTATAAGCTATTATAAGCAGTGTAGCAGTTCCTGCTAGAATTGGATGGGTTAGCAGGAACTGCATGTTGGTATTGTTGGTAAATGTCAATCTTGCTAGAATTGGATGGGTTAGCAAGCATTGCATTTATAACACGTAGGTATTGTTGGTAAATGTCAATCTTGCTAGAATTGGATGGGTTAGCAAGCATTGCATTTATAACACGTAGGTATTGTTGGTAAATGTCATTTATAACATGGGATTGTTGGTAAATGGCATTTATAACATGTAGGTATTGTTGGTAGGTGTCATTTATAACATGGGATTGTTGGTAAATGGCACTTATAACACGTAGGTATTGTCGGTAAATATCAATCTTGCTAGAATTGGATGGGTTAGCAAGCATTGCATTTATAACACGTAGGTATTGTTGGTAAATGTCATTTATAACATGGGATTGTTGGTAAATGGCATTTATAACATGTAGGTATTGTTGGTAAATGTCAATCTTGCTAGAATTGGATGGGTTAGCAAGCATTGCATTTATAACATGTCTAAGCTTTTATAAGCGATTTATAAAATGTATTGGTCAGAATTGGATGGGTTGACCAGGATTGTAAGCTTTTACAAGCGATTTAAAAAATGTATTGGTCAGAATTGGATGGGTTGACCAGGATTGTAAGCTTTTATAAGCGATTTATAAAATGTATTGGTCAGAATTAATGGGTTGACCAGGATTGTAAGCGTTTAAAAGCGATTTATAAAATGTATTGGTCAGAATTGATGGGTTGACCAGGATTGTAAGCTTTTATAAGCGATTTATAAAATGTATTGGTCAGAATTGATGGGTTGATCAGGATTGTAAGCTTTTATAAGCGATTTATAAAATGTATTGGTCAGAATTGGATTTGTTGACCAGGATTGTAAGCTTTTATAAGCGGTTTATAAAGTGTATTGGTGAGAATTGGATGGGTTTACAGGATTCTTTAATGTGATTGTAAGTGCCCCCTCTCGCCGAGTGTAAGGTTTATGTTAAGTTTGCTTGATTGCGTGTATGGGGACATACACGAGGTCAGGATGGACGAGTGTAAGGTCCCGATTTTTATTAAAATTAATATCGATTGGAATTTAATAATTTGTAGTCGATTGACTCGTCCGAGTCACATCACTATCGAAATAATTCAAAAATGGCGGTTGGCGAGAGCGGGCATTCCATTCCGGGCGACGGTACTGAACGGACGGTGGCTCTTAGGAAATATTATAATATCTGTACAGTGTAAAGGTGTGTCCGAAATATAAATTGTATTGGAATACAACTGGAGTTTTACTACACACGAAACCCAGCGAAACTACCCTAACATAATTATTATCATCCATAATAATAACATGATATGAAAATGTGAAAATTAAGATTGCACTTAAAAATTAGGTTGCCCTGGGCAAAATAAAATCCAATAAATCACTTGGCTCATCACAAATATATACAACAGCGAAAAATCAGTATGTATGAAAGAATTATTCACTTTTGAATTACATATTGCAATATTGCAAATTAAGTTTTGCCAAATAATAAGGAAATCAAACCCATGGCTCATGTGTGACATACAATTGAACCCACAATATACTATCGCTAACGAGGTCGCTTACAACGAGAGAGATAACCAACCACTAAGTGTTCCCCTGACACCGCTAATGTATTTATTGTGTTAATAGTAAGGAGTTGCCCTCACAACATAATATGTCATGTTATTTTATCTACTGGTATCCCTCCCTTTCTTATACGTAAAAAAGAAAATGGCCGGCCATATATTTGTACCGAGAAATTTGTTTTGTTGTCTGCGTGTATTTGGGTATACAAAAGTTTTTTTTTTCTTAGACAATTCATAACTTATGTTATTGTAGTCTAGTTTCTATTGAAATAGTGACACCTATATGATAGTTGTCATGGGGAGTAGTGCGTTCATACCCTTGAATTAGGTATCCCTACTGATATAAACTGTGGAATATCTCTATGGGTTAAGGAGATGTCAGTCGAGTCATTTTACATACATATACACACGCCTTTTTCCCGTTGGGGTAGGCAGAGACAACAGAACGCCACTTGCTCGTCGTCGAGTCGAGTCGTTCTGTGGAAAAGCTAATATTCCATCAAATAATTTTGGAGTCCATTTTTCTGGTCTAAACCAGTAAGTGGCCTTCGGACTCCAAGAGGAATAGTCTTGGATGTAACCGGGATAGTGCTAGATTAAGTATGCCTCAGAATTATATCTAATTGCCTACATTAGATAGGGTCTGAAAAATGACGCGATCGAAATCGAAGCAACGAAAACTACTCACGAATATTATGTGAGCTTGAGTGTGAGTTGAAGATGTATATTGAAAATGTATATTATAATAATTATTTTATCTTTCAGAGAGAACAATGTATATCCGGTAGCTGGCAGGTGACCGAGGCCTTGTGTGTATGGGACTTGACTGCCAAGAAGAAACTTAGTGTCATACGAGTCCAGAACAGGAGGCCGGCCGTCGACGGGGAGTATATATACGCGTGTCGGTATTGGCGCTCTACCGATGTATGTATCAACTTTTATTCTTGTATTTTTGTTGAGTAAGGCTGTGGTTATTTGCTGCTATCTAGATTATAGTCATTTTACACTCACATTTTGCAATGAATTTTTAGGTCCCACGTAATAGGGGGCGAGCCTATTGCCGTTACCGGGCACATCACTAGACTCCGTGCTGCTACTGAGAATTCGGAAAAACTCAGTAACACTTTTGCCCGACCCGGGAATCGAACCCGGGACCTCCGATCAGCAGTCGCATACGCTGTCCACTGGACCAAGAATTTTCCTGTCGATGTGTGTTTCTTAGAATTAAGATTCTCTAGTCATTGACATGATGAAATAAATTTTGCGCTACGTCTAAGCAACGTAAAGAACAGGAACAAATTTTATGACGACAACAACGAACAAATGTAAAACATTTTCTTCTACGAAACATCACCCGGCTCCTTATAGAAACACATAATAGAAAAACACAATAAAACCCGTCCACAGGGAAATTGGATCAGGGCTTAACAATCTGAATTTGCGTTTTTCGTTTCACCAACAAACACTCTAAAATCCAAAATGCATCGAGATTGTCTCTCACATGTACATACAGCGCATTTGCACTCCCAACCCGGTGTTCATATTTGAACAGAATAAACTCCAATCTTGAAATGCTGTCAAATCGATTTTTATGCTTACTCCACATTTTAAACATAAATATGTACATTGAATGTGCTTTTCTCAGTGTGTTTGGAATAATATTATTCTAGCTACTTTATGACCTTTCGTGTTCTATAGTTTGGCTTTAATATAATAGTTTGTGGTAATATCAGCGTCACTTAGCAGAGAGTTTTAGTATGCTATGCATGCATTGGATAAAGTATTACATATGTTGGTATTTTACTTCTGTACACATTTGACATTCTATACTCTCCGGCCGAAGAGCACATACTTTTTGGAACCAAACATTAGAAGCCTCGAAAAACGCTTTAAATTGACAATAGCAGTCGTTAAGTCGATGTTTGCTTTTTTAGCTGCTATGGTCAATCAGTATCAAGTCCTTTAAATATACTGAAACTAGTTTAAAGACTAAGCCATAAAAATATTGCTATCCCTTCGTGGTCAGATTGTGAAATGGAGCAGGCAAAAGCTTTACTCCCCCCCGTGGGATCTCCACCTTGTCGTGGTGGGGGGGCTCAGTAACCGTGGATTGGTCACCCGCGGTGAAGCTAAGAGGGATCCAGGAGGGGACGCTCCGCGTGGGCTTGGAGGGGCCTGCGCAGGATGCGTCCAACGGTGCGGGTGCGGGGGACAGTTCTGCCTGTCCCTCGCAGTCGGGTGCGGTCGCGCGAGGAGAGGCGTGTCGGTGTTGCGTTGCCGCGCGCCCTATCTCCCGCGACCAAATGGGGGCGCACCATTCGATGCGTCGCGGTGGGGCCGCAGAGGAAGAGGAGATGTGGTGTTGCGTTGCCGTCCTCCCTATCCTCTGCGGCCGCTGGGCGTTTTGGCGGCGGAGTCCAACACCTTAATCCGTCGCCAAGGGGGTTTTGTTCGGGGCTCGCCTGACCATCTGGCGGGCCAATACCCGTCGAAGGGTGGCGACGAGTGCTTTGGTGATGCCCCACCCTCCGACACACGGGTACATGGCGGAAGTCGAGGTGGTTTTTAGTGCAAACACCACATACTCCGGCTCTTATTTCCCCCAAGAGTCGGAGATCCGAAGGGATTTTCCACCTCGTAAAACAAAAAAAAAAAAAAAAAAGGCAAAAGCTTTACTAGCACTACACTAGGGTAATGATGATTAATCCATATAATGATTAAATTATCTTCGTCGGTCACAGGGTAAAATAGCAGATCTGATATTTTCTTATAGTTCTGAGCTTTATTAGCAAAGCGAACTCATTTTGTCACGTAAATGCTTCCTAGTTAATTACATGCTCCCTATCTAGCCTATTACTTTTAATCGAGTTCTTACCTAATACTGTCCATTACAGCTACAAGTTACGTGAATCATGCTTAAACCCGGCACACCCACAGCAACATGAAAGATAATTGCATAAATATTTTTTACCTCTCACACGTAGCTTTGAAAATGTCTTTTGTCACTTTTTTATTTAAATTTTTATAAAGCACGTGCTCGTATACTATATAAACGGTCGTGAAAAACACCTTTTTGATATTAAGTAACGTATTCTACGTAGCTTTTAGTATCCACTTGTAGTTAATCTGTATGTCAATAGATGGCGGCATGTGTATCCCACGTATTCGTAGATGTTTCCGTTCCTACGTTAAGTCAAGAATAAGTCTATCATAATATGTGGATTGAATGCTCATTATGTAGGCATTATACAAAATTACTCATGTAAAGTTATGTGAACAAGTAAAGAGGAATGATGAACAGAGTAAGCTTACAATAAAGACAAATACTTATGTATATTTTTTTCTATCATATATTTGAATTTCTTTGGTTTTATATTATTTTCACACATCCACGAGTATGGCGCTAGCGACAGTTCAGAAAAATGGAATACTCTTAATAAAGCCACGTATTCCGAATGGAAATATAAATTAAATAAAAAAGCTGAAATTTTGACGTTACATACATAAGATACTCGTCATTTCTTCCTACGGTTGTCAACTCGATTCGCAAAGGGTTTATTTTAATATTGAATTTTAAATGCTAAGAAATTCAGATTCCGTTTTAGCTCAATTGTACCCAAATTAGATTGCTTTCCCTTGATTTGTTTTGTTTGACGCCGGATGCTTGTCAGATTGGTTTATGAACGTAATAAGGAAAATGCTATAACCAGAAATACATGCCTACTCAAAGTAATAAGATACACTCGTTTTGTTTTTCCGAGTACCTAAGTATTATTTAAGAGCAAGATGTACGCGTGCGTGTCAAAGCAATAATAACTGTTTTTTAGCGAGCGTGAAAATAAAGGCATAATTATGTTTCTTCGGTTAGAACTTAGGTGTGGTTTCTGTATGACCTCCACTTGTTTTTCCTCAACCCACTCCTCCTTTTCCCATCTTCGCGATAAACATTGGCTTGGTTGTGTTATCAAACACAGCCATCCGTATGAACCGGGGTTAGTTACCATTAGATGGAGCTGTCTTTGAATAAAAAAAAACAAACCTTTAAAAAACAAACTTTATAATAGCTGGGGTCGGGCCCCTATTGAATGAAAAATGAAATGACCCTAAAATATTTTCTTAATTTGAATACAAACACAAAAGCTTAGGTCACGATAAAAATATTGAACCTAAAATGATAATATATTTTGTACAGTAGAGCTGGCGGCATGTTTACAATATTTTTTCTCATACTGAAGTAAAAGCTTGACCTTCTATTGAACTTAAAGTATTACGGAGCCAAATTTGGAACCACTAGCTATGCTAATAGATGCAAGAAGTAGGATACTAACATTTTGTTTTTTATTGCAAATGATTTCTGAACAGGCACTTAGTTAAAATACTTTGTCCTAGTAGGTACAAAATATTAAAATTTTGATCTAAAAGTCAAACGAAACATTTTATGAATACGTTCGAAAGTTTGAATTAAGAAGTTTTTATGAACACCTGTGTGTTACAGATTAAGAAGGAATATTAAAAAAATACTTAAAAGAAATTATATTTTATTAAATTGGCTACGTTGCTGGCTTTGTTCTATAATTTATTACGCTTTTTGTAGATCAAGAAACTCAAGGCTAGTTACCGGCCTTAGGTTTATATGTATTAGATTGCCAAGTATTAGTAAGAAAAGAATGATATGTAATTTAATCACCTATCGCTTGTTATTCCTTCTATTTGTATTTTCCAGTTTCTGACTTATCACTCCGCAATTTAGACATAAACTATTTTGATAAGATTTACGTTTATGTATAATTATACACACTAACAGAAAAATCACACGGCCTCACAGACATTCTCGCTCCATTTTAATATTCCATAACAAATCTCAAAATGTGAGTGACAAAATGTACACTCAGCATGTAGCACTAGTTTCACTTAAACGATGACTCTACGTCTCTCACCTTGTATACAAGCACCAAGGATGGTAAGGAGCGCCGGAACCGTAACCAAAACTATCGGATATACAAAATAAACATCTACCCGTAATCGATTCCGCTATAAAAGCTTCGGATTATTTTACATAGGGATCGTCCATCTATGTATTAGATGAGTTGCAAGAGTTTCTGCATTTTTTGTTTAAAATTCCTTTAAAATCTCAAAACTTCATATTCGGAATCTGGTAGCGCCATCTACCTTCCTATATATAACTAATCGCATCAACATGAATCGTTCCACGCTTGTCTAGTGCGAGCGATATCATATTTCCGTCCCTCTCTTTCCCTCTCCCTGGAAGAGGCACTGCCTTGCGCCTGATTTCGTCGCCGCGATCGTGAACGCGACGGACAGTCTCGAACATTCCGCTCGCTAAGAACGCCGTCTCGATACCGCTCCGCGCCGCGCCGCTGTATGTGATTTTGCCGCTTCCACCAAGGAAAACCCGCTCGTGAGTGAAGTGAAAACAAGCAGCGACAACAAGAAAACACCAGGAGGAAAAGAAACGAAGAAGCTATAAGGTAAGTGCCTTCCATCCTGGAAATATCCTATACCCACTCCATCTCCTCTTCCCTTAATTCCTTTCTAGGCGACCCAGAACTCGCCCTAATACAGTCCATTTCCTTTTCCAAGTCGCCTAGAACCCTACCCTAACCGGTTTCGGCGCCACGCCATACCAGAATCTATTTGCCAAACATCTTCCGCCTTACTCCTACTAACATGTATAACGTCTAAAACAAGTAATACAAATAAACCAAAAAACGAACACAAATAAATTCTCGAGGCACCAGTAGTATATATCTGTACCTAAAGAGAAATAAATGGGTCTGGAGTACAATCAGAGAGGCACCCCATTAGGCGCTTCCCGTGAGACTTCCTGCGCCGGTACGTTTCGGGCGCAGTTTTGTACTGGACGGCGACAAAGCGTGAGCTGGGACGTGAATCTGAGTCACTAATTGGAATACTATTTTAGATCTATGTAGGGTGTTACAAAAAAATATTCAGTCAAATTCGGTTAGACTAGAAAGCGGAACTCGGGCTCTAACTGAGATAACGCTAGAAATCCCTCTGGGGTTATCTCAGTTAGAGCCCGGGGTACTCCAAATAATCATCCGATGATGTAGAGTATTATAAAAAAACTAATCCAAACCATTGAATTTCGCTATGCCTTTGGTTTGGGGAGGATAGTAAGACAAAACAGTGCGTTTATATAAGGAGTAATGGAATAATTTAATTGTGTAGGGAGGTTCGGTTGAGGTAGTAAATTGATGGTGTACAATCATGATACTATTAAAGATAACATGATGTCACATCACTGCTAGCACAACATATTATTAAGTTTAGTTATAGAAATTATGAGGAAGTAACAAACATTTTATAAATTATAATAGCAGACAAAAAATTTACATTAAAAATTGTTATTTGTTGCGTATGCCTGTTAAACAAGCTTTTATTCAAACTATCAAGGGTAAAAGCTTATAATTGGTATTTGAAATGGATGGCAAACAGCCTACTTTAATATAATTATCATCATCATAAATAATATTTTGCCTGACTTGTATGTTAAAATTCTGAAAATATCTTCTCTTTTAAATATTCAGTATGATGAATTACATTTTTTGGAGGCACATTATATTCAGTTTATCCTTGCTGTGTGATTCGTGGGAAACTCGGTACACCTACTTACCCTCGAACTTTATTAACCGACTTCAAAAAAAGGAGGAGGTTCTCAATTCGTCGGAATCTTTTTTTTTTATGTATGTTCCCCGTTTTCTTTAAGACGACTGGACCTATTTCTTAAATTCTTGTTTTGATTGAAAGAGTATACCTTCTAGTTGGTTCCATGATCATCAGGTCAGGATCTGATCATGGAATCCTGAAAAATCGAAGGAACTCTTCAAATTTTATAAGCCCACTTGAAGCGATTTGACGATAACAACCCAATGCCGTCGAGTTTGGGCTCGTTTGAGTCGTCTTTACATAGACTTTGATGCTGGATGATTTCCATTCTCTGATGATAGAGATGGAAGGTAACCATGAGATCTTTGTGATACAATTACCCAATCTCATCGAGTTTAGGGTCGTTTGATTGGTCTTTACATGGACTTTGGCACTGGATGTTTTGCAGGGTCTGATGATGGAGCAGGAAGGTGGCCATAGGATCTTTGCAATACAAAGACGCAATCCCATTGAGTTTAGTCTCGTTTGATTCGTCTTTACATGGACTTTAGTGCTGAATGTTTACCAAACTCTGATGATGGAGCAGGAAGGTGGCCATGGGATCTTTGTAATACAATAACACAATCTGATCGTGTTTAGGCTCGTTTTTTTGTCGTGGCAAACACTTAGGTATTAGATGATTTCCTGGATCTGATGATGGAACTGAAACAAACGTGTTAAGGCTAAGTAGTTAGTTGAAATAAAATAAAAATTTAAATTGCCAGAAAGGTGCAGGTGTACATTTCAGAATTGAGGCACGTAAGGAAGGCCTCCCCATTATGTACCACCTACACTATTCTATGTACCCACTTACCACCTATTACTATTTTTTATTAGTATACCTACCACTAAAAAGCAAAAAATAGAAATTATTTTTAAATAAAAAAAACCGACTTCAAAAAACACTAAGGAACTAAAAAACAAAAAATAATCGGTTTTGGAGCAAAAATTTTTGGAGCCGGTGCCAAGTCCTTACGCAAAAAGTTTCTAAATTACAAACGACCTATTCTACGAGTATCAACAACGAAAGTTATATAAAAATGTGTAGAGGTTTTATAGTCAGATCAGAAATACTTGGCTTGAAGTCGGTGCTTCAATTTTTGCAGTCGGTGCGACTCCAAAAATGTTTGCTCCAAAACCGATTATTTTTTGTTTTTTAGTTCCTTAGTGTTTTTTGAAGTCGGTTTTTTTTTATTTAAAAGTAATTTTTATTTTCGTTTCGGTATTTATGATGTATATTATTCATTTCAGTACAATCGCAAAGGTAAGTACGGCATCATCGGTGGCAGCGGTACTAAATGCTTGGAGGTGATAAACCTGCACAACAGATCCATCACGTGTTCCTACCCAGCGCTGGGCACCATTCTCGCCATCACCAGACACCAAGAGCGCATAGCATTCGGAGGCACATTCCCTGCCTTCTGCGTTGTTTCTTTCCATAATCCAAAACACGAAAAGGCTCTGTACGAACCCGAAATCGTACCCGATTACGACTACACAAAACCTGATCCATTATTTTTCTCCGATAACTTTGCAAGCTCTACAATGGAAGGACCACCTACAGAAGTAGAAACATTGTCTGATGTATCATCGAAATTTACACCTTCTTATATGATACAATCAGGGGAATTCAATCCTGAACCTTCAATAGTGACAAGCGCCACCACTGTGCCCTCACTGAAATCTTCCAAACATGCATGAACACTATTTTCTTTTAGATTGTACTTATAATTTTATTTTAATTACACTTTTTTACATATCCATACCTTTGTTTTATTAATGAACTAGCTTTTGCCCGCGGCTTCGCTCGCGTATTATTCGGGGTTCTCTAGTTATAGTATATCATCTATGTTCGGGATAACACAAATCTCCTAGCAAGCACAATAAATATTTTCAAAGACTTGGTAAAGAAGCACTATTTCAAGGACTGACAAATATATCAACTTAATTATCGTCTGAGTTCATCACTTGTATAAACTGTATCTATATTATTTAGTATATTGATATATATTTAATTGTATTTGTATACAAATACAATTAAATATATAATAACATTAAATATATATAATACAATTAAATATATATAAAAAAATATATAACATAAAATACATACATAATTTATAAATTATGTATGTATTTTATGTATGTAAGTAAAAGGTATATTTATAGGTATATTTATAAAGTATATTTATTTACTTATTTATGTTAATGTAAGTGTATATATGTGTATTTTATTTAGGATAATCTTATTGATAACTAGCTGTGCCCGCAACTTCGTTCGCGTAAATGTTAAAATTTAATTAGCATGACATTTATGCCAAACGTGTATAATATTTATAACTTTCATATGTATATTATATAATACATGTCCTTAGAGAATTTTTTTATACACAACATTACTTGTTTTACCACCTTCACATAGAACATGTAAATTTTTTTTACCGCTTACTCGTGAACATGCCACATATAACTGACCATGTGAAAAACAACATGTTCGGGGTTCGATTCCAGCTGTTTCAAGTCTGTCCCTGCGATTTATTTAGAAAATACACACAGAGCTACGAATATCCAGCTCTGCCGAAAGTAAGATAGCCCCGTTGAGGTAGTCAAGAGGTATCTGAATTCAGGCCTCAGTCTCCCACCCACGGATTCCCACGTACGTGAGGTGTGGGAATTTGAGAATAATGAGACTCCTGTATAAGTACAGAACACGAAAGAACGATAGACATCAAAGAAACGCAACCACATTCATTATTCAAAAGAAACGACAAAGACACCATCATCAATGTCTTGCCCTGGTCCCAATTTAATTGGGGTCGGCGCAGTATGTCCTTCGCTTCCATACTTCTCTGTCACCAGTCATCCGATCGTTTATATCCCTTTCTCTTTCATATCCATCCTCACACAGTCCATCCATCTTTTCCTTGGCCGCCCTCTCCCTTTTCGTCCTTCTACGTACATATTCATCACTTTCTTACCTACGTACATCTCACCTCTTCGCATAACATGTCCATACCAGGCCAATCGACTCCCTTTTACCTTTTCATCAATGGGCGCCACTTTCATACTACCTCTATTTTAATCATTCCTAATTCTGTCCATTCTTGTCACTCCACACATCCATCGTAACATTCTCATCTCAGCAACATGCAATCGTTTCTCATCTATCTTCTTTGTAGCCCAACACTCAGCTCCTTACAGTACGACAGGCCTTCCAACCGTCTTATACATGCGGCCTTTTAACTTCACAGGCACTTTGTGATCGCATATTGTGCCTGAGACCTGTCGCCATTTCATCCATCCTACGTTAATTCATTGCCTAACATCCCGATCAATTTCGCCGTCATCTTGCAGGAGTGAACCTAGGTAGCGAAAATCGGAGCAAACTGGTAGAGGTTTACCGCCGAGCCTAACCGGTATAAAACTGGAGAGACCGCCAAAGTCACAGAACATATACTCTGTCTTGGTTCATCTTATTCTCAGGCCTACATTCTCCAATCTCTGCCGCCACTCCTCCAGCTTGCTCTGCACCTTTTGTCCACTCTCTGCTACCAGAACGATGTCATCGACAAACAGCATGCACCAGGGTGCCTCTTCCTGTATATCCGATGATATAGCATCTATAATTAACAGGAAGAGAAAGGGGCTAAAGGCCGACCCCTGGTGCAAGCCTACGATCACATTGAATCTGGCTGTGATACCAGCCGCGGATCGGACTTGACAAAGGAAGCAATCCGACGAAAACAAAAGAAAATTAACCGAGAACCTCATCAATCCACGGAGAATCTTAACACCGCCATTCAGAAAATGACGTCATTTGCTCAACCCGAGATAGAAAATAATATGGACTTATCGACAATTTATTTAAAAAAAATATCTATAGTCATTGTTTTTATCATTTAAAATAAAATGAAATGATTATATAACTATTATAATTATAAACATAATAATTTGAAATAAATGAGATTGACCGTTTAAATTAAGTGGTAAGTGGACATTGTTATAAATTTAGACACAGAGACTTTTTGTTTATGAAAGTGCCGAATATTATATTCTACTAATTTTTTAATAACAGAACGATACTCGACAGATAATTATTGTCTTTTTTGCAAGAAACATTTATTTTGCTAGAAAATTATTTGAAAATAGTGACATCTATCGGTTGGAAGGATAACTATAAATATGCTCGGTTCCAGTAATTTATTTATCGAAAATACATAAAAATATACTGACGAAATTAAGAATCTCCTCCTTTTTTAAAGTCGGGTAAATAGCCATAAAACACTTTGAAGGTACCTATTTAGACTAACTATACTTTTACTAACAAACTTATAATGATCATAGCTGGCACCACATATTTAACCAGTTTTGGATGATCCCTGTTTTGTTTGGGACTACGAACAAAGGAGAGGTCAAGCTGTACACCGATAACCACTCAACCGATTGTGATGTAACATATACTATTTTATAGGTTTGAGTATCCTTTGTACATGAATGCAAGTTTCATTGAAATCAATTTCGTTATTTAAGAGATCTTTAGCAATATAGGGAAAGACGTCGGACAGACAGACAGACATAAATTCTAAAAATTATCAAGTATTGCTTTTTAGCATTTTCCTAGATTTTTTAGCTAATTTTCGTCAAAATATCTTTAATGTACAGACTTTTTCACCTCCACAGTTTTATTATAGTATAGACAGATTGGGTAAATTAAATACACGAAACAATCTAAAGCTTTCAGCGGGCTGTATAAACAATGACAAATGTAAATGATGATGATGGCTCGTATTACATAGACACGCGAACGGCCCATCACCGAAAACAGTAATCCATTTCAATTTCGATTAAGAGGTACTCGTGTCCATTTGGCATCTACGCCGTTTTCGGTTCAACGTTTCGTTGTCGTCATTGCAATGATCATTTGCAAAGCTTGTTTCGTCCGAATTGGACCGCAACTGTCAATACTGTAATAACCATAAAACCCATCCAAATACATGTCGAAAATTCAGCGACGCCAAATTGAAATTCAGAAAACAATTGCACAAGTTTTCACAACAGAAAAACTCGGCCCTGCCAACATTGAAAAATTAGAGTCGGCATTGCGAATTCAGCCGAGACTACAATAGGGAACAAGTTGTAATAGAATTTAAATAAAGAAGCGTTCCCTAACAGCGCGAACTCGTGTGCGTTGGTGAACTTTCAACTTTTACCCGCTTATAATTTTATTATTAATACGGGAACATACCTACGCCTCCCTGCCCCACCCGCGGCCGCCGGGGCGGCGGGAGCCTTTCCGTACTTGGACCGAATATTTACAGCGCAACCTAAATATAGCGTGCCGCTGCTCAGCTGATACGGGCGGGAGCGAGTGGGAGGGTAAACATTCCCCCTCCCCCTCGGCAGCTCGCGATGTAGAAGGCCATTCGGGTGCCGGCTCCGGAGGTGTGCGGACATCTCCTGTATAATGCAGAGGTCGCATCGCGGCCATGACCGTTGAAGTCAGGAGGGGTTGTCGTTCGCTCAAGCGATAAAGTCATTTTCAAGGCCATGGTGTAAAATTTCATGTGACACAGTTGTATGAAAGGCATGTACAAGTACAATTAACGGTAAATAGGAATTTATGTTAATGGGTACAGTACACGCACACACATTAGGCCCTTATACGAACGAAAATGTATCTCTTGTTTACGTTAATGGCCGTACTAATATTAGATATTATTTACATTTCAACTTGGCGAGTAGGTACGCACAATATTGTAGTATGACATATTTGTATGAATGTGTCTGTCAATGAGGGTAAAATGTAATTATATGTATTGAAGAAGGCATCTAATCGAAATACTTGTACATCTGCAAACTCTATTCAACTTCGACAGTTAATTCTTTGTACACCATAAAATAGTTCTCTGTAATTACAATTTAACATTATAAAGAAACATCAAAAGTTTCTTCAGAAATAGTTATATCGTCTAAAATTATTTACAACTGTAATAATTTAGACTAAATTGCTTTTAGCCACAAACTTTTTGATAAAATTTAAATTATTTCGCTGTGTAATTACGGTAAAATAAATAATAAATCAACTAAATCTGATTTAATTTCTTTACTTAACGGTGAGTTAACGTGATAGATATAAGAAGTTAAGTCTTAACGCCTTCCTTAAACCAATTTGGCACAAATTGGCTAAGTAACGGAGACTTGCTAATCAGCTTGCATATTTCACTAGTGCTTAGCTTAACTAGATGTATTATTCATTTCAATCTGTTGGTACGATACGAGATGACGGACTAAAAAAAACATCTGACAGGTCTTTTCGAAATACACGAAGTTAACACGAACCTTTATTATTAAAGCAGAATTATTTCTTATTCACGAAAGCCTATAAAGTTGTTTCGTTAATGTATTGTGCGCCGTTTTGAAATGTTACGGACGTTCTATATTTAGTTTTTTTGTGGCTTTTTTTGTTTGGAACAACGCCATTAGTTATCTCGGCCTCGTAACGGGAATATAAAGGTCAACGCTCATTAGAGCCGCCCGGCACCCACTCCGCACCGCCTCGCCTCGTGCGGTTAGTATTCTTTATATGAATTTGTATGGGTATGCGCTCACTACATCAACTCCGTAGCGTCACCGGATCGCCTCCGTCGTAAGCCGTCCACGCGCGGGCGGCGGGTGGTCCACCCGCCGTCCGCGCGTGGACGGCTCGGTGGCAACTCGCTGCTCGCATACTTGCCGCGCGTTGACTGCTCGTCGCCGCGTTGACCGCGCGGCGTTCACTCGTTGACGGCGCGCGGTCCGCTGGTTGACCGCGCGACGTCCACTCGTGGTCGCCGTGCGGAGTGGGTGCCGGGTGGCTCTAATGAGCGTTGACCTTAAATCGACTCGGTAATTGCGCTATATATTATTAAACGTTGTGACTTAATTTGCTGCAAAATTTCTTCATGATAATATATTTTAATGATATTCATTATGAGAAATTGGAGATACGAAATGAATTGATGTCTTCACAGTATGTGTACTTTTAATTAAATTGACGACAGTTGTTCCTTTTACACTAAAATTCAATAGACAAAATGTTTTATTTATAAATAAAAGGCTGTATGAATATAGCTCTTTGGATAAAGTAAGTTAATATTTCCTATGCCTCTTCGATTGCAAGATAGGCTGACAGGAAATTAAAAAGCCTCCAGCTACATAATGCCCCAAATTACAATGGTTTGTAGACAATGACTTACAACTTTTCAGTGTCAGCTTAATAAAAAAGATTCATTACTTTGGTGCTGACGAGCTAACCACTTCAACCTCGTTCGTTCAATTTAATCTCGGAGCCGAATATTTATTACTTAGCGGTATACTCCAATTTCATCAAAGAAAATAAATTATAAGCATGCGACCAAAACTCAACACGGTATGACGTCAATAAGAGGGAACGAATCCAGGTTTGCGGAATTAAAAAGCGCTGAAAAAGCAAACTTGGCGGATTTGGAGATTCGTAGTGGCGTAGCGGCGTAGAGAGGGGCGCCGGCGGCGTGGCGGGACGTAGCGCGGGCATCGTAGCTACATCGATCCGCGGGCCATGACCTTGACCCGACCGCGTTTCCGGATGTGCCAGCACTCGCCTAGTTGCGCTATTGTAGTTATATTCAGCTTCTACTGGCTTTTATTAGCCCCGGTTTTATTTCGCTTACCTCATATTAGCTTTGTTAATGTACGTGCGTCTAGACAAGTTGTTTTTGTTGTAGAGTAATGGATTATAAATCACTTTCAAGGACTTATTTTTGTCTCGGTATTCGTTTTATTCACACTCAAGATATTTGATATTTCAAATCCTTAAATTCACCTACTTTTGTTGCGGTCCTTATATTTTTCTTTTGCTGTTTTTATCCAAGATATAGCTCCATAAATGTACAAGTTTTAAAGTCTTATACCGAAATAAAAATATACAAATAATATTTCGTTAATGACGACTATTTGAGGGACGAAAATGTCCTTTTTCTGAGGACAGTCTACTTGATGAATTATTTATTTTGCAAATGTTAAATTCAAATTATGAATGAATGGCCGCTTAAGTAATTCTTTGGAAGTCTTCATTTGAGACTTGTTATAAAAATGTTCCCAAGAAAAGAACTGACTGAGGATAACAATAAAGACGTGAAATGGTTTCATTTTTAACATCTTATTTGCATAGATATTAAGGCAAGACTATATTGAAATAACAATTAGCTTTTTTGGGAATATTGGTTTACCTATATATTTATAGGTATCTTCAAAATAATTATTAACTTTATATAATAGGTATAATTTTTGTAAGCGGCTTTTAGGCTGCGGCATAATCGCATTAAACCAGGAATAAATTTGATTTACATAAGTGTTGGAGGTTTACGATGACAATCGTAAGTAGCTACGCTTTTACTCGCACATAATGTTGACGAACTTAGTACAATTTCTGGCTTAAACTCACATAGCTTTTAATAATAAAATAAAGGCCATATATTTTATACTAACCTGTGTTTGGAGTTTGAATATTTACGTGTCTGGTATGTGGATAAAAATAAAGTTTCATGGATTCTCACTTCCTTGAATCAATTTGAATTTCAAAATAACATTCAGCAGTTCATAGTTCTCAGTTGCATTCACTCACTAATATAACTGTTATCAAGTATTCAATTAATTCCAATTATACTATTAACATTCATCGTATAATAATAAAAAATAAAAATTCCGTATCCACACATAGCACGAAATTAAAACATTATTATAGCATACCCCACATTACAAAGTTACGTAGTTTCGAAACTGAGCCCTTTGGTATAACATCCGTAATCAATTGTACATTTCCATTTACCTGAAAGCAAATAATACGTACGCGTGTATGAATAAATCACTGTGCTAATTTTGGTTACTCTGCCTGACCTAGTTTCAGACTGGCGTAATGGTGTAGTTATAACGTGGTTTATATGACAATTGGATGTTGTATCTGCATTGTTTGTCGGACGCTATTTACCACAATCCGCTGGGCATACTGTTGCAATATCAAGGACATATATTTTAAATGTCGACACGTTTGGATCGTGGGACGAGAGCTTTTTGTATTCAGCCTTGGCCCGCGAGTGACATATTCGTAAATTAAATTATGCTTCTACTTTTATATATGTGAATGAAATGAATATACAGGGTGCAAAAGACCCTTAACGAAAACTGAAATCCCATGTTTTACCAATCACTACGAACATTTTTTACTTCGGCATCATACCTGGGAAATTACTGGCTCAGGAGATATTGTGGCTCAAAGTTAGTATGGATTTTTTCTATGCGCGCTTTTAATTGCGGTTTAAAAAATGTGAAAACTTAAAAAAAGGAAACGTTTCCCAGGTATTATTTTGGTTAGTATGACTTGGCATGATGTCCACCACGAGTAGACTTCGGCTTGGTGATGGGTCTTGTGACCTGTATATGTAGGTGAAGTCTGTTACTTGTCTGTTTCTAGATTGATTTGTTCTCTTTTTTTAATCGTTTAAATAAAGTTCTCTGGCTCCATATTACGAATAAAACATAACGTTTTTAGTATCAGCACGAATGCTTTTTTGAGATGTCTGGAAAGACTTAAGTTTGTAGCTCACATACACACATCAACAAAGTCTAGGGATATCTTAATCCTAAATTATTTACGAGTTTATAGTTTAGAACCTTGTTAGTTTCCACAAAAAGTTTATATACAGATTAAAACCTCTTTTATTCTATTTTCAAAATTTGAACATGGAAAGAAAAAAAACAAAATAATAAACAAAATATGGCGGCAAATTTGCTAGTAATTCGTTACATTAAAGAAAGTTAAAACTGTTTTATTATAATTATTAATGAAAAGGGTTTTTAATTGTTTTTCTTTTTTAATTTAACGTGACGTACGAACTTTAAAAGTCATGTCACGTCGTCATTTGAGTCGAGATGAAATGTTACGAGCCGTGGGCATGTTAGAAAATGGTGCAATTCAACGCGTCGTTGCTGAGGCCCTACATACCAGTCAAAATGTGATATCAAGGTTGTGGTCACGTTATCGCAGTACTGGAGATGTGGCCGAACAGCACACAGGTAGATATCGTGTTACTACGCAGAGACAGGATCGATTTCTCCAAATGACCGCCAGAAGACAACCCAATATCACAGCGCTGCAACTAGTGCAAAGGCTCCAGGAGGACCACCAGCTGCTGGTAAGCGACCAAACCGTGCGAAGAAGGTTAAATGAAGTTGATCTTCATGCTCGAAGACCATTGCGTGTTCCAGCATTGCGACGTGGCAATCGCGGTCGGCGGCTTTCGTGGGCTCGGGAGCATTTACCATGGAGTGACGAACAATGGTCTTTGGTGCTGTTCACCGATGAGTCCCGGTTTGGGTTTCACCCGGATTCACGAAGAACACGCGTTTGGAGAGCTCCAGGGAGAGTTAGCCGTCTACGGCACCCTCAGGAGGTCCACCCATACCAAGGCGGGACAATCATGGTGTGGGCAGGAATTCGTCTTGGCGGACGAACCCAACTCGTTTGGATCCAAGGCAGCATGACTGCACAAAAATACCACGAGGAGGTAGTAGAGCCCGTTATTGTCCCACACAGAACTCAAATAGGCCATGAATTTCTACTCATACACGATAATGCTCCTTGCCATACGGCGCGGCTGGTATCGACCGCTCTCCGAGAGCACGATATTCAAGTTTTGGATTGGCCTGCACAGTCGCCCGACTTAAATCCTATCGAGCATGCCTGGGACATGTTACAACGAAAAGCTTTGAGAGATTTTCCACCAAATTTGACGACTGAACAACAACTTTACGAACACTTGCAAAGGACATAGGACCTCATACCGCAGCAAGACATTGACAATTTAATTTTAAGTATTAACAATCGATGTCGATGTGTAATCAATGTAAGAGGTGGCAACACTGATTATTAATGATTAGATTTTACAAGATTTTTTCCATTTTTATTAAAATTAATAGTTTTTTAAGAAGAAATGTTTGTTGTTATCATACTAATTTTCCATGATGATTAAAAAAATTAATTTTTTTATTTAAAACAAAAAAAAACACGAAATGTTTTTTATTTTTATTAAAGACCTTAAAATAATCTATGATTCTTCTATTTACTGTATCAGAAAATTCTTCATAGATTTTTAGATATTTGATGAAATATAAAATATCCCTAGACTTTGTTGATGTGTGTATTGCTGTCTACTGCTAGTTGATATGATAGATTATAAAAGAAATAACATCACCAAAAACGAACAATTATAATCATTACGATGCTGTAGATTGTGCCGCATAGCTCTGAACAATATTATGCAAATAGATGCAATCTGGTCTGTAGGACGAACGGTGACCACTGCATAACAATGTATGCTAATCAAAAGATGCATGATGCCGCGCATGATTTAAGTGCGCACTGTACTTTAGTAAGGCCTTGAATTTCGATGCCGTTTTTGGCGTCGAAAATTGGAGCGTGGAGGTGGTATTTACAGTTGGTATCTTGTGTTTAGTTTTAGCATGACTTATAGAAGATATATTAAAAGGAATTTTCTTAGATAAATACTTGATAATCTTATAATCAAGTTTATATAGTAAGAGATGCTATAACGGCTAAAATAGGTGCCTTTTGTGTCCATAGACGTCTTTTTGATGTCGCAATCTTGTTGCACAGTATTGTGTGACCCTTTGTGTATCTCTAATAAAAGAGAAATTTATAATAGCGTCAGGCTAAGAACTCACAGAGCGATTTTCACCCGCGACCGCCGCGGTTGCGGGCCCGCAGGTTCTGTAGAATGCAGATATATATGTAAAAAATTAAAGCACAACTCACGAGGCGTTTAGCGCCCGCGGTGTGCGCGGTTGTTTGCGGTTCCCGCTGTACCGGCGGGCAACTAGTGGAATCGTGCGGGCCGCGGTCAACCGCAGCCTCGGCGGGTGGCGCCCGCGCGCTCTGCGGTCGGTTGGCGGGCCGCGGTCGCGGGCGAGGGGCGGGGGGTACAGAAATCCAACGTCATTTTGCACCAGCCAGTGACTTGTGGCATCGTTACAAATGTTTGTGCATGTTTAAAATTAAATAAACATTATAAAATGGATATTGAAATCAATCTACTACTGATCGTTTTACTGCCCGTCTAGCAATCGCCCGTCTTGCGATCATTGCCCGTCACGTCTGCGGGCGATGATCGCAACCGCGACGGCTGCGAAACCGCGCAAATAACCGGTCTCGTGAGTTTAGAAATAAAATCGCAGTTCCACCACCGCGGCGGTCGCGGGTAAATATCGCTCGTGAGTTCTTAGCCTTACGATACCTAAATATTGTCTACTGCGCTATGTCGAGACTAATCATAAAGTTCCACTCTACATTTTTATACAATCATTGGCATGAAGGTCATCCTTCATAATAATTATGTTGAATGACATGGCATTATAGAAATTATAACAAAAACATCTGATTAACTGATTTATTCTAGTGGTTCGTGGTTTTGACATGAATCATTAAATTTTATTTTCTAAGTTTAATATATGCAGGACTGGCATATTATGTTCAGTAATTCTTCTTATTAATTGTCTAGAAAGATACAACTGAAAACATGTTACCAAGACTTATATCTTCAATTAAAAGCAATATCTTATTTTACTTGTTAAACTTATAAGCTCACTTTAATAATACGAAATCAAAAGATAATTTTAGTTTCCAATTAAAACACTTCATTAAGTGAAAATTAAGAGGTTAGTTAAGTTCATAATAGTAGTTTATTATTTTCGACCACGATTCGTTTTTATGTGGGCATTAAGTAGGACTATCAAAATCGTTAACAACAGCATTAGATGCTAAGTACCAATTTCTACAAGCTTTTAGACAATAGAGCTGGAAGTTTAGGTATTTAGGTACTATCATGGACAGAGACGCATAGAATAAGCATTCCATTGCAAACTTATAAAAATCTATGACAATAACTCCCTAAAGTGACATCCTAATAAGTCTGTGTAGTTCTTCATTTTTAGAAAATCGACGTAAAGTATCTGTACTTAAACTGTTGCGTTTCGTTCGGTGAGTGACAGTGCCGGAGGCCCTGTCCCCTATTCGTTCTCCCTCATCCCACTCCTCATCCTATCCCTTTTCCCGACCCAAGGGGAGGCAACGCACTTGTGACTCCAGTAATGTTGCTTGTGTCTATGGGCGGCGGTAATTGCTTACCATCGGGCAATCCGTCTCCTCGTTTGCCGCCTATAACCATAAAAAAACCGCGCGATAAGAGACTGTCATCATCATGATGTGCATTGAAGCCATTTAACCTAATTTTCAGCTCTTTGTGTCCAGCTGCTGTAAGTCGCTTGCGTATATCGTCACTCCATCTAGCTGGAGGGCGTACTACGCTTCTGGCCCAGTCGCGATCGCCGCTCTAGAATACAAAGACTCCAACTATAACTCGAATGCTCCGCGGTCGGTTGTCTGATCTGCGACAAATAAAAAGTGATGCCTTGCCAGAATGTTGTCAGTGGAAGGTACATCTATTACTAATAATATGTTCATTTTTGGCGCGTCATGACGTGCGATTGTTACTTCGAATAATCAACAGTGTAAGTGTAAGCAAGACCCTGCCTATATGCCTTCCTTCTCACCTATATAATATTGAACGCCTATATAACTAAACACATTATCTTAATATATAAAATCCTTGCGTTACTGACTGACTGACAGACACGCTACAGCCGAAACTATTGGCCGTAGGAAACTGAAATTTGGCATGTATGTTCCTTGGGGACCGTAGGGGTGCACTAAGAAGGGATTTTCCGAAATTCCCACGGGATCGGCCAAAACGGGTAAATTAAAAAAAATGCAGGCGTAGCTGCTGGCGTCCTCTAGTTATATATAAGCTTATTATGTATGTAAGCATTATTCATTATTTGTTAAGGTATTTTCATACCTCAAGAACTTTTTAAGAATAAATTATGCGAATTAATCTCAAGTTCCAAAGGAATGAAATCTCATTATACTTGACAGGAAACTCAGCTTTAACGATTATTATATTATTTGTATTATATTTTATTTTGTATTACCTTATTATTTGTTCTGTATTCTCACCTGCTATTTCGTATTCCAAAAATTTAAGCTGATTATAAATAATTTTGTTTGAATGATTCCGGAGAATTGTCTATCGAAATATATATGTATTGTCTTGTTTGAATGCCAATAATCAAAAGAGGAGGGACTCTATGGAAAATAGTCAGTTGTTTTGTAATTAGTTACTGTTTATTTACAGTATATTAACTTAGAAGATTTTGCGTGGGATAAATACCTGCTATCTATCGCTTGACTTCCATAACTCCCGTAGTTCTAAAGGGTATCGCTATGATGACAATACATAGTCAGTGGGTGGATGGTGGGTGTCACGATATAAATAACTGGATCGATGCTATATGGATTACGTTAGATACTTTATTCTTATAGCTTATTCCCTGTTGACCAAGAAGATGTTTCAAAAGAAATTACTTGAAAAGTGGTTTAGAACTTTCTTTAGAAGTGGTTTCAACGAACACTAAGAACACCCAGACTCAAAACAAAGTTTGTGATCAGGGCATGTCGTTGGATAGGCCCATAGCCGTAGACTACGGCAGGCTGGTGATGATAAAGAATTGTATCGTGTGGGGATCGAAACCACACAACTCGATGGAATTCATCAAGATCGGGATTTGCTTTCTCCGTTAATTTGTATTTATTTTTCTCGATCTGTAAATTTATCATAAATTACATACATACATACATACATACATACATAACGTCACGGCTTTTATCCCCGAAGGGGTAGGCAGAGGTGTATTTCTACACCCACTTTTCGCCAGATATACTTTAGTCCCACGTAATAAGGGGCGAGCCTATTGCCGTACCGGGCACATTTCCAGACTCCGTGCTGCTACTGAGAATTTCGTGACAGAAAAACCCAATAACACTGCCCGACCCAGGAATCGAACCCGGGACCTCCCGATCCCACGCGCACATTTATGCCGCGAGACCAACGAGGCAGTCGTATAGGGTTTGATGTCGAGTTTTCCGTCTCTACGCAAAGATAGTATTTGCATCGTGTTATCCCTTAGTCGCCTCTTACGACACCCACGGGAAGATAGGGGGTGGTGACACTTGTATTCTATGCCGTCAACCACACAGCATAAATTATCATAAATTCTATGTTATTTTTCGTAGATATGCTAATATTAGCATGCTATCTAAATATAGCAAAATGTGTCTTCTCCTTTTAATAATGATTAATATTATTATTCTACTTAAACCACCACGCCGGACGTAAGCAGCGTCATAAAAGCTTCCTTTCTATTCAAAATAAAGGCCTAAACGATGGTTACAAGATACTAATCATCCGATAGGCTGCTACCACCAACGGAAATAAAAATAAAGCTTGAAATTTACTACTGCAGCGGGATCTACCCTTTTCCCCTAAGGAAGTAAAATTGGCAAAATGGTTTACGGCTCTGAGACTGTAGTTCATCTTGTGAAAAATCTAAAGTTATTTGTGTCTTCCAGTAGCAGCGGAGTGACTCTATTTTTGTTGGACATTGACAAAATTCAATAAATAATTTTCGTGTTACAATCAACAATAATAGCCTTGCATGTGACTGTTTCCGACCCATATCTATAATTTACGAGCCAGACACTTGTTAGCGAAGCAATTAATGCTATAAATTTGGGAGAAATAGTGGTGGTTTCCCACCCCAGCCGTATAAAATAGCTCTATTCACTCACTATTTCTTTAGTTATTTTTATCGCAGTCTAGACATAAGAATTTGTGTAATCTTACATAATATTGAATTCAGATACGTAAATGTCAACATTACGAATAAAAGTATCTTCGGTAACATTTATTGTTATTATCTCAATTTTTTTGTTGAGAAACTAAAATGTACATTCCGCTAAAGTTATTTACTCAATAATTTATCCCCGTGAAAGAAAATATCGAAGCCTTCACCTTTGCCCTTATATTTTATTTACAAGAAAATCCCTTTCAAATAGGCTCCATGAATATCGATGGGTTAAAACTTGTGGGTCATTTTATTATCATCAAAATACTATTGGCCGGTACGTATCTGTGTCGAGGTTTTGTGGATAAATAGTCGACGGTATTTGGGCTTTAACGACCTCCATAAATTGTAATGGATGCTATATTTGCTGGAATTACGTGTCGACTTGAATTTTAATGTTTAAATTAGTTTAACAATTGTAGTAAAAGCTCTCTGTTAGAATAAATTATAAAGATGGGCTTAGAGCCATTTTGTCGACTTTTGAGTACCTACGTAAGTAAACGTTCAAAATATATAAGAAAGCAGGAAAGATACAGTACCTATCGCCTCGGGACGCGAATAATACTCGCAAGTTGTAACTTTAGACAACATTTGAAACAGAAACGGACAGAGAAAAGAATACGGAGGCTGCTCAGAACTACGGCACTCTAATTGCTCACTGAATAAAAGGGAAGAGAGAAACCTACTTTACACCAATATTATAAGATGGTATTTTTGTAACCGATGCCCTTAGTTGATTCAGCGACAGAGGTCTTATAATCAGGCTTATTGTTTCTATTTTCCCATGTATCTGCATTACTAATAAAGTTTTATCGCCAACCGTTTACCTATTTTCGACAAACTACACTTGTCTTCTAGTATTGCTAGTACTTATCGGCTACCCTATCAAATACAACTCAAATTGAAATCCTATGAACGTAATTTGTAGAAGATAAGAATAATAATAATAATAATAATAATAATAAACCTAGCAACAAGTCAACAAGACGACATACAATTTTTCTCGAATATTTATATCTGTATAATTTAACATAGTTTTGGATTCAGATATATATTTTATTACTACAAGAAGGACTTTTTTACCGCATAAACATTTAATTATATCAAGAAACCATTAAATTAATTATGAAAAGTAAATACAAAAACATTATTCAAGATGACGTCTTACGTCAATGACAAATCCCCTACGAGAATGTAAATAAACAAAGATAAACATACAAATACAACGAGAAAATGATATCATAATGAGATGTTGACAAGAGCTAGGGCAGCTGCTGCACGAATAACACCCCCGGACTCGTCGCTCAGCTCCGCCTCGCAGCCGCCGGCACCTACAACAGAGTTGTCGGCAATTGCAGAGGCGTCGAGCTCGTCGAGCGACGAGTACTTCTCGCCACCGACGTCGCCACCACCTGTACGTCGGCGAGGGAGAGGCCGGCCACCGACACGCTTGGGACCCCGAGACCCACCGGTCTCGAACAGGGCCCCCGCTACCGGTGGTGATGTGCACCGCATGAGATGGACGAGTTCGATGAATGAAAACGTCATGCGGGCATATTTTGTGGCCACAGAGGGAGGAACTAACCTCAGTGCGTACCGTGTTCGAATGCTGCCTTTGTTTCAGGCGCTTGAGCCAGCTGTCGACGTGTCAACACAACGGCTATCGGATCAAGTGCGGGCCATCCAACGGTGTCGCCTGTTGGATGATTCCGTACTTGAGAGACTTCGCTCTGACGTGCAGAGAAGTCTCCCCATCACTTTTGCAACGCAGCCTGGCACAGTGGTTGCCCAACAGCAACTGGTAAATCCAGTTGATGAAGAGGTAGATGACGAGACTTCTCATGTAAGTACCCAGTGCAACGATCAGTTAAGGAGTGCTTTGGAATGTGCTATTGCGGAATACCGATCCATGGACCCAAATATTCGGCCTCGTTTGCCTCGTTTGCCCATGCATAAAAGAAACATAGCGCTGGTGAGTGCCCTAGACACATTACTGTCAACTCACTTTGATATTAGTGAAAATCTCAGCGATACACATTCAATCCTGTATTGTGCGGCGGTTGCGGCGTGTCGAGTAGCAGGGGTTAAATTGCCTGTAAATAATACCGCTACTCGACAGACCGCTACTGTGCCAGCTTGGCAACGCAGGATTGAGTGTCGTATTGCTGAGACTAGGGCACTCATTGGCAAGCTCTCCTCTTTCAAGATGGGCAATACCCGACCAAGAGTGATGCGCTTTGTAACTCGAGCCTTTGCGGGAACTGGTATCAGTTCCCAAGATTATTTATCTCGGGTTACAGAGCGCATCGACACCCTAAAACAAAAGCTTTATGCATGGGCAAACCGTATTAGGCGATACAAAAAAAGAGTGGATCGGTATTGCCTGAATCGCACATTCCAGAGAGACGAGAGGTGGGTGTACAGAAGATGGGAGCGACCCGAGTCCACGGCCGGTGACGTTGATGGGGGTCGACCGGATGATGATGCTACTAATACATTCTGGCGCAGCATCTGGTCGACGCCTGTCAACCACACGGAGAGTGACTGGATTGAGACTGTTGAGCGAGTATGCGAACAAATACCAACAATGGAGCCAATATCAATTACAAACGATGATATAGCCAGTGCAGTCCGTTCGTTACCGAACTGGAAATCAGCGGGACCGGACGGGCTGCACAATTTTTGGCTCAAATGGCTCCGTAGTTCGCATACTTGCTTAGAATCTCAATTCCAGGCATCACTGGAATCGGGGTCACTACCAGATTTTTTAACATCCGGTGTCACTCACCTACTCCATAAGTCTGGTAGTGCCACGGACCCCAAAAATTACAGGCCGATAACCTGTTTGCCAACAATATATAAACTCCTTACATCCATTTTGAGAACGAAATTAACAAAACATATATTTGATAATTCTATTTTATCTGTTTCTCAAAATGGATGTAGGAGTGGGGCCCGTGGTACTAAAGAACTCCTTCTGATAGACATGGCCATTAGCCAACAGGTGCGCCGTAACCGAAAGAATCTATCGACATGCTGCATTACAAGAAGGCTTACGACTCCGTGCCACATACATGGCTTTTGAGGGTGCTGGAGTTGTATAAAGTAGATGCAACTCTATGCACCTTTTTAAGGTCATGTATGGGGCAGTGGAGGACCGTATTGCGCTATCCAGGATGTCGATCGAGTTTGGGTTGCGGTGCTCCAATAAGGATTGAGCGAGGTATTTTCCAGGGCGATAGTCTGAGTCCTTTGTGGTTTTGTCTGGCCCTGAACCCTCTAAGTACCTTGTTAGAGGCTTCAGGGCTAGGCTATCGGTTGAGGAGAGGAGGTCATGTTACATCTCACCTCCTTTTCATGGATGACCTTAAATTATTTGCCCCCAACAAATTCCAACTGACAGAATTACTTAAGGTAACCGAAACCTTTAGTAATTCTATCAGGATGGAATTTGGTGTGGATAAATGTGCGGTCATGCATGTAAAGAGAGGCAGGATTATGGAATCTGCAGGGATTCAACTCTCAGATTCCATACAACTTAGATCCCTCTCCCCAACTGAGACCTACAAATACCTGGGTATGTCGCAGTCTTTGAATATTTCTGAGACTGACATGAAACAGACGTTGCAGGCTCGGTTCTTTGGCCGCCTGAGAAAAGTATTTAACAGTCTTTTATCAGGTGGCAACAAGGTGCGAGCCTGCAACGGGTGGGCCATGCCAGTCCTAATGTATTCCTTCGGCATACTCAGGTGGACCCAGACTGAACTAGATGCCCTGGATAGAAAAGTCCGTTCAATGCTGACTGCATATCGAATGCATCATCCACGCTCATCGGTAATGAGGCTGTACATCCCGCGGAAATGTGGGGGTCGAGGCTTTTTATGTGCTAAGACCCTCCACAACCGCGAGGTGTGCAACCTCAGAGATTATTTTCTGCAGATGAGTGTGGATGTGCATCGCGATGTAGTCATAATTGATACCGGACTTACCCCGCTCGCTCTGGCTAAAGAGAACTGGCACAAACCTGCAGTACTTAGTACGGAGGACCGACGGGAAGTATGGAGGGGCAAGGAGCTGCATGGACGATTCTACCGGGCCTTACATGGGCCCGATGTAAATTTTACAGCTTCTATATCCTGGCTGCGATTCGGCGATCTCTTTGGAGAAACCGAAGGTTTTGTCTTTGCAATTATGGACGAAGTTGTCATGACGAACAACTACCGGAAATATATTCTGAGGGATGGGACAATTGACATATGTCGGGCATGTCACCAACCCGGGGAATCTCTCAGGCATATAGTGTCCGGTTGTTCGAGTCTTGCCAACGGTCAGTATTTGCACAGACACAACCAAGTGGCCAGGATAATCCATCAGCAACTAGCCCTTAAATACAATCTCGTTGGTTCAGAGGTACCGTACTACAGATATGTGCCCGACCCAGTTCTTGAGAATGGTCGTGCATTGTTGTACTGGGATCGGTCTATTATTACAGACAGGACTATTGTAGCCAATAAGCCTGATATTGTAGTGATAGACCGAGCAGAGCGACTCGCAATGATAATCGATATCACCATACCGCATGACGGCAATCTCGTGAAGGCAGAAAAAGAGAAGGAGATTAAATATTTGGACCTAGCTCACGAGATTGTTGACATGTGGGATGTGGATTCGGCGATCATTGTGCCGATAGTCGTGTCGGTAAATGGGCTAATCGCCAAGAGCCTCGATCAACACCTAAAGAGGCTCGCACTAAGCAGCTGGATCAAGTCTTTGATTCAGAAGGCAGTTCTTCTCGACACGGCACGCATCGTGAGGAAGTTCCTGTCTCTGAGGCCCTAACCACCGGTGGCTTGGTCCCTGTACCCGACACCGGTGGGTCTCCGTGGTCCCTTTTATATTTTTAAACGTTTTTTTTTATTTTTTAAAAGTAGTTTATTAATATAAAATGAACTATGAGAAATAAGATAAATAAAGAGAATAATAATATACCTGGCAACACCGTAAAGTCAACAACCAAATTTTCTTGCATATTTTATTTGAATTTATATTACAGTTTTACGATACAATTTATATATTTATACCACAACAAGAAGTTATAATACCTAAAATATACGGATTTACTTATAAAAGCCATAAAATTTAAGAAATATTATTATAGATAAATATACTGAAGATGACACCATATGTCAAAATGAAAAACACAAACAATAACAAATATAAAGGCAAGGAAATGTAATATAAATGTTGACCAGAGCCAGGAAAGCAGCTGCAGCACGATTAACACCTCCGGACTCGTCGCTCAGCTCCGCCTCACAGCCGCCGGCACCAGCAACAGCATCGCCGGTGAGTGTTGAGGCGTCGAGCGCATCTAGCGACGAGTTTTTCTCCCCGCCGTCGTCGCCACCACCTGTCCGCCGGCGAGGGAGAGGCCGGCCACCGAATGGCTTAGGACCCCGAGGCTCATCGGTCTCGAACAGGGCCCCCGCTACCGGTGGTGATGTGCACCGCATGAGGTGGACTAGATCCATGAATGAGAATGTCATGCGGGCATATTATGTGGCTACAGAGGGTGGTACCAACCTTACGGCGTACCCTGATCGCATGCTGCCTCTGTTTTAGGACTTGGAACCGGCCGTCAACGTTTCGGCACAGCGACTGTCGGATCAAGTGCGCGCAATCCAGCGCTGTCGTTTGCTGGATGACGATGCACTTGAGAGGCTACGCTCGGATTTGCAAGGTAACCCTCCCATTCCTCCTTCCACGCGTGAACGTGTAACGGCAGTGATAGTTGACACACTAAGGCCGCAAAGTGTTGAAGAAGTGGATGGTGGGGATATACAAGTAAGTGCCCAGTACATGGATAATGTAAGGAGTACTTTGGAATGTGCCATCAGGGAATATCGTTACGAGGCCTTAGTAAATAGGCCTCGAGTGCCGCGTTTGCCCACGCATAAGAAAAAATTGGCGCTGGTGTGTGCCCTAGATTCACTATTGTCTACATACATAGACAATAGTGAAAATCTCAGTGATACACACTCAATTCTGTACTGTGCGGCTGTAGCGGCATGTCGGATAGCCAATGTCAAGATAGAAAAGAACATTGATATGGCTACCCGAAATAATGCTGTGCCGGCTTGGCAGTGCAGGATTGAGCGTCGTATCGCTGAGTCTAGGGCACTCATTGGCAAGCTGATCTGCTTCAGGTCGGGCAATACTCGCCCGAGAGTGATGCGTTTTGTGACCCGCGCCTTTGCAGGAACGGGTATTAGGCCACAAGAATACACGTCGCGGGTCACAGAACGCATCGACTTCCTGAAGCAGAAGATTTATGCGTGGGCAAATCGTATCAAACGTTATAAAAAACGTATAGGCAGATATTCCCAGAATCGCACATTCCAAAAAGATGAAAGGTGGGTGTATAGAAATTGGGAGCGACCCGGTCTAGGTGTGGATGATGGAGGTCTACTAGATGATGAAACTACAAATACGTTCTGGAGTAGCATCTGGTCGACCCCCGTTAGCCACACGGAGGGTGGTTGGTTTAGGGATGTCGAGCGATCATGTGCAGCAATCCCTAATATGGATGCCGTAGCTATTACAGCTACGGATGTTAGTTGTGCAGTCCGTCCGTTACCAAACTGGAAAGCGGCAGGTCCCGACAGATTGCACAACTTTTGGTTGAAGTGGCTGCGCAGTGCACATGCTCGTTTTGCGTCCCAATTCCAATCATCTCTAGAATCAGGGACGCTGCCAATTTTCTTAACAACGGGCATTACCCACCTGCTCTTCAAAACAGGAAGTACCACGGATCCAAAAAAATATAGACCTATAACCTGCCTACCGACGGTCTATAAACTTTTTACATCCATTTTGAGAACCAAACTGGCCAAACATATATATACTAACAAAATCATGTCCAGTTCTCAAAATGGATGTAAAAGTCGGTCACGTGGTACTAAAGAGCTACTCCTTATAGACATGACCATTAGCCAACAGGTTCGCCGTAGCCGAAAGGATCTAGCGACATGCTGGATAGATTATAAGAAGGCCTACGACTGTGCCACATACATGGCTCTTGAGAGTGCTAGGGTTGTACAAAGTGGATCCAACTCTATGCACTTTCCTGAAGACGTGTATGGGGCAGTGGAGTACGGTTCTTCGCTATCCAGGATGTCGACGGACTCTCGGATGCGGCGATCCTATAAAGATCCAACGAGGAATCTTCCAAGGTGACAGTTTGAGTCCCTTATGGTTTTGTCTAGCACTGAATCCTCTTAGCACTTTGCTCGAGAATTCGGGGCTAGGCTATCGGTTGCACAGCAGAGGTCAAGTAATATCTCACCTTCTTTTCATGGATGACTTAAAACTATTTGCCTCCACTGACCTCCAGTTGACAGAGTTAATAAAGGTAACTGAAAACTTTAGTAAGTCTATCAAAATGGAGTTCGGTGTAGATAAATGTGCGGTCTTGCATGTAAAGAAGGGCAGGGTTGTGGAATCTGATGGTATAGAACTATCAGATTTCACACAACTTAGATCTCTATCTGCAACCGAAACCTACAAATATCTAGGTATGTCGCAGGCACTAGGTATTGCTGAGGCTGGCATGAAACAGGCGTTGCAGGAGCGCTTCTTTGGCCGTCTGAGAAAAATCGTAAATAGTTTTTTATCAGGCGGTAACAGGGTGCGCGCCTGTAACGGTTGGGCCATGCCAGTCTTAATGTACTCCTTCGGCATACTTAGATGGACTCAAACAGAACTTGATGCCTTGGATAGAAAAGTCCGTTGTCTATTGACTACATACCGGATGCATCACCCGCGGTCATCAGTAATGAGATTGTACATCCCGCGGAAGTGCGGGGGTCGCGGCTTCTTAAGTGCCAAGACCCTCCATAACCGCGAGGTGTGCAATCTCAGGGAATATTTTCTCAGCACTGACGCGGGTGTCCACCGTGATGTGGTCACTGTGGACAACGGGCTTACCCCGTTGGGTCTGGCTAAGGAGAACTGGCGCAAACCTGCCGTACTTGGTGTTGAGGAGCGCAAGGAGGTATGGAAAGGTAAAGAGCTGCATGGACGTTTTTATCGGGCCCTGCATGGACCCGATGTAGACTTACCAGCTTCTGTGTCCTGGCTACGTTTTGGCGATCTGTTCGCCGAAACAGAAGGTTTTGTCTTTGCGATTATGGACGAGGTTGTCATGACGAATAACTACCGGAAGTATATCCTGAGGGATGGGACGGTTGACATATGTCGGGCATGTCACCAGCCTGGTGAATCTCTCAGACATATAGTATCTGGTTGTTCTCGTCTTGCCAACGGCGAATATTTGCACAGGCACAACCAAGTAGCTAGGATCATCCATCAGCAACTTGCCTTAGAGTACAATCTTGTAGACTCTGAGATACCGTACTACAGGTATGTGCCCAACCCAGTTCTTGAAAATGGTCGTGCCACCATGTATTGGGATCGATCTATCATTACTGATAGAACTATTGTGGCTAACAAGCCAGATATAGTAGTGATAGATCGATCTAAGCGCCTTGCAATGATCATCGATGTCACCATTCCCCATGACGAGAATCTCGTGAAAGCCGAGAAAGATAAACAAATAAAATATTTAGATTTGGCTCACGAGATTGTCGACATGTGGGATGTGGACTCGGCGATCATTGTACCGATAGTCGTGTCAGTTAATGGTCTCATTGCCAAGAGCCTCGATCACCACCTCAAGAGGCTCGCGTTAGACGGTTGGATTAAGTCCTCTATACAGAAGGCAGTATTGCTGGCCACGGCTCGTATCGTCAAGAGGTTCCTCTCTCTGGAGCCCTAACCACCGGTAACTTGGTCCCTGAACCCGATACCGGTGAGCCCCGTAATTTTATTTTATATTTTTATATTGTTTTTTTCTAAATCACATAAAAATGTAAAATATAATTTATGAGAGTTATGTTAAAATAAAGAGAATAATAATAATAATAATAATTAATTCTTTATTGTACACCAGGCAATAACATGAGTGCATTACAAAGAGTTTCTTATAAACTAGTGTTACAAGGGCGGTCTTATCGCATAATGCGATTTCTGCCAGACAACCGTGTACGGACATAATTAAATAAAAGGACAGGTAGTATGCGGGTGCACTATAAAGGGTCAAACAAATTACAATAACTCTAACTATTTACTTAAAACTAAAATGAGATAAGAAAAACATATACATCCAAAATCCATACACATAAATAAATATGATAATAATATCAAATAAATCACAGGTATATAAATAAATAAATATAAATAAATACAAACATATATACATATATATATATATATATATATATATATATATATATATATATATATATATCATTGGAATGTTACTTATTATAGTGACAAGTAATGTTTCTTTAGATGATTTTTAAATAAGAATATCATAAATAAGGAACTAATAATCATTAATTAGATCTAGTTTGTCTGCAGAATATGACGACGTATAAAATTTTATGACACTTAAATAGGACCTGCTTAGACTTCTATTAAGAGATTTTCTTTACGATATAAGCGTGTATTATTGTCTTTCGTACTTATAACTAGTAAACTTTCGATAATAGTTATGCAGCAATATTTCTATACGAGAAATTGCGTTGTACTTACTTTGGTTTGTGAAGCGTGTTTTGTAATAGGTTCACAGTCTTCCATCATCAGCCTTTAACAGTCCACTGCTGGACTAGGCCTCTCCTTTAAAAGGAGGAATTGTCCTACTATACCACGCTGGCCAAACGGGTAGGTATAGGGTTTGTATCAAGTTTTCCTTCTCTTACAGTGCTGTTCTCTGCAAAATATACTCCCTCTGTCGGCTCTTACGACACCCATGGGATGATATGGGGTGGTGACATTCCGTATTCTTAATCCGTCACCACACGGACATTCATCGGATTTTCATCTTGAGAGAAATATTGTTTTGAGTGTGTAAAGTATTTCCTTTAGGAGAAGGAATTTAAGAGCTTCAACCTATTACTAAAATATCAAACTTCTCTTTACAGTTACCACATAATTTACTAGCTACGTACGTACCTGCCAAAGGTACACTTTTCGGTGTGTTCCCAATAGTTACCGTAGGTTTACGATAACAGCAATCACGTAGGGTTCGGGTCAATATCACGTGCGGTTGTAACAAGTCGGATTTAAACATGGTTGCGGTGCATAAGTAAACATAGTGAGTATATCAACGTAAACACTTTATAGAACACTTTCGTACAAGTAGAAGAAAATACTTAAACGTATACAGGGCAGAGCTTAACCTTGGAATAGGATTTGTATCCTCGATTTCGACTATAATTATCACTGCGGTACCAAATATTTATGACTTTGTTTCACGAATTGAAATTGCCTCTATAAGAATCTTAGGCGACAGTAAGCACCATCTATCGGATTATTCGTGCGACGATCGGCATGAGCAATTCCGAAACAAAGGCTTCGGAGAGAATAAATGTTTCACCCGTGGCAGTTAAAATGTTGGTACCGTATCTTTGAAAGCTAGTTTAGTATAAATAATATTTGCATAGTCGTAAATAAATCAAATGAATATGTCAGTGTTGAATGTAGCAGATCCCTGGCATTCATTTTGGAGTACGTCAGCCTGACTGGACCAATCCAGATCTGCAAATCAAACCATTCCTATATTTTCTGACTGCATTCTACTTGGCTAGCGAGATATTAAATTAAATATAACAATATAGAAAGAGCTCGATTTTCAGTATCTCGTTTGTTCCAACAATCTTGATAGATAGGTACCCCGTGTCCTGCAAGATGACACCCATCCTTCTTAACGTTTTAGGAAATCCACGTGTGTCAATTGTTTGTCTGTATCTACAGACTACTAATTTACCAAATTGCAAATATTGTCAGTAAAGATTAAGCGTCTAAAATATTAGCAAAAATTAGGGAAATACTAATAATACATTCACATTTCGTCACCTATGGTTGTCTCTGAATGTCTTTCAATAGTACAGTATACACGATCGTGTACCTTCTTTGTTGCCACTTAGACATAGAAACATAATATTTGGCACATGTGTCTTTCAAGAATCAAACCCAGAATAGGGCCACATCTAAAGCAAATTTAAAACTTACCGTCATACCCGTGCACCATTAAATTACACAATTTGGCAGCCACGAAAAGGCAAACAATACGACAATTTCAACTTGAGTTAATTAATAAACACATTCTGTTTGAGAGGTTCGCGTATAAATCATAAAAAGTTTTCAAGTGCACAAGAGTACCTACGCTTTGTTATTTCAGTTATTATCTAAACGAGTTGCTGCGAAGTAAGCTTTTAGTGGCAACCATATTGTGCTAGTGTCAGAATAATGAACGTTTGTGGCTCAACTTTTATGTTTCTTATTGTTTTTCGGTTTGTTTTTATAAAAGTAAAATTGTGTTTGAGAATTATTTGTCGTTGTGTCGTTTGTTTATAAGCTGAGTTACTACAGATGTAAAAGATGTTTGGTTTTATACCAGAAAAGCTTGTGTATTTATATAGTTGGCTGTCTTCATAATAGTTGCGATGTGATACATCACATGTCAAATATAATCTTATAATTAGCAAAGAGACCGGTTAACGCTCAAATAATCTATCTAATAATAATCTTGCCGAATTTGTGTCGTGTATCAAATTTAAACACAGTGATTATAAGGCACTGAGATAGCACTTAATACGGAGCATACAAAACGAACCAACACATACATACATACATAGACTCACGCCTGTTTCCCGGAGCGGTAGGCAGAGACTACGGAACGCCATTTGCAACGATCCTGACATATCTCTCTCAGAACATCCGTCCGAACCATTAATCAGGCGTAATTTACATTATGTTCTGAAATACTTATATGTACCTAAGTGATTAATAATTTATACTACCTACTTTTATGTGTGATTAATAAGTAACTATATTACGATAGATAAAATTCCTGGAAGGTTCGGTTTGTGATCGCGTAGCATTATCACGTGCGCGTAATATCAGCATCAAACTAAATAATTTACATTTGTATATCACATCACTAAGTTATTTATATTTGTTTAAAAAGCTGAGTCATTCGTTGAAAACGTTAAAAATTAGTAATAAGGCTAAATGATAGCGTGCAACAATTTCCGTACAGATTATCAAAGTTTTAACCCAGCAATTGAACTTGAACCATCACTTTGAGTGAGTTATTCAAGGCAACCCCAACCAAGGTGATAATTTAACCTTGATTCTCCAAGGCTTTCTTTACATTTACACCTACGTTAATAACTAGTATTTGGGTGAATTTCCCGGGACCAAAAATTACGTGGCATCAATGAAATCGGTACTTTAAACCGTAGTTATAATGTTCAAAAAATTTTTTCTGGTTACGTGAAATAGTAATCTATGTGTAGCACTAAATATTTAATTAAATAGGATTAATAAATACTCCAAAAAATACATTAACCCTCGAAATCTTTCATTGCCGTGCTTGTCCACACATCACCTTGATGTGTATTATACGTTATTGATAAAAATCTGTTGGTTAAAAACTTAGTTTTATTTGATACGTGAATAGTTAAAGTATTGTTACGGAATACATTTATTCAAATATTTAAACAATACGACGAATGGTTAGTAAAAATGCATTTGTCCTAAAACTAGCTTTCATCGCCGTGTCCTAAATATATTTAAGAATATTGTTTTATCTAAGGACTTGCGTCCTCCACCTCTGTGCGCTAAACGTTGCATAATAGTGTCGCTTGGTGCTCGACGTAGAACGACGTGTATAAGTATTCGATTTTTATATTACTGGACATTTTTTCTTTCATCGCCGTGGATAGGTCTAAGGGTCAATTCACACCGAAACGCGACGCGACGCGACGATGCGCGCACATTTTAATAGAGCAATAAAAAAGCAAATAAAGTATATTTTGAGTTGCTCTGCGCGCATCGTCGCGTCGCGTCGCGTTTCGGTGTGAATTGACCCTAACTTCTATTTGAATAAGTTTGTCCTTTTGATTAGGCATTCGATAGAATGCCATTTATCTTATGTTTATTTGTGACGTGTTAATTACTTTGAATTATGAATTTATTTTTGGTTACTTGCCATCACCACCATGCTCTTTTTTATATATTATTTTCATATATTATTATTAATTTGCTATGGCAATGAAAAACAGACACGGCGATGAAACAAAATTTCATTGCCATACCTTTTAAAACAATTTAGTTTCATTGCCATGACCAGTTGTTTCATTTCCGTTACTTATGTTTTCATCGCCACGGCATGATTAAGAAAAAAAAAAACAATCTGTACTGTACTGTCAACTACAAAAATATATTTTCACGTTAACCTTACAAAATCATGGACTCCATCACACGATAGACATTCAAACATACGCACACACACACGCTCACAGACTCAGATACACACGCACACACACAATCACACGCACTCACTCACTCACTCACATATAGGGTGTAAAAGGAGATCCTTAACGAAACCTGAAATCACATGTTGTACCAATCACTACGAACATTTTTTACTTCGGCACCATACCTGGGAAACTACTGGTTCAGGAGATATTAAGGCTCAAAGTTAGTATGGAATTTTTCTAATTAAGTGCAAAATCGATTCATTTACCCAGCCAATATGTTCTTTAGATGCCCTATGCTCCCATGGATAAGTAGGTATTTCGAGCATTGCACGCGCGCGCTTTTAATTGCGGCTTAAAACGTGTGAATCCTTAAAAAAATCGTTTCCCAGGTATTATATTTTTTGGTTAGAATGACTTGGCATGATGTCCACAACAAGTAGACTTCGGCTTGGTGATGGGTCTTGTGACACCCTGTATATTATACTGCAGTCTAATTATAAACATAATGATGGATTGTTTATTTTTAGAAATCTAAGATGCCTAAACCGAAACTATCGGAAGAGGACGGAAAGTAAAGAAAAGATTGGCCGAACAAAAGCGACGAAATTAAGAAGCGACCCTCTTACATTATATAAACTTAAGTTCCCTTGTTGGCAATAGCTATTGTGTTGTATAATTAACAAATAATAAGATACTTTAGAAAAGTTATTTGTTAATTTTTATTCTGTTAATTTTTGTTTGAAGGAACTAAAAATAAATGATTGTGTTGCTTTGATTCTATTAAATTTTTGTTTAATTTTACTCCCATGCGAGAAAGTTATTGAGGATAGGGTATAATAGCGTATGTGTGTGTTGTGTATGCCTTTCTCTCTCAGAGCCAGGGATGTATCTATTTCAGGTAAGTATATTATATAAAAAATATAATGTGTTGTTGGAGTTTTTCATTACCGTGGATTGATTCTATCATTCCCGTGGCACAGTTCTTTCATGGCCGTTGCCGCATGTTTCATTGCCGTGTGTCTAGAATTACCGTAGGCAGGCAGACATATATCAGCCTTGTTGGTTTCAAGAAAATTAACAACATCATTCAAATAATTATACGTGCCCTTGAAGTTAGTGCCGCAGTCAGAACGGATCAAGGAAGGCAGCCCTCTGCGGGATACAAATCTGTCAAATGTGGCTACAAACGCCTCGGTCGTAAGCGAGAAGACCAGTTCCAAATAAACGGCCTTTGTGGAGAGGCAAACAAAAACACACAAGTAGGCCTTAACAGTCTTGCTGTTTCGAAGTGTCGACGTTTTCACCAAAAAGGGACCAGCGAAGTCCGTGCCAATACCGTCAAACGTCCTGCTTTCAGTTACGCGATCTGCCGGTAAGTCCCCCATCAAGGGCTGCATGGTAGAAGCCTTGAGCTTATAGCAAGGGATGCAGCGAAAGACTACACTCCGAATAATGCTTCGGGCAGACAAGATCCAAAACTCACGTTGCAAAATAGCCAAGAGCGCATTACAACCAGCATGCGAATTTTTAAGGTGACGGTCAGTTACCAACAAGCGTACCAAATGACCGTCCTTAGGTAACAAAATGGGGTGACGTGCTCCGTAAGGGAGGTTGGCATTCTTGAGACGCCCTCCAACGCGCAAGAGACCCGTATCATCCAAAAAGGGGTTCAATTTAGATACAGCTCCCGATAATTTCGATCTCCCTGATTTAAGGATAGCAATCTCCTTCTCAAAATGCGCCAATTGCACAGAACGAACCCAAAAGGTGAGGGACTCCTGTCGTTCCTGTGGTGAGATAAACGGTGTCAGTCGTTTCTGTTGTGGGTGCCTAAAGTGAAAAATAAAACGCTTTATTCAAGCAGTGACATCTAACAACTTGTCGAAGGAGCTGTAACGATTCAACAAAAAATCGGGGTCGAAGGCGCATTCTACCTTCTCAAGAGCGAGTGTTCGTAGACCCGGCAAATTAGAAGTATTCAAAACTGGCATTCGAGGCCAATCAATTTCTGGTTGACTCACCCATTCCGGACCTCACCACAGCGAATGGCCTATTAAACTAGGCGTCAAGCATCCGCACGAGGCACAATCAGCGGGGTTGAGCTCACCTGGCACGTGTCTCCAAACAAGTTTGACTTCGGATTTCTGGATATGGGAAACGCGATTAGCGACAAATACCTCCAAGATGTGGACAGAAGCCTTCAACCAACAAAGAACAATTTGGCTGTCTGTCCAGGCGTAGGTCCCATTAATACAAATTATTTTGCCCAAAGTACTGGACACGTGGTTCAATAAGCGTACAAGTAGTGCTGCTCCCGAGAGCTCCAATTTCGGAATGGTCAGAGAGGTCCGAAGGGGTGCAACCTTGCTCTTCGCCATGATCAGGGAAACTCTCACCTGACCTGAGGCACTGACTGTGCGCAAGTACACCCCGGCCGCGTGACCACGTTCCGAGGCATCACAAAACCCGTGAAGGGTGGCCTTGTACTTCCCGGGAGGAAGGATGGGACGAGGCAAGGAGATCTCGTTGACGGCAGGAAGTGAGGATACAAAAGAGGTCCATTCCTCAACAAGAGTGCCGTGTAGAGGTTCGTCCCAAGTCAATCCTGCTGTCCAAAGCTTCTGCAAGAAGCATTTTGCCCAAAATATGATAGGACAAATCCAACCTTTCGGATCATAGGTTCTGGCGACAGTAGACAACACGAGACGTTTAGTCCAAGAACAAGGCAATTTCAAGTCTACGTTGTACGTAAAGATGTCTTGGACTGGTCTGTACTGGATGCCGAGAACAGCCATCATGGCGGGGTTGTCAACAATCTCAAACAAATGTGGATCCTGCTGATGATCCTCTAGCAAGCCTAGCAAAGCGCTGGTGAGTTGGAAATCCATTTGCGCAACTCATAACCAGCAGAGGCCAAAATACCTATCAACTCGTCCCGTAGGAGGATCACCTCGTCCGCTGTGGAGGCGCCTGAACAAATGTCATCGACGTAAATATCGTCTTACAAGATGGCGGAGGCTCGTGGGAAACGTAAGCCTTCGCGGTCTGCGAGCTCCCAAAGAGAACGTATTGCCAAGTAGGGGCTTGACGTTAACCCGTACGTATAAGTATTGAGCTCGTAGACGACCATGGAATCACGAGGAGACTCTCTCCAAAGGATCAGCTGGAAGCGACGGTCATCAGGGTGGATAATCGTCTGCCTGAACATCATTTTTATGTCGGCCACAAAGACAACCTAATGTCGTCGGAAGCTGGTGATGACGACACAAAGGTCCTTGACCAACTTGGGACCAGAATGCAAGCACTGGTTCAAGGATACGCCTGTTGAAGTCTGCGCAGAACCATTTAATACTGTGCGCAGCTTGCCAGTCGATGGCTTCAATACCGCATGATGCGGGAGAAAGTAGTGCTCCACCGAACGCCAATCCAAATTTAACACAGACATGTGTCCCAATTGTTCATATTCTCTCATGAACTCAATGTTCTTCTGTCTGAGCTCCGGATCACGACCCATGCGACGCTCCATAGCCAACAATCTCTTTTCGGCTAAAGGTCGAGACTCACCAAGCGGAGGCCGAACAGACAGAAAAGGCAGCTTCGTAATGAGCCGACCAGAACGGAGTCGACCAGTGTTATTCTGGAAGAACAGCTCGCACTCCTCATGTTCTGGAGTCAAACGGGCAGCTTGAGGGGGCTCCTCTACCTCCCAAAACCTCTGAACTGCATCAGAGAGAGCAGAGCCTACAGCCAACAAACTATCAAGTTCAGGTGGAGGGGATTCCCTAGGTACAGGTCCCATCAAAGCAAATCCAAATATGGTCGGGATGGCAGTCAATCCATTTGGCACCAAGACCCGTTTCTCACCAATCAAAATTTCACCGAGGACATCAGAGCCAATCAACAAGTCGATTTATCCCGGTGTGTCAAATTTGGGGTCTGCCAGTTCCAATCCCGATGTCAAATTCACCACAGCAGCGGGTAGCTGTTTCTGTGGGTGCATACCCAAAATATTCTTCAGCACAATAGCCGAGGTTTTATTCCTCGGGTGTGAAGATTCAACAGGGCCAAACAAAACCTTAATACAATTTGAAAAAGAGCCCATATTTAATTTAACCTGCCCTACCAAATAAGTGGAAACAATGCAAGCTTGTGAACCTGTGTCCAATAGCACGGACAACAACAGAGGTCCCCGTGGGTCCCCAGACCCTAACAGCAACCGTTGGTAGGATAACGGTCTCAATGGGGGAGGTTGGCGTTATAGGGCAGGAGTTAATTACCTATTGTTGCCTGGGCGGCGACCGTTGGCCAGGACCAGGCAACTCAAAGCGAGGGTGCGGCTTGAAGTCCTCAAAGGCGCGATGACTCGATCCGCGTGCCATCTGTGGGGGGTCATAATGACGCACCCGCCCAAAACGAGGTGGGCGCGAGTCAAGGCGGGGACGCTCCGCCAAAGGAGGGGAATACCTGGGGCAGCAGTCATGGTGCTGGTGACGCTGAACAGCACATTCAGGTGCGCGAGAGAGAGGAGGCGTGCGCACGCTACGGTTCTCCAAGCGGGGTGAGCGGCGATCAATTAAGCGAGGCGACTCTCGGCTGCGTGCCGGTGAGCCTCGGCTGCCACCTTCAAAACACCCGCCCGTGCGCGGCGTCGGCTGGTTGGACAAGCGGCCTACCTCTCTGGCATTGATGCAGAGAATGTCCAAATGCTGTCCTCCACAGTGAGGACAGGGGCAACAGTTTGGGCAGTCTCGCTGGTAGTGGGACCCCAAACAAGAGAAGCAAAGGCGCCGGGCATTCGCGATGCGCCTACGAGAGGCGATATGCAGGTCCAAGAATGCCCTACAACTGGCCGTTCTGTGCCCCGTGACCTTGCAGTAAGAGCACTCTGCTGGGCTCTGCGTGACTGCAAAGCGAGGAGGGCGCCGGTCAACATTGGCTCGGGTGTGAACGCGAGCCTGCTCCTTGACCTTGGGCGGCTGCGTCTTAGCCGGCGTGTCACCACCGGAGTTGTCCAAGACCCGGCACTCATCCTCCAGGAACCTCTCCAGGTCAGCAAAGGGTGCCCCCCTTTGGTGACCTGGATGGGTCGCGCTATCCCCACCAAAGCGCTGCTCAAAACGCGACCTCATTCATTGACCAGGCTGTCAAACAAATTAACGAAGCCCAGGTAGCTTCCTAGGCAGCCATCAAAATGGGGGAGGTCCAAAGTAGGGAGTCTACTCACCAGCCCCGGTGTTGACCTTGGAAGCTCCTGCTTCAGGCCGGGTTGCCCTTCCCTATCGGCAACTAGTTGTCTCGCAGTATTGGAGACAGCATCATACAGGTCTAAGACCTGGGCATAGTCTTCGCTGACCTTATTTCGCTGGTCAGCGGTGAAATCATTGACTGACACTTCGAGACAGCAAGCGCTGAAAGTGCGGAACTGCTGTTCCACACTTGCCAGGCGACCATCAATCCGCTCGTACCTTTGTAGTTAGGCCTGCTGGCGATCAGGCCGGTTCACTAAGGCACTGGCCGAGGCAAACCAGCGCAAATCTGATGCAATAGCACCAGCAGCCGCACGCAAGTCCTTGATTGCTGACATAATCAAAATTCAAAAGAGCCCGGACAAGCGTTAAATAATATTAATCAAAACTTAATTTTTCTTAATTCTTTGAAACCAACAAAGTATTAGCCTGTTTACTGCTGGTACAAGCAAGTGACAGGTATCTACTGTCCAACAAAATTAATAGTTTCAATGTATATTGACACAAAACAAAGTCAAAGTTATCAAAAGTTGAAACTTCAAATAAGTTAATTAAAGTTATATATTCAAATAAATTAACTAATTACTTGCAACAGACAGACTGGCTGTGTTATTTGAGATATACAATAGGAAGTAAGCACAGAATATGTGTTACCTAACAATATTATCTTTATATTATAACAAGGTTTAACAATGTAAGGTTCAAACTTAATATATCAATATATGCAATAAACTAAATCAATTGATACATATAACTGATATGTATCCAATCAAAGTGACTCATTTATAGTAACAGCAACAAATCTATGCTAAACTTCAACAATTTAAATCAAACAACTACTGATTGAGGTTATGTGTGACATGTGTTTCAAATTATCTAGGTCAACTTATACAATTAAATATTATGTATTTTACACAATACTGACCTGAGAACACTATAACACTGATTACAAATGAGATATAAAGCTCATACAACACCAATCTGAGTTCAGATACAATCAACGGCTAAGATACAACAGCGCTCTGCACCAAAAATTATGTCTAGAATTACCGTAGGCAGGCAGGGATTTTCAAGGTGCGCAGTGGAAGCTGTAATACATCTACCTGACCACGATAGACAAGGATCCAGACACATGCACTGCGTTGCACACCGAATCACAACAAATATTAATAAAATGTTTCAACTCACCTAATATCTTCACTGGTGATATTCTTGAGTGGACCTATAAGATTAACTCATAATTTTGGCCAAAATAACAAGAGAATCGAATAGATACCAGTGTACAATTCGGCGAAGTCCTTCTCCTCGGGCACCAATCACGAATTCACACACGTGTTTTACAAAGTTCAATATTTCACAAATGTTCATTAAGATACAACTTATCCTTTATCACAAGTAAATCGGTTTACTGTGTTAAATCAGCTGGCATCGGTGCCAGCTGATTAAAGAAGCGGCACTCAAACGGGTTCCAATACTTCCAATTTTATTACAATATTCCACGCGAGAGAGCAAACGGCGTCTTAATTTTTCAAGCGGAAGGAAGTTGACAGTTCAGTGTGACCATTGTCAGAAATTTTCAATAGACTAAACAAAATGTTACTTAATCGATATAATCGATTTGACTTATAATAAAAACTAATTCTATTTCAAACACCGTGCATGCATGTTTTATCGCCGTGGCACGAAATTTTAAATCTTATATATCTCATTAGTTTTTTAAGCTATCTGCTAGTTATTAAGCAAGATTACCTATATTATCAAAAACTTGAGTAAACACTATTTTTTACTGTTCTTAAGTTGATAAATAAAAAATCCACGGAAATGAAGATTTTATTGGACCTGTTGAAATTCACCCATTTACTGTCGCTACACGGAATATATATGTAAACAGTTCGACAGCACCGAAGAGAATACACAATGAAGTTTTTACTACAGCCCTCCGATTCTGATTCTAGATCCTCGTATAATATTCATGAAGTTATTTAAATAACAAATCTATGAGCGGCATTAACGATACACATGTAATATATTTAGGCGTCTACATCGGTTTCGTTAAAAACATGTCGACTGAGAATAAAGTGATCAAATATGGACACCAGGCTGGACGTGAAATTAATTATATCCGTGTCCCACGTCATTAGTCCGTGCACCAGGTATGATACAAACCGCAACATTTCGCTTTACGGTTAGCCAGCCGGCCACGGAAATTACCTTCGTACCCCCTTCACTGTAGGGGTTGATCGTGCCCAGCCTGCTTAATGTATTTGAAATGAACGAATCAATTATGTATCTACAGGAAACCGTGCCATGTGAAAATAAAAGAGGAAAAGTCAATGAAAAGTTTATGACGCAATGAAATTGTTATGACGTCAGATGGCTGTTTGTGAAACTAGTGCCGACAGGGCAGCGCTATTTATTAAGCGCCACCGACATACAAACCACTGCTGTACCTATAACACTTTGATAAAAGTTTGACGTTTATCTTTTTTTATGTACACTCGCCTGTTTGTTTTGTGGGAACGGCTAAGCCTTTGTTTGAGCTCGGTAGACGCTCCGTTCCAGGTAGTGAGAAACGCTTTTTTCCAATTTACAAATAACAAGTTACATTTGCCAAACTATCTCGAACACCTACATAAATCCGTTCACATTCAGCGCACGCACGAGTAACGTTGGCTATCTTTTCCGACGAATGTAGGCCAATTCTGCTTTTCGTATGTCGAGAGGGGAGCGAATAAGACGGTTTTTATGAATGAATTTAGGCAAGCGTACTGTATATATTCCTTCGCGTCTTTTATAGATCCCACATTATAGAAATTTGAAAGCTTAAGTCTGTAAGTACTTTCACGTTGTCGTTGCAAGTATGCGCAATGGTTGCCACAAATTCTGCGTAATGTAAGTAATGTAGAACATTGCGACGTGCGCGGCAAGCAGATATGCGAGCGCCCTGAAAGGGTTCGATTGAAATATACCGACGGTTGCCCTTATATAAATGATACCCGTTCGTTTCCACACATATCTTCGGCACATTTCCTAATATTTCTTATTATTCTACTTTATGTATATGTAAGAAGGTTTTCCCTTAAATCATATCATAAAAGTGACAAACCAAAGAAAGTTTTACTACTGAATCAAACGTCTTTTATTTTATGTACGAACTATATTCGTAATCAACATCTTAATCAACATTCTAATTGAGATTAAAACATAATAACACATAAAAAAGACAACACAGATTGTAACTTCTGTCAATATATGTTTTCAACGGCCAACAACTGTGTGTTTAAAAAGAAATACACCAGTATTTTCTAGTTCCTTTCAGGCTTGAACCGAATAGACTTATGACACTTATAGAAAACAACGTACGATGTCCGGTCAAGTTAGAAGAAATCTGTAAACTATTTTTCCAAAAATAAGACGGATTCCAAAAAAATATTCGCCGATCAGTCAAGTAAGATAAGTATCTAAGATAAGTAGACATAAAAATATATCTTCTTATCTTGGAATATATCTTTAATCTATCGAAGAAAGATAAATTTCTCAAGTCTGTATGAATATAAATGTACCTATTTACGAGTTGCGTGGCAGGCAGCCGTATTGTTCTAAGCCGACTACGTTAGCAAAAAAATGAGTCATGTCCCTACTACGTCTTCATATGCTAACGCTGAATTTCCTAACCACTACTTGAGTCCTAGTAAAAACGTTTATAGAAGTATGAAGTGTAGGAAAAGTATTAAAAATCTTAAGATATGCCAAATTAATAATATATAATTACGCTTGTTTAAGTTTTTTTTATACCATAAGGTTGGATAATGAGCTAATCTTAGCCAAAACATTATGGATACCATACACATATCTGGAGAAATGGTTAAATTGGCAAAGCTATCCCGGACTGCCTCTCTCAAATTACTTTTCTTTTCTCCCTTGCCATGTAGGAAAAACAGCAACTGAATGAAAAGCAGCAGAAATAATACTTTACACCGATACGAGGGGATTTACTGTCAGTTTCAAGCAAGCATGCTGTAAACAGTGTTGTTTGAATTAGCTAATAGCTCAACCTACACACATACTCTTTCGAGTCGGTCGGTATAAGGTTTAATCTATTTTGAGACGCGTCGGCTTGTCTTCCACCGTCAACAAATAAAAACCATTAAAAAGTCCTCCTGCTCAAAGGAAGTAATGATGATGGTGATAATGTCCGTCTACAAGGACACAATCTAATTTATGCCCAAATAAGATAAAAATCTTTTGTGGCCACAAATAGCCCGTGGGAGTTATTTGCGTCCGTCTGTTCATAACTATGAAGTGCTTCCTGATAAAAGAAGCTATTTATGGAGCGGCCTTTATTGGTTATGTCATAGAAAGTAAACTAAAAGCCTGCTTATGATGAGATTTCGCCAAATAGTCAAATTCAAAGTCAAAATAGTTTATGCAATTAGGGAACAATGTAACGCTTATGAACGTCAATTTTATAACTTTATCACTTGGTGAAAGTGAGCTCTGTCATTTGCAATAAATTACTGTAAAGTTTTACATAATATCTACGGCTAAAGCTCTGTTTCATTAATTTAAATTTGTCCCGGATAGTACTCACGTTCCCCCATACGTCTTCATATGTGGCAACATAAAGTTTAAACAAAATGTCTAGGAGTAAAATAACATCAACTTATAGGCACTTTGTGATAATGAACTCGCTCCGTACGTTTTCTCTCACTTCTTTCTTATTTTCTTTAAACGCTACTAAATTATTCTCCAACCTAGCAAATACTAAGTCTATAGACAATATTGAATACACAAACAATGTGCTCTGTAACCCAAATGCGTAAATAACTAGCTAATGCCCCAGCAGCGCCCCAGTTTGTATTCCACTAATCCCCCGATGTTCTTATAAATTTTACTTCTTTTCGCAAGTTAAAAAATATTCGTTTCTAACGTAGTTTCGCAAAAAATTCGCCCTAAAATAGCGAGACATGTTGACAAATTTACTGTACATCACAGAAACCTCTGGCTAGGGACCTTTGGGACGAAGCCAACTGTGTTTATTTCATGAAATACTTCGTGCGTGTAATAAACATCGCCAGAGATGTATTTACATGATAATTTACCCGATTCTAACCTAAATAGAAAGTCAAACATCAGTAACCTTATTTTAGTTTAAGGAAATAGGATAAACAATATTTCTTCCCGCTCTTTCTTTGCCCCACTCGGATATCGGAATGCTTTCTAGTTAACTTTTTCCCTATTGCTTTTTTATCGCTTTCAGCCAATAAAATGTGAATTTACGGTGTATAGCTGTTGTTGATGATTCTGGCAAACAAAATATCCCGATAAGTGGCAATAGGCTCGCCACCTATTACATGGGATCAAAAAACTGGCGAAAAGTGGGCGTTTAATATGCCTCTGCCTACCCCTTCGGGGAAACAGGCGTGAGTCTATGTATGTATGTATGATGTATTATCATTGTAACCTACTCTGTGTTTACTTGTTGGAGGGATACAAGAGACTCTCGATAAGAGTCTTTCGTATCCCTTTAGAGCTTATATCTATTACGTAAATGGTTATTATAAAATTTCAGTTACCAATATCATACAGCAGCATTACTATTCAAATGAGTTTATTCTAGATTTTCACTAATCTGCTCAGATAATGGAATAAATACCCAATTTTCTAACAGAGCAGCTGCGACGTCAATGTGATGTCGATTCGTGTTTCGATTTTAGAATTTATAAACTACGTGTTCACCCATCGTTCAGTTTGTCTCAAATGAAACATATTTACCAGCTTTTGATACAATTTTCCTTTAACTTTTCTAATAGCATGACTTTAAACTTACATATGCAGTCGATCGTGAAGTCCGAGATCGGTATTTCGAAATTCTCAGTATCTGTTCGGAATCTAGTGATAATGTCGTTATATTACGAACAAAAGACATAGCTGTATATTGCAGTTGACTTTGTTAATTTGTTTAACAGTAGTGAGAGTCTAGTGGTGAGATCTTAAGTTGTCCTTCGGGGTATAATATATATCACGTACCCTTGTTTCAAGTAACCCGAAGGATAATTTAAAATAAATGGTGATCACGATAGTTGAAATTCCTATATAGTGGTGAGATCAACAGAAAGTTACGCTCGCCGATTCTAATCTGCGGCGCGCACCACTGATAATTCTTGGTTACGTGCATACTTGATACTTGATGGCACGGGCTGTTTCCGCAACTCCACGTCTTGGCGTGTATTTTGCGTGCGGGTGGGAATGGTGTCTTCATTCGAGCCACCCCAGCTCTTCGAGGAAGGCCAGCAGACTCTTGATGTGGCCCACGGCCTCCCTCAGGGTGCTGTATCTGGTCAGGTACTGCTGCCTGTACTGTGCGACCTCAGGGCAGTCGAGGAGCAGGTGGGCTGCCGTCTCGTCTGCTGCCATACAGGCCCTGCACAGCGGGCTGTCGGTGATACCTATAGTAAATAGGTGTTTGTTAAAGAATCCGTGTCCTGTGTAGGCGGCCGTGACTGTCCGTAGTTGTGTTGATTTGTTTGGCTATCTTACCGTCTACTGCGGGAAGAGCCTCCTTGGCCTGCCTACATGTTTCAATACCAATCCAGGACTGGTTGTGTTTGGTCCTGGTCCTATTTCTTACCAGGTTGCGATAAAAACCAGAAGGGAGCACCCTTTAGTTATCAAGGCTGTAAAAGGGTAGTGCGCCTTGCAGGCGCACTACCCTTTTGCTGAGCATGTTTTGGATCCACTGTATGAGCATCTGATCCACACCATGCCTGGCTAGGGCGTTGCTTATGCTGGAAAAGTTTGTCTTGTCGAAGGCTCCTTCTATGTCGATGAAGGTGCCCAAGCAGATGCTTTTTTGTTGTATAGCAGCTTCTATCTGGGCCACGACCTGATGTAAGGCCGATTCCGTCGATTTCCCTGAGCTGTATGCATGTTGGTTGGCATGTAAGGGTAGGTGCTTAAGAGCCCCACTTCTTAGTTCCCTCTCGCAAAGCCTTTCCAAGGCTTTAAGCATGAAGGAGGTAAGGCTTATTGGTCTAAAGGACTTTGCATAGGTATAGTCTGTTTTGCCTGGTTTTGGTATGAAGATTAGTTTGACTTCCCTCCACCTCTTCGGTGCATATCTGAGACCTCATGATTGCCAGGAGTCTTTTAAGGACAGGTTCCCCTCCCCATTGTAATAACCCTGGGAAGATGCCATCCAGTCCGGCTGCTTTGAAGGGGTGGAAGCTATCGATGGCCCATCGGAGTTTTTCTTCTGTGACCACGTTGTTTGCGTGTCTCCATTCGTGTTCGGTCGCCACTGTTGGTGTATCGTGCCACGTTACTACCGGGGTGAGGACGCAGCCTGGGAAGTGTGTTTCGAGTAGGACGCGTCTTGTCTCCTCCTCCGATGTAGTGTATGTGTTATCCGGTTTACAGAGAGTACCTGGTGCAACCGTCGGTTGCTGGGCCAGTAGTTTCCTTACCCGGTTTGCTTGTTGGCAGGATTCAATGCTCCCACAGAATTTTCTCCATCCCATGGTGCGTCTGAATCTGAGGCATTTTCTGTAGTCTGATTTGGCCGCTTTATAAGCGTCCCAATCTGCGTCCGCGCTTGTGTTCATTGCCCTATTTAGAGACTTTCTTACCTTTTTGCGCTTACGTTCAAGTTCAGCGCCCCACCAGGGTTGTTTCCCCGGGGTTGAAGGTGGAGTGGTTTCCGGGCAAGCTGCATAATAGCTGTCTAGCATCGACTGCGTCAGTATACATACCTGATCGTCGATCTGTTCAGTGTCACCCAGTACCGGCGGCGTGGCCGTAAGGGTAAGTTTCTCATTAAGTAGTAAGACATACTTTGCTTTGTCAGTGTTGTGTGGTTTCCTGCGGGGCTGTGTGGGCTGTATATCGACTTTCATGGAGAAGCTGATCCATCTGTGGTCTGAGCATGATGCCTCTTTCGAGACGTGCCATCCCTTGATGCGTTCAGCCGCTCCTTCTGTTGCGAGAGTTAAGTCGATAATTGTCTGACTACGTTTAGTGACGAAGGTGGGCTCCGTACCTGTGTTTAATAGGGTAAGATTAGTGGTGAATAAGTATTCAACCAATGACGTACCTCTGTTATTGTTGCAGTCCATGCCCCACATTTGGTGGTGGGCATTGGAGTCCGTTCCTATTACGACCTCCGTATTGGTTCTCTCGCACTGGTTAACCAGACGCGTGAGGTCGAACGGAGGCGGGTCTTCGGCCTCGGGCATGAAGACCGATGCGAAAACGACCGCTATACTCCTTGGCTGCTGTATTATTTCAATTTGTATTGCTGTGATGTCTCTGGAACAGCACTCCGTTAAAGCTTGGGCTCTGATGTTTTTAGTTGTAAGTATGCAGGTTCTTGGATGTGTGTGGTCAGTAGAATAGTAAATCTTACCTCCCAGGCTGGAGAGGCCTCTAATGAGGCAACCCCTTATCCAAGGTTCCTGGATGAGCACGATGGCTGAATGTTGGACCTCCATCCATTTGCGCAGTTGCGCAGTGGCCGTTTGGCTATGATGGAGGTTGATTTGTAGGCAGCTGACGTCACTAGGCAGAGGGTTCATCTGTGGGTGATGTCCCCTCCTCCCCGACCTTCAGCTGCGTTAGGCCAGCCAGGATGTCGCCAGCCTCCACCCCGTCGTCCCGCCGCACCGGACTCAGGAGCAAGCTCTCATCTTCCGAGTTACCCTCGGCTGACGGGCCAGCCCCCGAGCCAGACGCGGCTGGCTCTGACAGGCCGGATTTCGCGGAGCACCCTGACTGGGTGTTTGAGGCTTGTTGTGTGGAGTTGTCGCATCCCGGAGGATGGTCGACATACTTTCCTGTAGAGTCCCGGAACCGGACGTAGACTGCACCCAGCCCAAACGTGAGGCGGCGCTCGTTCTGCACCAGGACCGGGACTTGTTCCTCCGGGACGCCCACGACCAGGAACCACCCACCTGACTGTTTCTCCGAGTGCAGCAGAGACCATTTGTCGACCGCCAACCAGGGGTTCTGGAACTCCAGAGCCCGACCCACGTCGCGCACGTCGTCCCAGGCCCCCTGTTCGTTGGGAACGACAACGCCACACCGCACTCTCTTCGGGGCCTCTTCCTGGCCCCTGACCTCCAGTTCGAAGCCCGGTGGTGGGACCAGGAGAGAGACCGCCTCCGTCAGCCAGGTACGCGTTGCCTCGTCGGCGCACCAGAGTTTGAGGACCCCGTCCGCGTACATGGGTTTCCCGGTGAACGCAGGGGCGGGGCGTTTTGGAGTTTTAGTCGACCAGGCGTCACTCAGGATCTTCCTTTGAATCTCCGTGAGTATCCGGTCCACGAACTCCTTCGGCAAGTTCCCTGTGCGCTTGCATGTTACTGCAACGTCCAGAGATGCCTTGGAGACCTGTGCATAGGACTTACGTATAGTGGAGGAGTCGAGGCGGGGCTTCTTGTGCTCCCCTCGAGGCGAGCTGGTCTCGTTGAGAGCGCGTTTGGCCTCACCTCTTTCCTTGTTTTCGGCAGTTTTACCTGCCGTGTTTCCTGGTGGTGCTGGGGCTAGATGCCGTCCAGGGTGACCAGCCCGCCGCTTGGCGGCAGGCGACTTCCCCGTACTGCCTCCGGCCTTTGTGCACCCCCTACTGCTGAGCGCAGGCTGCGCGCTGGTCACATTACTGGGACCTGCGACAGCGACCTGCACCGCTGTTTTTGTAGAGGCAGCACCGGCTGCGGCAGCGGTTTGTGCCGCCTTCCGCCTTATTGCCAGGCGCTGTCTCTTGTTTTTGTTTGCCCTCTTCTTCTTCGCAGAGCTGGTAGCAGCGGGGCCACTCGGTTGTGTGGTGGGCGGGTGTTGGGCAGGATTGGTGGTCTTGCCCTTACCCTTGCCCTTGTGGTGACTTACCACTTGCCAGCCTGCGAAGGAGGAGTCGTCTTCCCGCTTGATTTCAAACGGGCTGACGATTGTAAGGACGGGACCAGTACTAGCGTTAGCCAGCGCTGAAGTCTCGTCCTTGGGGGATGGTTTAACACCTGCAGCCGAGGCCACGGCGTCAACCATCTGTTTAGTTGATGCGGCGGGAACAGCTTTCGCTGCCACCGTCGCAGTTGGGGTAATTAAAGGGATTTCGGTATCCATACAAGTTTACTAAGACTTCATCCCTCTGGCTTCCCACCCATGGAGCCCGCAACTGGGAACGTCATCCGGACGTTAGGATTACCAGAGGGATATAGGAACGCGGGGCTGGTTTACAGCACGACTTCGGGCGCCCGCTTGGGTCAACGGCCTGAGCCGAGTTACCAACTCTAGCCGTCATCCCTCGCTTGCGCCCTCCGTATAGCCTTCACCAACCACATCAACAGCCGAAATAAATTCCAACTGCTGATGTGGACCCTACGTCCCTAGCCTGTGGCCCTCTGACGGGACACGATGACCATTTCCCCCGCTGCGGCTCACAGCGGGGGCTACCGTTTAGCGTGAAATCAGGACCAAAGAGGGCGTGTTGCCTCACGGTCACATTACCGCCAGCGCCGCTCGGCTCAACCCCCCAGGACTCCGTCATCCCCGCGTACGGTGCTCGACTGCGCAGGTCAGCTTCTCTTACCCGTGACTTTTTACTACGAGCCCACACCCACCCGACCACGAAGGGGCGTGGTGAAGAGATGTGTTCCTGTATGTGGATGTGTGCGCGCATGTGTGTACGTGTGTGTATGTGTTTGTGTAATGTGCCTGTTGTTTGTGTTTCGGCTGGAGGTTTTGGTTGCATCCATTTCTGAAGGAACTGGACCAAGAACGGGCGGCAACCTCGAGAAGGATAGTCCACCAGCCTTGCCTTAGGGATCATCGCGACCTGCGCTACCCCTGAGACCATTCGCCACTCCCTACACCGGACTCAGGTGAAGGGAGTAGAAGTCAGTGCAGATCAGTGGTGTTAAGTATGAGTTGACCTGCACGGGCTTCCGCCCCTGGTTATGTGCATATTAAATTGTTATTGTAGCTTGCTCCGTGCTTTGGACAGCACGTTGAGTTCTCAGTCCCGGCTGTGATAAGTATTTTGATAGGCGCTAGGAGTAGACAGCTAGTAAAAATGCGGCAGCTACTCCATGGATTTAATATCTAAGGCTTCGTGTAAGTTTTTGAGCCAATACGCTGAGCTGATAGTAGTAGTGTTCATTGAATGGAGAGGGGAGGTATTATTCAGATACCCGTCCACCTGCACGGTCACATATGATTAAAAAGTTAATTAATGGATTGTCTGAGTAGGGCAAAATCTATTTATAAATGAAAGGAATTTTTATCATTTCATTTTATTCACATAGTTTCCCAAGTTTAGTATAGAACGTTACTTTGGCAATATTTTATCATGTCTATTTATTCCAACATACTTCTACACTCTTTTCGCAAGAAACTCTACATAAATCTAAAATGTTCTATTTATCTAAAGTTTCAAAGCTTCGCATGTGGAATTCTATCGATTCTGCTCCCTAGAGACTTGGATTTATTTCGTGCAAAAACTCTGCGTAATAAATGAACGCTTCTAAGAGGCCTTTTTATTTCTTTGTGCGTTTAAGCCTCGCTATTTCTGTATATGTGTCGCAGGCATTTTGTATGATTCCGCCGTTTACATACGGCGTCGTCAGTTCACAAACGCTCGCGGTTATGTAATATGCCGAAGGCAAAATGACAACTCGTACGATTGTTATAATTTCGACGTTGGTTGTAGTTTTAGGGCGACCATGATAAAAAACAGTTCGGACAAATCAGACTTTATTTCAGTAATCAGGTACTAATGAAGATTTCTTAAAGTAGGTACTTAGTTAAAATATTTAAGTAACAAAAACGACGGTAAAGGTTTCGAAATACGTCGGCGTTTTTAGGGGTTGTGAGTGATTGGCGGGGGAGGAGGGGATGTCTCGTCTCGCCTCACCATTTTCACTTGCCGGAAATAATTGGTTGCCTCTGAAAAAAAAAATAGCTCCAAACATCGGTGTGTATGGCACTGCCAACTTCCACATTCTTCACACAAATAATTTCACTAATTTCACTAGTTTAATAAACTAAGGTTGACGGAGCCCTGCTGTGCAGGGCTCCTATTTTCGGGTTAAGGGTCAAAAGAGAACCTAACATAACCTATTTAGTTACTTATTACAAGAGCACCTAACCCTAGGCACTCGAAAGCAATGACGCACAAATTTGACATCAGCAGTCAATACCATCATTCCAAGATGGCGGGTTTGTATTTCGTTTCACGTTTTTCACATAAAACAATCACATTTGTAAAACTGTACTAAAAACTACATAATTGCCGAAGTATTTAAGAATTTTTGGAAATTGGTTAAAAATATTTAGACGCAACTTCGGCAACCAAAATTACTTTTAGGGGATTAAAACTAACTCCCTTAAGCCCCCTACACCACTAATATCCTCAAATTCAGGCGACTCGTTTCGAAACATAACCCAAAACGACAATTAAGGCTCTACAGACGGGCTGCACTTAAACTGCACTCCGACTGCAAAGAACAATGGCAGAATTAAGTCTGGGTTTGTTGTGGCGAGCTTAAACTTCATAATTATGAACAAAACAAATTGTTTATTTTTTCTAATATTTTTTATATTTTCACTTTGTCTCGATAAAGCCGGATTATTTTATGATGATAAAAAGCATTCCAATTGATTACGAACTAGGCGCTTACTTTATTATTTGATTGTTGCCATAGACAATAGTGTGACAGGAATAGACGTTTGACATTGATGCGTATCGATTATTAAATAAGTAATCGATATAATCGACCTTTATAGGGTTGGTTTGGTTTAAAATATAATAATTAAAATGCAGTTAATTAATTTTTAATCAACATTATATCAATAAGCTAATTCTTTTGTAGCAAAACAACTTTTAAATCAAATAAAAACGTCACAGCATTGTTTTAACGTTATATCGATTTCACATAAAATCGATTTAAAATGTGCAGCTCTGCTTTTGTCTTTGGCTGTGACAGGTAGATGCTACAGAATAGTTCTGCGTTTAGATGTCAATCTGACATAATGCCTTTGATAATTCAAACGTACCCACATTGTTCATTCTTAACTAAACATTAAACACCGATATTTTCTTTTTCCGGCTTTTCCGAGTGAAAATAGAATAATTTATAGACTGTGTTACTTACGCCGAATTTTTTTATATATTTTTTTATTACTGAGCGCTTCAATCTAATTTCAGACATTTTGATGTATTTAGATCTGCCATTGTCCTTTGCAGTTTGTATACGACTGCAATAAAACTGCAAACCAACCGTGCAATCGGACTGCACGGTTGGTTTGCAGTTGTATTGCTTTCAAACTAACTGCAAATTTGACAAATAAGTCGATAGCTTTTCTCACAATAATAAATCGATCATTAATTTGATACTGTTCTCGGGGGAGCCTCACCCCTAGAGAACGCGTCCCCAGGTGGCGGATAGGGGAAAGCTCGGCAGATATGCAGGGCAGGGGGGAAATAAAATACCCCTCGCGGACCAACAGGCTGGAGAAGGACACACCGTTATTAAACCCCATCTACAGGCTGCTTCGAGGTAATTGAAGAAAAGGCTAGAGATGTGCTGCGTGCTTGGGATGGAGTCCGCAGAAGGGATGGCAGCGGAAGAATCGCCCACGAACAACGGTGGCTCCCTAATCCTCCACGAGGATTACATCCTTGGCGTCTGGTGGCAGCCGGCCGTAAAATACAAGCCAATCTTTTAATCCTAGTAATGAAAAGATCACGAATTAGAAGAGATACCAGTGCTAGAGCGTTCCCCTTAAGCGACGGCAGCATGGCGAATGTGGCTAGGGTGTACCCCCGAGGCGACGGAAGACGCATTGAGCCAGCACTCCAGAACCATATACTGCGATTTGCTACCTGGAATGTTGGTTCGATGACTGGACGCAGCGCTGAATTGAGTGAAATATTAAAACGTAGACGCATAAACGCATGTTGCGTGCAAGAGACGAAGTGGAAGGGGTCCAAATCGAGACAAATAGGACATAACTATAAACTCATCTATCGGAGTGGGTCCTCATCATTATGAGCACCATTGTGTTGGCATAGTAGTGGATCTTTATCCACTACTATGATATCCAAGAGCGGATGGTAGAAGTTAAAAGAGTGAGCAATAGATTTATCGCCATTAAATTTGCTCTAGATGGCCAACCGTGTCTGAACATCATAGGCACGTACGCCCCACAGGTAGGGTGCTCGGCCATAGAGAAGCAGCTGTTTTGGGATGACATGTATGACCTGACCTGTTGCAGTCCATACTGTTGAATGAACTAAGGTACATAGGGGCTGACTTCAATGGCCATGTAGGACGCACCCCAATCACGTACCAAACAGTGCATGGCAATCAGGGATACGGAATCCAAAATGCAGATGGCGAAGCTATCTTAAACTTTGCGTCAACATTCGATCTGACTATCGTTAACACCTTCTTCACTAAATCAGATCAACACCTAATCACGTACAAAAGTGGTGGAAACCAATCACAAATTGACTACATAATGACTAATCACTCTCATCTCCGGAAATGTAAAGACTGCAAGGTAATCCCTGGCGAATCTCTGACCGCACAGCATAGACCCTTAATCGCAGAATTCTTGATGATAAAACCAGTGACAGTGAAGAAGGATTGGACGCCAAAATTACGTTGGCACCGATTAGAGCGTGAAGAGGGATCCAAACTGTGCAACGAACTGTCAAGCTATTTTAAAAAAGTGAACGTTAATGACAACTCCAACGTCTTATGGAAAAATTTCCGAATCTTTTGCAGCCAAAAAGCCACGATGCATCTGGGTCAATCAAAAGGACCACTATGTGGTAATAGAGCAAAAGCCAACTCGGACAGTGAAAAGTACGTCAAACTTGAAGCAGCCACAAACAACCGAGACATATTCAAAATCGCATAATTCAGAAACAACAACAGCAAGGATTTCAAAGTCATAAAATACATAAAAAATCAGAGTGGACAACTGCTCACGTCTAATAAAGAAATCCAGGAAAGGTGGAAAGAATACTACTCTCATCTTCTGAACGAAACATATCCGAGCCAACGCATACCTCCCCTACCCATCATAGGGCCTATACCCTGTATAATACAGGAAGAGACGCACAATGCTATTCGTGCAATGGCAAATAATAAGGCGACAGGACCCGACAATATTCTCGCAGAATTGTAGAAGAAACTGGGTATGGATGGAGTAGAATTTCTAACAAACCTCTTCAATAGAGTTCTGATTGATGGGGTACCAGATGATTGGAGAAACAGTTAATGGTCTCGTTCTAAAAAATAAAGGGGATGTTAGACTATGTGAGAACTACAGGGCAATCAAACTTATATCACATTCCCTTAAGATATGGGAAAGAGTTATAAGCATTAGACTGCTCCAGTTTACAGAAGTCTCAGTAAACCAATGCGGCTTTGTCACTGGTAAGTCTACCATAGACGCTATCCACACGGTCAGGATTCTGATGGAACAATATAGGGACAACGGGGTGGACTTACATATGGTGTTCATCGATTTGGAAAAGGCTTTTGACCGAGTTCTAAGGCAATTAATATGGGAAGCCATGCGAGCACATAACGTACCACAATATTACATTCATATTGTAACAGACTTGTACAAAAACGTCAAAACCAAAGTGCGTTGCGCTGCTGGAACGAGTGAAGAGTTCGAAGTAAGAGTCGGTGTGCACCAGGGAACGGCACAAAGTCCACTTCTTTTCAACCTGGTTATGAATCATCTGACCGCCAAACTTCAACAACCACCACCATGGAACCTTCTTTACGCAGATGATATTGTCCCAATCAGTGAGAACGCTGATCCAGCTGGAAAAATAGAGAGCCGCATTAGAAAAAGCTGGTTTGCAAATTAGTAGAGCAAAGACAGAATACCTGCATTGTAACTTCAGTGGCGTAGAAACATCTGACACCATCCATCTGCGAGGTATTCATATTCATACATTGAAAAAAGTAGATAGCCTTAAATACTTAGGCTCTATCATCGCCAAGGACGGATCTATAGATGCCGATGTAGCTCATCGAATAAACATAGGATGGATGAAGTGGAGAGAATTGTCAGGAGTGTTATGCGATAGCAGAATGCCGGTACATATAAAGGGTGTACAAAGCTGCAGTTAGCCCAGCTATGATATATTGTGCCGAGTGCTGGCCTTTAAAGAAAAAACAAGAGGACAAACTACACGCTGCAGAAATGAGAATGTTGCGTTGGGCTGGAGGTGTCACGTTACTGGACCGCATACTAAATATGTATATACGTGGCAGCTTCGGAGTAAGACCTATCCCTGAGAAACTGGAAGAAAGCCGTCTCAGATGGTACGGACATATCATGCGGCGTCCACCTGAACACATGACTCAGAGAGTACTGACACTGTACCCACCACCAAAACGACGAGGAAGACCCCGAAAAACATGGATAGCCACAGTAAATAAGGACATGAAAAAGGCACAAACATCAGCCGAGATGACCCAGGACAGACATTCCTGGCGACGAGTTACTAGAAGAGCCGACCCCAAATAATGGGATAAGGCGAGGAAGAGAGAGATTAATTTGATACTGACTTTTATCTCGACCACCATGACCGCAGCCTCTATGAATATCAAACAATATGTCGTAATATTTATCTAACGGTATTACACGCACTGTTGGACTGTCAGGGCTATTTGACCAATAATACTCTGCAGGAGTTTTCCGAGAACGAGATTCCATGGACACCTTAGCATTTTGTAGGTGCTGGTACCTTAAAAACCTTGTCAATTGTCCACGGTTTTTTATTGATCCCGTTTGGGAATCGTAAAACTTTTTTAATTCACTGTAGTAAATGTCTTTAAAATCACAATTATTTGGTGAAAACTCTTTCGTATTTGCACTGTTTTCAATAACTTTTTATGTCACAATATTACTACTTGACGCCATTTTGTTTGTTTTGATCAACAGCGACGCGTGTGGTAAAAAACAGAACTAAATACTTCAATTTGCCGCGGCATTATGTAGACAGCGTTTGAATCGTCAGTTAAATGTTTAGGCATGATATATTATATAATGACGCGGCAATAAGCATTTTGCCTTCGGCATTTTACATAACCGCGAGCATTTGTAAACTGACGACGCCGTATGTAAACGGCGGAATCATACAAAATGCCTGCGACATATGAAAGTAAATAATAACTGCGTAAAGGGTATTGTTGTAGCAATATGTACTTTTTGTAATTCTTTTTATTTCTTCTAAAAATATTTCGACTTCGGTTTGAATTTGCGACCAAAAGGCGAGCAGACGGTCATTAAGTCTTGCCAGATTGAAAAAGTGTAATAACAGCCTTTGGAACAGAGCCCAGATAATTAGGGATAAGACAGTCGCATATTTTGATTCATAAAATATTCCTGTAGTTTTATGAAGTTCTTAGGCAATCATATGTATACAGTTTAAATATATTTAATGGTTTTGTGTGATCGTATGGAAAATCCAGTCAGATTTATCCGGGACATTGTTTTATTTTACTTATGTTTTTAAGAATAAGCTGGAATGAATTGTGTAAACAATTACTAGTTTGATTTTATTGATACTCAGAAAAGCAGCATCATCGTCGTCTTATTCTAGTTCCTTTTTATTTAATGTATGTCCTTCGCTTCCATACTTCTCGGTCGCTCGTCATCCGATCATTCACTACCTTTTCTTTCATATTTATCCTCACACAGTCCATACATCTATTCTTTAGCCTCCACATAGTTTACAATATTGGACAATATGGTCACCTGCTTGGCAATTCCACTCGCAGTTGCATATTCATGTGGGGGACGATATTCGAAAATATGGAATACGAGCACAGCATATTTATGTATGTCTTTTCTTTTCTCTTCATCTTTTAATAGTCATTTCTCATAGCAGCGCAAATGATTATCAGCTATACCTTGTTCTTCTTCGAATTAAAACCATGACAGATTTATAACAAAATGTTTGTTTTGTTTGTTTTTCGTGTGAGTGTAATAATATTCAGTCTAGTCTTAGTATGTAAGTTAAGGCAGTAAATCAAAATAAGTCAATAATATTGCGTAATATTATTGTAAGCTTATATGTAGGTCTCGTAGCAATAATAATTCACAGTTCCTAAACAAACTTCACGGCCAAAATCAAATGGGTGACCTTTGTCAATACCGCACTGTATAATACCGAACCTTCTTGCTGAATCAAAACAAAACCAACAAAAACATGTACCAATATCTCCTGTATTCATCTTTTTAGGTCAATATTGATATTAAGTTCGTAAAACGAGTGGGCCGAACAGTCCTTTCATGAAACACCGTCGATCAATTCTGAAAACAAATTGCGTACGAAGCCGGCATATTTGTTCAATATTTCAACCGTAGGAAAGTTTCCGCCTTCACAATTATATTTTGCTCAGCTTTGCTGCCGCGAACTCCCAATTGATTTGCCTATACAGACAGATTTGGAATATTGCCAAGTGTTATTGCATCGGATTCGGGCTGGAATCCCATGCCACAGTTGCGCACCCGTTATGAAACTGGCTGTGTTTTAAAAAGTCCTTTAATTTGTGACAGTATTAGAATTTTAATATCCAGCTGGTACTTTGGTACCCAGTTCTTATTATGTAAGTAGTATGCGTAATTTGTATGTGTCTCAAGCGATGTTCAAATATTTCACGTCACAAAGGCTGAAGAGATGCTATTGCCCTCGCTGTGGAGAATAGTTTGAATGTGACGACACATTATTGTACATGAAGTTTGTGCCAAAGGAAAAGGTATTCACAAAGCCTCACACTGTTACACCCAGTTCTTCATGTTTATGATTAGGGTAAGGTTGCGCTCATTGGACCACTTTAATAACTCACGAACGATTTGGTTTAAAAATCGTTTGTTACATCGAAACGCTAGCTTTATGACTATAGGCACAGCTCGTGTATCGCCTGTGTCGCCGGAGGCTTGGTTGAGGAGAGACGCGAGTCGTTTAATTGCACGCGCTTTTGATATAAAACTGTCGCAATATATGTCTCTATGTACAGTTCTATTAAGTACTATAACGTATAATATATTTGATAACGTTGTGCATTTATTGGTGTGGCTAATTATCAAAAAGAGTTGTTGACAACTATTTAATTTATTTTTTTATAATTTTTAATGAGGTTGCAGTGTGTTGCCATCAATGAACCAGTGCCTGGCTCTTTGATTGAACCGGTCCAATCATGGCAACTTTTCGGATTGTCGATTTCATTCTTTATTTTTTTCTTTTAAAATGGCGAAAAGAGTTCATGTTGTTTGAATTATTCATGGAATGAGACAAGTATGGTTTTAGCGATACAAGCGTTACGTAAAGGTAAGTTGGGCTTAAATGAGGCAAGCAGGATTTACGGCGCGCCTACAGCGACACTGAAAAGACGATACGATTACAAAAATACGAAGTCCAAAGGTTGCAAGCAAGTTGTTGGTTAAACGGGAGATCTGACTCCAGAGTTGGAGAAAAAAATCTAGTTGAACACATTATAGAATTGGAACGATATTTATATGGTGTAACACCAACTGCCATGTAAATGTTGGGTGCACGAGAAGTGTGTTTGTGTAAAACAGGGCAAAAAGAAATATGTGTGGAAATAAGTGATGAATATGAGAGTTGAGGGATATAAGGCAAGAGGAAGACTAAAGAAAAGATGGATTGTGTGAAGACTGACATGAATGAAAAGGAAGTGCAACTGAGTGGTGCAATCAAAGATACAGTGGTCCAAACAAGGCGACCATATTTTATTTATTTATTGCTCTTTTGGCACTAAACGCATAATTTACAAAATAAATATGAATACTGCGGATACTTCAATAAAAGTAAAATTCATTTAACCAATTTCTATATTGCCTACTGCTATAGTTTTGATTTTATGACAGTCCAAAATTAAGTGGTCCAATGGTAGCAACCTTACCCTAAGTTAAACAAAACGACTGCAGGCTATATGATGTAATAGCATTCTGTAGTTTTGTACCTGACATTTACGTAATGCCATCCTACTATCTTCGTGACAAAAGATCTCACCTACATATATGACGTTAGTAAAAAAAAGTTATCGTTTTATTAGTCAAAGCTAACTATTCTGCTATGTATTTAAATTTAATCTACAATTGTCTTTCATGTATAAGCAATTTACGAATTTTAGTGTGATAAAATCATAGTGTTAAATTTTTTACAACTCTATTTACACAACTGAAGATATCATAATTGCATCAATACTTACTTACTAACATATGTACTTTATGTTCATTTTGCATAAACTATACCACCTAAAGTTATAATATAATATTGGGAGCCTTTGAAATATGTATTTGATTAAAACTTGACGAATGCCTCAGCATCTCGTGATCACTGTTCCTGTAAGGCAACTAAAATTTCAGGTAGGTAATATAACAAAAAAGTAATTAAATGTTACTTTGTTAAAATGTAGGTACTTCTTTAGGTAAAAATTATAATATCTAACCGCTACCAAATCAATCGCGATTAAATTCGTAAGCATGTAGGTAGTACTTACTTCAATATGCATATGGAAATGGGTATTTTCCACGTAAAATACCTGACTACAATATTTTTTGTACAAAAAGCATATTTTAGCTCTAAAATTTTCAATATCAAATCGCTTAAATCCATGTAAATATATACGTACCATATATATCTTCAGTATACATACGAAAGTAGCGATATTTGTTCACTTCTTCTTGCAGGACCGCATATAGAAAGCAACGATGCTTTGTAAGTGCTTGCTATCTGCGCTGCAAACGAATTAACTCACTTCTTTGTGTCCACGATAGTGACAAAATTTTTACAACCATATTACTTTCATTTAGCATTATATTAAAATCAAATGTATTCGAAATATTTTATAGGATACTAGTCGATGTCAGCGGCTTCGCGCGCACATATTTTCGAATTTCCCGTTTTGGCCGATCCCGTGGGAATTTCGGGAAATCCCTTCTTAGTGCACCCCTACGGTCCCCAAGGAACATACATGCCAAGTTTCAGCTTCCTGTGCCCAATAGTTTCGGCTGTAGCGTGTCTGTCAGTCAGTCAGTAACGATAAGGATTTTATATATTAAGATTATTGCGGTAATTATATGTATATGACGGCGGATTGCTCGATTCTTGGTCGGTATCAACACTTCACATCACAGTTCGTTATAAGTTCACACCAAATCAAATCTAACAACACTGACTATAACTATTTTGTATTACTGAACACGAAACGAGTGACAGTTTCTTGGTACTTGTTGCCCGCCCGGAGTCTCCAAGAGAAGTGATCCTTGTTGTGTCGCTCCGTTGAACGTCAACCGTCATCCCCCCTCTTCGACTGTAGCGAACATGACGCGTAGACTCGGTCGAAGCGCGCAATCTTCGCACTTCCGTTTCGTAGTCAATTGACGTCCTATACTGATGACCATTTCGATACGGCCATCCTACAAGACACACGTCCCTGTGTGTTAATCTGTAAAAAAAATTTACACGCACGCATTGCTCGGTCACTCCTGACTTAACCCAGGTAAGGGTTGAATCAAAACAGTGTTAGGATTCCAATCAAATTTTCTACAAAATTATCTCCTACATTACATTCTATTACAGGAGCTGGATTCAGAGCATCACTGACAATACAGTCAATTACCATAGGGCATAGACTCACGTTATAGTCAAATCAAATAACTCAAGCTCTACAAGTGTTTCATAACCGTTCAGTAACCTCAAGCTACTAAACCAGGCACTCAACCAGCCACTCAACCAGCCACTCGGTTGCCCCCATTCAGTAACCTCCAGTTACTAAACCAGGCCTTACACCAGTCACTCGGTTGCCACCCATTTATCTGCGCCAATCAAACATCGGATTCGTCTGCGTACCTATCGTGTACTCACGGACAACTGCCTTCACAGTTGTATTGAATCCGATTTGTACTGATTTACGGCTATTACGGCTACAAACCGACCTCGGACATTAAATCACACAACCAATCAACATGTAAGCCCAGTTTTCTACTATCTCGTCAGTATTAAGGTTCACAATTTTCTCTCTTTAAGATCGTCAGTTATGCTCCGATCCTCTGGGATAAAGTTTAAGTATCAAAATCAATAATCAGGAAACTCAAAGTAAAACTGACATTTCACTATCGCTGTATCTCTCAAGATATTATTTCAAACCAAGTAAACCATAACATTTAAGCTCTATATGTGATCATACGCATAGCCCAGTAACCTCCAGTTACTCTACTTTCTGCGAACCCTACATGGGAACGCCAAATCTCTCCAGGACTATGGTTTCCACTGAAACCCGACCTGACCCGCCAGAGCTGACTGCAATACCGCCTACACACGGACTACTAAGTTAGTAGACGCCGATTTCTACCGTGCTACGGCTACACGTCAGCCTCTGGTACGGTCCGATCCGATCATCATGTAAACTTAAACACTTTATTCAATATCAGAACTACTTTGTTCTACCTCAATTTCGTCAGTTGTAGTTTGACTTTCAGGCATTTTTCTCAATCTGTCGAGTGCGTACTTATAGTTACGCTTAGAATTAAGGGCTTTGCGATCATAACGATCATCGTAAAGAACTTCTGTGACCTCAAATGGGCTTTTATGCTTTAAGATATTTCAAACCAAGTTAACCAAAACATTAAGCTAAGATCTTTGGATTCTACATCTAAGCAAACTCCTTTAATAAACTACCTTTACTTTCTTTGCCAGTTTCGGCCAGATAGGCTTTAGCTATACCAGTTACCAAGCTCCTAAAAGCCACATACAGGCTTCACACAGGCCCCGCGCCATACACGGGCCGCGCGCCACATACGGGCCGCACGCCACACACGGGCCGCGCGCTACACACGGGCTATGCTAGCCACCAAGCCACACTCGCCACCAGGCCGTGCCGGCCGCCAGGCTGCGCCGGCCGCCAGACCGCGCCAGCCACTATGCTGCGCCGGCCACCATGCCGCGCCAGCTACCAGGCCGCGCCGGCCATCAGGCCGCGCTAGCCACCAGAATTACCCAAAAAGGAATTAAATCTACCATTAGTATTTCAAAGACGTTGATGTTGTGACAAGAATTGAGAAAGGAATGCTGAGATGGTTTGGACACGTGGAGCGAATGAGTGAAGAAAGAATGACGCACCAAATATATGAGGCAAACGTGTATGGGCAAGCCGGTCGCGGCCGACCTCGTAGGACATTCGTCGACCAAATTGGTGACGTTCTGAAAAACGGCAAGGTCCAAAGCACCCGGAACCGGCGAGCATGTATGAAAAGAGTAATGAATGTAGAGAAAGCGCGTGAGGTTTGTAAGGATAGAAGCAAGTGGCGTTCCGTTGTCTCTGCCTACCCCGACGGGAAAAAGGCGTGAGTATATGTATGTATGTAGTATTTCAAAGATTCGTCTCATTGTATACCCACTAAATAGAGTATTCGTTCTTTCATACTAATTCAACGTCCGCACTTCGTAAATTTGAAGCAATTATCAAATTCGTTTACAACTTCACAACTGCACAAAATGTATCTCCCGTCCATACCCTCAATGAGCTATGTCAAAACTGGATTTGACTACTGACAAAAACTAAAACCAAATACGGACATGGCGAGAACTGATAATAAGCTACTTTCGGACAAACTGATTTCCTTTGGCTACATAGAGGAAACTACAGTTCTGAGATAACCAATCGGCAGTCTATGAGTACTTTCAGATTCTCGCAACACGCTCTTGTAATACGACACAGAAACCAGAGATAGATGATTTTAGCGATCAAAAATCAAATGAGAGCTACTTGAGTAGCAGGGTATCCATGATTGCGATCAAAAACCACACCTCAATGCACTTCCCTCTAGGAATAAAAGAAAATTATCGCACAGCACTCAATCTAGTCGTTCAGCTATTCCTGACCCAAGTCAGTGGGAATAAAGGTACTCTGATCAAAATCATTACAGGTTTTTAATGAAAATCACAACTAACTCGTTCTCTCGAATCTGACATGTTGAACAACACGCATACTCGTTAAAATAATAGGAAACTCATTAAAATATTGCATTGCTCATACTCTGACATCCATCGGGTCTTCAACATCACGCTATGCAACCTCCATCCGGTTACACAACACCACCCGGATAATTATTTCAAGCGTTTAACAAAGTAATCTTAAACTAGGTTTGTTCAAAATGTTGCTTTGGTTTTCCTTATCACATAGCAGACTATAAGAAAATCTTACAAGGCTGATACTCTAGATGTTAAGTTTACTACCAAGTATCCAACCAGTCTTTATAGCCTTTATAATTTTGTCATGGATAGTCTAAATACGAAACTTATCCTAACCTAATCATTAGCGATACAGCGACGGACCTTTCGCGTTCAAGACGATGGACAACGTTTGTGATACTATGACAAATGCACTAACGGCTGTTTTGTTTACTATGACAAACACAAAAGCTCAAGGGTAAACTAGGCTAACGAGAAAGACACTTTACCGGTCCAACCAATGACAACGCATGGCTAAACATGCAGCCGCACAAACGGCGTATCCAGTTTATGCAAATCTACACTGACGGTAACGTGGGTACCACAAAATTATCACAAAAACGACTAACAAAGTACCCATTTAATGAGAATAAGGTTAAACACACAATCATCACTAACGATCACTAACCTAGTTCTAACTATAATGAAAATTAAAATCTCTGTAACTGATTATCGTAACGCACTACGATGATAACTCAGTCATTTTCTTCTACGTCTGATAATCGAGTTTAACAGCTTCTAATAGAAACACTATCACTCCTAAACGTCCTAAGCATAACTTGAAATTGGCCAGAGAACTCGGGGCACTTGATAAAAACTCCCAGCGTATCACATGAATTAAAAAAAAAACACACAGTAGTGAACTTTCACGAGTAAATTCTTAAAATTGAATTTAATTTTACTAGTGGTGCCATCTAATAATCAGAGTAAGAAAAATTTTAATGTGCCATGTTAAAAATTTATGCTCACAAAATAGCACGTGTAATTTCAACACCGAGATCATCTGTACAACTCAGAATTACAACGAGTAACAGTGTCACTTTTACTTAGGCTCTGATTTCGTTTAAACGAAAACCGTTACGTATTATCAACGCCACGAGTCGATAAAATAATGGCGCTAGTCTTACACTATGAACTTAGTATGCACAAGTCGATTAGTTTACCAACTTTAGCGCCGCTGCCCTGCGAAGTACAGTCTAGACCGGAGTTATTGTTCTTGATTTAGCAGAAAACCAACCAAGCTGGGTGATGATTCTAAAACCAATATTACAACTGCACTACAACAATAACTAGCACGTCTCACTCAAACGCATTTGCTTGGAATAATGCTGTCGGCGATACGCCAGGGTTATGGTGTTCAGACTCCATAATAAAAACACTCACGTAATATTACTTGGTTTATTATCAGTTGATTTCTAGCACAGAATTGCATTAAAATGCGAACTACAGTCCTTTTTATAAACTAACCGTCATTACACTTAATGTAACGTTTAACAACTCCTTTTCAACATATAATTGAAATTACTGTACGATTAATTATAAACTAATCAAAAATCGACATTAATATTGTAATGAATTTTGCACAACACCAAATTATTTATTTTACAAGAATAACAAATTTATTTTACTAACCAAACGCTGCTTTACAACATTGTCAACAGATGGCGCTATCAACAGGATGCAAATATAAACGCATGTTATTTATTACCGTAAAAATAAGTGTTAGAATAATGTTATTTAATACTAATTGATTTTATTTTGAAAGTTTCTGGAGTTATCTTAATAATTAAGCGATAAATTAAATACTTTATAAAACAGTTAAGCAGCCAGTACAGTGTCTAATATTGTAAAGTAGTGAAGTTCTCAGTTCTGTGTTCACAAATAGTTATTTAAATATCAATCTTAAATATTATTAATATTTTCGTAACAATATAATCATTATATATTAATTTGCGCCCATATACACCTACACCTTCCACAGGACACAACCAAGAAACTTACCAAACAGAACAATCTAATTTATAATCCATTGGTAAAAACTGTAACATGATCCGATCGGAAGTTTGAGACTATAACATTTATAGAGACATACAAGACGGACGACATAAAATACAGTTCATATACGTATCGATCATTACAACTTTACTTAACTACTTTAGCTTTATGATAAAATCAAATGGATCGAAAATCTGCTATAGAATTAGAAAATTTTGCCAAAAGACAACAAGATTAATGGTTGCTTATCCTACTTACAACTTATTTTATCTTTGTCTCAGCTACAAAAGAGAAAGAAAACTAATCCAAGATCAAGTAAAAGCAATATTTTACATGAATAACTCGGATAGAAAATGTCTTGGAAACAAAATTGCCGTATTAAATTCTATATTACTGAGTCCTGATGGTTTTTCGGCGAAATCGATTTGTTGAACAATGTTTTGGTACAACAAACGCGAGATTCTATCTACTCTGTTGTAAAAATAGGGTTGAGTATTAGCACACATCTTTATTATATCCTGCTAATATAATATTAATGTAAATGTAAGAGTTTGAGAGAAAGGATGAATGTTTGTCACTCTTTACAAAAGCACAAAAGCTACTGTTCGGATTTTGATGAAATGTAATATTATATCAAAATAACATATTGATAGGGTGCATAGGGTTCCCACCAAGAAATTAGGGTCCCAAGTCAACCTCACCTGCAAGTGGTGCACCTGCCGATCAACGGACGAGGCTCTGGCAAACAATATATCCCGATAAGCGGCAATATGCTCGCCACCTATTACGTGGGATCAAAACACTGGCGAAATGTGGGCGTTAAATATGCCTCTGCCTACCCCCTCGGGGAAACAGGCGTGAGTCTATGTATGTATGTATGTATATTGATAGGCTATCATTTATCTCAATAACCGACGCCCATACGAGTGAGGCTGTGGGCGGAGTATATAATTGTAAATAGTAAAGTGTGTTTGTATTTTTTGCTGTTCTTTCACAGCTAAATCTAACAATAGAACAAAGTGATTTTTAAAATGAAGAAATTTGAAGAACCAGAGACGTAGGCATAGGCTTTTTTAAATTTAGGGCGTGCGCAGCTGCTTGCAAAAGCTTGTTCAAATTAAAAAATATCTTTAGCATGAGGTTTCTTTTGTAATAGTTGCTCAATTGGATTGGAATGTCGGTGCATGTTCTGCCAATTTGGTAAAATCCTTGATCCGCTCCTTGAATGTTTGACGCATTGTGTATTGATTTGATATGTTGGAGCTTAAAATGGAATGTCAATAAATGCTTTTAGCGTTTAATGGTGCTTATTTGAAGCCAGTTGAATTAGGCAGACGTCTCTTCCATAAAAGTTTTCATAAAAATATGTATATTAAAGTTCGAATTTCAATGTACTTTCGATGGCCGATGTAGGGCAGCACTAATCGGCAAATCGGTTTGACCATTGTGTGGCACTTAAGCCCCTACGTCTTTCTGTCCCAGGCCTTAACTTAATTACATTACAAAATCTTTATATATTTATAAAATATTAGACGTCGCCAGCAGCTTCTCCCGCGTGAATTATATCTAGATATAAACCTTCCTCTTGTATCATTATATCTATTAAAAAAAACCGAATTAAAATCCGATGCGTAGTTTTTAAGATTTAAGGATACATAGGGACAGACAGACAGAAGACAGACTTTATTTTATACTATTAAGTGATAGTCAAATTAATTAAAAAGTCCCTGCACTAAAACCAATTTCTTAAGATACTTTATCATTTAGATAAACTTGTAAGAGCAGGTTTTTCTTTAAGACCGCTCAGAAATGCTTTGAGATCATGAGTGTACTTGTACCTAAGCAGAATTCATGAGAGTACTTCACACAGTTAAGCACCTACGTTGAAAGCCACTGACATTCAGTTGATATCTTTGTACTCGATACTTTTGACTAAACTAGCTCTTATATAACTTCGGTGGGGCGAAAAACGACTCCTTTGTTTGAAGTATCGCTATTTCATAATTTTAAGAACATTACAATTTTACATGTTGAGAATTTTACATGAATTTGAGTAATATGACTTACAATTTAGCAAAGGAGACCACCTACTCAAACGTTCTTTTGAAGAAAGCGTTCTATAAATAATTATAAATTAAGTTTCAATTATAAATAGAATTAGTAATAGTAGATTATAAAATCAATTCCAAGGCTGACAGGTTTTGACAACGTTTACTAATATTAGGTACTTTTAAACTTTTCTTGTCCTAGATCTTTATCTAGGACAAGAAAAGTTTAAAACGGAGAAAAATGTCTTGCCTTAAGAGTTTGGACTGATCGATGTTTAGGACTGCTGCTGTTGCGAAGTTGAAAATTGCCATACTGACTGTCAAAAGGAATTGGTGTTTGGCACCTGTAGAATAAAAAGCTAATAAAGTGTCTATAGTCTGTACTGTTACTGTTGATATCCCTGCTCTAAAGAGTTGACAAAAATCTTGGATATAGAAAGAAGTAATTCACGTAAAAAAATATTGTTATCTGAATTAAACTGAGAACGAGAATGGTGTGGGGTAAAAGAAGATGTAGTGACAAGCATCGAGAAAGGCATGTTAAGATGGTTTGGGCACATGAAGAGGATGGATGACGAAAGACTGACAAATAAGATATATAAGGCAAGTGTGAATGGGACAGGACGAAGGGGAAGACCTAGGCGGACGTTCTCTGACCAGATTGGAGACATCCTAAAAAAAGGACAGGTCAGAAGTACCCTAAACAGAAGAGCATGCATGAGAAACTTGATGGAAGTGGATGAAGCAAGAGAGGTATGTCAGGATCGTTGCAAATGGCGTTCCGTAGTCTCTGCCTACCCCTCCGGGAAACAGGCGTGAGTCTATGTATGTATGTATGTAATTAAACTGATAAGGTTCTCTGAAAATGCGTTCGAAGACAGGAAGTGGTTGTAATTCAGCTTGCAACAAATAACAAAGCAATACTTGTAAAAAGGTTTTTGTATTCACTTCCACACATGTGACAGTAGAAGAGACGTGGAAGATCGACCTTCACCGATCTGATAACCAGATGAGACGTATTTTTTACGAAATACACTACTGGAAAAAATTAAGGGATCAAAAAATATCCAAATTTTTGGGCAATTTTCAACAGGCCATAACTTCGAGAGAAATAGTGGTGCAGGAAATCAAAAAAAAGGAAATTGTAGCTCCAAGTATCTAGTCTTTGGATTAGAACTTTAAAAATTTGTGACCTCCGCGGTTTTGGAGTAATTTTTGATAAAGCAGCAACAAAAAAAATAATTTTGTTAAGTTTTTATTTTTGGTCTACGGGCGCGGAATTTTTTTTAGTTTAACCACTATAATGATCGGATACTTGATCACCTTGATCCGTCCACTTCTCGCCGAGATATTGGTCTTCAAATGCACACACACACGCGGTACGTTTTGGATAACACTGATGCCGGCGGTAATTATTCTCATCATTTCAATTTTTTTTTATTGTTTTTGCTTTTAAATTTAAGCACTTTCTGAAGCAAAAATGTGGAAAAAGCTCGGAAATCCTTTTTTCAATTTTTTTTTAAATTATGAGCTTTTCAGAGAAAAATAACGTGATCCTTTAATTTTTCACAAATTCGATCGATAAAACCAATAAAACAGCTGGCTGGATTAATTCGGTTTTTTTGTAGGGTTTTTGTGGACATATTGAACTGTAAAAAGCACACTTAACATTAGTGGTTTCCTAAATATTTTCGATCTAGCGCTTGATTTTCCAAAAAAACACCAAAAGTCCTTTTTTTGTTGCATTTTCAAATTCAAGTGACAAAAAGAAAAAAGTCTTTTTCGAAAAAGCAATGGTTAGTCCTTAAGGGAAATTCATTCAAATTGAAACCCACCTTCAACTTTCTGTGCGATCATTGGTTGCTGAGATATCGATAATCAAAAACAAAAAGATTCTTTCCCATTTGAAGACCGATATCTCGGTGAGAAGTGAATGTATCATGGTGTATAAAAAAAACAAATCGAAGCTTAATGAACAAAATATCCGATCCTTATAGAGGTTAATCTAAAAAATATTTCCACGCCAGACCAAAAACAAAAAAAAAAGTTTTTTTTTTGTTGCTGGTTTTTCTACGATTACTCAAAAAACGCGGAGGTTACAAAATTTTAAAGTTCTAATCCAAAAACAAGACATTTGCAGCTACATTTTCTTTTTTTTTATTTCCTGTACGACCATTTCTCTTGAAGTTACGGCCTTTTGAAAATTGCCCAAATATTTTGGATGATTTTTTGATCCCTTAATTTTTTCGTTTAGTATATAATTTATAAACAAATATGCCTATGATCACTTGCCTATCAAAAAGTACTCATGGCTACTTCTAATTTAATTAACTTTATTCTATTTTCTTTCATCAAAGGTTAGATAATTTTATTACAAAATCAATCAAATAGACTTGCCTGCAAAAAATCGTACTTAAAGTATTGTTGCCAAGCTAAAAACTTTTAGAGTTTTAGCCATTTAATAGACCGGTGCGAGAGTGAAAGTAGAGCGTCCGAGATCCGTGTGGTAGAACATGACACAGCATAGCAGCTGCACACTACCTGACCGTTGAATGTATCCGAGTGCGCATGCTCGTGTATAGTCAAAAATCCATGACAAAAATCATTTATTAGTGACAACACGTGCTAAATAATATTAATTGTGATTTTAAAAATGAGTAAAGGGTGTTTTTTTGTGTGGTAAAAATTTTACTATTGACTTTAAAGAAAATTCATTTAAAACATGCCATTTAAAATTAGCTTTCCGTAAAAACCAAAGCTTTAAGTACTACTTGCCAGGTAGCCATACATAAAAATGAGAAGGCAAGTCTACCTAGGCATATTTTGTGTGTTAAAAACTATCAGTTGAAATAAAATTCATTTGGTTATGAGAAGAATGAAAGTGACGAAAGAAAATCGACTAAAGTTAATTAAATTAAAAATAGCCATGAGCACTATTTGATAGGCAAATGATCATAGTTTTATAAATTATATTTCATAAAAAATACGTCTCATCTGGTTATCAGATCGGTGAAGGTCAATCGTCGTCTCCTCTACTATGAATATAAAAGCGTTTTTGCTACTCGTATACAGTAGGTGGAAATATAATAGTCCCGGGATTTTCTAAAATACATTTCTATTCCGGAATCCAATAGGTCATTTCAACATCAATCATGAAGGCCTGTGTGCCATATGCCAGTGCTGTTTATAATCATATAATCAACAAACACAAAACAACAATTTTTGGAACACATAAGAGACTCTTTAATTAGCTATTCTGTTTTTTTATGACTTCTACCTAGCAGTTTCAATTACTGTTTCTTATTCTATTTTTTAGTTTCGGTGATTGTAATGTCAACCGTGAAATAAGATTTCGTATAAATCAACGTCAATGTAATTTGCCCATTAAAATTGACCGTATAAACAGTATAGCTTTAGTAGCAATGAGCATATTGCTGATTAGGTACCTATTACTTATTAGTAATAATTATTATCAAACATGCCAGTCTAGACCTCTACAGGACGTAGAGGTGCATGTAAGTAGTATCTCCATTCAAATCGTTTAATGGTTCAACAAGCAATAATTTTGCTAAAAATGGGATGAAATATGCGTGCCCCATCAACTTCACAAACATGTAAAATGTTTAATCTTATATATTATTTACTCATCATTCCATAAATATACAATTATACATTTTGCAGAAAAGTAATAATTAGTAATTTAATTTTATAATACTCTTTTGCTACAAATAAATGTTACTTTATCTTATCGAAATACACTACTATTTTTTAATTAGTACAAAAAAATTATCAGGGCACTAAGTATCTTTAACTGATCATACTTATGTAGTTGAAAAATAAAAACACTAAGTCTCAAAACTGTCCACAAAAATACGTAATAATTGGTAAATGCAATACTAATACTATGACCGACCCGTGTACTATCATAGTAAAATTAACAATTGATAAATTACCCCCCCCCCCGCCCCTCCGCGCCTGCGCCACGCCCCGACAATGCGACAAACAGTACTAAATTGTTGGCTAAAGTGAGCGTATCTAATTTCGTTGCAAAAGTTAATTATTTGTCTACGTTTGCCCGACGCGATGGCCTATCATATCAGTTCATATCACGGGAGTATGTAGCTATGCTTCGTGCGTTTTTTTGGAGTGGAAAAATTGCGAATGCAGCTGTGTACCGATGGACATCGTATTGTGAGTGTACAAAAGTGACCGGGTCAGTGTCAAACAATTAAAACAGTGCATTTTGAATGCTTTTGACAACGGTGGTGGACATTTCGAAGGACAATGGAAATACTTGTAAGTTTAGTAAATAATACGTACTTAAGTAAATAATAATTTGATGCGGGCGGCTCAAAATCGGTCTGTGTTCTCCACACACCTTGAGGAAGGCCTATGTCCAGCAGTGGACGTCTCTAGGCTGACATGATGATGATAAAATAATTTGTAAATAGCAGATGATTCTAACTTCATAAATACGCCAAAATTACTCTTTTCTTTTAGTCCAGAACACCATCTTTTATTTTGATATTTGTTTGCTTTCTAATTACATACCTCCGTATTTAATTAGTTGTTAAACGATGAATTTTACCGGTCCTAAGCCCGAATGAAGTATGAAGGAGAGGGTAGAATTAACAAAATTAAAAAATAACTACCCACATTTATTATTTTCCTTCATTTTATTTTCTATGGCTACCTACATCATAAGTGCGGCAGAGAGAAAGCGAATGAGCAGGATGGAATATTATCAATGAATTAGTGAATGGATTGTAAAATATGACTATGATTTAAGTGAGATTTTCTACAATAAACAAATGATAATAACTTTGCTCTTTATTGATATTATGAAATTCTTACGTCACATATATGATAATAATATCTTCGCTAATCTGTCCTTAAAGTTTTTGTACTAATTAAAAAATAGTGGTGTATATTTGTATTTATGATAAGGTTTTAAATTATATCGGAGGTTGTTGTAAACATCGATTACTGCACTGACACTTCTTTAGCGCAATCAAGGCTCTGACTGGACTTGTGCCAGCTTCGGACCATCTATATAAAGACGTGATACGAGATACGCACGAGATTCTTTTGCTTACTGTACTTGTGTTTCTTGTTCGAGTTTCTGGTCAATGCTTATAACAGGTTTAGTTTTGTTATTCATAATAAATTGTGTATGTTGTTTGAATGCTCTGGTGGTGTGTTTTTATCGATATTACATTTGAAATATTTTATTTTGCTACTATTATAAGTGCGAAAGTTTGTGGAGATGGGTGTATGTAAGTGTTTTACTCTTTCAAGGAATTTAATCAAACTTTGAAGTAATAGCTTAGACATCCAGAATAACAACTGGGATACCTTTTGTACCGATAACTAATAAAATAGCTCTCAAAAGAACGTTTGAAAGCAATCATAGCTTAGAAATATGTAATTCGTAAGTTTTCAATCAGAATGCAAGAATGTAAAAATATACATTATTTGCGATGAAATCTAAATAAATAATTACTAAATAATAGTTTAATTTCGATATCATGATTCACAAACATGTTCTAGTTATAAAGAACCTATTCGAAGAAAAATACCTGAGGAACAGATCTTCTGAATTTGCTTCTGTCATGGCATCTTGATTCATTAGGCTTTTTTTTTCATTTTGGAGTATAAAAACAAGTTCTGAAAAATAAACTTATTGGAATAGCAATAATATTACGCTGGTCAGTAAATATCTTACTGTAAAGACGTTAAAGCCAATATTTAAAATTGTTTTTGGTTCAGAACCGAATTCGTGATTAGTTCCAGGAACGCAATATTAATATTTTTTATTAATTACATTTTCTGATTCAATATTGAGATTTTATCAAAGTAAGTCTTAGTAGTATTTGAAAGTGGTTCGTGCTATACATTAAATTTCTCGTCCAAATTCACGGTACGCGGCACCATAATATTTGAACTTGAGAAGAGTTCAGCCAACCTCAATCCTCATAAGATATGTAGATTAACCAAGCTCTTCAACTCAATCCTTTAGATTGAGTTATAGAGCTTTTTTAACCTATTCTTTCTTATGAAATATGTATTGTGTATGTCAGACTTGCTGGCATGTTTTAGTTTTCTGCTTAACGATAGGCACATAATATATTTCTTTATTGCTTTCAAATGTGATAGCTTAGTAGGTATATAGATGTAACGAATACAACAGATGTTTTACTTAACCTCCGCCACTCCCGCAGATATTCGTAAATATTCGTCACCCTAAACCCCAATTTATTTCGGGTACAATAACCCGAAATAAATTACATTAAAATAAATCGAATAATTTCTATCAAGATTATATCATTTTGAGGCCTAGAAACGTGATTTTATTGACTTGTTTATTCCTTCGAGTATAATTTATTCAGACAGACTAGATTAAGTCTTTCATATTGCCATAATCTTAATAACAATTTAATTTATCACCAATTTAGTAATCTATATTTTTTTGTATAAACTGTCTGTATAAACGCGAAGAACTAACAAACTACCAAACCGATGTTTGTACGGTTTTCACCAATAGATAGTGTGATTTTTGAGGCATGTTATGTTTAGAATGCACGCGGGCGAAACCACGTAGTCTGATGTAGACTAGAACACCATTCCTTGAACTTCTGAAGAAATAAATAAAGTAAATAGTAAATACATTTATTGCAACATCGTTCCAAACCCTATCTAATTTAATACTATTCTTTAAAGCTGAAGAGTTTGTTTGTTTGTTTGTTTGTTTGAACGCACTAATCTCAGGAACTCCTGGCCCGATTTGAAAAACTATTTCAGTGTTAGATAGCCCAATTATCGAGGAAAGCTGTGGCCTATATAACATCACGCTATGAGCCACGGGAACGGATCAGTAGCCTTAAATAACGCGGGCTTAATCGCGGGCCCATCTAGTTCGGTATACGCATAGAAAATAATATCGGTGAAATCCCGTCGGTTTGATATTTATACATAACTAAGTATGTTCATGGTGTGAACGTCTAGTCACGATTTCGTCTTATCGAATATACGGATGGCTAAAGTGACGCGGGGTACACATGTGGATCCCCGTTTCGGTTTGTTTAGCGTGTGATTGCTGCCAAGTTGTGCGGAGTGTTAGTTTTGTTCTGTGATAAGTGTGTGTCGTTCTGCTTGCCTGAAGATTGTCGTTGTTATTTTTCGGCTTGGTTACTTTACAGTTTTCACTGCATTCTTGGTATCAGGAGTGTAATTTGAGATAATATATATGTATTTAAAAGTGTACTTAGCAAAATGAGCAATGATAACCCTTTGTGGAGACTTAAAAGTCTTTCCTAAGGGGTATCGCTGCTCGACTACAGAGGATCTCAGATACGAGTCTAGGGCGCGCACCACTGATATTTTGGGTTGAGTCAGTCAATATATTATTATATGTATTATAGGTCTTAAACCTAGATTTTGACTAACTTATATCGCTATGCAAAGAATAAATTTCCGTGAAATATGGTACTAGCCATGGAATATGTGTGAAAATTAAAAGATCTTTATCTTACGGTTAGCATGTACGATGCTATTGTCTTCGTGCTTCACGTGGCTGAAAATTATAATAACTACTCATCAAAAAGGCAAGCTATATTCTGTCATTGCTATAAAGCCATAAAGGAAGTTGGCCAACTATAAATATCTTCTACTTTTCTACATTGAGTGTAAATACCATATGCCGTCACACATATCACACTAACCCACCAGCAGGAAATGTTCCGTATCGACATAGCAACTCTCCTCTACCGAGTAACACATATTTTCTAACCTGTATTTACCCCCGTGTCGGGTACATGTATCACCGCGAAACTCCCGTAAAACACACAAAAGGGGATGTAAATTTTCTGCCTACCGATGCATATATTTACCTTGTAATGGTCACATCAATCAAATCCCTCTCGGTATAAGGAACAGTGTAATTTTCGAGCCTTTTCCTCCAAAATTGTCTGTCCCTTTATAAAAGATGTATTTAATGGCTCGTGTAATCATCCAACCCTTTTGTTTATGGGCTATAAGCGCAAGGTTATCATCACCATTACTATCAGGTGCTTTATTCGTGGCGGCTTCTCATAGAATATACATTAAAGTAAAATAAGAAATACTTGTGTACCAAAGGGTCCTCTCTAACACCTCCGTGAGATGTTGTATTAAGATTACAAAGTGTCACTAGACCATTTCATTCCGTGTGCGTGGGTGTTATAAGTTGCGACTAATTTTTTTTTTGTCTTTTTTTTTCAAAAAGACGACTCCCGCATTAGGACTAAATTCTGTGTCGCAGGGGACCTTACAAACATACAACTAACCGACACAATGAACACCTAGATTCGAAACAACAATTTATGAATTACACAAAGTGTTGTCTCGTGTGGGGATCGAACCCACAATACTTCGGCTCAGTGTCAAGAGGTGAGGCGGCCGCTTCACTACGCCAACCGTGAAGTAAAAGAAGCAAAAAGTATATTTGGGAAGAGACGCCGAAATTGCCATTGAACCCTGTACCCACCCGTGGCCAGCATGGTATAGTTCAGTAGATCACTTGAACTCCATACACCCTAATATAAGGTTCACTTATGAAATGGAGACAGACAGATCGTTAGCCTTCCTCGATGTGAAGATCAAGGTGAGAGAAAATGGAAACCTGTCACACACTGTTTACAGGAAGCCCACACACACGGACAGGTACTTACACGCAAATTCACATCATCACCCGCGACATTTGCAATCCGTTATTGGTTCATTGACAAACAGAGCATATGACATTTGCGACCCCGAACACTTAGATAGTGAGCTCACACATGTTCAGGAGGTACTCAAGCAAAACGGTTACAAACACAATATGCGATGGTATAGTTAGCCATTCCAGTGCAAATAAGATTGTGTGTTGCGATTTCTCTACCTTCACATATGGAATGGTTGTTGTATCAAAAATAAATAAATTATTTCAGATTTAATATTATTATTATAATTATTACCGACAGAGTAAAGAATTGTGTGATACGAGAGTGGTGTGGGGTAAAAGAAGATGTAGTGACAAGCATTGAGAAAGGCATGTTAAGATGGTTTGGGCACATGGAGAGGATGGATGACGATAGACTGACAAAGAAGATATATCAGGCTAGTGTGAATGGGACAGGACAAAGGGGAAGACCTAGGAGAACGTTCTCTGACCAGATTGGAGACATCCTGAAAAAAGGACAAGTCAGAAGTACCCTTAACAGAAGAGCAGGCATGAGAAACTTGATGGGAGTGAGTGAAGCAAGTGAGGTATGTCAGGATCGTTGCAAATGGCGTTCCGTAGTCTCTGCCTACCCCTCCGGGAAACAGGCGTGAGTCTATGTATGTATGTGTATGTTAATATTATTATACAAAATTATGGGCCTTACATAGAGTAAAGTTTTATAATTTTCGTATACATTTATGCATTTTCGTATACATTTATGCAATACCGGTAAAGATATTAGAACTGTAGTTTGAGCACACGAGTGCATGTAGACGCGTGGATAGAACCGTAACATTTGGAGCCGAGCCAACCGTGCACTTCACGTAACACTGTAAGAAAGACAACCTTTGTCACAATTAATGTGAGCTCTCGATAATGATATATTTGTGCCATGAAATATATTGTTTGTCTCCTCAAGGTTGCTATGTTAGGGATCTTTGTTTTGCAAGATTTTTGGCGTTGGTGAGAGTGTTATTTATTTGTTTTGAGTGTTATTACACGTCATGATTGCCGTAATTTTCAAAAATATCGAAGAATGTAGTCAATTATGGATTCTTTATAAAAGGAGTAAAAACAACCAAATATAGCCTTTAATAATTAAGAAACTCCGCAGCGTTAGCGCCTTGGCAAAAGTTTAATTGACCTTAAAATAATATCTTTTGTTTGACGAGTGAAAAAAACCGTTGGGCTTTTTATAAAGCGATCCGATATCAGTGGCCTACAAAAAAGGGCCTCCGTGGGTTCAAATTTTTCATTGTTTCAAAGGGATTACTTCCTCAATTATTTATATAAAACTTTTGAAATAATTGATTTTAGGCCCTCGTCTGTAGTCGAAATTTTTATTACTTTTCGCTGTAGTGTGTAGCGTTTGCCTATCAGGGCCTAAATTGAGCCGCCAGACTGTATATAGATGTATCTTAAACATCCATTGAAAGGGAAATTCTTTGCATATAGATCGAGAGGTTTTATCGCAATTTTGTAAATGTATTCAAAAACCCAAGAAGACAGTATATCTCTTGGTCTATCTCCAGGCAACATGGTTTTCTGTGTCTTTCAAAAGCATTTTCCCCAAACGTCCCAAATTCGGGATCAATAGCTAAGATAAATGGCGTACCCTAAGACTATAGAACAAAAGGCAGACAGAGCGCGCGAAACACTTGCGTGAGGCCACTAAAGCAAATACAAAATTAAAAAGCGAATACAAACTCGACTCAGTGCGCTGCGAAGCATCGCACAGTTCACACGCTACGATCGATCCAGCTTTTAAATTCATAAAATGTCGTCTTGCGTTTTTAAACATTGTAAAAGTTGTTTCTAAAAGCAAATACGGGAAGATGGAATATATTCTTACAGATAACTATGGATTATTTGACCGTTTTATAATATTATTTCGATAAAATTCGTATTTCTGCAGAAAATATGTAAGTGTTGCCAGTTTACGTCGACACCGTTTTCCCTGAATTAGAGAAAATGCACTTGTCAATTGATTATGTAGGTAATAATGATTGTCATGTTAATGAAAAATACATTAACGTATTGTAAAAGTATATTGTAGATTATATTTTTTCTTATAAATATACTAATAGGATTTCCATTAGTATATACATTGTTTTGAGTTCGATCCCCAAACGATCCAAATATTCGTGTACACGCGGCTACTTGTCAAGCTATACACTTTGACCTTTGTACCGTTCTTAGACCTTTGTACCGTTCTTATGGCGTAGGGAATAAGTATCAAAATCGTACTTCGACTTTTAGCTTGACTTGGTGCCGTGTGTACATTAAGTACAGAAACAGAAATTATTGATTGTAGCCATTATTTATTTTTAATTGCTATTTTTTGGTTACGATTTATGATATGATATTCATAATTTATTGTATGCATGACAAAATGTTTTTAGCTAATTAATATTTATGACGCAAGCCTATCTATTTATTTCTCAATTTACGAATAAAATTAGTTAAAACTTAACTCGGAGCCTACATTTTTTAAGAAATGTATTTATAAAAGCATACTTTAATGGTATCTTTTATTTGAATAATTTTCACAACAGCATTACATATTAAAAGCATTAATTAAATCTATGGTAAATTCTTCAAAACCACAAACGAATATAAAATATTACCTATGTAATATTTTTATATTCGATTGCAAAAACTATATGCAAAATTGTGGGAGATTATTCATAATCTGGCAACTTTACACACACATAGACGCGCGTGTCCGTACAGTGCCAGTCGCCAAATGTCACGCACACAGCTGTCAACGTGCCTCACTTAGTTGGACGAATACGCTACATCTGATTCTTGTTAATAAATCTGTGGGCGTACCCCCGAAGTTTTCTGTTTTTCCTCAATATCCCCCACCTGGTCTGAGGCTGTGACGCTCAAACTTGATATTTACGACGTCACAGATAACGCTATCAACGGCCAATCGATTGACGATGACGACAATAGAATCTTATTTATGGAGAGGCATAATAGAAGATATTTCGGTTCGCCGGGATTTGAATTTGAATTCGGGTGAATGGTGGGTCTCTTGTTAAATAATTGTAATGACTGTAATGAAATGGATGTTATTGTGAGCATAAAACGCAGGCTCGTGCTATTTGAGTGTTCAATTGTATGAGATATTATATTTTCAGTTGCAACATATGGATGTAATATAACACTTGTGCTATATTCCTAAATGTTGCTTTAATTTTATTACTTGCCATTTTGTTCAATATTGTGTTTTAGTTGGTGTAACTATTGTAATAGCCTGGTCAAGAGACTGACATGCAAGGCGAGTTAAATCCCACTGCACACAACACTGGCTTTCCAAAGCTATGTGCTTTTTAAATTTTAAGTATCGCTTGCTAAACGGTGAAAGAAAAGAACCTGAGGATACTTGCATGTCTGAGACTTCGCCATAATGTTCTGGAAATACATGTGAAGCCTGCCAACCCAGACTTGGCCAGCGAGTTGGACTATGGCCTAGCTCATCTTATAGTAAAGAGATGCATGTGCTCATTGCAGGCAATCGAACAGTTTGTGTACAGTATACAGAGATGATGGTGATAAGGATGACTATATGAGGTAGTGTAAAAACAAGTTCTCATATTTGATGATTATTATGATAGATGGTCTTACTGTAGGAACTTTCTATACAAGTCAATTTTTAAATCCAGCAAAACAAAAAATCTGCAACAGTACTTCCTGTACCACTAATTGACTAAAATCATTTTTGCTACCACAGAGACAAAGACGCACTCTTCTTCCAGCAACTTACTAGCGCAAAGCTGTCTCTACAACAAGCTCGTTGTTCGGTTCATTGTGGGCACTGTGTAGGAGTTCCTCTCAACACTAAGGTTAAGTCTTCAAGGCCTACAATAGACATGTGACTTCTCTGGTGCCTGTGTCCATGGGCAGCAGTAATCGCTTACCTTGATCCGCCTGCTCGTTCGCCGCTTAATACATAAAAAAATCCATGATAAGAAATATCTTCTGAAATAACATTTATATTTATGAACTCGTTTAAAATCGCAAGTGAATTCAGCTATGATCTATTAAAAGTTGTGTGAAATGTTGTACTATCAATGTATAAACTTCCAAAATTTGTTGAGAAAGTAGTTCCTTTGACATCATCATCATCATCATCATCAGCCTGCCCTAGTCCACTGCTGGATATAGGCCTCTCCAATGGCACGCCACTGAGCCCGATTTTCTGCTCTTCGTGTCCAGCCGCTGCCAGCCACTTTGCGTATATCGTCACTCCACCTAGCCGGAGGGCGTCCTACACTACGTTTGCCAAGGCGCGGTCTCCACTCTAGAATACGTCTACTCCATCGGTTGTCGGTTCTGCGACAGATGTGACCAGCCCACTGCCACTTCAACGTGCTAATTCTCTGAGCTATGTCGATTACCTTGGTTCTCTGTCGGATCACTTCATTACGAATTCGACCCTTCAGAGAAACTCCGAGCATAGCCCTCTCCATAGCTCGCTGAGCGACCTTAAATTGGTGGACTAGTCGCACCATCAGTGTCCACGTCTCGGCACCGTAAGTCATAACGGATAGGACGCACTCGTTGAAGACTTTTGTCTTAAGGCTTTGGTAGGGATGACGAAAAGACTCGACAGAGTTTCCTATATGCCGCCCAGCCAAGCTGTATTCTTCTGCAAGCCTCCCTCTCGAAGTTGTTTCAACCCAACTGCAAGGTTTGCCCAAGGTAGACGTACTCCTGAACAACTTCGAGAGGGACCCCGTTTAGAATAATCGATTCCGGAGAGACATGTTCATTGAACATTATTTTGGTTTTATCCAAGTTCACCCGGAGACCGATGCGAGCAGAAGAATCAGCTAGGCTGTTCAGCATATACTGCAAGTCTTGCACGGTTTCAGCCACGATAACGATATCGTCTGCAAATCTTAAGTGTGAGAGGTACTCGCCGTTTATGTTAATACCGCGTCCTTTCCAGTGCAGCGTCTTGAACATATCCTCCATTGCATTTGTGAACAATTTGGGGGAGATAACGTCCCCTTGTCTCACACCTCGATGCAGGTGGATAGGTTCAGACTGTTGGTTCTGTACTTGGACGGTCATAGTCGCGGCGTCATACAGACCTCTCAGTACTTGGACGTACCGCCAATCGATTTGGCACCGTTGCAAAGACTCCAGAACAGACCAGGTTTCGATGGAGTCAAAGGCCTTCTCATAGTCCACAAACGCTAAGCAGTTCCTTTGTCATTTAGGTAATAAAATAATTTTGAAGCTTTCCGTAAGCTCTTACTTTTACAACAGTTTCATAATTTACAGCTGAAGTTTCAGTTTTAATACAGGTACTGAGGTACAGGTACCGGTAAAAAAATGGTTTTAAAAGTTGTGAGTTCCCATCATACTTAGGTGCTTTTTTATAAAATATGGATGAAGAATATGGAGACACTTTGAAGTGCTCTTGTGTGAAATAATTTATGCCCATTAGTGGTATTTATTTTCCCTTATCAAATGCAAAGTGAATAAAACATCAAAGAAAATCCGTGCCTATAAGAAATCATTATCTTAAAATAGTTTGAACTTTAGTCCTTGCATTTTTGAAGTCGGTTTATTTCTTGTGTTCACCATAATTTTCACCACATTCAAGTAGGTACATTAAAAGCAATGCAATCAAAGTAGAAATGAAAATTATTCTTTAATCATGCTATCCAATGCTTGTAATTTTTAATTATCCATCCAATTAAGGTAAATTGCGTACAATCGAGTTTGTAGCAGTAAAAACTTAATTACGGGTCATAAAAACTTGAAAATGTAGGGAAGCTCTGATGATTTTGCCTTGACGCCTTTTATGTCCAACTTAAATTGTATAACTTAAATTTTATGTGCAGCGGCGATAGCCCAGTGGTGTACGTAACGGACTGCCGAGACGATGGTCTTGGGCTCGATCCCCAGGTACCCCGGGCACACACCTCTGACTTTTCGAAGTTATGTGTGCATTATAAAGTAATTATCACTAGCTTAATGATGTGCCCGGTAGATGGCAAAAGACTCGCCCCCTATTACATTGGGACCGAAACATAACTGGCGAAGTGTGGGTGTGTAATGTATTACACACCTCTGCCTACCCCTTCGGGGATAAAAGGCGTTAAGTTATGTTATGTATTTGCAACTTAAGTTATATAGGCAATATACATATTATAAATTGAAGGCCCTGAATGAACTATACGCCATATACTATCAGGTGTTCTATAACAGTCTTGGTGAAGATCTAAAATTTTAAAGGTAATTTCAGCCATTATATATTATGTTATAGTCCATGATAATTTAACTTTGGCTGTTACAACCTTGTCCCACCTGTTAAGTAAATTTATGTGGAGTAACGTTATTCTACTTCATTTTTTTATAAAAGTTACGCTTTTTACAGTGGCGCCAATACAAGGACAGGGATGTACGAGAGGAATTCATTTGACGTGCGCCAAGGATACTGTTATAAAACTTTGTTATGGGTGAAAAGGATAAGTGTATACCCTATTTAACCCCCGGGAGGCATGTAACGGCTGATTTAATTTATTTCATTTAAGTAAATTTTTTTTTATAGACTCACGTCTGTATCCCCGAAGGGGTAGGCAGAGGTGTAAAACACCCACATTTCGCCAGGAATTCTTACGTCTCCCGTAATAGGGGGCGAGCCTATTGCCGTACCGGGCACATTACCAGACTCCGGGCTGCTACTGAGAATTTCCTAACGGAAAAACCCAATAACACTTTTCCCGATCCGGGAATCGAACCCAATACCTCCCAATCCCACGCGCACATTTATGCCGCGAGACCAACGAGGCAGTCAGACCAACGAGGCAGGCAGTAAAATGAACCAACAAATTTCTCGCTATGTTTCCAACACATTTCACGATGTGAATTTCGTGTACTTATATATTATTTGTGCCTGGATTTTTCTTACTTAGAAAATCTCGTTGAATTCATTAGCTCTTCACAAGTAAGAAACATACAAAAATATCTTGACTGCGAACATACTTTCGCAAATGGTAGAATTTGTTTCTTCATTAGGTCTCAATTAGGTACGTCAGTAAAATATATCTGGAAATACGTAAAGACATTGATAAATCGAGACAACTCTTACTTAAGGGAATTAAAGTTTAGATCAGAGCGGAATCGATACCAATTGCCGTTATAAATATGAAGGTTTTACGCAAAAGAAACTTCAGTACCTACCCTTAAAGCTTACACGCAATATCTGAGACTTTGTTAATCCCAGTGAATATTTTTGGAAAGTTAGTGGGAGAGCTGGTGGCGAGCGGTTGCCGGCGGCGTTTCTAACTAGGTTAACAAGCGTCAGTGGCGGTTCGCACTAATTAGGAATAGCTAGAGAACACCCGAGGTTTCCGTAACTTCTTATAATCCCTGCCTTCCTGGTACTGTGGATTAAATTCTCTTCATGTCTGAGCGTTGCATTAATGAACGTACATGATTGCATTGCTTTTTTTAGTTTGATTACGATAGAGCATGCTTCAAGCTGAGTTTTATCCGTTTACAAGGCTCTTTATAATTATATATTCTTATAATTCAAGAACGATTCAAAGGCTTTTTATTTCGTTCTCTGTCAATAACATCAATTAAACGGGTAGGTATACAATAATCTTAATATTTTATATTTATATTCGCTAACTTATGTTTGTAGAACCATGTGGAAAGAAGAGGGAAACTAATAAATAAGCCTGAGTAAACTTCCCATTATTCCTCAATGAACTTCCAAAGGAATTTAACTGCACGTCTCTCGTAGACGATGTAAAAGAGGAATGTCTATTGTTGTCACTGTTCCATGTTCATCAACAAAGAGAAAAAAAGAATTAATATTTTTTTTTTAAATATGTGCTGTATGAGTATGCAGCGATAGCCTAGTAGAAATACCTATACACAACCATACAGGAGGTATTGCATGCGATAATAGCGCTTGCTTTAAACCTTGGAGAACACCTTAAGCCATCGGACCCGGCTCTCATGAAGATCTTTGACAGTCAATATAGGGAGACAGTACCTTAGAATTAACGGACACTAGTCTGAGCCATGGAATATCTCTTTGGGTTGTGGATGTCAGACAGGCAGTTGTTCTGTGGAAAAGTTAATATGCAGTAAAATCTAGTTACACTAGTAGGTAAGTGGACTCCGGATTGCAATTGGGATAGCGATGGGGGGATGAAAACATACGTCATATAATGATTTCATAGATATTTATAAATAGTATCGTCACTTACAAAACATATTTGTCATAATCATGTTAGTGCGAACAAATCACGGTTAAG